>WOVY01009962.1:0-600000 GCA_013436015.1 Rhipicephalus annulatus | reverse complement strand
CTGGTATGTGATCATGTGCCCCAGGTGATAGACACTTAGTATCTACCCAGAAACGATGACAACACAAATGGGCAATTTTAACGAACGATGGTCAAGAAATACCCAACATTGATGAGTCAACCCGACTAATGCAAAGAAAAAATGTTAGGGTCTCAGCTGGAATCGAACCCAAGCATTCTGTGTGGCAATGAAGCATTGTACCACAGAGCTACACCAGGTCTGAGAGCAACTTTTCAAATAGACGATAATCTATGTGAAACGTCAATTGTAGTCGCAGTGCTGCCCACCCAACTTTATAAACATTACATATGTTGCCCTCTGATACAGCCATCACTTCAGGTTAACATCAATTGTGGCTAGTTGCCATGCCCTGAAGTTGATTTATGTAGCAGCGTTCAGGCCCAGCGTCCTCGCGAGCATCAGCGCCTCATACCAGCTTCTGGTGTTGCTAACGCGTGTCACAGTTGGCACCGTTGCACAACTGCAAACAACTGGTTAAATGAACATGTGCAACTTTTAACATATGTCTGTGCGTGCGAAATTTGCACATATATTTGGCGTCAATTCATGACGTGTTGCTCAATAAAAAAATTGCGACACGGTCACCTTTCCGCACGCTTCACATAAGGTCGACTCCCTGGTACTTGGGTTCTGCCGATTATTTTTTTCAGGTCAAACCACTTCTTTTTTTAAGTAAGTATTGACATCATTCAAGCATCACAAAACCACAGTTACTCAGAGGTCATAAAAGAAATCCAACAAGACGAAAGCCTGGACAGCGATGTATTTCCTTCTAATGCGTGTTGTATCAGTACACTTTTATCAACTGTATTAGATTGTCATTGTTTTCTACATTGATGTTTCTGATACTCATACTCTACTCTTACATAGTGGGTACTAGATGCCCAGACACTATAACGTAGATGATAGCGTAAAAAAGTATACATCTATGTAATGCCGTGGCGTTCGATGGTCGACTTGCAGTAATATTTTGTCGAACTTCATAAGTATTGACGTTAATTTTACCCTTGTGAAAGTCCTATGTGGAGTGAGCACTAGGAACAATTGAACAAAAACATACGCCTCGTTAACCTTTTTTTCTTTATCTTAGACGCTGGTCCAACAACTCCAGGGGTTCGAAATAAGCACCCGTTTGATTTGGTACTTGATTAGCAGCGAGTTTCATACGGGAAAATTTATTCTTACAAAAGCGTGCTTGGGATGTCTGAAAGACTGTCTCATGTCTTGGGCATACCTATCCTATTTTGAATTTCAAACTCAGTCAAGATTTTATTGTAATCAAATAATAATTTAGCTAATATGGCAAAATCATTGAACTATATACTTAAAGAAACGTACGCTAAATCACTCAAGCCTTGTGGGAAGCGATTTTCACGATGAGTACTCGGTGAACGGTGGCCGATGCTGCATACTTTTGCGTTAAGACCAGAGTGGCAAGGTCATCACTGTGTTTTAAAGTGTAGAAATATTTCATATATCTTTGTCTAACCGGGATCATCGACTACACTGGTGGTGAAATGCCTGACGTGAGGTAAACACTCCATATAACGCACAGATATCAGTATTATTAAACAATGTGCGCTTTATGGTACGATGTTGTGAATGCTGTAAGTTCTATTTATTAGTGTATTGCTCCAAGCACGCGCAACGCTTGATCATAACTTGCTAAATTTTAGGAATACAAATGAAAAGTCACAAAAAGTGATGCAACATGGAGCCAACACTAGAACTGCTATCGATGTCAAGTCGACATAACAACTGTATCTTACGGGTACATATGCACTGCTAATAAATTCTTCCAAAACCAAATAGTCAAAAATGCAATGACAGTGGATGTCCGCTATTTTGTGGGTGCCTTAGAATCTTTCTTAAAGCCTTTTGAAGACCTAAATTAGCTCTGTTGATGAATGCCTGAGTTCCACACAAAACACTTCATTTTAGTTACTGCTAAGATACTTGCATTTATTCTCTACAGTTATTAGCTGATAGTCGCCGATCTCAGTTTCCCAAATCTTGTCAGTACTCTGTCCATTAAACGTTGGAATGTCGCATGTGGCAAGCGGAAATCGACTGATATGACATTGAACTCGCAGATGCCTCCTGGTGTTAATAAAATAGGGCGACCCTAAAGCTTCGCTTCAGGAGTTGAACGCGATAGCGACACCCTGTTCCTCGTATGTATTTCAAGCACTTAGTGAGTGACACCTTTTCGAACTTGCTATGCACCCACTATACTTCGCCTTCAGTTCAGTACAGGCTTTATATCGTGAAACCATTATGATAATCACATATTCTGATGCCGGTTTGGAATGAACACTTGTACCATGCATTGTTTTTGGCATTATCTCATGTTGCATTGTGAAGCACGTATACCCTTATGAAAATCCCTTATATGGATGTGTATAAAAATCTCCATAAATAGCTACATCAGAAGTTGGACATATGAGGCTTTATATGGGATCTCCTTATATATGTATATATCCTATATAACATTATATGCCCCATTTCTTATATGGCCATATATGGCAATCATATATATATATATATATATATATATATATATATATATATATATATAGCCTTAAATGAATATACTTATATGTAGCTAATAAAATGATTCATCTACATTAATTCAGCCTGTGTCGCCAGCATAAATTATAGTCCCATAAATCATCCTACATCTAGAAATATTGTTGTTTGTTGAAAGGTCGTCTTACAGTCACCATCGTCTCCAGAACAAAGGTTGTATGTGTCCTCCCAACACTCTTGTTAGAGTTATCCTCATTAAATCTCGGGTTATTCTGAAGAAAATATTTGCTAAAATATAACTTGGTAACCTATTTAGAGTCTGTGTCGGGGCATGTCACTGTTAGTCTACGTTTTCTGAAGAGAAACATTGATTGTGATTGAATTTTATGCTTATCTCTCAAAGCTTTATTTATTTATTTCATTACACACAGTGCAAATCGGCAACACAGTGGTGGAGCGTTTACAAAACGTAGAATACAAAAGAGATACATAGACAGGAGAAGCCGAAGTGTGCGAACGCTTCCACTACGGCTCCTGCTTTTTTCAATGTTTTTGCGACGCCACTTTGTGATTTCAACGTCATATTAGTGCAACGACTTCCAGAAGACACAAGGACTCTGCCGACAAAATTTGGGCTCAGTGAGTGCTTGCTTCTTGCATTTTATTTCGCCTCCGCCATCGTCGCTCGCCCACCGACAGCTAGCCCTGACGAGTGTCTTCTTTGCTCTAACGTGGCGCGTGATTGCTCGCGCGCCCCGTAGCCGCACTGTCTCGCTGAGCGATGGAGTACCAAGTGACAGGGGAAGACATTGACCCTGAAGAAATCACGCCAGACCAAGGCTGGCAGACCGCCTCGTGTCGCCGAGCAAAAAATGAAGGCTCCAAACGTGTGCCGTCATATAGCGCTTTGAAACGCAACGAGCACAAGCCCCGCAACAGAGAAATTGTGAAGAACAAGATTATTCGAGCAAGCCGAATGCCTCATCTACCAAAGAACGACATCCGCATTATCATTACACCCAGAGGGGGTCTTAACATTGCTAGGGTTGGCCCAACGACAATCGCTGAAGCCAATTCGACTGCGGCAGGTATCAGCCCATCGGAACGGCAAGCAGACACGCTCTGCCCCAACATTAAACAGAATATCTTAGTAGCAAGCACGCCGAAGAGAGAAAATGCTAATTGCTACGTACACGTTAAAAAAATCTGCATCGCTGACAAGACCAATGAAGTTAGTGCCTACGAAGCGGCACCACATTCTACATGCAAAGGTGTCATTCGAGGGATTCCCGTGCAAGACGGTTCGGCGGACATTGATGCGAAGATTATCAACGACCGCAATCCACAAGCTTTGGATGCCAAGCGCATCGGAAGTACCACTGCAGTGATCGTGGCCTTCGATAAACATCGTGTGCCCAATTTTGTGCGATACGGATCGGTGCTACTTCAATGTACACTATACCATAAATTGATAGATATTTGCTACACCTGTGGTCGGCTCGGCCATCGAGCGGACGTGTGCCCGAACCCTGGATACGTTCTCTGCAGAGGCTGCAGCGTGCTGAACCGCGAAAAAGAACACCGCTGCGCACCAACATGCAAGCTTTGCGGAGGAGCCCACCTCACTGCCGACAGGGAATGTAAAGAACGCTACCACATTCCATACGTGGTGCGCCGACGACGATGGGAGCGAGCACACTCGACGCGACACAACAGTTACAAAGCAATAAATGAGTTCTACGCAACAGCTGACGACGACCAGGTCTCGAAGCTTTCTACAGATGGTCGATCCGATGGCAGCCGATCCCGGTCCCGATCCCGGAGTCGTCCCAGGAACCGCACCGTGCGTGTATTGAGGTCCCGGAGCCACCCTCGGACCCACATCCGCGGCGCGCGAAGTGGGACCCCAACCAGATCTATATCGCGAGGCTACTCCAGGTCTCGTTCTGGTTCACGTCATGGCTCCCAGTCAGGTTCCCGGCCCGGGTCACGCTCCGGCTCCCACTCTGGTTCCGGGCCTCATGCTGGTTCCAGGCCTCACCCCAGTCTCACCGGGGTCTCGCGTCAACGATCGCCTAGCCCATCGGCACCACCATCGCCAGGCAACGCCAACAGGAATAAGCGGGGACCTCTCACTTGGGCGGACGCCATCCGGAGAAAAGGAAACACTACATCACAGGTAGGGTCGGGTTCACTCCCAGAGCATGATACACACAACGCATCTGAGATAGTGATCTTAAAGCACGAAAATGCGATGATGAAAGAAACAATACGCAAACTCACAGTCGCAATCGCTGAACTAAAACTGACAGAAACGCACGCGCTGCTATGCCCACAATCGACAACGACGACAATGCAGTCACTCCGTTGCAGCCGCAACCCGTAGGTGCCGGTGACGACGACGGCGAGAGCGCACCCAAGAAACGCGCGGTCGCCCACGACCAGCCAGCTTTAAAGGCAGAGTTAGACGACATGAAGGACACGCTATCGGCGATTAAGGAAAGCCTTCGCTTTCTTGGCGAAAGCATGGCTCTCGTGCAGTCTACTCTCGCGGTACACGGTAATCGTTTGGGCCAAGTGGAGCAATATCTTGGTCACGTCGTCGCCCCTGCCGTTGCCGCGGATAAGCCGTTGTCGCAACGTACAGTCGTGCCCAGTTCACCGCATCACGCGGCCCTTATGCACCCGCCGGGTGCTCAGGCCAACTCCTAAATGCTTCAAGATGGCCAGGCCAATTGACGAGTTGCGAATCTGGCAATGGAACTGCAGGAGCTTCACCCACAAGAAAGCTTTCCTGCAGAAATACCTCCATAGCCACGAAGCCAAACCTCGCATCATGCTATTACAAGAGACTGTAGTACCAACCACCAAGTTTTTCGGATACCTGTGGTTGCCCGGCCCCTCGGGAAGACTCGGTATCGCCACCCTGGTCGCTAAGAAGATTACCTGCACAGCGCACAGTCTCAATGTGCCCGAAATTGAGCACGTTATGGTCGAAATTCTCCCTGGCAACATATCACAACAAAGTGTATACATGCTCAATGTATACAGTAGTCCCAGCCACCATAGACAAAGATTCACACGCTTGTTCCAGAAAGCTGTCCGTCTTGCGGGGCCTAACCCGCTAGTGATTGCAGGCGATTTCAACGCTGCGCATAGCGCCTGGGGCTACACGTACGACACACCCAAAGGTAACGAGCTTTGGAAAAATGCGAATTACATGGGCCTTATTCTCATTACGGACAAGGCCTTCCCCACTCGAACTGGTACGTCCACGCAAACAGATACTACGCCGGATCTATGCTTCGTCAAGAATATCTCCGACGCCCGCTGGTCCAACCTCGCGGTAGATCTCGGTAGCGACCACTTCATATTGGCTGTACACCTCCCCACAGTAAGCAGGAAGACCAAGTCGTACACCTGGGTTGACTAGGACCTCCTTCGTAAGACCCGCGCAGAACGACCTCCTCCTGATACCCCACCGAGCCTCGAGACGTGGACGGCCCAGCTCAAAGCTGATGTAAACAAGGCAACGAAAACTATCAGCACAGACCTTCCAATCGAAAAAATGGACAGTCGTCTCGCCCAGCTATAGAGGCCAAACAGTCTCTATTGGCCCGGTGAAAGGGTCAGCGCCTTAATCGGAGGTTACGCAAACGCATATCTCAGCTGAACAAGACCATGATGGATCACTGCCGCATCCTTTCAAAACAGCAGTGGGACGAAATTTGTAATTCGATTGATGGTCAGGTTCGAAATGGCAAAACGTGGAACTTACTCAAACACCTCCTCAATGAAACCAACACCCGCACAAATCAGCGTCATTCGATCGTGAAAATACTTCATCAGGCTAAACGGACAGTGTCACCGGAAGATATTGTCAAGAACCTCGTGGAAAAATATCTTCCGCTTACCACGGGCCCTGTGACCCCTCACCCTGATTACTCTGGCAGCGGCAACACTAACTTAGATGCCGACTTCTCTATTGAAGATGTGCGCCGAGCTCTCCATGAGCTCAATGGCCGCTCAGCCCCTGGCCCAGATGGCATCACCAACAAGCTCCTACGCAACCTGGACGATTAGTCCGTCACTTACCTCACTGACACTATCAACGAGATATGAAAAAAGGGTGAGGTACCCGATGCATGGAAACTAGCTCACACGGTTCTCATACCCAAACCGGCAAAGGCGCCGAGCCTAGATAACCTACGCCCCATATCTCTCACGTCGTGCGTGGGCAAAGTGGCTGAGCACGTCGTCCTCAACAGGGTTGATCGATACCTCGAAGATAACGACTGCATCCCGCACCACATGATTGACTTCCGACCAGGGTTATCCACACAAGACGCCATGTTACTCCTAAAGCATCAAATTCTAGATGTCGGGAACAGTCGGGACACTCGTTCAATACTCGGTCTCGATTTAGAAAAGGCCTTCGATACAGTAACGCACTCGTCAATCTTGAAAGCGATCGCAGTTCTCGGCCTAGGTAATCGATTTTACTACTTTATCCGCTCTTTTCTCACTCGACGCAGAGCCGTCCTCCGCGTAGGAGACGTAGGGTCGGAAGAAGTGGAGCTCCGATAGCGGGGCACTCCTCAGGGATCCGTCCTCTCACTCACGCTCTTCAACCTCGTGATGATTGGGCTTTCCGAACGACTTTCAAAAGTAGACGGGCTAAATCACACTATCTATGCGGATGATGTAACCATATGGTGCTCCACAGGGTCGGATGGCTTCATTGAGTCCGCCCTGCAAGAGGCTATCGACACCACCGAGTCTTACCTTGACCACACCTGTCTCAGGTGCTCACCTGCGACGTCGGAGCTGTTGATATATTTGCCCAAACGCCGGGGTGCCAAGCCCAAAGAGTGGAAACCTCCGGCGGAACGTAATATCACCCTCCACACCAGAAATGGTCGTACTATACCCAGGGTAGACACCATCAAGGTCCTCGTCATGATCATCGGGTCCCGCGGAACCAACACCCAAACAGTACACAAGCTCAGGACTAAGACTGAGAATGCCATACGACTCGTAAGTAGAGTAGCCAACAGGCACCATGGCCTCAAAGAAGACAACCTGCTGCGTCTCGTACACGCGTTTGTTTTGTGCCATTTTACCTACGTTGCCGCTATACACAAGTGGCTGCGTGCTGCGCGCGATCAACTCAATGCGCTTATTCGCAAGGTGATCAAACGAGCCCTTGCCCTCCTTATCACCACTCCAACGTACAAACTCCTCGAGCTTGGCGTACATAACACGCTAGAAGATATCGCCGAAGCTCGGGAACGCTGCAATTGACCAGACTCACTACCACCAAGGCGGGCCGCCATATTCTGCGTGAGCTCGGCTTCTTCTCCTCGAGGGCCAGGGACCCCCCAGAGTTGACTCTAATTCCCCGTGAAATCCGCGACCTTATCACGATCGCTCCCATACCACGAAATGTACATCCCAAATACAACAGAGGCAGGTGCCTTGCGCGGGCGACCGCCATTCTCAAGCGCATAGACATGGAAGCGGACAACGTCTCGTTCGTGGACGCCGCTGCCTATCGCAGCAACCAAGCCTTCGCCGCGGTCGGGGTATCATCCGCGCAGCAGACTCTTAACTCAGCCACAATCCTCACCCGAAAACCCGAAGTAGCGGAGCAACTAGCTATAGCTATAGCTATGCTCGACAGTAAACGGAAATTCATCTACAGCGACTCCAGGCCGGCCATCAAAGCCTTCGAACGCGGAGTCATCTCCGACCAGGCGTTACGTATCCTGCGCAATGCGGACCCGAGTGCCCTGAAGCACCACACTGTCATCTGGTTCTCCGCCCATCTCGCCCAGGTGCCGGGTGCCCTATTCAACTTCAACGAGATCGCCCATGATGCAGCGCGCGCACTTACCGACCGCACTGCCACAGGGCAACCTCATCTTGCTGAGTTAGATACCAATCGGGATGCACCAATCACGTACAATGAAATCACAAAGCACTTTTACTTAAAACGCCGCATTTTTCCACCCCCACAACCGAAACTTAACCGACCGCAGGCATTAACCTTACGCCTATTAAAAACACACACGTACCCAAACCTTGCCACGCTTCACGTTTATTATCCCGAAGCATACCCCAGCGACACATGCCCATCATGTGGACACACAGCGACACTCGCACACATGCTCTGGGAGTGTAGAACAACTCCACCCGACTCTACTTCAAGCAAGTGGGAGAGGTCTCTCAGGAGCTCACTTCTCGCCGACCAGCAATGGGCCGTCCAGCAGGCCCACGAAGCGGCCGCCAGGTACTCCCTGTCGGTCCCTACGTGGGAGACGCCCGCTACGCGCTAAGCACGTCCTGCAGGACTGAAATAAAGTTTTTTCATTCCATTCTATACATAGACAGCCGAACAAGTAATCGAAGTTGCCTCAACCACAATCCGCAACACAAATACACATGTCAATAAAAAAAGCAACACACTCAAGAAAAATGGAACACACTCATTTTAAGATAGAATAAAGCAAATCATTTCAGATGGTAGAAGGAATGCTTGAAGGCAGTTGGTTCTATTCTCTTGCCATTTTGGTAAAAAAATCCCTTTGAATTATGTCAGCTTTGAATGGGATTTGTCTTATTTTTAACCTATGGCCAACGCGGTCTTAGACGTAGTTCGGTGCAACTATACATTTCGCTTTAGCAATTGCAACTTGACAATGATATATAACATGAAAAAAACTTCAATACCAGTCGCAGTTTCCTGAATATATTTTTCAGAGTTTTTATTTAAAAACGTAGCGAGTAAAACAATTATTAGCTTGCTGTCGAGCGTATGAACTGCATGTGCACTAAATAATATAAAAGACTTTATAATCAACCTTTATGGAGTTTGGTCAAAAGTGAGTGGTATGCATGCAAACTTGTCACGTACAAGTATTGTGACTAGAAATGGGCTATAGCGTGACTGCTAAAGCTGGTGTCTATAGGTCTCTGTGCGTATGGAAACGGGAACTATTAGCAATATTTCTTGCCAACAGGACAATGAAATGCCTTTTGTATACGTGAACCACTTTTAATAATGCATCATTAACGCAACAGTGGTGAAGAGCTTGTTTCGCAGAAACTCCAGTGTAGGCGTCTCTAGTTCTGAGTGAAACGTCATCTTGTCTGTGACCAAAATTTTAAAAATGCAAATAAAGCAAAAATTATTTCTTAGGTCTGAGTACTGAGAGAAACCATGCTGGTCATTTGCATGGCAAGCAAGTGCGCTACCACAAGCTATGCGTCTGCATGAAAATAAAGTACGAATAACTTCCTCTGATTGAAAATGCAGAAAAAATAACTGTCACATTTAACAAACAGACGCATACTGTATACGGGTTTCACAGCACAACATGCAATATCGCAGCAATAGTGCATGATACAAGCGTAAATTGCCATTGGGAATCACAACTCGTTATTTTCAACGCAACTTCACGGTTTAAATACAGCCAATCATTACAAAAGGCACACAGGTTACTGCACGTATTCTGTTAAGACTGCGTAGTGGGTGCATAGCGATGTTTGAAGTACTTTACGCACACAATATTGAGGAGCATGGTCTGCTGGGCGAATTCGTAATTCAACCTGAGTTGCGCGAAGAAATTGAAGTAAAAAAAAGACACCTGAGCACAGCGCACACTAACAACTGAAACTTTATTAAAGATCAGCTCACGAGAACACGTGAGGTGAAAAAATGATTAGATGAGCAGACATATAATCATTTGCTTTCACCGTGCGGACATCGGGTCGTGTATGGCACTCCGCTGTCGTGTGGAAAGTATTATCTTGGATTCAATATTAGAATTATAGATCACGAAGCTTTTTTAAACAAACAACCATGCTCTATGATCGCATTGTGGAAAGTGCGGCTGCGTGCCCTTGTTTGATGATACGGTGGTTCAGGGACAAGGTAGCACAAAACATTGAAGAGGCGTACCTCGTCAACAAAGCTGGTGACTCATATGTCACGCAACCCTCAGTTATGTTGCTTGCCACTGAGGTAGCTTTTCTGGAAGCGAATCAATAATACAATATGCCTGCTCATCTAATCGTTTTCTTTCACCGCACGTGTTCACGTAACCGCATATATATGTCTGTTTTCTCCAACAAAGTTTTAGTTCTTAGTGCGTGCTGTGTCCAGGTATGTTTCTTTCGTACTTGAATTTTTTGCTTAACTCAGTTAATATAACATAATATTGTTCGTGATTGAAACTATGCTACCCATTTTTACACAGAATGCAGCCATGAGTGAAGCCTTTATTAAGAAAAGACACTTTCAACTTTCTCAATTAGACTATACTATTTCGTTATAAAATGGTTAAAGTAGCATCTTACAATAAGAAGTACACAGTGAGTAGTTGAAATACGCGCAAAGGACAGGACTTTGCCATCACGTTCAACTCTGAAAACGGAGCTTATTGCTCCCCCAATTCTCTTTTACACAGTAGCAAGCCCTAATGCATCAGACGAGTTCATTTGTCGGATTTCTAAAAATTATGTACAGTGCTCACGAATTAAAACGTGACATCAAAATATTTTTTGTAACTATGTATACGGGTATGTGCAGTTTATCTAGATAACTTGCAAACAGCTGCAGTGCAGTCAGGTGAGTTTTTTTGGGGACAATGAAGCTCAGATTCTCCCGTCGGGCCCATAAAGCTGCAAGTGAATGACATTTTAGACACCCATTCGGCGAAACTTCTGTCACTGCTTTGTGTACGGTGGCCACCAAGACGCGTTCTAGTCAGATATTTATCTTAATTGTCAAGTATAGAATTCAAGTACAATTCAGAATTACAATAATATTCAATCGACCAATCATCAATCAATCATTTATTGTATCAGAGAACAACCATAAGGTCTTTCGTGCTCGCACACGCAAAAATAAAACAATAATAGCAAACAATGTATTACAGACTGTAAACACAAAGTTAATCAATAAAAAGAGCAAAAACGTGCAGAATAAAAGCTATCAACGCACAATGGGAACAATACGTAAAAGAGAAGATATTTATGTAATGGAACTCAAAAATGATGCGGAATGCACACAACTGTGTGGAAGGCTTCCTGAAAGACAGAAATCAGAAGAATCTGTACATGTGCAGATCTACAATAGGGCAGGGCAAACATCACTGATAAAAAAAATGACTGTGAACTATGAAAAACATAACGAGTCAAGAAAGTTGACATTAGAGAGACTTAGTTGACATTAGAGAGACGTTAGGAAGAAGCTGGCAGGTACACGTAACGGTAGATTCTCTCTGGATACCTTATGCGGAATTGGAAAATTGATACAACCGAGAACGGCAGAATATTTTACCCCGAACTAACATGTAAAAAAATACAGCTCAACACGATTGTGTCGGCCGTTAGGTGATGTAAAAGACAATTTTCTAGCAGTGTTGATAAGAGTTTAGTGAATCGATGGTTGTAATTGCTTATAATTTTTTTCTAGACTCACTCAGCGGCCTTACTGGTGAGTTGATCTCAACTTCGTTCTCTCCTGCCGCTAGACCTGTGACTCGGCCATGGTGCCTCGCTCAACCAATGATTAATATTAACATACCTGGCGTCCAGATAAAGGCCAATTTGTCGTCACCGGCTTTTAAACAGCTCACAATACTTTTCTTGTATGAGAAATACCCAGACTCCACACATATATACACTGACGGATCGGCTCAGCCGGGCAGCTCTACAGGAGCAGTAGTGGCACCAAGGTTGGCCACGACAATTAAATTCAAGACATCTCACGCAACAACATCAACGGCAGCAGAATTGGCAGCACTTCGTGCCGCGTTGCCATTTGTCGTTGATCAACCTACACGCAAGTGGACTATTTTCTGCGACTCGAAGGCGGCACTGCAGTCTCTACTATCAGCCTTACTCCGTGGACCACACGAGCAGCTGGTACTAGAGATAGCAGAGGTTATACACCACCTGACTGAGAAAGGGCACCAAATTACATTTCAGTGGTTGCCCAGTCACTGCGCGATCATCGGCAATGAACGGGCCGATCAAGCTGCCCCCTCAGCCCACACAGGAGACCATAAACTACGACTACCACTTTCTAGGACAGATGCTGCACGAAAGCTCCGCAGGCTTGCTCGCCAGCAAACCACATCACAATGGAGTCAGCCACACTTCAAGCATGCCCGACTGTACTCGCTTTACCCTACGCTAAGTCTTTAAGTCCCGTCGAGGCTTTGCCGAGCAGACCAGACCCTGTTATGTAGGCTGTGGTTGGGCGTTGCGTTTAACAACGCCTAAGCTTTCCGAATTGGGATGGCCGACACCGCAGCCTGTGGCCACTGTGGCAAAGAAGAAATGACCCAACATATTCTTTGTGACTGCCTAGCGTATAGTCAACAACGACTATGCCTTCGCAAGGAACTCAACAAACAATTCTACAATATCGACAAGATGCAACTTCACAGAAGAAGGCCCTGAAAGCGCTACTACACTTTTTGCGATCGACCGGCCTTACTGAACGGTTGTAGCTAGGACACCCTTCCTGTGTGTGTTTTCGTTTTCTTATGAGCGCGCGTGCTTTTTTTTCTCTATCTACCGCCTCTTTCCTGCCCCTACTTCCCCGCCGCCAGTGCTGGGTAGCAAACCAGATGCCAATATCTGGTTAACCTCCTGACCTTTGCTTTCTCACTCTCTCTCTCTCTCTCTCTCTCTCTCTCTCTCTCTTTATTTTGTTTGCCACGTTCTAGGATTTTCGGTCATGCATAAGGTGATAATTTTTTGCTCACAACTGACGACGCCGATATCGACGCTGACGCCAACAGAAGAATCTCTGTGAAACAAGCTCTTGAACGCTAATGCGTTGAAAATCCGAGCATATGCATTGTGTGAAGGATGATGAGAGAAGTGAAGCTTCGGAAGTTTTCATTGGTAAACCGGGTATCGTCTGTCTATCCATCCGTCTGTCTGTCTCTCTGTCTGTGCGGACAGACAGACAGACAGACAGACAGACAGACAGACAGACAGACAGACAGACAGACAGACAGACAGACAGACAGACAGATAGATAGATAGATAGATAGATAGATAGATAGATAGATAGATAGATAGATAGATAGATAGATAGATAGATAGATAGATAGATAGATAGATAGATAGATAGATAGATAGATAGATAGATAGATAGATAGATAGATAGATAGATAGATAGATAGATAGATAGATAGATAGATAGATAGATAGATAGATAGATAGATAGATAGATAGATAGATAGATAGATAGATAGAAGATAGATAGATATAGATGGATGGATGGTCTGTCCTGTCTGTCTGTCTGTCTGTCTGTCTGTCTGTCTGTCTGTCTGTCTGTCTGTCTGTCTGTCTGTCTGTCTGTCTGTCTGTCTGTCTGTCTGTCTGTCTGTCTGTCTGTCTGTCTGTCTGTCTGTCTGTCTGTCTGTCGGTCGGTCGGTCGGTCGGTCGGTCGGTCGGTCGGTCGGTCGGTCGGTTCCGAAATGCTTGTGATTATGCAAGAAATGCTGTGCAATTTAAAAGTGACATCGGCAGCATTGATCCAACGAAAGCAAACAATGAATGGCAGGGTCTCAGCAGTGATCAAACCCAAGCATTCTGCCTACCAATCTTGTATTCTAAAAAAGAGCCACGCGTACCCTCGGAACTTTTGTTAAGAATCTAAACTTCCTGAAGAGTCGATTGTTACAGTGCTGGCTATCTACTTGCATAACAATAACATAGGGTCTTTCAGTTAAAGAGCACTTAACAATAGACATAACAATAGAATCGACCGGTTTTTTTCCAATTGGTAGATGAATACGCCGACGAGTCACTCAGATCTAAATAGGTGCTCATCTGGATAGGTGGCTCCTAAGTACACCTTCAAAAACTGGACTATCGGCGAAATAGATGAGAATTCGGAGGCAGAGGACTGCTGCTGCCGGGCAGCTACTTGTTCCGGCCTTGTGCTCGACTGAACGAAGTATATTGTCACTTGGGAGGGCCCCCACCCTTTAGAAAATGGGTGGCATGAGTCCACCGGTCTCACATTAAGGGCATCTTTTTCTTTCTGACGGTAGCGGTTTTTCTCAACATCTCAAGAACTTCAAAGAAAGTGGAGCAGCCTCTAATAAACAAAAACATCCTCGCGGTGGGTCTGTCTCAGTGAAATATCAAAGAGTTTCTTGATCGATCAGTGTTAGTTCATCCGTAACATTCTGCATGCCATAAAGGGTCTTGAAATATGGCTAACTCGAAGGTAAAAAAAGTTTCGCTTACCTGGTGTCCTTTCACTGGGAACATATCCTAACTGCATCTGTACAAATTTATATACTCACCACGAGCTTGATGTAGGGATGAACTATTCACGTTTAATGGCAAAAAAGTACTAAACGCTTAAAAATGTCAACACAAGGCCATTGACTTTCTCACAAAGCCACTGACTCTACACAAGGCCACTGACTCAGGAAAACGGTGACAATAGTGCGCTGCATAGCCATGTGTAGTATAGAGAAACGAGTAAAAAGGAAGCGAATGAAGATGTGAGATTGACGAGGAAGGAAGAAAAGAAGCGGTGGCCATAATATAGCATGTGTAATGATAATTTATGCGTGTTAACACAGACATATTTGGCAACACTTGAAATAAGGGTTGACGAAGGTTTTGCAAGGTAACGTTCATATGCAGCGTCAGCACACGCTGATCTCTAGAGTCTGTAGCCTAGCCGTACGTATGACCTTGCAACCACGTACTCTTCATTTCCGGCGTGTGACTTAGACAACTACATGTTGCGTTGACAATATTGCACGAGCGAAAGTGCGTCGCACTTTAAACTTTGCAGCTTATATAGCAGGGGCGCCAGGTTATCCTGGTCTCTTGATAAATCACAACGTGCGTTATATTGACTGCTTATAGGTGAACGATGTTTAGACCATCGTGATACAGTGATATTTTTGAACTCAGCTCACAGAGTAGACTTGATTAAATGAGACCAAGCCATGTTTCTCTCTCTAATCTGGCGAAAATGAGCAGATGTGTTCACAAGCACGGCTCTGTAGCTCTCTAAATTTATTCAGTACGTGAAAAACGCAACATATATAGAATACTCTAAAACGTGCAAAGTGGAAGAACTGTTAACTTCCACCGAGTTCACATTTTTATAAGGCCTATTTTAAGCATATGTTTAAGAACTTCGCGCGGTCGAGCCGCTAAGAAAAAACGCTATGGCTAAAAAATAGACTAAAATTTTTAGAAAATAACCTCAGAAACCAGATAATCATGACGGGTGCTTTTTCTAGCATAAAAAAGCTCTGTGCAAGACCAGTAAATGAAGGCAGCAAGTTATTAAAAAAAGACCAATCAATTATGTTTATTTTAAAAAATTAGGCCATTAGCCTGTGCTGACATTGATTGAACAAAAAAGAAATAAATTTGTTAACAACCGCAAACAAGATCAGAATGCAAAACACCTAATGAACTGCAAAGAACTCCAAAAAAACTTGCAAGTTGGTAAATAAACAGCTTTGGCCTGCAACTTGCCTTCTCGCGTCACACACACACCCGTTTTTCTCCATTCACTACGAAGTCGTCCGTCAGTATAGCGTCGGTGGTATCGAAATGTGTTTGCACTATCTAATGTTTTCAGAAATGAAGGTAAATCTACCAGCTGCATGTCGTGGTATAGCACGTTTTCATTCGTCCTTTTCATCATCGTCCCTCATCAAACATAACAATCCATTTTTGGTCATACCTCTTTAGCCTGAGCGACAACCTGGCACACAGCAAGTATTAGGCATCATCGCTAGCATACAAAACACAGTTGTGACAGCCGTCAGAAGTACAATTTCATAAAATCGTTGAAAACTGAAAGCCGATTCCGCCAAAATCTTCAAGTCTGTAGCCCTCCCTAACCAGCGACGCTCTCCTTAATGCCACCTGCGCGCTCCTCGAGCCACCTCGTATCTTACGTGGTCACATAGCAAGCCCTCCTGGTCGCGTTACGCATCCACAGTGGAGCAGCCACCGCCAAGTCACTGCCACAGACGGGAGCCCAAACATCTGCCACATGATGTTTGCCCGAAGTGCCCAGAGCCGAGTGCTTGCGTTGAAAGGACCACGCTGCCACCGGTGTGATGATGGCTTCGTTATTATTTTAGTTTTTGGCACTGGTGTTTAGACATTGCTGCAAAAGTTGGGATAGACTGAATTCTAACTCTACGCTGTGTGCACTATTATATGACGTAGCAACAGCCAAAGATCGACCATTTCCACTGTTTCTAAAGCTTTGTGCAGTAAGTGTACACTTCATATCTTATCGACAATATAAGTATCGTTTGTAACACTGTTGTCTACTGTGCAACATTAAACATTGGACATTAAACCTTATCACTGCTCAGTGCATGTGATGCCTTTTTCGTGTGGTCTGTCTGTCTTATATAATGTTTCTTGTGTCATATTGCTTTTGAAACATAAGGGAGTAAGTTGTGGTTGATAGGGATTTAAATCATGAGCACGTTGTCCAAACCGCATGAGTATAGAGCGTAGTTCATGAATTTCAAGGAAGCAATTGGACTGCCAAGACAGTTCAGAAACTCTTAAGGATGCAAAAAACCTGTAAAAAAAGTAAAATGATTTCGAATGTACTACCCCGTACAACATATGAACCAGCTGATACTACTTACAAAAGAAGCGATAATGTATGCCTATCTAGTTTGTGATTTCACCTACCAAGAACAAATGTTCTCTAGCAGTGCCCCAGCTCAAAATGTCGCTGTGCTCTGAACTCCTGCTTCACAATCATTCGTACACTGCATTCGTTTTCATAACTAAGTTAAGTACAGTGCTCTCGCTTCCCAGAGAGAACTTTACGTGCTGATACATTCACATTTTCTCCGACCTCCTGGTATTGGCTAGCCTCAGTGTCTCATTGTACACCTGTCAACTTAAACGATATCTTTAACTTGATAGCTTGAACCTTGTTAAGCTTGAACGACTTCGGTCGATTCAATTGCTGATGTGCTTTTTCTCGTGCTCCCTAGTTGCAGCTCAAGTTCCCTCCGTAAACACACCGGCTTCTTAGAAGGAAGAGGTCTTCTTGTGAAATTGTAGGCGGAATCATTCAAATGCTTTACTTCATTCAGCTGCAGCTCACCTGCTTTCCCCTTGTCTTGCTTTACTAGTTCTTGCTTCCACAAAGAGTACTTATTCTTTCAACCGAGTGGCGTCAGAACCAAACTAAAGATGTGATGGACAACAAGACATGTCTGTTTTTTTGGGCAGGGCCTCTTCTCTCACAAGTTTTGCTTTTGGTTTATAGCCTATGTAAATCTTCGAAGCCCAGCACAACTTGCGTCTCTGGCTGATTTTTATAATGTTCATTTTTGTTTTTGTTTTCTTCTACTTCTGATACCGAAAATGCACTGAAGTAGTGCAATCGCACGTGAGTTGTACTCTGCGTTCAAACTTGCAGCACTCTAAGCTGAAGTGTTGTGCCCTGAAAAAAGCAGCTTACTTTATTCAAAACGACTGATTTCGCCTAGATGAACATCCGGTGCGTTGCCGGGCATCCTGGAGCTTTAAAAAGCAAAAAGTTGAATGTACCATAACTGAGAACAATATAGCAAATGAAACTGCTGGAAATGACCCGTGACTGCACAAAACGTCCCTCTCAAGCCGTTCAGCTTCAAATACACTCCATCATCCACGTAGGTTGCTACTTCCTGGTCGCTGGTCATGCTGCAGTTCCGCTGGCGAAATACCGGCAGTTCATTGCCACACTCGGTGAAAACGTTGAGCAATCCACTGCTACAGCTGCTATCACGCGATAAACGATAGTGTGAACCACCGGACACAATGACCCTTCGTTCTCCTACGGGCCGATGAGGCTGGCGGAAGCATCGGCCTGCAAAACCATAGACACGCACCAACAACAATAGTGAGCTTTCACAAATCGGTAGGTGACAAAACAACAATATAATTACAAGCATGGCTTCAGATCCCCGCATGGCTTTTGACCACCTGAGGCTTCTTAAAACACATTTCAACCGAAATACACGGATGTTCTCCCCATTCACACCTTTATAATAGTGACTGCTGAAGTCGTGTTCAGGCATTAAACCAGGCTCCTCGTTGTGACACCTTATCTGTTTAAGTACCACTGTGGATCATGGAAAGCTTGGCGAGAAGCAGTATTAGTATGGAAGGTTCAGATGGTTTGACGACGAAGACTTACTGGCCATCACATCAGATATGTGGCAATCCCATCGTCTACGTCATCAAACACTTCCAACCAGACACGTGTGGCGCATACCCGTGTATACCCAGTGGATATGTGCCACAGGTGTGCGGGTATGTTCCTCAGGTAATCTATAGTTTGCGTGTACCCAGGAACGGCGAGAATAAACGTTGGCAATTTTAACGCGAGGGCGTTACGAAAAAAAAATGACAGCAGCAGCGTTTCAGATCTATCGGTAATCGGTACCAGATTGTCGGTAATTCGACGAATGTAAGTGCTGAATATCGGCATGAATTGAACCCGGACATTCAGCGTGGCAGTCAGTTATTTTACCCCTGAGCCATGCTAGGTCTCGATGCTTTTGAATAAAGATACTACTTAAGTGTAATGTTAGTGAAATATTAACTGTGGCTGCAACGCAGGCTATCCCATTTTATATACATTACGTACGTAATCTTACGATGTAGCCGTCATGTCGGGTTAACGTTTATTGTAGTTGAGCGCCATCTACTGAATTTGATTTATGTAGCAGTGTCCAGGGTTACCATCCTCGCGAGCACAAGTGCTACATATCAGCTTACCGGTTTTGATGTTCTTATATTATAATGTTGTTTTTGCAGTCGTTATGCATGTTCAAATGACTGCTTATAAGAAACACTTGTCTGTGTGAATACAATTAGTATTTATAGTTACCTTCATTTCGTAAGTGTTTGTTAATTACAATACAATCACCTTTCGTCAGCATGCTTCACATAACGTAGATTCACGAGGTACTTAAATCTGCCGATTCTTTTATTGATACATCAGTAACTACTTCGGGCGTAAACACAACGCTCTTAGATGTTCTTAAGATTTTTAACACACCCCTGACGAGCACGGTCTTAACGAGGATGAGCTTTATAGGTAAAGTGCCAATCAGCTTGCTTTTTATCACTCTGTTAAAATGAGCATCGTGTCATTTTTATTAGTACAAATAAAGCGTCAATGAGTTACCTCTTTTTTACCACAAAATGGTTTCGTCAAAAATTGTCCTGACCTGTTTATTTAGGTATAATGCCCTGTAAGTCAGCTAATTCTCCGGGCCTACGCGTTGGGGGTGCTTATAGATGAAGACGACGGCGTGCACCGGCTGATCAATGCGGTACAATGGATAGGCCGATCATGATAACTATATATATGGCCTCGGCTATTAGCTATGGTCACGATCTTGTTTTTAGTACTTGAACTGCAACTAATATCAAAGGCTAGTGTGCTACTTATTCCTAAGTATACTTATGCACGCAACAAGAGCTTCGAAACAAAATTAAACAGCCCGTGCCTCTAAAGACTACTGTTATAATAGTTTCCGACACTTTTCTTGAATTGATGTACTCCTGCACTCAGTGCAACAACAAACAGATCAAAAAAGATGCCAGCGATTTGAAGGCACCACAAATTTCTCCATCACGCTTGGTATGACGCTGTGTTCTATTGTACCCAATAGAACGCAGCATATAGCGCGCGATGAGTAATACCTTTTCGAACTGTTAGCTCGTTCTAAATGGGGGAAAGGCAAATGCGTTTCAGAGAGTGAGTTCGCAGCTGCAATGGCACTGCGTGCTAGCGCTCTTTGTCGGAGCAGCGCATGGAAGCTTTGGCTTTGAAAAATGACGGCTGGAACAGAGGTAAGCTGTTGCGCAAAAAACATAAAAAAGGCTCATTGTTGGACAAACTCGACTGGCTGGACGTTATCCTTTTTACGCATGGATTAATGAATGCGGTCTTGATATCGTCCTTGTAACCAACGTAACTCTCACCACCGTGCTGCTCAGCGCGCACTTTTCTTAAAATCTGAAGAAAGAAGTTTTTAAATGCGAAGAATTTCTTAGCGAACTTCGGCGAAGTTGAGCATTCACGTCCCGTAATACCAAACTTGGTATTACGGGACGCGAATGGATGACGAATGTATGATACGGGTGCAAACATGAAAAATATGAGATGCGTCTCATGTAACAACATGACTACATGCTACACTCATGATGTGCTCGCAGCCGTATCGCAAGCTTCACACGTACCTAACTCAGTATTACGTGACGCGAACGGACGACATATACGTAAGTGACACATCCATACATGATAATCACGACATGCGTGTCATGTAACAACATGAGTACATGCCACACTGATGATACGCTCGAGGCCGCTTCGCTAGCTTCACATATGCCAAATTTGGTATTTCAGGACGCCAATGGATGACGAAGGTATGTGACTGGTGTAAACATGATACTTATGAGATCCGTGTGATTTGAGAACATACTACATGCCACAGTCAAGGCGCCAATACATTTCGAGGTGATGCGGTGCGCGTGCTCGCCGGCGTTGCCGCGCCAGGCACCCGTCCTGCCATACACTCGGAGGCGCACGCCATGCTGCATTGCTTTGATGCATGCGCGTCTCAGTGCGTCTGGCGTCCCTCCGTCACTAAAAGAAGGAGACGCAGTGTTGTCTGGGTAATGCATCGGCGCGAAATGCAACATGTCACAATTCGTGCCAGTTGCTGTCGGGCCGCGCCGACGGACGCTGGTCGCGCCTGACGTCAGACTATTGAGTGCTCGCGTTTTGATAACGTAGTCTTGCTGTGCCTAGCGCGCGCGCGCGTTAACACCTCATTGGAGTAAATTTTGACCCTTCAAGATGCGCTCGCGGCCGTTTTGTTAGCTCCATATATGCCAACTTTGGTGTTACGTGACGTCAATGGATGACGAAACGTATGACTGGTGCAAACATGATAATCCTGGCACGCATGTCATGTAAGGACATGACAACATACCACGCTCATTGCGTGCTCGCGGCCATTTCGCTAGCTCCACATATACTAAATTTAGTATCACGTGACTTGAATAGGTGACGAAGGTAAACGACGCATTCAAACATGAAAATCATGACACGGAAGTCAAGTACGGCATCACTTCCTTCCACCTCATAAATTTGTGCTGATTTTAAAGTGACGTATCAACATTTCTCCGTGCTTCGTATATCATCGATTCCTACTGTACGTGGGATCTGCCCATTTTTCTTCGTGGTAATGAAAAGTAATCAAATGTACGCAGCTTTAGCAAGCTTTAAGACTACGGGACGTAGTTGTGATAGGTCACGTGTACTTTTTTTTACTCACTGAAGCGCTACTGTATTTAAAGCCTTGCAGTCTGGAATTTCGTGTTGCAGCTTGGTCGATGAAGCAGATGGTGGGGTGCAGTGACCGGAACGTCAAACAAATGGCTGCTAGCGTCGGTCCTGGCTATCACACTAGAAGCTATGTGTGGGTGACAACGTTCAGATGTGGTTATGGAAATTTGGGCGAGAGATTCGAGCAACCTACACCAGATGTCACGTGATGACTGGTGTAGGTTGCTGGAACAAAGCTGTGAGACTGCAATATATAAACGAAAGATTCAAGTTAGAGATTTCAAGGCTTGTTCCACCTGGCTTCACTATGATGGTCCTTACCAATGCGCCGAAACTCGGAAACACTGCTCCTTAGTTTTAAGCGACACACCAGGTCATGCAGGTAAAGACTGCTGGTTTTTTCTCATGCGCACAAGATTTTCCAAAATATGGAAGGAAGCTGGCTTACAGGCTTAACGTTTTAGTACAAATATGGGATGACGATGGGGGTAAGGTTATCTAGTAGCTTCTTGTAGATTGGTGCCCACATTTCGACGCAAATCTTCCAGCCGTCATGCCAAATTAAGAACGCAAAGTAAGCCTTGCGTTGTATTGTGGGCATTGTTTATGATTGTTTCAGAGAGTTTTGAAGACTATACACTAGTCAAACGGACCATTGCTCTAATGATCATCTAAGGAGCGTTTATTATCAAATAAAACTGGTGTGCCCTTTTCAGTGTGCGTGGTATAGCTGCACACTGCTTGTAGACCCTCGTGCGATGTGAAGGAGCAGAAAAACGGTTAGACGTGAAGTGCTTGAAGCGTTTTCCGTAAAGGAGGATGGGGATGAATTTATTAGTGAATATTTATTGTTTCTACTAAAGCGAGTGAAGTGAAATTACATGCTTTGTGTGGCCACATTTATGAAAATATATATATTTGGGTTGGGTCGAGGAACTCACCTACCGAAAAACTAGGATGTCGTATACTTCGTTCTTTTTTATTCTCAGTTTGGGTCAAATGTTTTTCGTTCGGCTTTGCACCAACTTTACCCACGTAATACTCTGCTAAAGTCCTACGTTCAATGGTGTTAAAAGACAGTGACTTGTGTCGTCATTTTCCGCAGTGTGTAATAATTCATCATTCCACGCTGTGGTGACGTGAGCAGCTAGGAAGTTCAGTCATCTATTTGATAGCTTTCCACTGGAATCAACAAACAAAAGATGCTGCGGCAAACCAGTCAAATCTATATTATGAGTGCGCTACCAGGCAGAAGCGACTATGGCTTGCTGAGTTAGCGCTGCAAGAATTTTGTGACATTACGTGTCGAACATGCAGCAATCACGGAGGCGTTGTCTGTTATCTACTTCCAGGAAACAGATAATGCACAGTGGTTACGCATACCGACAGACACGCTAAAACAAATGCTGCAGTCAGTATTTAATGAGAATATACTAGACTATGATCAGTTGAGGATCGAAGAGCCACTGGCGTTCATACACCTGCCTTGCCAGTTTGTCAGAGTTGTTTTCCTCTAAAGCTTCCCATATTTATTCAAACCACTGAATTTTGTGATGCTTATAGGCAGCAGTGTCCTCTACATAATACATTAAAGCACAATATTTTTGCTATTGGCTCGTCACCTTTGCAATCAAAACGTCTAAACCGGCCTGACATGTGTATCGCCATTCGCTGCCTGTGAAAGAGCGCTCTCGTTGAATCCAAGGTGTATGTCTTACAATAGCTGCTTGATATGAAGAGAGAACAACCAGGGTTGCCGGTCCGTTATCACCATGAAGAAGGTGAAATAATCTTATCCGTGGTTGAACCTGGACAGCGTATTCCAGTTCATGAAAAGCAGACTCAAAGGAGCAGAAATCAACGGTGTCATGGAACGCGCATTTGGAAAATATTTCTGCCGATATCGGTCGTCCTAATTGTTGCGGGGGCCCTGCTGGCAATGTTTTTCTTCGGATGCTTCAAAAAGGTGAGCCAACTTGTTTTTCTCTTTTTAAGACGTTTTCCGCAAAATAGTTAGACCAAGATACACGTAACGTTTACAATGCTTAAAAGAAGCGTTTTGAAATATGCAACGTGCGAAACATAAAATAAACATGGGCTAGCAACTAAATTCATGAAGTCACTTGACCGCTTTCATGTATAGTGAATTTAGACTTCATTAAAGTCACTTGGGTGTTCTGAGAAGTAGATAAGACCGTATGTAACAGCTAATACGTACACGTAACTGCACCTCCACTGGGATGTCACAAGTGTGTCTAATATTTCCTTCAGGTCAACATTCCTCGTGGACTCAACAAAAGCGCGGACGTGGGTGAGTTATCTCTATGCCTTTGTTGGGCACTGAGTGTCATATCGAGAGGCGTGAACAAGGAAAATATGGGCTCTTAGTGTTTGTGTTACATACGCAGGCACTTCAGCTACGTTATCGTATCGTGCTACCGGGCATTGTCGTACCTGCTATCATTTTCGCTAGTGTTCATATTTAACACTCATTTACTTGGTGCCACAGTCCACCAAAACTTGACTGGCGTATTTGAAACGGGAACGTGATGTTCTAAATTGTACACTAACTGACAAAAAGTAGAACAAAATGTTCCGCTGCCGGGAATCAAGCCTAGGACGCTACACCACACAGCGCATAGTGCGAAACGACTAGAGCACAAGGCTTACTTTGTTCGGCATACTAACGGTGAGCTATGTATATGCTCACTTTACTGCTGGGGGTACGTAAAGCTCGGAGGCACGTTTCCACCAGCGAGATGCCACAAACGAAGCTCTTTAAAGGTCGTCACCCGGATCATTGTAATGCCCGTGCGCCCCCAATTGTACTTCGCCCTTAAGGCATGGTTACCCGTACGCGTGAGTTTTTCTCGGTTTGGAGGCCTCGGTTTTTACGCTGCAGTTACAGAGTGCTCAAACGCCAGTTCGCTCACAGAAAAAGCTGCCTGTGCCAAAGGAGCATGCTACTCAAACACACAGAAGTAAAAATTGTGGCAGTTGTTACATTACGCTTTCCTGTGTGTAGTCTTTACGTGCGCCTTATATGCTCGAGTAGCTCGTTTGTATTATCCCGTTGCTTGCAATCCTTCACATGGCATTCAAATTTATTGCTATCGCATCTATTGCTTCGCCCTTGCAGGGAAACAATGCACAATAAACGCTCAACTTACTCTGTAATGAAACCTTTCATTTTTGTGTTGCACCTTTTCCTTTAACGAAGAATCTGCCTGTTGTTCTTTCGTCCCTGTTCTTAGATAACTATGGGACGCAGTCTTATCTTGTTCACAAATGGTTTCCTTCTAAGAACGTCATTTGAAGTGATCAACATGTATTCTGGGCTTTCACGTGCCAAAATCCTGCTACAATTGTGAGGTATGTCATAGCAGATTATTTGGGAATCTTGAACCATCGGAGAATCCCCGCCTCCACCCAAGTATGACACCCGTGGCAGCAATCGAGCTCCCGGCCCTCCAATTAGCTGCCGAGCACCCTAACCAGAACACTATCACATCGGCTAAGGGCTCAGCAATGATCACAATATGAAACAGCAACCATCTATTCAATGCTGTAAATGTTTCTCACTTCAACGTACTTAAGTGCACACTGACTTCAAAAGTTCTTAAAAGTAAAAAACATTTGGCTCATTGTTGTTACTACTGCGATATTTTGGTTGACATTGAGAACTTCAGTTCATAACTTGAAGGAGCAAGCACGACAAGCGAACAAACGCTAAGAGATTGACATATTTTGCTGCCTTGTATTAAAGTGCTCTCTTGAGGGTCATTCATAATTCCATATCACTGCCTGTTGCTCCAATCTGCTCGGCAATGTCAGTGTTCGTTAAAGAACTCCATAAGAAAAAAATTACCCGCACTACGCCTCTACGGCTTGCATCGTATATGTGTTGTTGTCTTGGCGCAAAACACGACAACAATGTTAATTACTGTTCCTTAGTCTCTGCAGCCGTTTTTACGTTGATATTCTAGTATAAGTGTTGTCGAACATATATTTGAGAAAATTGAGAGATATCGTGCCGACTGTTGTTCACGAAAGATAGTTTTCTTGTGATCCCTTTATGTTTCAGCCTTACCTGAAGTGGAGAACCTAACAGTCACCGCCATCGGCGATGATTACTTCACGCTGTCTTGGAAACGACCACTGGGCTCCTTTCACAACTACATTGTTCAAGTCGTTCTAGAAAACATTGACGAGATCAATGATACTAACCACGAAGAGCAGAGCGTCGGGTCGTGCCTGCCGGTGAACATTATGAATGAGGACCAGACTAGTATTACCTGCAACAACGTTGCGGCTTGCAGCAACGTGACTGTGACCGTGCACACGCAGGACAATGAAGAGCGTCCACGCAAGTCGCCGGGGGTTTCGGTACCTGTGTTTCTTCCTGGCAGAGGTATTCACTGAACTTTTTTCTACATAAGTGAAGTTTTTTAAACGAGCGTTAATGTCTCTCTACAAGAATTCAGTCGATAGTTTGACTCCAGTCATAGCATTCGCAACTTATGGAGGAAAAATGATGTGGCCCCTGTAGTGTGTGGTGCAAGTTGAAGAACCGATCGTGCCGATTTCCGGAGTCCAACACTAAGCCGGGTCTTGCAATCATACAGCTCTTTTTGGTACGTAAAACACCACGTCTCTTTTTAGTAGTCCACATGTAGGCTATTTTTCATAATAATGACAGCGTAGCCAGCCGGTCCGAGTATTGCCTAACTTTGCTTTCCTCTACTTTCTTATCTTCCTCCCATGGTAGTGACATCTTTATTATTCTGGAACTAGTTTTTATTCTCGCTGATCCAAAACTTTATCGCTATGAACTAGTGCAGCAATGGTATTGAAGACTCATGGTTTAAACTTATTGGTTGGATTGGTAATCAATATCAGCACCTGATAATATATCATCCTAGACAGCAAATTTCTCCAAAGAATTTTTGCACTAGTTATTCATGGATTCTCATTGCACTGGAAAGAGATAACGTAGTGTTTTTTCTGGTAGTAGTTGGCTGAATAAACCCCATATAGTTGTACTGTCTATCATATATTATCTTTAAATCTGGAAAACGTGACGAGTTAGTAAATTTCAAATTGGGTTTCTAAGGACATAGTACTAACGTGAGCATTTTAATTGCGTCCCGCTGTTAGATGCAGTACGTACTATTACTGCATGAGTGCAGGGAACATCTTTTCTCATATTCTATTCCTCTTTGAAGAAGAACACGTGAAGTTGCGTAATGCAGTGTACTATAACTATATAGCCACGACTGATTATACATCATATTGATTTTTTCTATATACCAGGAGGCAGTTTACAGATACCTAACGTCCACGGGCGCACCCAAATTTTTATCTGGAGGGGGTTCAAACATTCTTTATGTACGTTAATATGTGTGTTTATATTATTTCGCTTTTATACAAGCGCGTGAAATCGAAAAGTTGCGGGTTGGTTAATCCCCCTCCACCCTTGCAATTTACTTGCTAGGGTTGTTCGGGCTCTGTACACTTTCTTGAGTGAGTTTTTTTTTTCATCACACAACCTTGCCGAGGAATCAGTGAATATGTCTTTATTGTTCAGTACCGCTTCTAAATCTAAAGCTTCACCAAATAGTTTTTTTATTGATTACGAAGATTGACTATACCACTTTGTCTTGTTCACTCTATTTGTCACTAGAAAAATCAAATAGTGGCTAGAAGTGCACAATGGTAACGTGTGAGAAGAGCACTTTTTGGAAGAAAATGGAATCGTTGTGCGTTGTTTAGAGTTGCAGAAGGAGCCAAACATTCAACAGTAACGCAACGTGGATATGGCTGTTCCGTTATTACTCGGTCGTTCAATGAGATAAAATGATGGGAAGTTAGTGTTCTTCGACGCGCACACCCACAGCAGTGTCAACCATCTCGTGCGCCCAACATTCCCGAATACATATACATGTGTATTTCCCTCACGGGTGCATAAAAAAGCACAGCAGCTTTTTCTCACACTAATAGACTTGCGTTCATCTTTCGCCATTGCACTTCCTTCCGTCTGACTGCATTTTTGTATGTTTTTTTGTTATTTTGCTAGCCCCCGAGGAATTCAGCATTCATCGACTCTATTATGACTTCACATCGGTGGGTATCTTGATAGACGCGTCCAACGTCAGTAGCTGCCAACTAGGCGCATGCTACGTGCAGCTACAAGACGGAGCATCAAGAAGGAAAAAACTGCAGTGCGTTGTAGCCTCTAAAACTCAACGTCTTGTCTATCTGAGACGCCTCCAAACCGGAAAGCCTTACAAGTACAGAGTGTCTTTGCAAAACCCGTATAACTTGAAGGAAGCCACGAGAGACGTCATAGTGATAGCTCAATGTAAGTACAGCTTTCATGTAAGAGTTCGTGTTTTTCAACCAACACATTTGATCCGGGCAATTTGTCGTGAATTCCCGTGCCTTCAATGTTATCTGTATTGAATTTCAGCCTTTACATGACCTAACCTATTGACTTTTATATTCTGCAACTTTATTTAACGTCCAGTGTATTTGGAAAGCTGCGTGTCATCCTGGGGTAGTACAGAAATCAGCGATGATTTTGTTTAATTAGTTATTATTAAAAAATAACTCTCACT
Organism: Rhipicephalus annulatus; assembly: GCA_013436015.1. NCBI lineage: Eukaryota > Metazoa > Arthropoda > Arachnida > Ixodida > Ixodidae > Rhipicephalus > Rhipicephalus annulatus. Next base: position 571,431 of record WOVY01009962.1, on the reverse strand, counting down.
ACAAGTAGTAGGGCCTGCAACCCATGTGTAGGGTGGCATTTTATGACGAATGACAATGTAAATGCAGAGGAAGCTCGCTAAGCTGTGGCAATGAGCACAAACTCATTTCTCTTGTTTATTGCCCTCATGTATTAAGAGTTGCGCATGTACACTTACCATATTTATTTCTCTTCTGTGCACTTGCTTACGAGATTACACCTATGCCAAAACTACTTAGCAGTATATTGACCTGAAAAAAATGAAAATATTTCTAGTTTAATGTGCCTAAAGTTTCTTAGGATACATGAAGTAGGAGGCAACGTCCTATTATATTGTAAAGCTCTGTTTCAATATTTGTATTACGTAATCTGCACAAGCCAACTTACATTCCAAACAGAAGCACAAGCTTGTACGTGGTGCTGTGCCTGTAGCTCTCTATCACAAGAGTACACCAGCAGTATAGCGCAGCGAGTCACCGAATAATATCTACCCTACACCATGCGTTTGCAACGCTTGCCTTGTCAACAATACACTGACACTTGTTTTCTGTTTTTATGTGCATTTTACAGAACACAAGTGGTCTCACAAGTCTTCCGCTGCAAATATAAAAAAATATCAACAGAACAACAGTGGTCACATTTCATCGTGAAAAAAAAGTGCTTGTGTGGGCTTGTGTGGGCTTACAACATCCGAATCAACACCAAAAAGAACCACATGACCAAGAGTCGCTTCACGTCTAGGCTAAACGACGCCAGCGCACCAGCTGCCCCGCCGCAGTGGTCTAGTGGCTAAGGTACTCGGCTGCTGACGCGCAAGTCGCGGGATCGAATCCCGGCTGTGGCGGCTGCATTTCCGATGGAAGCGGAAATGTTGTAGGCCCGTGTTCTCAGATTTGGGAGACCGTTAAAGAACCCCAGGTGATCGAAATTTTCGAAGCCTCCCCCCCCCCTACGGCGTCTCTCATAATCATATGATGGTTTTGGGACGTTAAACTGCACATATCAATCATCAATCAGCGCACCAGCTGTGTTCCTTTTCTTCGTATTTCATAGAACCCTTGAAAAAAAGATCTCAACCAATACAGCCCAAAAACATTAGGTATGATTCCAAGACAGTGGGAAAGGCGAAGACAAAGACTAATTTTCAAGCACATTTAACTTTTAATAGTGACTTGAGCGTCCCCTGAAAAGAAATGTAATAAATACACACTTATATTCTTATATATAACATCTACATAAATAAAATGCTTTCAATTTGGTGTGTTTTCGTCTTTCGAAGCGTTTTTCGCTTGCAGATATATACCCTCTTTACCCCTACTAGGCAATATGTCAGTGTATCAGAAGTATTTTTGTGCATGATATATGAAAATCGAGCAAGTTTAGTGGTTCGGAAAAGCATTCTGGGTTCCAGCTCTGAAGAATTTTTAGAAATTGAAGCAAGGAAAGCTATTATTTACGACCACTTTTTGTTATTATCAAATATTTGATAATGTTTGTCTCACTTGTTTTCGAAATATCTTTTTGTGAGCATGTGACTACGTGAGTAGAGTGTCACAAAAATATTCTGTGTTTGTACGCCTTAACATATCGGCAAGTGTTTTGATGTTGACTTCTTCAAGATGTATTCTAGTTAGTTCTTGGTATTTCTTCTGACGAAAGCTTCGGTATAGATTACTCATCCTGCTTTTCGTCGTTCACTCAAATCTTTGCTCACCTTGAAGAAAACGGGAGTGTCTATTTCTATGTCATCGTTTCAAAGCGATGTCGCATGAGACAAACATTACGCTGGACGTCATTGGTTGAGCGAAACGTTGAGGCCAATCTTATTTTTGGCAATCATGAGCAAAGTTAGAAAACCCAGATGAAAGCTAAGCTAAGCAAAAATTCTCCTCTTCATCGTCTTACTCATTCCTTGCTTCGACACTTCAATTTTCCCCTTCGCCATTATCCTTATCTTTTCGATTCCATTCACACTTGCACTCACCCTCAACTTCACCCTTACTCTGGTCCTTTGTCTCACCCTTTTCAAACTGTTACAGCTGCAGTTTTGGTGGAGGCGAAAATTCTGTGGGCCCGTGTTCTCAGAATAGGGTGCACGTTTGAGAACCCCAGGTGGTCGAAATTTTCGCAACCCTCCGTTGCGGCGTCTCTCATAATAATATAGTGGTTTCGGGACGTTATATTCTAGATATAATATTAATAATAATAATAATAATAATAATAATAATAATAATAATAATTTATTATGCATTTTTTTCTTGTCTCACACTTGATATACTACGTTTTTACTACGCCATTTGCGAAACTCTTTATCCTTCGCACAACAGGCTCAGATTGTAGGTATCAAGGTTGCTATGTGGAAAGTATAAAAATGAGCATGAGGATTGCAAAAAACCTAGAAGTAGCCAACTTGAGCCAAGGACAGTAAAAGTACCCAAAAGTAGCCATGGCTGTATAAAAACAGCTGTGACCTTTTCACTTATACGGATCTATTGGGATTTTCTTAGTAGGAATCCAAATGAGTAGAGCAAACACAATTTAAAGACATAATTTCCATGAGTCAGAGGTTAAAATATCAACTTCAGAAATCATTTCGTAAATGAACACACTTCTTGCAGCGCTGCAAAAATGTCACTCCCCTCCTGCGTTGCGGGAATTTCCGTGAAAGCACTGGAAGTACCCGCCTTGTGACGACAATAGTAACGAGCACTGCACGATGTGCTCAAGATCACAGTTTGTAGCATCAGCACATCAGTGGTCGTCAGTTCGGCAAAAGTTTCGGACATGAATAATTCCGAGTGAGTAATGCTTCCATCTTTCACAACCTGCCTCATACGAAGAAATACAAGGGTGTCCTCATACAAGGGTGTCTAAAGTCACGTTCTGCAATAGGTGGTCCTCTAAAGTAGACACCATGAGACAGTTTTCCATCTGTACGTCATTCAGACATCTTTTGTCTAATGCAAGCGCCAAATCCCACTTAAAAGCAGAAACAGACCCAATTTTCCTCCGAACACCCTGGCAACCGTGGGTGCTAATATAGCTATACTGGGGGATATCCTTGGTGCCAATAACTAAATGTCAACTGCTCATTACACCATAAGTGAACGTGTTTATCAAAAGGGCAAGTGAGCTAAAAATACTGCTTACGCATCGGCTTCAATGTCATTCACGTGACTGTGGTGACAAAAACGAAGCGCCAAGACGATGCCTTGGGTGTCATTGCAAACGTTTCTCATGAATGAGTGCATTGAGTGATCGATCCATCGGTTGGTTTTTTAATCTTTTCGCGAGGCATAATGAATACACGTTTCTGGTTGTTATAGTGTATGGCATATATGGTACAAGAGCGTCCTCCCCCACTTTGTCAGTCATTATTTAGGGGCGAAGCTCTCAAGGGTGTGGGTCGTTCTGTCGTATAGTAATGGTATGTTGTAGTAGTAGCCACTTATAGTTAGATTTAGTAATTGCTCACTAGATAGCGTCGTATCACTAGATTACGTTAGTGGTTTTCGTATTATAAAAAATTCGCAGCATATCCGCTGAGTGAATAATGATCAGTGGGACAAAGCGTCCGCCCATGAGTCCGTCAATGCGTCCGTCCGATGCGTGCTCTAGTGCGATAGGAGCGGATGAACATAATCACTAGGCCTACCCGTTTTAGATAACGTCATCCACTTCATTTGCAGCTATCCGTACCTCTGTTTTCTGACACCACCTCCTAGATGAGCTCGAATGATTTTCCGTACCGTTCGTATTCATGCTGCCAGGTGCCGGGTAAAACATAACTCGGTGTACGAATACTTCCTGATACGCGCACAAATTTTTTATTATCTTTTTTTCGCAGAAATGAAGAGACAGAACTTGTTTCTTTTCAGTGTCAGGTCATCTCAGTTGATCTTTTTTTTTCACCCATTGCGACGACCACCAATCCTAGTCTCAGCTGAAGGATGGGTCAGTTGAGGACGATTCTTTTGTCGTTCGTGTTTTCCTCTGACAGGAAGCATTTCAGACCACGTGGTACAGGGTGTTTGCTCTGCAATGAAATGTTAGAAAGGGGTCTTTTCAAAAAAATTGGGCAAGAATACAAGAGTGGTTCCCACATTTCATTAATACGTTCACTCACTCAGCGTCGTAACCTTGTTTCCACCTTTGTTTGAATTAACACTCGCAAAGTGAAACACAAAAGAACCCAAACAATGATGAACTCTTTAATGCAATAAAAAAGCCATTTTTTCAAGACAGCTTATTAGGCCAGTATTGCTACTACCGAGCAAAGCTTGACTTTTTTCATAGAGCATCGACCATGGATTTTGGGCTTGATTCATCGCTTGCAACCGATACTCGTATCTGCCGCCTTACTAGAGACATATGAGGACTTTATTTGTATGTTGAGGGGCTTTTTGGCGTTGACTGTAGAGCTTTTATACGAACAGAACAACGTCACGAAATTTAGCAATCTGAAACTTTCGGATAACGTGATGTTATGACGTCACATGAATATGTTCTGCCCCACTGGGGTAGGCGTCACCGATAGCCCATTTTCGCGTTTCATGAGGCATCTAATACTTTCTGTTCAAGATTTCATTTCTTGTCTTACAGGTTTCTTATATCTCTCTTTTCAGGTTACACAAGACGTACGCCGACACACATGAGACGTGTGCTCTTCAGCACTTTAAACCAACACTCATTCTGCTATTATCTGCTGACATGGCAAAGTAAGATGATTCATTGTTCGTTCTTGTTGTTGGCAAATGTGTTCATTGAGAGCCGTAAAACAACGCGAAGTGAAAAAGGGGAAAAGGGACAAAGAAAATTTTCGTGTTCGCATATTTATCTTTACTCATACGTAGATCGACACATTAACATGCGTCAGCGACAGTATAAACATAATGAAATGGTTGTTTTACGGATTGCTTCAGCAGAGACTTCAAATAAACCAGGGAAAGAAAATTGGGAAATCATTAGGCTTCGCCTTGATAAATCGAACGCGATAACGATTTTCCTGCTTTAGTACGCACTGAGTTGAAAATGACTTACGCAAATGAAACTTCCGAATATAGCTGCATTACGTGTGATGAATAGCATGCTTTAAACCAATGGCAATTGCGCGCGTGAAGTGTTTTCGAATTTGCTATGCACCCACTACGTGGCCTTCAGGTAAAACACGCTGTAACGCGTGTGTTTTTCGTAGTGAGTGGCCTGATTCAATCTATGAATTCATCCTCGTTGCATCCTCTTGCACCCAACCGCAATGTACGCTTGTACCACACATTACTCCAATATCGCGTATTGCAATGTGAAGCATGTATAAGGGGCGCCTGCATTTATAAAGCTTGCAAGCGAATTTGACTGTAATTTAAAGCAGGATAGGTTATTTCCACTGTACTTTGAATCAGATGCGTGGCTGTGTTGTAGAACACATGCTTGCCACGCAAACGACCCCGATTCATTCCTCATTCAGACCCAGACTTTTTTATTCTTATTTTTTGTATCTTCTTCAATTTTTCACTCCTGCTCAAAATGATGATTAGAAACAAGCTCTTGCCCCGCCACGGTGGTCTAGTGGCTAAGGGACTCGGCTACTGACCCACAGGTCACATGATTGAATCCCGGCTGCGGCGGCTGCATTTTCGATGGAGGCGGAAATCTTGTAGGCCAGTGTGCTCAGATTTGGGTTCACGTTAAAGAACCCCAGGTGGTCGAAATTTCCGGAGCCCTCCACTACGGCGTCTCTTATAATCGAATGGTAATTTTTGGACGTTAAACCACGCATATCAATCAATCAACCAATCAATCAATCAATCTATTGCAAACAAGATCTTTGCGCTATCTCGGTAAAACCATACACTCGAAAAAAGACTTCACAAATATAACTAAAACGCTGTAAACTATTCAATACCGAGATGGCCGATCAAATTGGCTTTAACATCTTATAAACTTACGACTTTGGAAACACAGTGGTACTAAAAAAGCTTGCGTTATGATAATTTAGCATACCGGAAACGACATTCCGTTGTGTAACAGTGACGAAAATGTCGACCTAAGGTTTTCTGATGAAGCGTTTGAAATGCACTTTTTGCCTGCCGGACTTACATTGAATGCCGGTGAATCCGATTTCTTTTGCGACTTCATTGTTGTACCTTAAGGTAACTCTGCACGAAAAAAATCTTCCAAGAAACGGTATTTTTAATTTCACGACCAGTTCGCTGCTGTATGAACTGCGTGCCTTGCACTTCTCACTCCAACAAGAAAGCTGCAACAAATAAATGACAAATGTTCACCACGTATACACTTGTTTATGCGTCATCAAGGTACTGTAGTTAGAGTGCTCTAAAATACCTATATGAGGTAAATAACAATGACTGCGAAAAGTTGCTGAACTATAGTAACTACAATAAGAAACTTGCCTCGCAGCTTTGTGAATAGTACAGCGAATGGCATTGGTAACAGCCACGTCTAACGATGACTGAAATAATGCAATAATTTTTTTTTCGATCCTTATAGAATATTATAACACCCTCAGGACCGAAAGGATGTTACAGAAACGAGGAGAAGGTACAATGTCAGATAGAAAAAACAACAATGATAACAGTGAAGCAAACACAAAAACATGCAATCACTTGCAAATCTATTACGCAGTTACGCGACAAGGTGTTTCGAAACTGAAAACTTAGTTCTTAGTTGGAGGAAAGGAGGGTAGACATGACTATAGTTCCGCTCAGAGAAAGCCATAAAAACTGGACAAGAACATCTGGGGGGCAAGAAAGCAGACAGGGACGTCATAGTAGAGGCGTTTGCCTCCAGGTAATATATACAACTTCTGAAAGCACCGTATTACCCACACCATATAAAGTGTCTTTTGAATAAACATCTATTTCAGGAAGCATCACAAATAATGTCGTAAGTACAATGAAGTTGAATCGGGCTCGTTGGTTGTTCATAATCGCAAAAATAACAGCGCCAAAAACGATGGTCGAAGAAAAAAAGGCAAACGACAACCGACTTACAACTGTTTGTCTCTGAGTGTTCATCCCTCTTTTTCTTGCATTCCTATTTTTAAGAAATTAGTTACGAAATGCGAAGAAAAACGGAAAGCAAAACAATCGAGCCGCAATAAGCAAAGAATGGCCGATGTGCTCGTTGGGTGATATGTGAACGCGTCCATGCTTTCAAGTGACGGTCGAGCACAATTAACACTCTTTCTTGTATCATAGGTAATGCAGCGCACTACAGCTACCTGGACAATACGTATTCACACATTGAATCTTCTTATTGAACTGCGTTGGGAAGAAGGGTTCTGAAGCTCATAAAGAATTCATTTCTATTCACGTGCGCGCTGAAATGATTTGAATTTTTTTGGCAAAATCACTTGTGAGATTTGTTTAACTGAGGCTCTAGCATAGCGTTTTGTTGTGATATTTAGAAAGTACATTGTGTTTAAACGACATACAAATGACACAGTTCACATTTTTGCGCACGTCAGCGTCTAGTCTTTGTATGGCACGCACACTGTCCCCGTACTGAAACGCCTGTTAAGCCCAACGTTGCAGAGGTGAAATAGTTTTTTTCTCTTTTTGCACATGAATTTTCATGTTTACCTTTTCATCTGCAAAAGGATTTAAATTCTTTACTCCGAAGTTCACATAAAGTGCTCTTCTGTTACATTTGCCTTGTGTCGAGGGTGCAACGCAGTCACTTGATTCTTGTGTGTTCACACTTTCTGAGCATACATGTGTAGCACAGCGGTGAACACTTTTGCTTTGGTTTCGTTATGGCTCTTCCAGAACTAGGCAGAAATTAGTATTAGCGTATATTAGGTGGCTGTGGGCCTTTGTCCAGCTGCCTCTTTCGGAGAGCAGCTTTTACCTGCAGCTGTCCTTCATCAACCAATTGATGAAGTATAAAACATAACAACAAACACAACAACAACAACAACAACAACAATAATAATAATAATAATAATAATAATAATAATAATAATAATATCGATGTATTCCTTCATGGTTAGGAACGTGTTGAGTTGACACAATGAGCTAAACGGAACGACAGATTTCAGGTTCACTGCAGCGCGTTTGGAATTGTCCAATTTGCTAAGGGGGAACTGAAGATTGTTAATTTAGTTTTCTTGAAGATCGATGTGCTAGTTTGAACGTAGGGAGAGTTTTGAAAGATGGTGACTCACCCCATCCATTTCACTCTTTTGGAAGACACATATACTTGCCCCGCAGTAACGCGGTGGGCAGGACCGTGGAAGATGCGGGTCTATGAGGATTTCAGCCGTAGACGTTCTCAACCTGTCAACGTAGAGGTCAAAGTCTACAAGATCTGCGAAGACATGCAGTAAAATGTTATAAATGAAATGTCCTCCGATATGAGCATCCATATTATGAGATCGTGTTCATCTTAATTCGTCGTGACCGTTTCACGTACTACTCTGTATAAAATGGTACACTCTGTGAAGTTGAATGCTGTAAGATAGCTGTGGTTTAAACGCAGTCTCACTAGCCCTACAAAAAAGGAGAAAAAGGGTTACGACTCTGATGATGCATGCGTTTTCATAAACATGATCGTGAATTAGTTTAGTGAGGAGCACATCTGCTGTGTCATACTAAGTGAATTTTAAATTTTTAATGCACGAAGCGAAAGGGAACCCTACCAATATTGAAAAAATGCACCCTGGCATGATCACAGCAGCACGATAAGCAGGCAATTCAATTGTAATGTTTCTCTAGAGCTAGGAAGCAATATCATCAGGATTGTGAAGTGCACAAATGGCAAAGCTGTTGACCTCCCCGACAGTGTATTCATACGCATCCTGAGATTATCCTGTGCTCCAACATGCAAGAATTTTATACACGAGTCAAACATCCTATATCAAAACATTACGTTACAATTGTTTTTCTATTGAACACTTCAACAATAAACACGGCAATGTTGTGTGAGAGCATGCCACAAAACACCTACCTCCTTCTTCAGAATACACAAACAATGCTTCACCACGTGAAACACGTCTATGTGGTCCATTTCTCTGAGTGCGTAGAATTACACTGGTGTTTACGCAGGCTGGCAGATGTGAACAAGTAACATTTGTGACGTCAGGTTCTAGAACGGTTGTCCCGACACATGAACCAATACGCTGCGTTTTAAAGATCGAATGTTCGTGAGGTTCATAGGTGACCTCGAGATTGTACTTGTCGAAGCAGCCAGTTGGCTGGTTCCAGCGCAGTACAAATGTGTCATTAGCCACTTTAATTGTCGGCAGCACTTCTGGCATATCTGCAAATAAAAATGGTTTTGACAGAGCAATTACATTTTATGTGGTTTCTCTTACTAACCTATAACAAACAGCATGGACGGAGAAGGCAGTCGTTGACAAGCGGCTCTAGCAAAGCACTTTAGCAAGGTTCTAGCAAAACAATTAAGTGAAATAATGTCTTGAGCGTTTAACGCAAGACTTCAGTAACACATCATTTATCAGCCTGCTTCATCGGCACTGCATAGCAAATTCCTATCCCAATGAACTTCGATTTTCCCTATTTGGCACAACAGCGTAAACAAGCTCGGTGGCTCCAACTTTCTGTTTCGGCGTCAGTTTCCTTGATTTTAAGTGATAGTTAAGCGTTGCCGATGATAATTAGAAACATGTGCAAACAAAGAAAAACCCGCACACTGCATAATTGAGGCGACTCTACGGTCCTCCTGTAGAGAATTCCTTTGAGTGGACGGTACCAGCTGACCGACATTTCATTGATTGCACTTTTCCGAGCAAGATTTACAAGGGCGGCTGTGAGGGCGCCTGAACCCGGCTATAGTTTTTTAAGACCTGCGTGACATTTCAGAACAACTTGAACAGTTTACGACCTACAAGCACCAGGACGACTTGCACTGACAAGTCTGAAACCTGCTTTGCTGCGCCTTTCGCTATCCTCACTCCAGATTTTACTGCCATGGAGGCGCCCCAAGTGGGCGCTGTAAATTAGGGCAATTGAAATGATGACAACACAAAGACGATCAGAACAAGCACTTATACTCGTCAGTTTTTTTCTACGTTGTCATTCTATTTATACGGATTCTTCTCAAGCACTTATGCATGACCAACTAATTTAGAGAATTCATCTCAATCTTCAGCAACTCTGAACCTCAATGTTCTCCATCCTCACCGGATCCCTATCCAGTCTGCGAAAATGTAGTGACATGTCTCGAACGCTCATCTTTTTGTGTTTTTCATCCATCTTTATTAGAATCGCACTTCTCGTGGATTACTCCCGGGCCTACGCAACAGCTGCTGACCTCCTCTTCCAGAGACTTTTTATGCAAGTATTCTTCACCAATATTTCGAAATGCCTGCAATGCTACTGATATTTATACTCGGACTACTGCTGGAACCTATGTCGGTGTGATAGTTTTGTTACAGTAAGGTAATGTATAAATAGAGATAATGTACCATAAGGCTTTAAGTAGCAGTAGTGATATTAGTAATGACACTTTACTTACAGTAAGCACATGACAGAGCTCACTGCAGGGGCAAGTAATAAAGGCAAACAGTCTGACAACGGGCTCTGCCCCTCCGCAGTTCATGCTAAGCTTCGACATGACCACAGCAAAAAAACTTAAAATTAAATACATTTGTTTCGAAAGAAACGGACAACAAGCAGCTTTCATGTGTAGACTAAAATTTATACACTAAGAAAAGAAAATGCTCACAGAACACAATTCAAGAGTTCGAAGTCCCTCTCGTAGACATACACAACCGAGTGTAATTAACTAAAAAATTGAAATAGTGAGTAACACAAAATGCACGTGAATGCACCGATAATACATTGTACAGTACTAGTTTTTAAGGCCAAGGGCCGAGGCGCCAGTGATTTATTGAGGTTTAATGCTGCAGTTGCATGCTAATACGGTGAGGCAGTCGTAACGGCTGCTAGGAGGCGCATAAACTGAATGAGCTTTCTACTCAGAAAGGGGTATGAGCATGCAGATCGACCATGCTGTAGAAAAGAGCATTAAATAAAAGTAGCAATACGCATTTATACCTAAAAAAAGTTACCGATCAAAATATTCTGAATGCAAAAATAGTTCAAAAAACAAATATGCAAGAGTAGCACATACTTTTCTAGTGTCATAATTTGTGATACCTCGCTTTCTTTTTTGCATGATTCTTATGCGTATGCTAGGTGGCAATACCACTACGCCGCACATAAAATCCGAACCTCTTGTATTGGTTGTATAGGTATAGAGAAATATACTAGCTAAAACACACCGTTTACCACTTAAGAAATAAAAAAGTACAAAAATTAAGCCAGAAACTATGAAACTGAACCACTGCACAGCGTTCCTTCCACTTCTTTGGTCACTAGCTGGTTATTACTTCAATATAAAATTCAGCAACTCAGCATCGCAAGGAGACGGACGCAGGAGCGTATAGAAGTACCTTTTTTGTACATGACGATGTCGTGCAGGGAAACACCAGATGAAGTGAGCTCGAGTGGTCCTTTTCTTTGGGTACGTACGGTGATTTTCACGCTGCAAGCTTCTATTTTCCTGCACGTGATTCTAGTGTGTTCAGCGTCAACACTGATTCCACCCGCACAGGAGCCCACACTGAGGCCTCCAACACCACTGCTTCCGCTGTTTTCTTCCGTGACTTCTACTATATAGCCGTCAAAGCAGCCCTCTGGTCGTTGCCAGGAAACAGTTATAGAATCCTTGTCCATCTCTGTCAGTTTGAGCTGCCTCACCTCAGGAAGACCTGCGTAGTGTTAGGAGAAAATTGATTTAGTTGGTCGCTTCCCGCCGTGGTGGTATAGTGGCTAAGCTACTCGGCTGCTGAACCGCAGGTCGTGGGGTCGAATCCCAGCTGCGGCGCCTGCATTTCTGATGGAAGTGGAAATGCTGTACCCCCGTGTGATCAGATTTGGGTGCTCGGTAAAGAACCCTAGGTGGTCAAAATTTCCCGAGCCCTCCTCTACAAGCGTCTCTCACGATCATATGGGGGCTTTGGGACGTTAAACCTCACATATCAATCAATCAATCGTCGGTGTCCCTCACTGCCCACTGCATGTCTTTGCACGTGAGAATGGGCGCCTAGTTTGTTTTGTTTTTTCGCGCAGCTGTTGGCATCATCACATCTTCATATAATCACATGCCTCGAACCGGCCACAAATTGTGCATTGTTGATGCAGGCGCATTTTATCAGTCGAAACGCGCATTCCGTCTTGTGAGTTACATGTGACGAAAGCGCCGTAAGGAGGCACAGATCTTCGGCTAAACAAGCACCCCATCCACCGTTGTCGCACGTGTAGAGCATGCCTGCATGTCTGTAAGGTCGCGCATGCTCCTGTGCATGCGACGTCACGACACGCAACGGCCGCAAGGTGTCGCGCCGCAGAGCAAAGCAGGCCGCTCGCAAGCATCATACACAGACGTGGCCGCGCCTCTACATGCCATGTGCTCGTGGTGCTTTGGCGGTCGTTTCGCTATCTTCACATTTACCATATTTGGTATTACGTGACGTTATTGAATGGTGAAGGTATGTGACTGATGCAAATACGATAATAATCACATGCATGTGATGTGAGAACATGGCCACTGCCTTTCTCAAGATAAACTGGCGGCCGTTTCGCCAGCTTCACATATACCGAGTTTTCTAATAATGACGCGAACGGACGACGATGTATGTGACACGTCGAAACATCATCATGACATGCGTGTCATGTAAACGTGTACACGCTACGCTTATAGTGCTCTGGTGGTCGTCTCGCTAGATTCATATATACAGAACTTGGAGTTATGTCACAGGAATGAATGACTAAGATATATGACTGGTGATAACAAGATACCGACTGCATGCCTGTCTTGTAAGAGCATGACTACATATCAGACAGATTGTGCGCTCGCGGTCATTGCACTGGCTTCACATTTACCAAAGTTGGTACTACGTGACGTGAATGGACGACAAGGGTGAGTGGCACATCCAAACATGATAATAATGATATGCGTGTCATGCAAAACATGACCACATGCTACGCCCATAGTGCGATCGTGGCCGTTTCACTAGCTTCACATTTACCGAATATGAGTGTTACGTGACATGCATGAAAGAAAAAAACAAATACCAGGTGCCAACATCATAATCATGACGTGGAAGTCATGGACAGCATAATTCACATGCCTACCACTGCTTGTGCTGGTAGTGCAAGCGTTATTGTTGTGGTCGCTACGGGACTATAAACCAAATACTTGCATTTTATCTAAACACCTGAGTGCGCATAACATTTCTACTTCTGTTTATTGTGTCCAACATTCATGCGCCTCGTGACGTTGACCTGAATTTCAGGTGACATATCAATATCCGTCATTCGTGCTTCGCATATGATTGATTCCGACAGTACGTGGGATCTGCTATCTTTTTTTTTAATTTCGTCTTTGTATCTTCTTTTACCTTTATCTTCTAATAACCTAATGTCCCTAATCTATCATTTCCTTCTGAGCTCTTCTTTCTTTAAATAACTACGGAGACTTTTCACCACCGTATCCTTACCATGAACTTGCCTGCAACACAAGGTCGTCTGTTTCTCGTTTTCATTGTTTTTCAAAAGAAATAATTTTTTAAGGTTTCTTTATAATGTCTATTCAAGCCAGTTTTCTTCTGCGTGGAGACTAGACATGTGAAATACAGTTTTTTTGCAATTTTTTGTTCTGTTTTTTTTTTGATACCACTGATCGTTAGCCTCATTTGCGCTGCATTACAAGTTGACTGGCTCAAGCCGATCGATTGACTTTTTTCGCTTGGTGTCCCACAAATTTAAATTTAAGCAATCAATTAAGGAAAATGAAAATAAATGAAGTTTTGGCCGCAGCGCCTGATGACTCCTTTGATTCCGTTTAGAATTGATCCCGTTTTCAAGAACTTTTGCACAAGTTTAGTAGTGAAGCTCTGAAGAAATTTATTACCAACGCATTTCTCCATTACTACGAAAGCATCCATAGAGATGTTATGCACAGAAAAAGGATTTTATTCTAAGTATACTCAATGTGCACACGTGATGATCCAGAATGGTTATCCACGAGCTTTTTTGTAAGACATGAATATTAGAAAATTGAGCGGAATGTCTTACACTCGGAACAACCCACCTCGTTCTCTGAATAAGGCACACGTCCTAATTCACATCCGGCTTCTTATTACTATGGCATGTTTAGCACTCTTACCTTTTCATTTAAGCGCGAATAACGCAATGTTAAGGCCACTACCTTCGTCTTGACGCACTTGCTATCACAATAAAGCGTCCCTAATAATTTGAGGTGTTTGAGTTCTAAAAAATTACGTGAAACCATGAAAAATTATTATGCAATCTCGTGACAGCGCAAAAATTCATTGCCAGGCTTGCAGGCTGGCAAAAAAATAGCAATAAGAGAACAAGACGTGCCAGAGCAGCAAATTGCGCAGTTTGTCAGAATATTGCCTACTGAACTTTTACACAACCAGCAACTGTCTCATTCCGATCCAATAATAGAATGAGAAAAATATACCCTACCTCTTCCTGGCATGAAGATACCTCTGAGCGTTGCCCCAGGGGATGTCAGACCTGAGGGACCCTTGCTTTGTGCGTGTACTGTGATGCTCGCGTTCACGCATGCCTTGAACTTGTCGCAGGTTATTTGGTTCTGATCTCGATGAATTATGTTCCCGTATGCACATGAACCAACTCGATGCGGGGTAGGGATGTCTGTCCCGTTGCTGTTGTCGTACACCTCGACCCAGTAGTAGTCGAAATAAGAGGACGGCCTTGCCCAGGATACCGTGAAAGAGTCGGGTCCAACATCTATCAAGCTGAAGTTCGTTACGTCGGGCAGCACTGCAGAAACAAGTATTCGTGTTACGCACGATCACTATGAAGTATGTCAATTTGTAATCTCTCTTTCTCACACACAAACACACACACGCACACACACACATACACACACAATATATATATATATATATATATAGATAGATAGATAGATAGATAGATAGATAGATAGATAGATAGATAGATAGATAGATAGATAGATAGATAGATAGATAGATAGATAGATAGATAGATAGATAGATAGATAGATAGATAGATAGATAGATAGATAGATAGATAGATAGATAGATAGATAGATAGATAGATAGATAGATAGATAGATAGATAGATAGATAGATAGATAGATAGATAGATAGATAGATAGATAGATAGATAGATAGATAGATAGATAGATAGATAGATAGATAGATAGATAGATAGATGAAAGTTAGACAGCTAGATTTTGGCTGGAGACCAGCCTTGATTAGAGATGGGGTTTATACATCGCATTGGAGCTTTGTAATGTAATATGCTCGACAAATATATACGCACTGTGCGTTCTCATCCGGCCACCTTTACTTTTTTTTTCTTTTCACCCCGAAACATATGGGTGTCTTTTTATAGCTCGTTTATCATGGTCTTATCTTTGCCACTTCTTATTTTTTTCGTTTTTCCGCATCGTGAAATTCAGCCTGTTCAATCTTTCTTTTGTATTTGGTGCTCACGTCGTGTTTGTTTCTCTATTATGGCCCCAATTTTCATTAGGCTCTTACGAATCGCGACTCTGTGTGAGTCCGTATGTATGTCTCTGTGCGTCAGTGTACGTACGGCCTTTCGTGTTTCTTCAGTTCTGATGAATCACCCTGGTGTATTTGTGTTTAGTATGAGAATATGTACCCACACCCAAACTCTGTGTCAACCGCATATTTTAAAGATGCTGGTACCCAGTCAAAAGTCTAGTATAAATGTTACTTCTTGCACTAAGACTTCCTTTCACATATTTAAACCATGTTCGCCAGAACTTTTCCTTTTAAACGGTATACATGTTCAATACGAACGTTTAAGAAAAGTTCATGATTGTCAAACTCTTGTCGTTTTCCGCCGCATGTTCTGTTTCGACAAGAAAATAATTTGCCTTAACTAAACAGACATCGCGAGAGTAATTACGAATTCTTTTTAATATCTCAATATTGAATATAGGGCAGTCTCCTATAAAGGAATGTTGGTTGTTGTTTTTTATATAGTTTAATAGTTTTTTTACTTTATTAATATTTGTGTTTTACGGCAATTGCTGGTTTTCGTACATAGACATGATCCAACGCATACATTTAGCATGCACTCACAGCCTCAAGTGATTGTACAATCGAAGATTTTTTTACACTACAACTCATCCATATAAAACGGTGGTGACTTCGTTGTAATATTACTACGTTCTTCATAATATCTATAAAGATGACCTGTGATATTGTGTTACCATTAGATTCAATGTTGGCTTTTTTCCCTCTCAACGACTTTCAATGGGCTTTTAGGTATTATGAGTAAATAAGTAAATAAAATTCAAATAAACATAGTTTAAATAAATATATTTATGCCTCAGAGCATGGCAGCCCAGGAGACTACCATTATTGAGAGTAACATATTCCCTGGGGCGCCTAAACACTGCCTTCAGTATTTGGGGCAACACAACTTCAAGTGGGAGACATTTCAGTAACCAATCCAAGTGATTGTTTCGCATCTATCACAGTCGCTTTAAACACAGTAACAAAACTAAAGGTAAATACAGACTTGTGTACCCAGTTTGGACATGGCGATTCCTTGAAGTGTCACGCCCTGCGAAATAAGACCGTCCGACTTCAACCTGCGTGTCTGCACCATGATGCTCACACTTGACGCTTTGATGCCGTCACACGTGACACTGGTCTTGTTTGCGGGAACAATGGTTCCGTTACCACATGTACCAGCGCTGGTCTCTTGGCTAGCGAGTTCCGTGTTTTCTGCACTGGTTGTAACCAAGTAGTCGTCGAAGCAGCCCTTTGGTCGTTCCCAGGACACAGTGACAGAATTATTGGCGATGGCTGTCTGCTTGAGCTTCACGACTTCAGGAATGCCTGCGTCACGCCAGTGAGGAAGCACTTCACCTATTGTCCATTAACAGAAAGCGCTTAACAATGACTTTTTATGCGTAGTTTCTTTTTAACCACAAACTTAGCAACGAAAAAATCACGTCTTTGAAATTCCTTAGGGATTTATGGATACAGAAGTACTTAAAACGTTTCTTCCAAAGTAAAAGTTTTCGGTTGAAATTACCGTCTCTGTAGACACAACTTTACTAGAATTGGTGTATTGTGATTTTTAAATGTGAGGCAATTTCGAGCATCCTGCAGGCATAATGAGAGCTTCTATATGCGTATCTATCTATCAGATTACGTCATGGGGTTCACGTAATTGCCTCCTCAATTAGGTGTAGACTATAATTCTTATGGTAGGGTAAAAGGATGTGACCAATAGGTATGGCTAGTTACTACATCAATAACGTGAAATTCGCATCACGTACGTCGTCAAACGCCTTGCTCCAGACACACGTGACACATGCCCCTCAACCACGTGCCGTAGTATGCAGGGTATAGGCCACAGCTTATTGAAAGTTTCTATACATAAAAACTGGTGGGATGTGTGAATGTGGTAAGGTGTGCTGTTAGTGTCTTTTGAACGCTTTCGCATTGAATTGACCTGTGTCATTTCAACGCGGGAATGTTAGGAAAAAACACACATTAAAAGCTTTGTCCCGACGAATCGGAAAAAAAAATTATCAAGGTTTCAGCAAGGAATCGAAGTCTATAACTCTGCGTGGCACTCAAGCCAGCTCTCAAAACTGTCTTAGAAAATGAGCCTAGATGACCTTAATTTTGTTGAAAAGGCACTTGAGATTGCAGTGCTGTCTTTATATTTTACACGCAATTTTCTTTTGGACTCCTGGGCGCTGCCACTTTGGCCTGATAAACGTTTGTTTTGTAGATTTTCTATGTTACCGTATGAAATTATCATTGTCATGAAACGTTGAATTATCTCGCAAAGTGATTTAGCGTGTGTGAGTTCACTGTAGCACTATTTGTTTACTAGATAAGAATGCTAAACCACAACAATATCAGTCCAAGATGGCAGTGTTTTAGCGCGTTTGAAAAATGGTGTATAGGCATTACATATGTGCTCTTTTTAAAGAGGCGTTAAGTCGGGTTAACGTCACATGTATAATTAAGCGCCTTTCACGGATGTTTTATACTTGTCACTTATTATCCCTGCGTTCCTCGCAAGCACAAGCGCTATATATGAGCTTAGCGCTTCTTGTGTATGCAAAGTCTACGTTGCTATTGGCAATGTTACGCAACTGAAACTGAATACATAACAACACTCGACCTTTGAATATATGTTTGTGCGTACAACGTTTGTGCATATAGTTAGTGTAATTTCGCAATGTTTCGCTATGTAAAACATTTATACCACATTGATCTTCCAGCCGTTTGTTTCCCATAGCATCGATTTTTGTGATACGTTGAGTGTGTGGGCGATTTTACCTAGTTGAGCTTCCCGGCAAGTTCCACTTCAGAAAGCTTTCGAGATGGGACGTACGCAATCAATGTTTTAACAAAATTAATGCGCTACATGTCTCGAAAATCACTCCCAGGCTTTTAACATTGAGTGGGTGAGTGAAACAACTTTATTTTATTTAGAATAGGCGGAAGTTAACTGACGTAACAAAAAATGTTCTTGCTGTGAATCAACGCGAATCGTCCCACTTGAGGTAGCCCCACAATTTTTTTTTTGCGAAATGGGGGCAGTTGTCTGAACAATTAGTGAAGCGTGCTAAGATTCTGGAAAATTATAGTCCTGGTGCTGGACGTCTCCGCTGTGTTGACTTTGCTGCTTCGTACAAAACGTACGAGAGCACCTGAGGTTTGGTTTCAAAAGTAGATGATGATAGCTTATTCGCGCTCCGTGGGCATCACGTTCAACTACTGTGCAAGATAGGCAATAATTTTTCGTGTTCTAATATGCTGATGACACCAGGTTTAGCCTTACCACCAATACTACAAGCATTGATACCGTGAAGAACAGGTTATTATAGTTTTTCTAACGAGAATGACGGCTAGGTGGCTGTTAGGAAAAAAAAATTCACTATACCTTTTCCAGGCATGAATATTCCTTGTAGCGTAGCTCCAGGAGACCTGAGTTCAGAAGTACCCTTTGCTTGCGTGTGCAGTGTGATCGTCACATTTCTGCATGGTTTAAACATGTCGCAGGTAAATTGAGTTTGGTCTCGGTGAACGATAGTTCCATTGGCGCATGATCCCATGCGTTGAGGTGTAAGAGTACCGCTTCCGTCGACCCTTTGGTAAACTTCCAACCAGTAATAGTCAAACTGGGCCGTAGGATGCATCCAGGACACGGTGAAGTAATCAGGCCCAATATCAACCAGAGTAAGATTATCCGCATCAGGGAGCACTGCAACATAGTAAATTTATTTCAAGCCAATGCAACTTTGCTTTTTTTACTGTGATACATACTCGAATAGTTCTTAGTCAAATTTTTTTTTGGATAACTGGCTGTGTTCTTGTGCACTACTCTGAAGGGTGATTACAGCATAGGCAAATGTGCATATAAATGCAGTATAAATGCAGTACACTCTCGGCTTAATTTTGCTGCCGGTGTCACTCACTGTATATGTGTACGTATATATATATATTTATGAAAACGTAACAAAGAAAAAGATCCAGTAAAAAAACTCCGGCCCAAAGAATGGAACTCGGAACCTCTGCATCGTGAGAGCGAGGTGTTAACGGCTGAGCTAACGAAAAGCACGTCTTTGAATGTGCGAACGGAATCTCTTCATATACACCACTTACCGTTGGTGATGCGCATCTCGCAGGTGAACAATCGTGCTTTCAGCATTAACAGCAAGGTGGCGCATTGAGCGCACAGCAGCGCACGCCCTCATCTCCCAAACGTAATTTGCGTCGCAGAGAGAACTGGGTGGTCGTAAAGCCTTTAGCGCACATTTCACGCCCTTAACTCGCAGTTGAGAGCATCATATGTCTTGGCTGCTCTTAAGCTTTCACAGGAACGATTGTGTTGCAGTTAGCGGGCGCACAAAGGTCACTGCAAACGTTACCTTTGTGACGAATCGTTTGCGAAAAGAGCGTGCTTTTCAGACATAGCGAAGTAACAACTGAGACGCTTATTCGCGTTCATCTGTACCTGTGAACACGTTTCATGCGTCCTTTGTGCGGTGAAAACGCGGGGCACGTTTTCATTTGCTTGCCATTTGGCACGTGGTCTTCTAATTCATTGCTATCGCGTTCATTGCTTAGCCTTTGCGGCAAAGCTGTGACATTTTGAAATAAATATTTCTGTGAAAATGTGCCGAACCATACTGAACAAACGGAATGTGAGAGCTAAGTTCAGCAACCTAAAAACACACTTC
Organism: Rhipicephalus annulatus; assembly: GCA_013436015.1. Classification (NCBI taxonomy): domain Eukaryota; kingdom Metazoa; phylum Arthropoda; class Arachnida; order Ixodida; family Ixodidae; genus Rhipicephalus; species Rhipicephalus annulatus. The sequence continues at coordinate 551,140 of WOVY01009962.1, read as the reverse complement.
AGTATAGCTAAGCATATTTGATTATCGCACGTCAGAGTGTCTTCTATTTTAGCAACGAAAAAAAACAATACATTTATATTACCTAGAAAGAGAAAAGTTTGGGATCTTTTCAATTTTTTTATTAATATAACGAAATAAAAACACCTTTTCATTTGCGTGCGTAGAAATAGAGATACCGTGAATTATTCCGGCACTTTATTCGAACATTGCAGGTTCGGTACCTGCCGTCTGTAAGCTCCTTTTTTTATTTTTTTCGTTTGTTCCCATTTATATCAATATTACTGCTGTATGCCTAAAGCATTGCAACGAATGTTCCAAATTTATTTATTTCCTTTATCGTCCGTTGGCTTTCATCAAGTATATATGATCTATCCAACTTGCAGCACTCATTCCTGTACTAACTAATGTATTAGGCAACGCGACATGTCTGTGGTGGCAACCACCCCTCCTGTTCATATACCTGTTGTTACAGATTGCAATTACTTCTACATATTAGAAGTACGAGGCTACAGCGATAAATTTGGACAATTGAGAATGAGAATAAACAGTACTATGAAATTTTAAAAAGGTAATCAATTCGCAAGTCACCGTTGTCAAAGCGTTGTTTTGCTGGAAACCCGTGGTCGTGCATCAGAAAAGCCTGCGAGGTTGGCCCAGACAAGTGGTACCACGTTCGCATGTGCAGGCCTGAGAGAAGTTATATGAAGTTATGGGAGGCTACTTGTGTGGCATGAAACATAGAGCAAGTGGAGTGATTGCTCAACACGGCCTAGCTCGAAAGAAATGGTGAGGTAAGTGCTATTCTAGAACATGCAATATAAAACCCTCGAGTTCTTAGGGGCATCCACCTTACACAGACGGGTGATGATTAATCACCTTATCATAAATGTGAAGTGTACGTCTTAGTATGTGCGTGTTCTCCCCGTTCTTCCTCTCCCTTGCTTTATCTTGAAACTTACCCGTCCCTTTCCCTAGCATAGCGAACCAGGTTCTCTAGACTGGTTAAGATGTCTGTCTTTCTGCCTTCCTTTTACGACACAACTGTCATTTTGTTTTCGAAGGGTGGCCGCCGTCTCGTCTATAATAAACTGTGTGTTATAATAGCCTCCTTCTGCCCGGGTAAGTAACTACCTGCAAGACGCAGTAGTGATATGCTTTTCTTTTGGCAGGTGTGGTTCAACTGCCGATCTTCATTAGTCAATACCTGCCCCAATTATAGCACTCCAATAATTCTTATTGTTCAGTCACTTACACTTGGTTGTTCAGATAACCTATCACTACCTGCCCTAAGCTGTCATATTTCTGTAAAGGCTCGATATATGCTATAATGCAATTTATAGAACGTAAACTTACCAGTGGTTTGAGGTCCATATTCTGAGATCTGAAAACAAAAGGAAAGTTTCAATGGCATAATGCAAACTACACTTCATTCTTTACTATAAACATCATTATCAGTGAAGTATCATTTATGCGTTTTACAACCTTTCGTTTCCCGTGCGTTTTCTGATTGCTGATTCGTGAGATGTTTGATAAACATTTCGTAGGCTGTAAGTGTTCCCACAAGCCTTTCATCTGTACCTCGAACACAGTTATAGTAGTTGAGGTGGAAAAAGCATCATCATAACGAAAATTTATAAAATTTTTGTTAATCTCACCCAGGAGTGTTTCTTAAATAACGTATAGGTAAGCGCACCGTCTACTGAAATCGAGGCATTGGATAGATATAAAGTGAAGAAGCTGGAATGTACGACTGAAAACGTAAAATGCTGCTCTATGATGGCTTGGACCGCTTATTGTTTCCAGAGCATGCAATAACGGCAGTCCTAACAAACGCGTTTACTGAGAATACCGCGCGGCCATCTACCAAAGTAGTGTGCCTTTTGCACATAAGCTTAAATAAAGACGAACTGCCCATCTTGTCATGGGGCCTCACCTTATGTCTTTCAAATGACGGATACAATAATTTTGAATTGGCTAGGAACTTAGAAAAAAATTCACGTAACATGAGTCTAAGAGAAGGTTTCCACAACCATCCGTTCACTAGCGACAAGCAGCCAGTTATGTTCAGCAACGACCGCTGGGCCACTGCAGCCCAACGTGACAATTACCTAGACAAGTCTGTTGAAGCTTTCCGACACGACGTCCTCCAAACCTACTAAAAACAGAAATTGTTTAAATCAATTTCATTTGAGGAAAGGAAAGCTACTCCATCACTGGCTGAACGCAGTGATATCGGTATAAAGCGATCTGACAAAAGAGGTGCCGTTCTAGTAATGAGCAAAACAGACTATATGAGTGAAGCCCCCGGGTTGCTCAACAATTCGAATTTTATAAGCGCCTAGACTATGGTCCCACTGTAGGGTTAAAGTAGTTTTACAAGATACTATCAATGATCTCGTAAGAGCAAACGAATTAGGCCATAAGGCCGTACGTTTCCTTCTCCCGCTGATTTGGGTCCCTGGCAGGTTTTATTTTCTGCCTAAATTACATGAAGAAAACTCTTCCATGACACCCCATTGTTTTTTCGGCATAGGCTCTGTCACGAAGCAAAGTTCACGATACGTTGATGTAATAATCAGTAGTCATCGATGGTAATTCACGTCCCATCTTAAACACTAACTATTTTTGTCGAACACTGACGACCACGTGTTACCAAATGATTTGCTGCTCATGACCTTATAGACATGGCTTCACTTTATAACAGTATACCTCATACCGATAGTATCCAGGCTGTGGTCCACGTGTACGAGCAATAGTGTGCTGAAAAGACCGGTTTAAAGTAACATAATAGCTACCCCGTTGAAATTATTCTCACAGCCAAACAATTTTCAGCTTGAAGGTTCTCGTTATCTCCAAATAAGCGGCACATCAATGGGCACTCGCATTGGACCTAAATAGGTTAGTATTTTCATCTCCGTTCTGGAAGATCACTGTATTAAAAATCGGGCGTTAAAGCTTCTTTATTATATGCAATTGATTGATGAATTTTTTTATATCTGGTCCTATAGTGAAAGTGAACCTTTATCCTTTATAGATGATTTCAACGCTCTTAACAAATCCATTTGGTTTTCTCACAAATACTGTCCTTTTACCGTTAACTTTCTTGGCGTCACAGTTTTCATGGCTCACAAGCTAACTACTAAGCTTCACAGGAAACATAACAATATAAACCGCTATCTTCACTTTAAAGTTCGCACGTAAAACATGGAAATACGAGCTTTAGGAGAATTTACTCATAGGAGAAAGAGAGGAAAAAACGTTCAATTAGAAAGAGTGTTCCGAAAGAGGCTCGGTTTCACCCAAAGGTAGGAGGGTTCCCTGGTCCAGGAACCCTCTGGCTTCGACTGCCCTCTTGACCCTGGCGACTTTTATGAAAACTGTTGACAAGTTCCCGAAGCTATCACTCAACAGGTGTAGCCGCCCCACATTGTTGAGGATGCCGTTAAAATTCCTGACACTCACTCGCAAGGAGTTGTTTCGCACTCAAAAGATTGTCAGTTCAGGCACAAATTAATCTGGTCCTAACACATTCAGCAGCGTTTTCAAACGTTTCTTCAACCCCTAAATGCATTTCTGCAAACTAGCGCAAAGCGCTAATCTTTAGGGTGTCTTTCCTTTGCCAACTCGGGTAGCCTTCAAATGGTCTCGCAATTTGCATGATACCCTAAGTTCATCTAAAACGCGAGTTCTTCTTTAGGTCAGTTGTCGACTTTGCAAGAAGCCTGGATGCAAGATTTTCGCGCATGTGATGACCAAGCAGCTTCCAATTTCTTCTGTAAGATTGACGATAGTTTTTCGTGTGACACTTGCAAATGCGACTACTTGCTCGAATGTTCCAACTGTACATTCCGATACATTGTACAAACCAAAACACCCTTCAGATACCAATTTAACAACTCCAGGTGCTGTCAGTATTTCCAACCTTCAAATATCCAAACACCTGCGAAATCTTGACCGCACATACGATAATATAACATTTCTGATCCTTCAATCTGGTTTCAGTTTACACCACTGTGGAGAGCTTTTAGTTGCTCCTCACCTTCCCCGCTGTTTATTTACAGCTTTCACGCAGACGGAATAGGTTCCTGTTTCATTTCGTTTCGTTGTCACATCGTGAGACGATGTTATGCACGCGCTGATGTTGATTGATAATGTGCTCATAATTTGACCTATGACTTGTTAATATTTGTGCCGATGACAAATATATTATGGCTTCATTCTTTCACTCTTTTTTTCTTTTCAGGTGCGCATGCGCAAATGCTGCTTTGTTCTCCTATCACGCGTATTGTTTCCCTACGCGTGATAGGACAATGAAGCGTTAATATCGTTTTACGCACCAGAGTTTCACTTCTGGTGCCTCGAATCTTCCAGTCACTCTGCCCGCGGTCAATTACTGTAAATTTAGGTCTCCTCATCCGGCCATGAGGTGTTCGTCCGTTGCGACATAATCGAAAGGTGCTCCGACAGCTCCAACAGTGCGAGAGTTGAACTAAGGGCGGAAAGCAGCGGTCGTCTGCTTTCCCATAACTACATGCAGTCGATATAAATTTCAAAATCAATATTTCTAGTATTGTTCTAATTTAAACAGTTTAAAATTTGCTTTTTATAAGCATCTAGCTGTTTTAAACGTTTTCAATTGAAATATGTTCAATTTTCTTCTTTATTGGGCTTTCAACAAGTTTAACCAGGGGTTGCAGACCACAGTGAAATCCCAATCTCTCAGGCAGATCACGATGCGCGTGTCGCGACAGCCTTTATCCCGATCACACATGATCGCGATTCAAAGTGACCTTGTAATAGCACCTAATCCGGATCGTGGTTAATCCGGATCAATACTGATTGGCACAAACGTGCCTGTATAACACCGGTATTAATGAATGTCTACTTCAAACCAAGTTGTTCATTGATATGTGAGGTTTATAGTCCCAAGCCCACATATGATTATGAGAGACGCCGTAGTGGAGGGCTCCGAAAATTTTTACCCCCTGAGGTTCTTTAACGTGCATCCAAATATGAGCACACGGGCCTGCAACATTTTCACCTCCATCGGAAATGGAGGCGCCAAAGCCGGGATTCGATCCCCCAACCTGCGGGTCAGCATCCGAGCACTTTAGCCACTAGACCACCGAAGCGGGGCTCAAGCCCAGTTGTTGAGTGCCGGCTATGCCATAACTGTTTCTCTTGTGAATCGGCGAATAGCCCTCTAATCGTGTTTATGTCACGAGATGAACCATGGCAGCTGTTCTCTTTGTTGGTGATTTCACTGTTGATGATATTTAAAAATATCGGAGCGCTTTGTAATAGGTGGGCCTTTAAAAAAACCTCACTGATAGCTCAAATCAGATGTTTTGACACCTGACGTGATTCTACGTTCATGCCACGCAATATGTGCTGGGTTAAGGAGACTTTTTTCTGGGCAAGACAGTCATATACAGTTTTTTAAATGTCATTTGAATAAGTACTGTACCTTTGTGGCAGAACACTTTCTTGCAACCCAGAATCCCTGTGTTCGATCTTGATTCAGGCCCGACAATTTTCATTATTATTAATTGTCCCCTTTCTATATTTTTCGGTATTCTTCAAAAGGATCACTTTTCATGCACTACTAATGATGCCGAAACTGGAGTGTATACGAACTCAGCCTAATGATGCTATCGCGTTAAACTTCCTACACGAACGATGATATCAGGTCAACGTTATCTCTGAAGGCCTCCCTTCCCGGTTATCACTAGTGGTTATTTAGAGCAGTCATCGAGTGACGTTTTTTCCTCAAAAATGAACAACAGTATCAAATGATGACAGGTAAAGTGATTTAAAACACTCCTGAATGAGACAGACGAATGCCGTCCATTTTAGCTGTGACGATGCTTCCTCCGCTACAACCACTCAAACTGTGTCCGAGGTAACCTAGGTAAGAAGAGCGAGGATTTTTTTATCAGTGTGGAAATTACCGAAATTTCAACCAGAATCACGCTAATGTTGAGGTGATATGAGAATAGCCCTACAGATACAAGTCCTGACCAGATATACCGCAAAAAGACAATAAAAAAATTCAGCATAAAGAAAACACACTCACCCTGTCTATGTGCCTAAAAACGAAGACAGTGATAACAGGAACAGCGAACAACATCAACGCGAAGATCGGTAGAGTTATCTTCAAGATTGTCATCGGGGAGCATTGTGTCAAGTCATTTTGCTGCTGCTGCAGCTGGTGTTCTTTTCCTGAATGCGAGCAATTGGGCCACTTTCCATCTAGACTGACGGCTTCATCTTTCGGCCAATAACGAACAGGAATCGGTTTCTCTTCTGTTGCCATATTGCCCTGAGAGTGAAAAAAATTCAACGTCCATACAAGTGGTGGTGACACCAAAATGGTTCCTTCTGTTCTCAGAATTGTTTCCAAGAGTTTATCACAAATGGGCACGTGATGAATCAAGTTTGACAATTTTTGTCAAAAAGATAGTTGCGGTAAAAAAAGGCAGTGTTCAAAAATTTGCATGCGGAAACACTACACTGAATGATCAAACGCTTTTTTTTTTACATACCGAAAACAGAACCGAAGCCCTTTCGGTTGAATCTGCAACTCGGCAAGTAAGCCACTCACTGATTCTGCGGGTCGTGTCGTCAGAATTGATTTTATATAGTCCATCAAGGAAGTGCACTCACGTTTATCAATGACTAACTTTCTACTGTTTTATCAGTGCTAGCCGAAATAACATTGACAGCACGATGATATGCGCTGCAAAATTTATTTGTTTCTGGAAACGCTGAGCGAAGGATGAATGAATCACTGGCTTATTATGAGTGATTACTCACCACTCACGGCAACTCTCTTATCTGTTTACTCATCAGGAATGCAATGATGTGAGCTCACATCGTTAAGGCAGAATAGCATATTGTCTTTTCAACCAGATAAGTGGTATTTAGAAGCGTCAGTGTGCGAAGCGAGCAAGAAATATTGTCATCATTAGAGAAAGATATTATGTTGCAGTTACACAGGTAGTCTCCAATAGTAGAATTCTAATTATGGGCAGTGACATTTTCTTTCACAATACCAAATAACAGAATACTCACTTTGCAGTACTTAAGAGTCAGAACCATCATAAATCACTTCTCTTTTTATATTATCTTCTAATGCGACTCTTATTTCTCGAGTCAGTGAAGACTTGACTGTTGATCCCAAACTTTTGAGTGTTTTATTTCAAGCAATCCCGAAGTGTTGGGGGTATAGATCTATAAAATACAAATACCTAAAACCCTACTGGCCCGAAGCAGAAGGTCTAAAAACATTTACCACAAATATATCCTATTGATACCACTTATGAGCAATGTGCAGGACCAGGCAGCTAGGGAGGCTTCCTTGGCATAACTACTAATGGTGATCAAAACCTAGATTCAAGAATTGATGAGGACAAGTCACAGAACTCCGTGATTCTGTGCTTTATCTGACAAGAAGCTAAGGACAATCGAAGGCTGTCCCATAAAAATAGACAGAATTTCAAGTGAATGGCACTTTATTTGATTAGCCTCACGTTCATTCAACGTCTCGTGTCACACGTTCACACAGGAATCACTGCAGGCTTGAAACAAGGCAAACAATGGCCAAGAGCAATGTGATATAAACAAAGAAGGTTTTAAAAATTGAAACAACTGAAATAGCCGAGAACTGTTTGCAATAGTTAACCTCTTCTGCGAGATTTGGCTAATACCCACTGCGCGCAAAAGAGGGCGTCACGTCGGCAAGCACGCGACTGGCAAGGGAAATGCTGGGTTGCCGGTGCTACATAATCTAGCAGGTTTCATGGCAGTAGAGGTGAATATTGTCACGGGGCCGTGACGTGGCCGAAGACTTTGCGTTGGAATTTAACTGTTTATTTGGGCGAACCTGTGCCCGGTAAACGGAAAGTTCGATTAGAGTAGCATTCTTGGACTGATAGTGCCGAACGGAGCGTTGGTCGTCGATCAACTACTCACAAGCGGCGAAATGCGTCGGCATTTTTACTCTTGCCATCGAATGTTCTAGCGTTATCGCTGGTGGTGGCGTAGGTTCCAGAATAATCTGTACAGTTCGCAGAGTGGGCGTGATCTTATCGAAATGATCTACTGAAATCCGGAAGCTTCTCGAAAACTGCACGCGCGTTTTGCGCTGAGAGTTGTGTAGTGTTTGGGGGCGATAACAAAACTTGAGAAATTGAACGTGGCAATATAGCGCAGGATTTAGAAATACTCGGGACGAGAACTATATTTGTGCTAACCGGAACTGTTTTCTCTCTCTTTTAATTTCATCCAAGCTCTACTAAAAGACATTCTAGAGTTGTTTCGTTCCACAGGCCCGAACCTGCGAAGAGGTTTGGCTAAAATAAGTGTACCGTTGCGACTAACTTCAAGATGTGTTTGCAAGTAGAACCTTTGTAGAAATTGTCGTGGTGGAACAGACTCAGGGCTGTCTTTATTATCATAGCATGAACCACTTTGAAGTTGCCAGTAGGGTTCAGCAGGTAAATGAAACCATCATATAATGAGAATAAGAACTCCATGTGTGATGTCACGCATAGCCGAACTTGAAAGATTGTGCATGCCTCAGCAGCGACCACTTGAGGGAATTCTGTTTTTGGAGTTTAGTAGGTTCACCAGTGTGCTTGATCAGAGCTCAAAATTTAGACTGACATCTCGCGAGATAATACCGTGAATGAGAGCTTGTTTTGCAGAAGACGGCAAAGTCATTGGTTCTACTGAGTACGTTATTCTGAAAAAGATAACACAACTCATGGAGGGTTTCAAATTGTCGCGTGGCCCCCATCAAATGTTGTTTGGTGTCGCAAATCTTGGTCGTTCTACGATTATATGAACACCATCTGCCTAATAATTGCTATATCTAATCAGCCCTTTTGCTTGAACTTTTACTTGAATTTGGCCGTCCAATGTTGCACTTTTGATTCAGTTTCTCCTGACCTCGGTGTCTGTGTCGTTGAAAATTTGTGTGAACTTGGTCGATACGCCACCGTTGCCGTTCTCGCACAGCGTCAGGCCTTGCTTCTCGGATGGTTACTTCTTCGTCGGGAGTGCTATTTTTCTTTTCTAGACTCGAGGCTCCGTATGATTAGTTGCTAGCTGTGCACCAGCTTTTATGGTCCCTAAGTATTACGTGACAGCGGTATCACTGCGGTAACGTGCGCGCCATTGGTCTGCGATTCCAAGTTAGGTGTGTGGCCCTCTCGGTTACGCCTTTCATGAAAGCACGTGCCCTTTTGTGATGATGATAGTTCTCTGATAGGCCTAGCGACTTTCTGTGGCATATATTCGCTCATTGGAATAATTGCAGCCTTCTTTCTTTTCAGCAGACTGGTGGAAAGCGGTTGGGTTTACCCGCTTTCTGTAGTTCATACCCATTCATGATAGGAGTCTTAACGTGATAGCGTTAAAGAGCTCATTTCACAGAAATTCCGGCGTTGGCGCCGGGGTCGGCTGGTTTGTAGTAAGCGGAAAATCATATGCGTCACCGAGAAATGCAGAACGAAGCGAACATAATAAACAATAAAAAGTGCTGGGTTCGAGTGTTCAGGAAACTTTGGTCGTTTGCGTGGCTAACGTATGTTCTACCACATGTTCACTTGGGTGCTTGCCCAAACTGCGAGGTGTGTGGATAGCTCTTAAAATGATCGACTCACGCACCTTTAGGTATAAGAAGGACGTTTTACGGTGGTGTTTATTGCGCATAAATTGACCAATTGGTAGCAAACACTACTCACTTGCAGATGACACCCTTGCTATACGGGCTTCCTAAGCGCTAATTGAGATCTTGTTCCTTCACAAACTGACGCGTTATGCGCCTACTTTCTATACATATTCAATGTTTAGGTGGCACAGCGTAATAATAATATCGGATGTTTTACGTCGCGAGATGACCAAATAATTATGGGACACCATAGTGGAAGGCTCCGAAAATATTGACCATCCGGTGTTCTTTAACGCGCAATAACATCCCACAGTACACGGTCCTCTACCCATCGAATTGCGACCGCCGCGACTGGGATCAAATTCGCGACCTTTGGGGCAGCATATAGCTGAGCACCATAGCCGCAGTTTCACCAAGGTGGGCTCACATTATTGCAATGTCCGTTCAAAGGAAATGAGACACGAATCTTTTATCGGCTTATTTAGACACTTCAACGTCATTCTTACTCGTTATCAGTCGTAATCAAGCGCATCCGTCTGCCCGCCAGAAGCTTGATTGTGACGTAAGGATGAGATAGGGGATCACCACTTACGCCTCCTCACGCCAACGGTCTAGCACCCGCCGTACAGTCACGTGGTCGTGTTACGTCACCGGGTGATTTCATCTCCCACTGTCAGCGCAAGAGTTCGTTGAATAAATTGTCCTTAAATTTACTTGGCAACGTAGTATCTGTTTTGCCTCTCTCGGCCCCATCTAGTTAAGCGTCATCTGCGTGCGTGACAATACTACGAAGCTTTTTACGGGTACTTAGAAGAATTCAGAAAGAGTAATGCGCCTTTGTCAAGCGGTCTTTCATTTTGCCCTAAAGTTTTGAGAGAAAACTTAAGAGAATGTTAAATGCCCATTCCGTGGGTCTTGTGGTCATGGCACTTCACTGCTGCCCATAGGTTGCGGGATCAAAGATCGGCCACGGAGGCTGCAATTTTGATGGAGATAAAAACGTCTGAGGCCAACGTAGTACTTAGAGTAGGGTTCAAGTCAAAGAACTCTAGGTGGTCGAAATTTCTGAAGCCCCCCACTACGGCTGCCTTGATATTCATATCCGGCTTTCGGGAGGTTTATCTGCGAATATTATTATAAAAGGCTACTTAAGGACTGCATGCCGACGGCGAATCAATATTACGCACTTGCATTTCTTATAAGTATGGCGAATATAAGTACCTTCGTATTAACATACGTATAGTCGGTCTGACAGAAAATTCCGTATTTTGTGGCAATTTCAAGGCAGTCGCCAAAGTGTCAGCTCAACACTGTTTGCCCGGACATATTCTTGTCTTCGGTAATCCTGTTTCATGTCTGATGGGTATGCCACTGTTTTTTGTTCACCTTATCTATGTTCACTGAAGTAAAGCCAGACTGTTTAATGATATACAAAAATTGTCTCCAATGATAACAGCTTCAAATGGAGCACACTTGTCGTGCAGTATTAAAATTGTCAGATGTTCCTCAATGTAGAGCGAAAAAGAAGGACTTGCTGCGGCCTGATATTGACTGAAGAAGGTGTATTGGTGTGAAGGGGTACATATGTATTGATGTGAAGGGCTACATATACTGTGGCTGTGCAGGTAAACCTGCACAGCCACATTATATAGCTGACACGCGCATTCAGCCTTATTAGCAAAGCTCGGCTTGCACTACCCACACAATTTTGGGATGTTGCAAATCAAGGTTTTACGACGCAACGTAAGCTATGTGGCCTTTTCTTCAATGTACTTCACATAACCAGCGTAAAATGGTGTACCACGTGAAGTGCAGGGCATGAGCCCTTTTGAACGGCAGTCCGTATGGATAAAATTTTTTTTGTATTTGTGAAGTAAAAAAGCCATCTCAATTTCTTTGCCATTTCAAGTGCTTAGAGTTGTAGCGTTTGATGCACCATCTCAAACTCTTCAATAATTCGCCACCTTGGAATCACGAGAAAAACCGAAAGTTCTTAATTGTAAAAAAAAAACCTTTTTCAGCGTTCTGTCCTTTTATATCACCTTCGGAAGTGTACGTAGCATTTTGCGGAAGAAAAACATCACACCTGATTCTCTATCGTCCTCCACAACTAATCTGCTATTACTGAGGCTTTATTTACTAATGACGACAGCGACGTGAACATAGCTGCTCTAGCAGAAGTTCAGTTGGAGCTACTACGTATTTATTCAAAAGTAAGAAAACTTTTCGGCGCAAATAACGAGTACACAAAACACATATGAACACGATGGGTGGAAACAATCTATGAATTTTATTCCACAGAAGAACTAAGATTTTACAGAGCGATGATCAAGCAAGCACACGTGCAGGTGCAATACTGTCTTCGTCATAACCTAATAACCACATAGTGCTGGAAAAGCTATGCTTACGCAAAGTTCACGCGCCTTAAGCCGTTCATACGCGTTAACGAACTGGAGAAATGTCTATTTTTCTTATACTATTACACTTCCTTGATTGTATTTATTGCTGATTATACTTTTTTACTTAAATATTGTACTTCCACGTTTTGTCAAAGGATGGGGCAGCCAGACATATAAAAGCGACGATGCCATATGCAATCCTTTCCTCCTATTTTCTTGTTGCCGTCCCATTGCAATGAAACTTGTACCTAGCACAAAACACGTCCGAGTAATTGGGAATCCCCTAGAAAATGTTGTAGTTTTCCGGACAAATTACGTGCTTCACGCGAACTTTGAAGCTCTTGAACTTACGCCACCACTAGCGATAGCAAAGTAATGTTCGATGATACATGTATAAAACTGAAGCACTTGACTACTTAAAAGTTTCATGAACAGCCACGCTCGGTTAAATTGTAGCTCTGTTCGCTGCAATTCTTGCCTGTGTGCCAGACTTCTCATTTACGATTCACAAGGTCGGCCAAAGAAACTGTTTCATATTGGACATACTGCCGGTGGCCTTCGTCAACATCATGACAATAAACAATATAAATTAGCAGACACAACACAGACACCACACACACACACACACACACACACACATATATATATATATATATATATATATATATATATATATATGTGTGTGTGTGTGCGTGCGTGTGTGTGTGTGTGTGTGTGTGTGTGTGTGTGTACATAAACAGACTGACGACGCCCGCCCGCTGCAGGGCAAAGGCCTCTCACATGATCCTTGTGCTGTCTGCCCCCACGTTATACCTGCAAACTTTTATTTCTAATCAGCCCACATCTCTCTCCCTCTCCCCATCAACCATTTGCCTTTTCTAGTTATCCAGTCAGTTACCCTTAATGACCAAAAGTGCTATGCACCCAGTCTATATCCATTCTTCTTCTTTACTTCAACTCTGATATTCTTAACCGCGGTTTGTTCCCTGACCTACTAAGCTGTCTTCTGGTCTCTTCTATCATTTTCCTCTCCCACGCTCCCTGTGTCGTTCCCAATCCAACCTGAACACTCGTTGTAAGCCTCCATGTTTCTGCTCCGTAGGCAAGCACCGACAAGATGCGGGTGTTACCTTCCTCTTGGGGTAGGAGCATATATATTACCATTCATAACTTGAGAATGCTTGCCGAATGTGATTCACCTCATCTGCATTCTTCAAGTTATTTCTCTCTCATGGTTAGGCTCTGTGGTTACTACCTGTCCTAAACAGACCTTGAAGCTATGTAAAAAGGCTGGTTGTATTCCGCGGATTTCTGTATGTATTGATATTACAAACTGATAGTACGAATGTGGCCTATTTTGAAGTAGCCTATACAAATTCTAGTTGGTCATTCCCTTGATTTAACTATAATGGCGCCTTATTTCTACTAGCTAATATTTTGTGAATAGCTTGTAGAAAACGGACAGTAAGCTGAACGACCTGTAATTTTTCAATTCCTTGACGTCTCTTTTCATGTGAATTAATAGGACGTTGGCGTTCTTTCAAAAGTCTGGTACCCTTTCCGTCAAGATACACTATGTATAAGGTAGTCAATTTTAATAACACAATTTTTCCGCCATCTTCCTGCAGGTACGTTGTTACCTGATCCTCACCAGTGTGTTTGCCTTTTCAATTCTTTCTAGGCCTCTGGTTACTTCCCCTGTCATTGCTGGTAAGATTTTGAATTCTGCTGGTCTTTTATTGGTTCTTAAGGTATTCGCCTGGTTGTTTCGAGCTCTGTACAGTTATCTGTAGAACTCTTTCATCACCTTGTTTATACTATCTATATTGATTATGACATTGACTTCCTGTTTTTTAATGCATAGATCCGATTTTCGCCTATGAACAAGTTTGTATTCGCAGCTTTTAAGCTTCGGCCGCTTTTGATCACCTGCTCAAGCCTCTTTATTTTGTAGCTTACGATGTCAGTTACCTTACACCTATTGACTGACTTTGAAAGCTCCACTAGCTATAATTGATCGGTTGCATTTGAGGCTTTGATGGTGATTAATTTCTTAATGAGATTTTTTGTCCCCTAATATAGTTTACGAGTGTCCTATCTAGTGGCTGTACCCCCTACTTCCATTACATATTCTTTGATCATACTAGTAAGATTATTTTTTTAATTTGTCATTGCTATCGTCGGTTACTTCGTTTAAAGCCTTGAATCTGCTCTGAAGCGAAGATCCAGTTGCCTGATTTTCCACTCAACCACTAGCTCGTCATTTGGCTTCTTGCGTACCTGCCAGTTTACACCTTTGCGCTTTTTTTTAAATTCTAGATGAATACGAGCTCTAACCATTCTATAGCCCCTGCATACTGCATCAGATCTTGCCAAGGGCTTCTACATACTGTACAGTTCCTGGTATACAATGAAGTCTATTTCCTACAATGAAGTCAGCTGTGAAGTCCCAATGAAGTCAGATATACGTACTAGTAATTACACTTACGGCTAGCCTAATAATGAAGAATAATGTATGAAAAGGTAAGGACTGAAATAGTTCTGGTGCTAGAGAGCAGTGAAAGATAAGGAACTTCGTACGAAGCCAATGACGTGTTTCTATCACTCACCAAAGAGCACAAAGTAGAGCTGTGCGCCGCCGCGCCCCACCACCTCCGCTGCCTGTTTTCGCTCACGCCGCTCGCGCCGCCGCCGGAGTTTTGAGACGAACCAATCCACCGCCGCCACCGGGCAATAATTGCAGCGTGCCGCCGTTAGCCTTTTATTTTAATCCGAATAGAAAATCTCTCTCACACACACACAGTACACAATCATATCTTTTGGTGGTCCGGTGGTGATGCATGTACATACCGAGATCAAATACCACTTCATTCGTCGAGGTTCATTGGTAGGCATTCATTTTTGAAACAGCGTAATTCTTCTGCTTTAAACTCCCTCCATCACTGTGCTCACTTCAGGTAAGCACTTTTAAAGACGATATCCTTTCTTGGGGACCTTCGACGGAAAAATTTTGGTCTGTCTGTTTGTCTGTCTGTAATTTGTCTGTTGGTCCGTCTTAACGATACCTCAAATGGCACCAAACGGCCAACACTATCCGCAGTGCCCACCAATATTGCCCAAGGTTTAGCGTTCATAGTTGTGTGATTATCCATTGAAAAAGCAAACATTGCGTATATTTGAGGTGCCATAACAACACGGCTATGTTTTGTATGCCTGCCTTTATACTAAAAGAAGCACACACAAGTAACTCTGAGGACTGTAGCGTTTATCGCACTGCGCTCTCAGTGCAGCGCGACGCTCAAGATGATGTTTCCAACGCTTTGCTACGACGACACGGTGGTGGCACCTGCCCGTCGCTTTGCATTCTGCACCTTATCACCTCCAAGACTGGCGCGTATCTATCTCCGCGGTCGCCACGCCTTCGTTTTCGAAGATAACCGCCAGATGGCGCTCGTGTCTAACGTGCTTAGGTGGGCTTGTTCACCTCCGCTACACGCTCGAGGCACTCTAACGCAGCGCCTTCAGAATACGATTCACCGATTTTTTTGCGCAGAACATCTAATAAACGTTTTGCTCACTCTCTCCAGACGCAAGACTATCGTCTTTCGACGACATTTACAGTGTAACGTGTAAATTCGGGCCATTTTTTTCTTCATTTTTTCCTCTTTAAACACGTAGACACAACGTGTCAGATTTTCAAAAGCGCATTTTTTTAAGTTTTTGATCATTTGACAAAGCTGACGCTACTTCATTTGGACTTCAATGGTACATGTTACGTTAGCTTTCCTCCGGCTTCTATCGTCCTCAAGGTGCGCTAGATAGTGGACCCGATACATATTTTATACATATAAAAAGTATGTGCAGTCCCTACTATGTATATAGTGTAGAAGAGCATGTTGTATGAGAAGCTAAAGCTAAGGAATTCAGAAATAAATAGCAGTACTCGGTCAGTGCAGAGCGCCATGTCAACTAGGTTGGTGGTCACTTGGGGTGACCGCCGTGCACGAAGGGCCTTAGTAGGCTGTTGATA
Source organism: Rhipicephalus annulatus (assembly GCA_013436015.1). Classification (NCBI taxonomy): domain Eukaryota; kingdom Metazoa; phylum Arthropoda; class Arachnida; order Ixodida; family Ixodidae; genus Rhipicephalus; species Rhipicephalus annulatus. The sequence goes on along the minus strand of WOVY01009962.1, from coordinate 535,035 downwards.
CATATTATGGGAGCTGCGGCTACAGGCGTGCCTACCATAAAAGAAGAGAACGATGAACGATGACATCATAGCAGCTCACACTGAGCGGCTGCTCACACACCATTTAGTACAGGGGCGCAGCCAGGGGGTGGCACACCGGGCACGCCCCCCTCCCCCATTTTTTTCTTCCGAACAAAAAATTTCCGGCTACGCGCCTGATCGAGCACCATCAGCAAGATTATATCATGATCATCGTGGTGCAGGCTTCGATGAGTAAAGACGCGTTCTTTTGTGTCTTGCTGTCGTCTCCGAGGTTTTCCTCTCCAGGTGCCGCGAGAACCCCGCAATATAAAGTGTCGCAGTAGAAAGTTTCCTGAATAGTGTTAATCCTAATATCGAAGCTCTGTGTTGTCCAGCGGATAGTTTTTAGTCCGCCAACACGAATGAAGCGCCCGTAACGAGTGCACTACTTATGTTTTGCCATTATTATCTTGATAGAATTGGTCATCAAATAATCACAGTAACTAATGCTATCGAATCAAGAAAAGCTGTACTCGACCAATATGCTAAACACAGCGATGCTAAAGTTGATCACCTTAGGTGACCAGCATGCACGAAGACCCTTACAAGAGTGATTATATATAATTTTCTATAGTTCTAATGAAGCTGTTTTTCAAGATATATAGAAGCACCCTCAAGAATAACTTGAATGTGGGCTACCCTTAAAGCCCCTTTGCTCCTGCGGGGCAAGGAGCACTGATATGAGGCCTTTCACTGAAAGTGATCAGTAGACCTTCCCTGCATGGTGGCCTCTAGAGGTGACCACCTCATATCTTTCAAACTAAAATTACCATTTTTTTCTAAAAGTGATTCCTGCAAAAGAGTTCTGCATATTTTGAATGAAACTCACTTTCCCACCGAAAATGGACATGCTTGCATGGAAGAGTTAAAAGACGTTCGTAGTTTTCACGTGATATACCCTGGTAATTTATAGCAGGACCTTTGAAGAGAAGTTGCTGCTGCATAAGACACATTACAACGCACCTGTCTCGGAGTTCTTGGAAACAAAGGCATTGAAGATACATTCCTTCTCTATGAATTCTCCGTACCTTTATAATCAGAACTGTTTACCGTTCATTTTCACGGTACTCGTTTCATGTCACTTTCATGCCTTTATTATCTCATGTTTCACACGCTTTTAGCATAAAAACATTTTGGCCCATGTTTAGCTAGTCATCATATCGATTGCCCATGTTGCTTTTTTGTCTCAAAGTACTGGTGTTCTTTCGCCACCGCATTGCCCTTGCGCCAAAAAAAACACCATATATCTTGATCCTATTCGAAGTGGCTAGCAATCATCACAGACTATAGTGTTTAAATCTCAACTGCAATTACTTTTGGAATATGGTCCACCTGTCAGTATCAGTAAACCCTCTCTGTAAGGACTCTCAAAAGAAAGTTAGCAGTATTTCCAAATAAATAAACAAAGTAAAGGCCTGAGATTTCTCAACAGCTTCATGACACACGTGTAACACTGTCATCTATTGGTCCTACATCTATGCGGATTAAGCATAAGGTTGGCGTAATTAGAACAGTTGACTTGTGTTTATCTTGCTCATGTACTATGAGTGACTCGTTGATTCGTGCTTATCAAGCAATCTGCAATGCGACAAAAATACTCCTTGCCTAATGGCTACTGGGCTATATCACATGAAGTTTGCCTACAGTTGTAGAATCAGCAATTTAAACGTGGATACTCACAAAACGAGATGTTGACAAAGCAGAGAAGCTGCTGAGAATAGAAAATTAGTACACAAAAAATTCACGGTGCTTCTCGCGGGAAACCTTCAGCAAAAAAGGCAATAAAATCGCTTGTCTTATGTCATGCTGAGTCAGTTTTACGTACATCTTGCCACACACGAAGAAACTTCTGAAATCAGCGTCAATTGAGTGGCCAGCTTGGTTCACTTCGGTGAACACGTGTCATTTGTACAAATGAACAACGCACTGAACAGGAACAAATGTTCACCTGTAAATAATATCTGCAAGTTTCAGACAGGCGAAGAAGGAGTGATACAGCTCGTTGCAACGTCTGCGCAACGCACTGAAACTATCCCTGTTCCACTGCTTCATAGCTGCTTACTGCATTCAGTTAAACCCCACCAGCGTAAAAAACGCTATTGCAGATCACCCACGTCCTCAAAACGTGCAGGGTTAAACCTAGGTAAATCGGTGAAACAAAGAGCAGCTAAAGCATGAATTCGATCCCCGCATAAACAGCCTCGCGTTCAGATATTCCATCGAAATTTCAATTTATTTATTTGAGACGTATATACAGAATTCGCAGTGTCAAATATGTACACAAGGTCAGGCCAAGGAGACTCGTATGTCTTCTAGTGAAGGCTTTGCCCCAGACTTACATATTTGACAGCAGAAGGAAAGCCAGTGAAAGCATGTGAATTATAAAAATAAACAACTGCTCGTTACACAGTTCGCAAACAAGAATGAAAATGAAAAAAGGAACACTTTGACGTGAACATTAAGGAAAAAGTTTATACAAAGTTTAAGAGAGGAAGTAACACTCTTTGAATATGAAGGACGTTCTCCTACCGACATTCAGCTCACGGTGTGCAAAGCCTAGAAGAGAGGACTTCATTCCTGGCTCAATGCAGCTTAAAAGGCACCTGGAGGATGCCACAATTGTGACTCACCACGAGATCACACATATTTTTAAGTGGCATCACTGGCTCGCCAATCCATGCGATTCTTTTAGCTTAGCGACATCTTTTTCTCTTGTGCTGGCAAGCTGATAAAGGTTAAGCCAGTTTGATGTTGTACCCTGAAGCTTTGCCGTGTTTTATGACCACTTTATTTTACCGCTTCAAATCTTTCAGAGCAGACAATGAAATTTTGATCATATGTATTGCGAGCCTGGGAATCTATTTTTATCGCGCCACAGAATGGTTGTTTATTGTCATCACGGGCTTATTTTGCTGACAAAGAAGTTTATTTTTTCGTAAAAAGGCGGTACTTCGTCATTTAAAAACTTTCAGCTTGTTCTATCCTCTTCTCAGACATTAGCTATCCTTGATGGGGGTAAACCCATTAGCTTTGTGGCTTAGAAGCAAACTGTATATAAGAGCAGCAGAAGAAGCTTTTGAGCAAAAACGTTCAACTGGCAGAGGACAGTATTTCGATTTTCTGCGTCCTCTCATGTTTGTGTGGATTTTATTCAACTTTTCAAACTACGTGTATCTTTCAAGAAGGCGCATGACACTTTATTTAACTCCACTTCTAGTTCGTACCCCACAATCACATCCAATAGTACCACGCATTGTTAAATCCTTGCTTCTGTGTTGTGCTTTGCCGCTGTCAAGACCCGTTCCATGAATACATCATGCGCTGTTCAATTGCTAAAAGCAGCGTTGATCAAGAGAGATTGCAATGTGATACAATCATCAATGGACTTCTATCCATAGCGTAGGTCTCTTGACTAATGAATCATTGCGCTTATCGTAAGTTGCAATATAAGGACTACAGTGCAAATTGTGGTGTCTGAGTTTTTCAAATCACATGCTATAATTCGATTCCTCTGCGAGAGGTGAATGCAGAAAACACAAAGATGAAACTGTTCTAGCCACCATGTAACTCATCATTTCCCATTTTATATGTTGGCGTTACACCTCTTTGAGTGTACTCTATCGTACTCACATGGCACTGTAACGAGCTGTACGGCGAGACAGAGCTCCGAAAGAGACGCTCGTTTTTGTGTGACAAGAGCTCATGACTACTTTTATGGCACTTCAATTTTCACATCACACTTTACGCAGAGCCATTTATTGCACATGCCCTTCCTTTGGGACAAGTATTTTCGCTTACATTGACTAGTTGTCCGCACAAGACTACTACAGTGCACATATGAACACATGTGATGGAAGTCGCCCAAGAAAGGTTGAAATAATGAATTGTTAAGATACAGAGTAGAAGGTTATATCACACTTCCGTGGAAGCTTATGTAACAACCTACTCTGAAATCCACTCATACATTGTCTGAGCCTGTAGCATGTTGAACAATAAAATAAAGAATATACTCCTGCAATGCCAGGGTCTATTTCAGTACTCTGCTGGTGTCTAGCCTCACCTAAATATTGTAAAGCTTCTGCAGTTTGTAAGAAAAACCACATTCAGTGTATTAGGACTTGAATCTTTGGGAGAGTTTTTCGTAATTTATTCGTTACGCAAGTGGTGGAAAGCCCAAACGGCCACAAAACTGAAAAAAATTACGCTTCTTATTTTAAAGCGCAAATAAGAACGAACATAAAATTGCACTTTTTTGCAGAATAATGTTGAGGTTTTCGGTTATAATGAAGCTCTCGTTAACAGTTCCCGCGTATATGAATGGAGGGCAATATAGCTGGAGCAGAAGAGTGACGCTGTGGTGGTCCGTTTCTCACAGTCCATACTTTCAAATCCAACTTGTCACAAGTTTGAATTCCAGTGCACATAAGTGTTCGCTGGTTATAAACCAAAATATAAAAAACGCATTTGTCAGCAGTTACCACGCTACTATTGCTTTTACTGGCAACGACTTTGTACGAGTACCGATCGTCGAAGCATTCTCGTTGCACTTTAAATTTGACGGTGAAATTACCGCCTTCTGCGGAAACCAGCTTCATGTTAGTCGGCTCAGGGGGCGCTGAAAAAAAAGAGGAAAATTCTGTTACAAATATTACTCGTGTTTCTTTGGTGAAATTAGTGTCGATACCCAGGCATAATGCTGAATTCGAAGCTATCGAATTCATTCAGTGCCGACAGCGAGTTATATTTTCATCCACAATTATTTATGAACAATTATATTACAATTTCCTATAAAATAATCGCCTATACCATCCTTGGCTTAATTGTCTGTCAGTTCTCCTAATAATGTGTTTAAAAAGTAAACTAGTCCTTAAAATCACCCTTCTTTCCATCATTCATAGCGAGGGACCCGTTCTGGCCAACTTGATGCCCTCAGCTAGTATGCGAGGGATTACTGATCAGCTGCAAGCTTGTAATGAGGGCACGTTTTACGTGACGGCAACAGGCAAAAATTGAGTTTCCCACACTCGCCGCAATGGCGACAGGTGGCGCTAAGTAACGCTCCCACGTTTAAGTACAAAAACATGTACCATGAGGTGAACGGGGGGGGGGGGGGAGTGGGACAGCTGCTATGGTAGCTCAATTAGTAGAGCATCAGACGCGTTATTCGAAGGTCGATGGTTTCGTCCCGGCCTACAGCAAGTTATGTTTTCGCCCACGACTATTTCTTCGCAATTACATTACAATCAGTTCTAATAACATATCCTGCATCATCCTTGAGAAATTGAAAACGAGAGATTTAATTGAATGCTCACTCACACCTGCTTTATGTTATACTGTGGCAAGAATACCTCTTGTGGTGCATACGCAGCTGTGAAGATTTTTTGCGGCGCCGCACAAACTACAGCGAGTTGCAACAGCTTTAAAAATAAAATGTAGGTTTACGTGAAAAGCAAGGCTCTTGCGCAATATGTATTGTCAGAGGTCGCGAGAATTCGACGGACCAACAGAAATGGTGCGTTGCCATTCACCGCCTTCATGATGGTACCGTGGCGGGGCATATGTATGGAGGCGTGAGGCAGCAATCCTCGGTGTACTGGAGCACCAAGCTCATTTGAAGCCTTTGGACGCATTGACTACGAGCTTACACCGTTCATTTCAACCTCGTCGCTCGCGAGGATTCAGCTCTCGAGAGGCTTCACCTCGAGGCTGGTACTGCGCAGTGTAATGTGTCGACAGCAAGCTTCTCACCCTGCACTCATACCAGCACTGGAGTCGGGCAGCGCTCTTACTCTGCGCTAGTGTCCGACACAATACCACCACAAGGAGCCGGGTCCACATTCGCTCCAGAGATGTTGGCTCAGCGTAGCCCTAGCTCATCTTTCCTGGGTGACCTGGATCTGCCGGATACACTATTATTCTTGCGCAGTCACTCCAGACACCGGACGAATCCAATGCCTTGTTAATCCGCAACACCATTGCGGCAAATGTCAGAACATGCCTCGCTGTGATATATGGAGAGCCACCGTTCAGATAGAAACAGAATAGCAGTACTTGACTACAGACCTTCAATGGGTGGACGGGATGAAGTACCATGGGGTGAAGACGCAGGAGTTCAGCGAGGTTTCACAGAACGAGGGCAGCCTTCCCGCTCTCGTTCTGTGACGCCGGAAGGTTGCCCTCTCGCTATTGCCATGATCTGCTCGCGGACTAAAACCTGCGCTGGACTCACAACCATGGTACCAGAAGAGCCGTCGGGCATCAATGACACCAAAAAGAAGAAGCAGCCCGTTGATAGGGCTCCCGATGAAAGTCTTGACCGTCTTCTTCTCAATGACAATCGGGCGGGTGTCACTGAAAGGAAGCACCGAGAGGCCACGCTAGCCACGGGGCTTTCTCGGATACTGTTCCGACATTCTTCCCCAGGCACGCCGCCTTCCCCGTTACCTCTGTGAAAAAGCCGACCGACAGAAGCATGTCTTGCGGGTCATACGACGTCGCGGCGTGGTCGAGGCTGACCACTGCAATTTAGTCAGCACCTCGTGCCAGACCTACCTATTGCAGATCTACCAGCGAAGTCACCACATCACGAGGACCCACCGTTGCAAGGCAGCCAACATCGCCCACTGGTTGCCCGATACACTGCCGGATACACTATTACTGCCGATACACCATTACTCCGGATACACTATTACTATTACTTTTGATCTGCCGGATACACTATTACTCTTGCGCAGTCACTCCAGACACCGGACGAACCCAATTCCATGTTAATCCGTGACGCCATTGCGACAAATGTCAGAACATGCCTCTCTGTGATAGGGAGAGCCATCGCTCAGATAGAAACAGAATTGCAGTACCTGACTACAGACTTTCAATGGGTGGACGGGATGAAGTACCATGGGGTGAAGAGACAAGAGTTCAGCGAGGTTTCACAGAACGAGGGCAACCATCCCGCTCTCGTTCTGTGACGCCGGAAGGTTGCCCTCTCGCTATTGCCATGGTCTGCTCGCGGACTAAAACCTGCGCGGATCGGGTACTAAAACGTGCAGGAACGACACGCGCGCACCCTTTTTGATTGAGGAGGGAACCAGCGCAAGTTAATCAGAAGTCAAAAGATATTTGTTTCTGATGAAACAATTTGCAGAAACTAGTACCGGTGACTTAATCCTCAATAAGTTTTGCCTTAAATTTAATGCTTACTAAAAAGACTAGTATTAGAAGGACGCACTTTGACCACTATCTGACACGAAAAGTTTCCACGTTAAAATCGCTCGGTTTTAGCAAATATTTGGCTGCAGTTCTGTTAATATAGTGAACTAGTATATAGCCATGAACTAAATGTGGGGAAAGTGGGAAGGAGACACGAAGCGCAGGCCATAAGACAGTGCGCCTGTGCCACTTCTCGTTTCTTCCTTGGAATGACCACTGGATGGTGGTACATCTATATTGTACCACCATCCAGCCGTGAATGCCAGGGTCGCAAGACACCACTTTTAAAGCCTGCAGGCCATCGACAACTGATTGATCCACCCCCGACACTGTTAGATCAAGTGGGAATGGGCCTACTAGGCCCGTTTTCTTTGCCTTCTTCCGGCAAGAAATCGATTAATGTCACAAGTGATTACTTGACGCGTTACGCAGAGACGGAGGCATTGCCACGAGAGACCGCAGCTGAAGTTGCCAGTTTTTTTATGCATCAAATTGTGCTACGACATGGCGCCCCGTCATATGTCATCACTGATCGAGGGACATCATTCAAAGCGAAGCTCTTGGATGATATGTTCAGGTTGAGTTATACAACCCATCGAAAGATCACTGCGTATTACCCTCAGAGTAAGGATTTAACAGAAAGGCTAAACAAAACGCTAGCTGACATGATCTCTATGTACGTGGTTGTGCAGCACAAAACGTGGGACGACATCCTGCCGTACGCAACATTTAGGTACAACACTGCAACGCAGGAAACTACACGCTTCACGCCATTTCAGCTCCTTTACGGTCTAAATGTCAGAACTATGCCGAACGCCATGACTCCGTATGATGACATTGACAAGCTCGACCAATTAGCCCCCAACATCAATCAGTACATTGAGCATGCTGAGGAAGCACGTCAACTGGCCCGTGTGCACATTAGAACTCAACAGTGCGCAGATGCACAGTGGTACACCATCCGCCATCGAGAAGTTAATTGTGAACCTGGTGACCAAGTTTCGTTTTGGACACCCATTAGATGGCGAGGTCTCAGTTAGAAAATCTTAAGGAAGTACTTTGGACCTTACAGAGTACTCAGACGTGTGAGCTATGTCACCTACGAAGTGGTTCCAGACGGGGGCGCAGGTTACCACGCCCAGAGACTGTACATGTCGTCCACCTTAAGCCATACTTTACGCGGTGGTGGGAATTTTCTTCGCGTGCCAGTGAACTTTTTATGTGAACATTGAATGCGACTTATTTCCGATTGCTGGGCTCAGGACGCATTTTCTCTCGTGCGCTACTTTGTTTATAGTTTGTTTATATTGCCTACTTGGACCCACTAGCGTGCACAATTTTCTTGAGCATCGGGTCGATACTCTCTTGGGGGAAGGAGTAATGCCACCTGGTGTTCTGTGCCAGTGAACAGTGAGCCAGTTCTGTGCCAGTGAACGAAGAAGACAAAGATGAGCAACCCATGCCAGCGGAGACGTCCTTCTTTGTGTCTTAGGTTTTGACAGTCGTGTCTCCTTGTGCGGTTCTTAGAGCTCCTAGCGCGTGACAAGAGGCTTAATATATGATGAAAAGATGCGAGATGGCGATACTTGGAGTATTTACTAGATGAATGGAAGGACAGATAGACAGATGCACGGATGCATGGACGCCAGGACGGTCGCACTGACACATGGAAGCAAGAACGAACGGATGCTTCGCCCCACTCATCATCATGCACTCCGTGGAAATTTTATGATATTTTTTTATTATGGTCACACTCCGCTAGATTTTTCCGCTGGCGTTGGCATCACCGTCACTCACCGTCAATGTATGCGTATCTATATTAATGAAAACTCAACAATAATATCCTGAAAACGACTCCGGCACACGCGGAATCAAACATGGAACATCCGAGTCGTGAATGCCAGGCGTTAACCACTGAGCCACCAAAAAGCACGTCCTTCTACATTAAAACGGCAAGCTGTTTATATGTACCACTCACCGCTGGTGAAGGTAATTTTGGGGAGGGGGGGGGGAACCATGCGTTTTCAGCATTACCAGCGAGATGACGCAACGAGCGCGCGGCGGCGTGCGTTCGCATCTTCCACGCGCACTTTGCCCCTCAGAATAGAAATCGTATAGATGCTCGTTCAACCACCCTTATTTCTTGGTGGGGACGATCATACGTCTTGGCTGGCGTTGGGTTTTCGCTACAACGTTTTTGTTGCAGTTACCGGACGCGCAAAGGTCACCACAATCGTTGCACAATCTCCGCTTGCGAAAAGGGTGGGCTTTTTAGACACTGCGAAGTAACAACTGTCATGCTTATTCACGTTTTTCTGTACGTGCGAGTACGTTTCGTGCGTTATTTCTGCGTGAGAAACGCGGGGCACGTTACGATCTGCTTGACATTCAGCGCGTGACCTACCAATTTGTTGCTATCGCATTCAGTGCTTCGTCTTTGCAGCAAAGCTGCGACTTTGTTTTTGATGCGCTTACGAAGTACATGTTTCAAGTTTTTACTCCACTTAATCATTATACTTCAAAGCTTTTGGCGTGCATGTTGCTGACGGTATCATAGTTATTGTGGTTGTTTGAGTTCATTTACAGAAAGTATCGAGGCAATGATCAAAAGTTTTGAGTCTAAATTAACAATGAACGCATTGCTGTCTGAGGAGTGTGACGAGGCATCACATAATTAGGCGACTCGTGTGTTCCTACTTGACAGCACCACCTATTATAGATACATTATTAACCAGGTATAAGTAAGCTTTCTTTTTTAGGTATATCCAGAAGAAAAATAGATGGTCACCTTTTCCTAGCAGGAAGACATGTTTCAAAACGGCGCCGATTGAAGCGCGTTCAGGGGGTCCCCAAGTGTGCGTTTTCACTCGGATAGTGACGTTTGCACACGTCTTGATTTGATTGCAGATGACGCTCGTCCTGCTTGGATCAATCAGGGTACCGTTGTTGCACGTCACGGTGCTCCTCTTATAGGTGCTTTCATCGATGACCTCTACGGTGTAATAGTCGAAGCAAGCATCAGGCCGTTGCCAATTAAGGACGAAGGTGTCTTCATCAACGGCACCTAGTGTCAGGTTTGTCACCTCAGGTGGCACTGCGTAAGTAAAAAAATTATCACATCTGTTCAAAAGGGATGCAGTTGACAAAATTAGTACCTGCCAGAAATAGAGCGGCGTATACTTTCTCGAAAAACCAATACTGCAGTAATACGGGAAGAACTTTAGCGAACGCACACGAGGACACAGATGACGGCGTTGGTTCCTGTGTTCTATGGTCTGGGTCCTCGTGTGTGCGCGCTAGAGCATATGCAATGATATAGAATGGTATTTCTTTTACCAAAGCATCACCCTTCATCAAAAATAAGAGTAGACTTATACTTCTACGTGCAGAACAATCAATTTTCAACTGCTGCCGTTTGTAGCACACTGTATCAGTAAGAAGGTTCGAGGCCTGTGCAGAAGACGCAGCAATGTCACTGCACACTCTCGAGCAACATTCTTACAAGAGCCTGTATTACACCCTTCAAGTGCGTCTGTTGGAAGACCGGAACATGGAGTGCAGTGTTTACATTGTGGTTGTAGAAAAAAAAGGGTAACAATAGAACCACAACCGCCTTTGAGCTTCTCTCGAGCTTGTACAGCAACCAAGCTTGTGTATTGGACTCGTATGCTCAAATACGCGTGCTGAAACCTGCCTGTGTGCTGCGAAAATATCACTGCTATAAAAATTTTTCTAGCATTGAAATATTCTTGCAACGTGTTTAATAGGCTCACAACAACAATCTATTAGAGCTGGCCCGATGGACGGTGGTGCCTACTGCAGTTCTTCGTCTCCGCACGCGCTTGGTATGGGGGCGCCACCACCCAGCTCGCCTGGTGACAAGTAAAATGTAAAGACTTCTGCAGAATTGGTGCGCTACGAACGCATCATTGGTAAAAATATATCAAGCATAACTTCAAACAACACAGGGAGCTTGTTCATGCGTTGTTGTACCTAGCACAAAAGTACGTAACGTTTGGGGCGTATATACAATGTTGGTGGGCCCGCAACTTTTACCACAACTACTGACGCGACCATTACGGTACGACCAATGAGCACAGCAGTTTAGGTTTTCACTTCCGCTCACAGGACTCCCTTGTAACCGCATCATCGTGCGTGTCTTGAATGTCATGCAGTAGTTTGTCTGTGCATTGTGTTAATAACTTTATGTGGGCTCTCACGTGCTAAACCCACTGTATGATTATGAGGCGCCGTAGTGGTAGCCTTCGGCAGTTTAGACCTTCTGGTGGTCTTTAAGGTTCACTGACATGGCAGAGTACAAGGGCCTCAATCATGGCTCCTCCATCGAAATGCGATCGCTGCGGCCATGATTGATACATGTGTACATATGTTCACTACGCGGAATCAGGGCATCGACGAATCGTACAGAAGCATCCTGGAACAAATCTACAGGGGATCAATTGCTACTATAGTGCTTCATAAAGAGAGCAACAGAATACCAATCAAGAAGGCTGTGAGGCAGGAGATACAATCTCCCCAGTACTATTTACCGCGTGCTCATAGGAGGTTTCCAAAAGCCCTGAATGGGAACAGTTAGGGTTAAGGGTTAATGGAGAATACCTTAGTAACCTGCCCTTCGCTGACGAAATTCCATTGCTGAGTAACTCATGGGACGAATTGCAACTCATGATTACGGAGTTAGACAAGGAGAGCAGAAAGGTGGGTCTTAAAATAAATCTGCAGAAAACGAAAGTAATGTACAACAACCTCGGAAGAGAGCAGCGCTTTGAGATAGGTTATAGTGCACTTCAAGCTGTAAAAGAGTATATCTACTTAGGGCAACAGCCGCAGAGCCGAACCACGAGATTGAAGTAACTAGAAGAATAAGAATGGGGTGGAGCACATTCGGCAAACACTCTCAAATTATGACAGGTACATTGCCACTATCCCTCAAGAGGAAGGTATATAACAGCTGTATCTTACCGGTACTTAGCTACGGAGCAGAAACTTGGAGACTTACAAAGAGGGTTCAGCTTAAATTGAGGACGACGCAGCGAGCAGTAAAAATGAAAATGATAGGTGTAACCTTAAGAGACAAGAAGAGAGCAGAGTTGATTAGAGAACAAACTGGGGTTAAGGATATCATAGTTGAAATCAAGAAGAGGAAATGGACTTGGGCCCGGCATGTTGCACGTAGACAGGATTACCGCTGGTCATTAAGGGTAAATAACTGCATTCCCCAGAAGGCAAGTGGGTTAGCGGAAGACAGAAGGTTAGGTGGGCAGATGAGATTAAGAATTTGAGGGTATAAATTGGCAGCAGCAAGCATAAGACCGAGTTAACTGGCGGAACATGGGAGAGGCCTTTGTCCTGCAGTGGACGTAGTCAGGATGATGATGATGATGATGATGATGATGATGATGATGATGATGATGATTATGGAGTCTCTGTTCTATGCAACGGATGCTTTCTTTCCACTTTTCAAGCTGTCAGGAGCTGCATGCAGTTTCGCCTGTTTGTCACGTCACCTCTACACTTTTGGTCATCTCGGTGCCTGTGTAAAAAAATGGCAAGCATTTCACTCATCTAGAGAACAAAAATGAATGGCGAAAAAAGACAGGAAAGTCAACCAAAATTTTAGCATCCGGTTTGCTATTCTGCTCTACGGAGAGGGAGAATAAGGAAGAAAGATGCAATAAGGGAGAGGCGGCCAGATGCTCACCTCCATTAAAAGCGTCATTTTTTATGTCAGCAATGTCAAATGGGCTCATGCGCAGTATCGATGATGCCTGAACAGTCTCCAGCTCAAATGACGGTTCCTCAGCGAAGCAAGGTAAGTGTGTGAGCACCGCATTTCTCTGCACTATACAAACAATTCGTGAGGCCTTGGAAAATCCTCGGAACAGCGTCAGAAAAAAGTTTCTAAACGCTGCGCGGTGACTTCAAAACAACACCTCCCATTAGCCTCTGGTCCACCCTAACAATGACACCCTAATCGAGGTGCTCTTCGCAAACGCGCACATTAAGAGATTCAAAGGTGAAACCACTAGTTTCCTGTAGCTGCATTGCGCGATTTCACTTTGCCCGCTGTTCACTATATCTATGCAGCGAAAACATAGAAAAACTTTCGTCATTTCTTTGTAATCGGATTTACAACCGGATACACATCAGGTGTACGGCATACTTCCCAATATTCACGCACAGCACACTAGATACACTAGTAATCATACGGTTCAAACGTGCGCGATGACACGCCACGATCTTATGCAGTAACACCAGCCGCCAGCTCCCCTCCGTTCTGCCCGATGTCCCGCGCGGTGATGCAGCACCACCACGTGGCACACGCTCGCAGCGCACAAAGCTCCCCTCTGAGTTACGGGGGGGGGGGGGGTGATTGTAAATGAAAAGAAGAGAAAAGTGAACCCCGTAACTGTCTGTCAAGGGGAGGACACCTCAACAGTAGCCCATGAGGCATGGGGTCAGTGGAGGGATTAAAAGAATAGGATTAAAAGGTAGAGAGATGAAAAGAGAGGAAGGATCGAGCGAGGCGCAGGGACAGCGAACGAGGAAGTAAGGAGAAGACAGGAAAGATAGGCACAGTTGCAGGAGTCCGAGGACGGGGCACCGCTGGCGAGAGCTCTTGTCGACGACAGGAGATGGCGTAGGGCTAATCCACTCGGTCAGAGCTACGCTGTCGTCGTCGTCGGGGACCGGCGGCAGGAGGTAGTATAGGACCAACTCAGTCGGTCAGAGCTGCAATGTCGTCGGAGATCACGAGAAAAAAGCCGGTCGGCACGGAATCCAGTGAGCGAGTATTAGTTACGGTGACGCTTCACGGCTAATATAAGTATTGAAGGACTCTGGTTTTGCTAGAATGTTTTTCACGCGTACATGGTATGAGCAAGTAAATGTTTGCCAAGAGAATCATATACCCACTTACTTGCTCGTTCAGAATTTCTCTTACCTAAGGCGGAAATGAGGATGTCTTGTAGAGAGACACCATGAGAAGTGCGGAAAGGTGGTCCACTGATATGGGTGCGTACCTGGAAGCTTACTTTGCTACAAGGCTGGAGCTGACTGCAGGTGACCTGTGTCCAGTCAGGGTGAATTATGGTGCCGTTGACACACGACCCTGTCGTGCCAGGTGTTGGCCTCGTGCCAGCATTGTTAACACCCGTGACATCAATCAAGTAGTAGTTGAAACTGAACTTCGGTTTTGTCCATGCATCGGTGAAGTCATTCGCACCGATTCGCACAAGATGTAAGTTGGTCACGTCAGGAGGAACTGCAACAAGGCAACCACGCAATGTAAGAATATTTCTTCGCAGTTTGTTTATCAGATTTTTGACTGATATGGCTGAAACAAGTTATTTTGCGTGCTCCTAAAATATTCTGAAATTATCCATTTATTTAAAGTTGCCTTCTTCACAATATTTCATTGGAAAATCTTCAGAATGTTTCAAGTTCTCGAATACTTCATGTTCAAAATATTGCACAACCATGACTCTTTTTGCGTTAGCTACTCGCAATCAAGTTTTGTAAATTGCCAAAAGAAGGCTGCGTAGGTCGAGAAATGAAACAGGTGTCGTGATTAAAAAAAACAGTTCTAAAAACATGGAAAAAATGCCGTTGACCTTTCTATTATTGAAATTGATGTAAAGCGCAAAAGTATAATGTGTCTTTACAGACGTAAAGTTGAACGCTTATTACACATTATTGTTTAATGTTCACTGGTGTTTAGGGGCTACAGCACCCATGGATGTTGAGGCACCCATACGATGCAAAGTGGCACATATTCTGCACCACAACAACCAAAACCTCGCGACCGTAGTACACTTTGCGTAGACACTGCATTGTACGCCGTGGAGCATCGCACAAGTCACAAATAAAGCGTAGGTGTTCGTGAACCCTGCATGTGAAACAATACAGGTTTTCACTCCATCAATTTGTTAACTCATGGTCTGCTGCCGCGAATGGTGTATGATTTGCAGGTTGGCTACCACTCTGGGAACGTACTTGGCATGCGACTTCGTATAGGCGAGCAGCGTCCCGCTGGTGGTTCGCTTCCGCGTAGATAAGATGACTTCAGTCCTGCTTCGGTTTCTGTATGTCAGTCAGTTGGGTCACAATGGGCTGAACTTCACAAACGCCAGAGGCATAGTTCTCAGCCTGATTCGTGAAACTGCGAAGGCCTCCCGCTCTCTTTGACGTGTCCATTGCTGCACGAAATTGATTTGCGTGACATTAGTCCGTCCAGGACGTTGTCTTTGATGGCGCTTTATGCCACAGTTCTCGAAGTCGGAGCTATCGCACTATCAACAGCAGATGGCAGAGATACCTAATGGATGCATATGGAAGTTGTACAACACTGCACAAGCTAGCACAGCGCCAAAGACGAAAAACATACCAGTACCACGCGAAAAACAGGGCACGTATCTGTGTAGTCATCGTGTCAATTAAGTGCGTTGAGCACGTCTCAATTAAAGCCTCCACCTGTGGCTTTCGAAATCAGCTCGAGAAACTTTGTCGGAGTTCATTGTGGAGGCCCCGCTACACTGTTTCAAGTATACGCCAATGTCACCTCGGTGGCGTTGGTAGGGTGCTTTGATGCCAGCATCCGTTCCAAAGCTGGCATACAGGCGCCATGATGCTGAGACTAACGCTGCATTTTCTGATGATGTTAAGGTCATAAGGTGGTATTTCTCCGCTCATAGGTAAAGGCACCACCTCGAGAAACGAAAAACGCAACTACAGAGCGAATGATGGCGACATATATAAAGCGCGTGTGATGGACGCATTGGAACTTAGTCACGGCCTAAGAGGTTAATTGGCCATGCAGCTTCCCCAAACAAGCTATTGTGGAGAAAACGCCTGCGTAGACGTGGGCTCGCGGTCCGTAGAAGCTGCCACAGTCATATCCGTTTGTTGCTTCCCGCCACTGAACGCTCGTTTCAATGAAACGTACCGTGGTTTCAGGTCATGGAAACGCATCCCTACTATGCTTCTAGTGGAGAGCATGTCGCATACGACTGAGATTCACCAGGGCCTCCCCATCGCCAGATGAGCCACGAAGGGTAAAAGGCAGCGCTCCTGCATTGAGGCGCGACGAAAGTCTCCGCAGTTGAAAGCTAGAAACTCGCCTATCGCTTGTCGCATTGTCTGGGTAATTGCCGAAAACTTTGGCAGCGTCTCTGAAACTTGAACACATGTACAAGCAAGCACTCGGCCCCCTCCAAACAAAGAAATCCAAATGAAGGATGGCAGACAAACTTTTGTTGCTTTGTTTGGTATCAAAAAGCTCACGCTCAAAACTCTCAGAACTCGCCTATGCTGAGAAACCAAACGTGCTCCGCCATCAGCTACAAAGGAATTGGTTCTAGCATTGAGTACCTCACACTCGACTGTGCTGTATTTTTTATGCTGAAAGCTACTTTCCTTGTGCATACTTGCAGTAGACATTGCTTGCTCGAAGTTTTTCGATATGTCGCAATTTCACGACACTCGACAGTGAAGTGTCAAAAATAGTCCGCTTTCCATATACAAGTGACGGCTTATGTGAGCATTCCACAACTCCACCCTCCGACGAACGAGAGAGCATGTATACATACAGATTCGCATGGAATCGGCGCACCATTAAGGGGTAATTTGTTGGCAAACAAAATGAAAAGTAATCGTTCCCATGGAACTTGCAACATCCACCAATATCGATGTTTCGGAGTTTGAAATCGAAACTCACCCATTATTGGAGTCCGTAATTCTGCTACGGCTGCCCGGCTGCTGCTCATTTCGTCCATCCCACAGCGCGCTTTACTCGTTACGAGCACGCAGTACACCGTGTCCTCTGCACTGTCAAAAATGATTGAACTCTCTGACGTCACGTGCTCCATGCAATTGCTCAAATTGTCCGCTTCGCCACACGTCGTGAATGATCGGCATATCTTCACGCTGTACAACAATAAAACGGCAGCCACTTTGTTGGTGTAGTCCCAGTGCAACAGTGTGCGTGATTTTGATTTCGGTATCATAGTAAGGTTCGTTGGTGGGTTTGGCTCTGAAAGAAAACAAAGCATTAGCATTAAGACGAACGGATGGTGGTACATTCTTTGTAATCAGAGGGAAATAACGAAGTCTGGCCTTTTTTTGTTTTTGTAGTGTCCCGTCAAGAGATAGAAAGCTGATTTAATAAATGGCAGAAAGGTCAGCCTGATGTAGCTTTTTCTAGCCTACTACTCTGCAAAGGGAATCGAGACAGGGAAAAAATAAAAGGATGAACGGTGACGACGGAGACAGAAGTTATGCGTATACAAAATAAGGGACAAAAACGTATTCGTGGTCACCATCATATTGCTGCAATAGATAATTGATGAGCAGCCTTCAAGAGAATCCCCAACCCCTAAGGCTGCGGCGGGTCCTATGAACAAATGGCGATGACATATACGCATTGAAAGAATACACATATCTTTGCCCAAGTAAAAGCGCTGAGTATTTTGAATGTACCACAGCAAACAGGTCATTAGGAGAACCACGCTTTGCTGCCCATTTATCTCGTGTATTTCACTTGTGTGACCAGTACTTTCCGCAGTTTAAATGGCCAGGCTTGGCCTGACTGTCCCAACGCTGAAGCAGCGCGCTGCGCGTTGAGTCGTGCAGCTCAGGGCTTCAAATAAAGTTTCGCATCTATCTATTCAATGAGTCAAGACTATCAGTGTATATTCAAGTGGTTACACTTTAACCTGCCATTGGTTGATCAAACATGTAAGCAAAACAACAAAGAAAGTTTCGTTGGCCAAGTTTACAAGGGAGAAACATACCTTCATTACCACTGCTCTCAAGCTTAGTGGGTCATAGTACTCAAAACAATGTCCAATAGAAGGAATATTCACCCACAAATTTGGGCAGATATTTTTAAGAGCAGTGAACTTGAGGAGCCTGGCTTAACTTCCACTTACGCATGTCATGCGATATGACCGCACTTTTAGTGAAGCGCCGAATACCAGCCATAATGAGGCTACCAATGCTCAAAAATGAATTAAAATAAATGAAGCAGCTGAAAGTATTCTCATTACAAAATACCCCAAAACATTCACAACATTTCTTTCAAGTTGTTCAAACACTCCGAAAAAACGCACCCGACAGAAGTGCCGCTGAAGTGATAGCACCAGCCTCGTCCGAAGCATGATAACTCTCCTGACGTGTACATCACGGGCGTTTGGTCGTTACATCTGAACAGGCAAGCAACGCGAGGAACCTTGCGGCAGACGACACGTGTACCTCAACAGCTGCGAGAAGCAGGAATTCGATGGAGCGCACCAATAGTGCTGGACATGTTGCGCTCCCAGTTTGCGAAACAACCCAAGTTTGTACGTGTCACCTAAGCCCTACACGCTTACCTCAACCACTAAGGTCATCATCTTTCTTGTATTAAAGGAACAGTGTAAACTCTACAAATGGAAGTCGCTGCATCACCACATGCAGCACACTTTCCGAGATGTCGCTGTACTGCAGCAGAACCTCGATGTTTTTCGCCCAGTTGATTTCTGAAATGTCATTCATGGGGATAATGGCTCGAACGTATACTGTGCTATATATATATATATATATATATATATATATATATATATATATATATATATATATATATATATATATATATATATATATATATATATATATATATAAGCTCTATAGGTATATTGTTAACAGAAGCTGCTTTTGTATACGAATACGATATCTGCTCATCGGAGTGTTGGAGTGTCCCTGTGACCACTGCTAGCAATGACGCAATGACATACCTTCAGGTGGTACGAAGATGTCCTTCACTTGGACACCAGGCGAACTGCGCTCTCGTGGTCCATTTAAGTGAGTACGCATGGCGTATGAAAGCGTCGTGCATTGCTCGTATGGCCCGCAGGTGAGTTGCGTCCGGTAAGGGTGAATGATGGTGCCGTTTGCGCACAGACCGAGCTTGTGTCGGTGTATGGGGCTGCTGCCGTTCTCAATTACTTCAATGGAATAGTAGTCAATACGTCCTTGGGGCCTCTGCCAGGATAGCGTTATGTAGCCATTTTTGATTTGCATCGTCGATAATTCGGAGACGTCTAACAATTCTGAAAAAGAACGTTCATAATATCAGTTGAGTGCCGAGTGAATGGCGCTTCTTTGAAACGTGGCTCGGTGTTCCCACGCTTAAAAAGAGAATGACCTCCTGATAATCAACACAATTACCATTTCGACCAAGATGTATATTATCATGTGAGTTGTAGTATGTAGCCATTGTTGAGATCACATTTTTCAAACTCAGCCATTGGGCACCCATTCTCGCTGTGAACGGCGTTGCCATCGTCGTAGCCGGCAGAGCGAAGCAGGACAGAGAGGGCGAATGCTGAATGGAGTGGATGATGAAACTGGGTGACAGCGAATATAGCGCGAGGAGGATTTATTGACAGTGACGAGATCATACGTTAGGAGTGATAGCAGTACGCGCCGTCATGCATCAGCTGTTGTAGAACGCAAACCACGCGCCTGCTTTCGTGGTCTCCTAGTCAGTGAGGCAGTCGCGACGTGCTCCGTCTGTGGCAGTTGAAGTGAAATTGACTGCACAGTATTGTCTCCTTCGGTTATGCTACGGCTGGGGTTATCTCTCTAATGTAAACTACTTACATATGTACAAACTAGTCCCCGCCAGTTTTGTCTGAACAATGAGCAACGCCACGGCTGCAAGTATTGCTGCGAAAGGAGCTGCCCGAGCCGATGGTAAACCCCGTGTCGTATCGGTGTGTTGCTGTCGTTTCACTATGCTACATATGCTAAGACGTTGTTCTTAGCCACACCGTAATAAGTTTTTCTCTTGGTAAACTTATCGAATACTTCCTATGCACGATCGTGATGTCTATATACACATACGACTTATGTGTCTTCATTTTGGCAGCAAGGGTTGCGGCAGCAGACAAGCAACTAATTTCGTCCTTGCACTTCGTAGAGGTTGCAATTCACGCCTACGGCCATCGACGGACTGTTCGCTTCAAGTGGCATCGACTGAAGTGACGTCAGCTATCCTGTTCACGTCACAACTTGCGCCTGCTGCTATCAACACTCTGGTGAAGTGAAGCGACGCCTATCGGAGTGGCTTCATCAGCCGGACTGCCTACAAAAGCGGTTGTCCTGTGCGCCAGCCCGTCATTTGGCAGCAAGGGTTGCGGCAGCGGACAAGCAACTAATTTCGTCCTTGCACTTCGTACAGGTTTGTCACATAAACTTTTGCATCTACTAATCCTTCTTAGCCGCTGCCCTGTTGCCATCAGTGTCTCGTGCTTTTTTTCAAGATGCCGTCGTGTGCTGAGCTAGCGAAAGATATAGCAACACTACGTGCTGAAATGGCATCAATGCAAGAAAGTCTGAGCATGTTTAATGGACTGTATGAATCCGTGAAAGTTCAGAATGAAACCATCTTGAAGGAAAATAAGTTTCTGAAAGAAGAAAACACAAAGCTGTCTCAACGTCTTACGTCACTCGAGCAGTATTCACGCCTCAATAACGTAGAAATCAAAGGTGTTCCCGTCACGGAAGGTGAAAATTGCCTGGCTGTAATACAAGCTATTGGTAAAAAAATTGGTTGTCCTGTTGTACCTTCTGACATTGACATCGCTCATCGTGTCCCCGCGAAAAAAGACAAGAACATCATCGCGCGCTTCTGCTCGAGATCGAAGCGAACGGAATTCATTAGTAAAGCTAGGAAAGCTAAACTCACCACTTCTGCAATTGGTCTTTCGCGAAGCAGTGACTCACCTTTTTTTGTGAATGATCATCTCACGCCAGAGAACAGGCGTCTTTTCGCGCAAGCTCTCGAATTGAAGAAGGCTAAAGGGTGGCGATTCCCCTGGACCGAAAATTGTGTGATTAAGGCCAGAAAGACTGAAAATAGTCGTGTTTATCGTATTTCTAACGCAAACGACCTGGCCATATTTAC
Source organism: Rhipicephalus annulatus (assembly GCA_013436015.1). NCBI lineage: Eukaryota > Metazoa > Arthropoda > Arachnida > Ixodida > Ixodidae > Rhipicephalus > Rhipicephalus annulatus. Next base: position 513,800 of record WOVY01009962.1, on the reverse strand, counting down.
ATAATCAGTGCGCCTGCACATCCTTTTTTTTCGTGTTTCTACCATGAACAGAGGCATGTTCTCGTGTGACAAAACGAAAGCATTGCTCCATGATAAACCGCCTCTATTTTCATTCCTTCATTGCAATATTCGCAGTATTCGTAAGCATCACGATGATCTGATCAACTTTCTTTCTATACTTGACCATAACTTTTCAATCATCTGTTTGTCGGAAACGTGGCTGACACAGGTAGATGGCAATCTATTTGATCTGCCAGGGTACATCAGTGAACATAGTTACCGTGGAAATCAGAGAAGTGGCGGATCTGCTATTTTTGTGAATTCGTCGATTTCATACACCCGTCGTCTCGAACTTTCATTCCGAAATTTATTGTGCGAGTCTGTATGGTTAGAGTTCGACCGGAATGTCTTGCCACTCAATAACAGGCATACAATCCTGGCATCCATTTATCGTTCCCCGTCATCATCTTATTCGGACTTCTGTTCACAGCTAGAAGAAATACTTAATCTCTTAACCAATGAAAATAAGAACATCATCATTTGTGGTGACATCAATATAAACATACTTCCTCCTAGCTGTCAATCGTGCTCTGATTATATCAACTGCTTATTTATCTATGGTTTTTCTTCCTTAATTGATGTTCCAACTAGGTGTGACACTGCCGGTTCTTGCACGTTAATAGACCACATATTTTCATCATCAACCTCTGATTACACCACCAGAGTGATAGATTATTCCATTACAGATCATTATCCCCTGTTCTTCGTTCTTGGTACCGGAAAACGTGCACAGCACCGTCAATATACGAAAAATTCCTTCAATGAAGCTGTATTTGCACGAAAAGTGCATGACACATGCTGGAATAACGTTTTTCGAGAAGATTGTCCTGAGAAGGCATATTCGATTTTTCTATCAACAATAACGAATTACATTAACGATTGCACAACCCATGTAACCCATAAGCACACATTCTCGTCTCCTAGGAATCCATGGATTACAAATGCGCTGCTGCGCTCAATAATAAAGAAAAATGATCTTCACAAAAAGGTGAAATTGCAGCCTTTCAACGCATCTTTGCGAGCTAGATTTAAAAATTATAGCAACATTCTTTCTAGCGTCCTCAAACGTGCAAAACGGGAATATTATGAACGGCGAATAATTGAAAACGCAACAAATACTCGGCGTGATTGTGAGCTAATTAAAGAATTTCTGAATGTTAGGAAGTTCGATTCCAGCATTAAAAAATAATTTACAAAGACAAGGAATACTTTACCGAAGCTGATATGTCAAATTTTTTTAGCGATCATTTTGCCGCGTGCCAAAATACGCTCTCACTTAGCGTTCCAGCCCATCTTCCACGTAGCCCTCAGTCCTTCTTCCTTCGCCCGGTTTTTTCTTCAGAAGTTTTTATCGTAATTTCTTCCCTCAAAGTTACGGGACCAGGCCTGGACTCCATCCGGCCCTCTAGAATAAAACTGGTTGCTGCAGACATATCATTAGTTTTTGCAGATATTGCTAATAAAATTTTCAGAACCGGTATATTTCCTGAGTTGTTGAAACGTGGTAAAATAATTCCTGTGTACAAAAAAGGCTCTCGTGATAACATTAACAACTATCGCTCCATTTGCATTTTGCCATTTTTTGGCAAAGTCATTGAAAATCTACAGTCGTCTGATGCAGTATCTAAACAAATTTAATCTTCTCTCCCCACACCAGTTTGGCTTTAGGAATGGTTATTCAACGGAACAAGCATTGCTCAAATTCACGGATAACATTAAACAATTTATTGACGAAGGGTTCGTTGTAGGTGCCATATTCATTGATCTAACAAAGGCATTTGACACACTAGAACATTCTATTCTTCTGGATAAGCTCGAGTCTTTTGGTATTACTGGCCCAACTCTAAATCTTACTCGTAGCTACTTGTCTAACAGGCCACAAGTCGTATATCCTAATGGTCAATTTTCAACAACTAAATTAACTGCGGTGTTCCCCGAGGTTCTATATTAGGTCCGTTGTTGTTTCTACTATTCATTAATGGCTTACCTAATACGCTTACAATTTCTAAGTGTTTGCTATATGCTGACGACACGACCATTTACTCACCACATAAATCGCTCACCGCACTTCAAGACACACTTAATGCAGATCTTAACAACGTGCATTCATGGTGTAGAAATAACAAACTTCAGCTTAATCCTACTAAAACAACTTTCGTACTCTTTCATAGCCCACAAACTGTGGTTTCTTCCTTCATAACTGTCTTGCTGGATAATATTTCTTTACTGGCATCTGACAATGTTAAATTCCTTGGTGTTACTCTCGGTAAACATCTTAAATACAATAGTCATGCCAATTCACTTATAAAAAGGGTTTCATTTGGTACCTGTATTATCATTACAACACGTGCATTTTTTCAACCTCATGTTCTCATCTCACTTTATCATGCTTATATTAATAGCCATTTATCATACTGCTTATCATCATGGGGTAACACATACGCCATTCATCTCAAACCGCTTCAACGTCTTCAAAACCAGGCGATCAAGTTAATGACTTTTAGCCCATTCCGTTGCCATTCTCTACCTATCTATCAACATCTTCGAATCCTACCCATTCAACAATTGTTTTATCATAAATTGTCGCTCATCACATACCGTCTAATTCATCGCGAAATATCACTTGATAATATTCCTTTCCATATCTTCGTCAACAACAATAATACCAGGTTTTCAGAGCGTAATAACTTCCTTTTACCTAAAATCAGATCAAACTATGGCAGATACACAGCACGCTTCTTTTGTGTTCATCTTTGGAATAATATCCCTCTTCATGTTAAGTCGTCTCATTCATTGCAGTCTTTTAAACATAACATGAAAAGCATACTGTTAATTGAGCCCCTTGTTCATTTGTAATAAAACATTTTCATTATTACCTCTACGTTTTCAATTCCTGCTTTTACGTATTCTTGTAGTTTTGTATAATGTTGTTCTGGTAAATTAACTTTTTCGATTTGACTATTTATTGTTCTGTGTTGAATGCACTTTTTATTTTTGTTCACACTTGTAGCTTTTGCTGCTGTTACTTACCTTTTATGTACCCCATTAACGATAGGAGGTCCCCCTGACAGTTTCTTACTTTGGGACCTCCTGACGCTGTATATATTATGTGAGCTCATTTTTTTTTGTACTCATGTACTCAGCAATGAATAAACTTGAACTTGAACTTGAACTTGAATATAAGGCATTGGTTGGTAGTCAGTGCTGCGTTTATGTCGTACTGGTGTGTTCCTGTCCTTCCTGTGCGCTATATGTCTTAAGACAGGGTTTTAGGCCCCACCATATTCAGTTTTGTTTTCGCTAAACGTATCGAACAATTCCCGTGCACGATCATGATATCCATGTACACATACGGCTTATGTGTCTTGGTATAAGGCATTTGTTGAAAGACAGTGCTGCGTCCATGTCGTATCAGTGTGTTGCTGTCCCTTATGCGCCCTTTGACGACAAATATCATTTTTCTTTCTATTGATGGCTGCGTCATCGTCTAGATCAAGCTGAATTTCATAATAACCTCCATCTGCCCGGGCAACTAAGTACAGGCCAGATGCAGCTGAGATATGCTTTTCCCTTGACAGGAGCGGTTTAACTGCTGATCTTGATGCGCGAATGCCTGCCAAAATAAATGCACACCAAATAATGCCTATTATTCAGTCACTTCCACCTGGTGGTTCCGATGACCTCTCTGTACTTGTCTTAAGCTGACCTATTTCTTTGAAGTTTCATTATATGATTTATTACAAGTGATATAACGTGAGCTTACCTGTGGTTTCATGGTGGTGTTCTGACAGCTGGAAGAAAAAGGAGAATTTCAATGGCATAACGCAAACTGTACATCAATAATTAGCACACGTAACATTATCATGGGAGTATCCTTTATGCGTTTTACAACATCTTGTTTTTCGTTGGTCTCCCGATTGCTCATTCGCGAAATATTTAATAAGCTCTTCGTAACCTCTAAGTGTTCGCACAAGCCTTTCAATGTTACCTGGAACACTTCTAATCGCTTCAGTGAAGGAGGCTGCATAATGACAAAAATTGGTCAAATTTTGGTCTGTCTGATACAGGCGGATTTCTTAAATTCTTCATTTCTTAAATTATTGGCAAACGTCATACCACAAGTTGAGCACAAATGGGCAGTACTCGCAGGAGGAAAAGCTACACCATTTCACTTTTTGATGTGACGACTGCTATGAATATTTGCGAGTGATTACCGCAAATACTGGTGCAAATCAGGCCACCAGAGACAACGCTGGCTATGTATTAAACGGTTGTGCCAATATTTTGCCAATATGGTCACCATTGTAGGTACTAGAAACATGAATGAGCATGTTATTTATATTTGATTTCTCGCATTTCAATGAGTGAATTCTTTATGCAAACAGTTGCATAGTTGGATAATGAAAAAGCAAGCGTAGGTCATATGGCACAACTCTGGAAATTTTAATATATTGCCTGCAGAGCTGGACAACTAACACATTGCAAATAGAATGTATTGGTTGCTGGGTAGAAGCATTCACGAAATGCAGCATTCTTTATTTATTTCAATGCGGATGCTGAAACTGATAAAGTGAACTTTAGAAGTGGTAGCTGTACGCAATATTTGTTGGGATGCTTGCTCTAGTGCCCTCTTTAATACCCGCATGCCGTGAGTACGCAAATAAGTATAAGCTCGCCTATACAAATCAATCAAAACCGCAAAATTTGATTTACAATCACCGCTAAGGAAATGAACATTCGTGATGCCGTTATGGTCTAACACCTTGAAACGGTTGGGAGACGTGTAATCTCTGGAAGGAAAAATTGAAACAGCCAAGGCCTTTGATTGATATCAGGTATGTCATTAGTTCATTGGAGAAAAAAACACGTATTGGTATAAGACCACTCATTTGCATCTTTTACATATTCATTACAGTTTGTCATTCATCTAACCATTCTAGCTTGAGCAGGTACTGCTGAGGCTATATCGAATGTCAGGCTGCGAGGATTTCGCTGCTAAAAATATTTGAATTTGAGAAAAAGGACTTAGGAGCGATAGAGTACCTTTTTGATGAGGGTTAGAAGAACACCTAAAAATGCGTATTTTATCGAATCCACAAGTAAGCCATTGTCCATGTTCATCATCGTCCTCATCTCCACTGTGTTTGTCAAAGTATAGTGCCTAGAAATATTACTAGTTAGTTTGCTGAGGCGTGCATTCCGTACGAGAGAGGGTGGCCCCGCATGTGATGACTGCACTCGGATGCCACAAGCGGCGCTGCATGTCGAGTGAGTGCACGAACGCGTGAAATTCTTCTCGTCCTGTTGCGGCCGGAGCCTCGCCACGAGTAAAATCAGTGTGTGACAGGTATCATCTGTTTTACTGCGAATTTTGATGACACCAAATGTAGGCCGAAACGTCCTGAGATGTTAAAAGCTTAGCGGCAATTCAAAGAAAGGACGTGTTTTCTGCCGCTGGGTCGAAGCAGTTATCGGTCGAACAAGAAAAAGTTGTCTTTTTCCCCACACCAACAGATCCAGCACGGTTTCCTGAATGGAAAAGTACGATCAAGAGGACAGACAAAAGGCTGACGCCGAAGGCAGTCATGTGCGGAAGGCACTTGTAAAGTGACTGCATCGAACTATCTTTTCTGATTAGGGTGAATGGTGTTGGGACGAAAATTTGCAGTTTAGATATGATTTAAAATATCAATCTTTGTCCTAAAAATTGAAAATACCGCCTAAAATTTCAGTAAGACACTTTTTCCCTGATTCAACGTCGGACTTACTTTGCAGCAACGTATTGAGTATCATAAGAGGCGAGTGCCAGATTGTTATTTGACACGGTATCATTGTTTGTTTTCACTCGAATCCTAGTGTAACGTGGGTTACAGGGGCCCTAAAACACCTTTTCAAGTAACCATGGAATGAATTCACTAGAAGAGCTCATTTTTCCACAAATTTAATGCCGCAAAAATTTTTGGAATCCGTCTAGTGTGACAGGAGTTACAAAGGTCTGTCGCATGCTGCAATTGCATTCTCTTTTCTCTAGGCCCTACGAAAGCGCTGGAAGCTAAGCAGGGAGAGATGACAGGGCTACAAAGAAACGTCACGCGTGCTTCATGACCTTGGGCACTTTTTCTCTTTTTTTGTCTTCGAATGTGCGGCTTTCCAGTGTGATCACGCGCGCACGCGTGGACAAGTAGCGGCGTCCCGCGGCGATCTCTGTAATGACCGAGGAGCCAAGTTCAAATCAGCCAATGGCTGATATATGGGCTTGCTACGAGTGATGTTTCGGCGTATTCCGTGATTTGTCGAGAAAAGAGAAAGTAATTTTCAGCTGACTTGTATAATTTATTGTGAATTACTGGCCAAGGTACTGCGCTATAATATTTTACTCGCGTGTTGTCGAGAGCCTCAACTACCGATCGGCAGCGTTTTCTGACCGTGCTTTTTTAAGAGGTAAATGTTTTTGGGTCTTCTGTGACAAGTCTCGCTCTCAATAACAAAGCACATTTTTAAAATAACTCGGGTGGATATATTGTCAATGGCCTTTAAAATTTATTTCTTTGCGTACTGCAGCCGTTTTGAGCACCTATCTATCTATCTATCTATCTATCTATCTATCTATCTATCTATCTATCTATCTATCTATCTATCTATCTATCTATCTATCTATCTATCTATCTATCTATCTATCTACCTATCTATTATCTATCTATCTATCTATCTATCTATCTATCTATCTATCTATCTATCTATCTATCTATCTATCTGTCTATCTGTCTATCTATATATCAAATCACCTTCGTCTGGGTGCTTTCACAATCACCTCCTTAACTTAGGGGAAACCAAAATCAGTGTGGGCGGGCAAGATGGTTTGATGAATATGGCTCGCTGGCCCTGACATGAATAATGTCGCAATCTCGTCACGTACGCCATCAAATCCTTCTTGCCACACCCCCTTTTTTAATGCGTGAGCGTTAAGAAAAAAGGTGGCATTCGCCACGTTGACCCTACGAATGCAAATAATAAACGTTTATGTCCCTGAAGAGGATTCGAAGCCAAGCTCTCTGCGTGGAAGTCAAGTACTCTACCACAGAGCCACGCCAGGTTTCCGAAATACTTTTCAAGAGCCTAATGTTAGTGAAGCGCCAATTCAGGTTCCAGTTTTGGCCATCTAAATTCTTGCATATATTTAGCGCCCCTTCATGATGTTTCGCTTAGTAAAAATTACAACAGAGTCACCTTTCATCCGTATGATTCGCACATCATTGATTCCCCAGTTACGTAGGATCTGCCCTTTTTTTTGTGGGAGGTAGCGGATGGCAAAATGTATGTCACGAAATGATCTTCATATGGTATTGCAAAGTTCCAATACTGTGAAAGCAATAGAGTAGTTCTTGCACAGTAAATCATTTTGTGAAGAACACTCCGAAAATACAGAAACATAAAAGTTGGCCTCGTTTGGCTTGGCCTCCTGAAAGCTTCGCAGCGCTTGCGGAGTGCAAGGATTGAAGTCAAATGCACCCACTCGCACAGCAGCGCACGATGCGGGTGACGCCGGCAGCCATCATCTCCTAGCCTGCGCTCACCACACCAGCCAGTATATTTCTAGACACTGTAGTCAAAGTGTATATTGGGTGCCTTCTATGTGCTTTTCCGGAATGGCACAAAAAGAATGATGATGATGACCCTTGTAAAACTGGCGCACACCCACAAAGGGAGATCGGCCAAGGACCGGGGGGCAGGGTCTTTAGGGTAAAGCATATGGTTTTACAAACACAAAGTAACTTTAGACTTAAAAAAAACTATATATATATATATATATATATATATATATATATTGGCCCGAAAAATATTATTATCAATTTTAATGCCACCAATCTTGACGTTTTGGTCATCGACAAAATGGTTTTTCATTCAATACTAACAACGCTGACGCAGGAGTACGTTTGAAATAAGCTCAGTGACACTTTCGCGTCAAAATTTCTGCACGAACGATGACATCGGAGTCAAGGTTGTCGAATTACACAAGGCATGCAACACATGCCTTCTGGATCTCGACGATATGATTGCTTTTTCGGCCGCGTTTAAAGAGCACCTGAAGTGGCTACTGTCTTCTTGAAGCCATACGGTCCACAGGACTTAAACAAAAACCGGGAAAATGCCACTTCGGCTTTGAAGAACTCCAGTTTCTGGGACATGTCAGCTGTGAGGGCGTGAGGCCTGACCCAGATAAAACTGCAGCCGTCACAAAGTTCATGAGGCCTGTTGAAAAGAAGGCGGTCGGGTGGTTCCTTGGTATCTGCGCCTACTACCGGTGAATTACAGCAGACTTAGCGCACATCGTCTCTCCAGTCAACCACCTTACAAAAGAAGACGTTGCGTTTGTATGCGCTGAAGATCAAGAAGCTTCGTTCAACGAGCTGCGGCAGCGTCTACAAACTGCGCCTGTCCTCGATCACTTTAACGCATATGCACCACCAGCCATTCATACCGACGTCAGCAATGTGGGTCTAGGTGCTGTTCATCTCCAGTGCCAAGATGGTGCGGAGAGAGTTCTTACCTACGCCAGCAGAACGTTGACACGTACCGATTCCAGCTACTCAACAACGGAGAAGGAGTGCCGCCTGGCTGTCGTTTGGGCAGTTGCGAATTTCCGCCTGCGTATGCCCGTGCTTTCCAAGTCGTAAGCGACCACCACTCTCTTTGTTGGTTGACCAACATGAAAGACCCATCTGGACGCTTGGCAGGTAGGATGAAGCTTACGACTTCAAGAGTACGACATGGCTGTAGTTTACAAGTCTGGAAGGCAACACTTCGACGCCGACTGCTCGTGAAGATAACCGATTGAATCACTGGATACAGAGGATGAAGAACACAGGTTTTTTAGAAGTTGTTGATCCGGCCATCATTTTTCGGCAACAACAAGCGGATCTGGAGTTCAACTCGCTAATAGAATTCTTGAACGAATGAGCCGCCAACGAACCGAGAGTGTTTTCGAGGAACTTATCATCATTCTGTTTACGGGACGGAATTCTCTAGAACAAGAATTTCTCGTCAACAGGTATAGACGCTATCTGCTGGTCGTTCCTAAAATTTTCCGCAGCGAAATTATGCAAGCCCGCTTTCTTGAAGCCACTGCGTACCACCTCGGTTTCCCAACAACATTGACGCTCGTTAAAGAAAAATACTACTGGCAAAGAATCGCCAAGAAGTGAAACATTACTTCCGAACATGCATCCACTGTCAGTGGCCCAAGATCATCATCATCACCATCATCATCATCACCAGCATCATCATCATCACCATTATCAGCCTGACTACGTCCCCTACAGGACAAAGGCCTCTCCCATGTTCCGCCAGTTAACCCGGTCCTGTGCTTGCTGCTGCCAATTTATACCCGCAAACTTCTTAATCTCATCTGTCCATCTAACCTTCTGTCTCCCCTTACCCATCTGCCTTCTCTGGGAATCCAGTTAGTTACCCTTAACGAGCAGTGGTTATCCTGTCTACGCGCTACATGCCCGGCCCATTTCCATTTCTTCTTCTTGATTTCAGCTATGATATCCTTAACCCCCGTTTGTTCCCTAATCCACTCTGCTCTCTTCTTGTCTCTTAAGGTTACACCTACCATTTTTCATTCCATTGCTCCATGCGTCATCCTCAATTTAAACTGAACCCTCTTTGTAAGTCTCCAGGTTTCTGCTCCGTAGCTAACTACTGGCAAGATACAGCTGTTATATACCTTCCTCGTGAGGGATAGTGGCAACCTACCTGTCATAATTTGAGAGTGCTTGCCAATGTGCTCCACCGCATTCTTATTCTTCTAGTTTCTTCAATCTCGTGGTTCGGCTCCGCGGTTATTACCTGCCCTAAGTAGACATAGTCTTTTACAACTTGAAGTGCACTATTACCTATCTCGAAGCGCTGCTCTTTTCCGAGGTTGTTGTACATTACTTTCGTTTTCTGCAGATTCGTTTTAAGACCCACCGTTCTGCTCTCCTTGTCTAACTCCGTAATCATAAGTTGCAATTCGTCCCCTGAGTTGCTCAGCAATGCAATGTCATCAGCGAAGCGCAGGTTACTAAGGTACTCTCCATTAAGTCTTATCTCTAACTGTTCCCATTCTAGGCTTCTGAAAACCTCCTGTAAGCATGCGGTAAATAGCATTGGGGATATTGTGTCCCCCTGCCTTACACCCTTCTTGATTGGTATTCTGTTGCTTTCTTTATGAAGCACTATGGTACCAGTTGATCCCCTGTATATTTCTTCCAGGATGTTTATATATACTTCATCGACGCCCTGAATCTGCAGTGTCTGCATGACGGCTGATATTTCTACTGAATCAAGCACCGTCTCTTAAACTATAAAGGCTATGAGTAGTGGTTGGTTATATTCTGAGCATTTCTCCATTACCTGATTGATAGTATATATGTGGTCGATTGTTGAGTAGCCTGTTCGAAATCCTGCTTGTTCCTTTGGTTGATTGAATTTTAATGTTGTCTGTACTCTGTTAGCAATTACCTTTGTAAATACCTTGTATACTACAGAGAGCAAGCTAATTGGCCTGTAATTCTTCAAGTCCTTGTCATCTTCTTTCTTACGTATTAAGATGATGTTAGCGTTCTTCCAAGGCTCTGGTACTCTTTCCGTAAGGGGACAGCTCGTAAACAGGGTGGCTAGTTTTTCTAACACAATCTGTCCTCCATCTTTCAGCAGATCCGATGTTACCTGATCCTCACCAGCAGCTTTGCCTCTTTGCATGCTCTCCAAAGCTTTTCTGACTTCTATTATTACTGGTGGGGTGTCATCTGAGTTACAGCTAGTTCTTGTAGTATTAAAGTCGTGGTTGTCCCGGCTACTGTACAGATCTCTGTAAAACTCCTCCGCTTTTTTAACTATCCTATCCATATTGATATAGGTGGCCCAAGGTACACCTGTCAAACTCACTAGGCTATTGCATCCTGTGTCAGTGCCAGAAACTCCAATTTCTCCAGTACCTTCGAGGTGCACTAACCAGACAAAGATACTCTTCACTAATTATTGATCACGCCCTTAAGAAAGCGGAAAACATCGACCGCGAGGATTTCCTCACGGGTAACAAACCATCAACAAGCTCGTCACGTAATGGTGTAAATCTAATTTTAACGCACTCAGCATCAGCTCCAAATGTGAACAACATTCTCAAGAAACACCACAACATCTTGATTCGAAGTGACCGCCTAAAAAACATCTTTAGAGAACCACCTAAGGTGGTTTATCGCCGATCGTGATAGCTACTGTACCCCAATCGCGATACCTTAGCTTCGTCCAAAAGAAACAGCTAACTGAGCTATGTTGGCTTTCACCCTTGCAATAAACACCGTTGTAAGGTATGCCCACCCATGACAAATTCGTACTCCGTAACTAGCAGCGCTTCAATATTTACCATGAGAATCAACGGAGACTTCACTTGTGACAGCACCAATGTTGTGTACATGCTTGAGTGCTCCACATGTCACCAGCAATACATCGGTCACATCGAAACGTCCTTCACATTACGCTTTAACAACCATAGATCCCACACTTCTAACCTACCTTCTTCCACTATCAAAACATGTCCAGATGCCAGGTAATTTCTTTGCAAACATCAAGGCTACCATACTACATGACGATAGTTATAGCGCGAGAACAAAACGACGACACAAGACAAGAAGGACACGAAAGACACGAGCGCTAACTTCCAACTGAGTTTATTGCGCAGAGCACGAAAATATATAGAGGAGACAGTGACCATGGCACAAGAGCAGAACATGAGTAAGAAAACCAAAAACAAACACACAAATACAAAGGCACTGAAAAACAGCAAAGAAAAACCTAGAAGAAACCGAACCAGAAAGGTAAAGCTACCTGTCCGCACCGAATCCTTCGAGGAACCTGCGCTCCTTCTCGGACAAGGCCACGGAGGGCTTGCTAACACAAGGCACCTGTTCGCGTGCCATCTGCGCAGCCTCGACAATGACCCGGGTGCTCACATCTCTATGTTTGTACAACGTCGCTGTTTCCTCGAAGAGGGGAACACACTTGCACTCAGTGCAGTGCTGGGCAAGAAAACCATCTTTCCCGTTTTTAACATTGTTCGCGTGCTCTCTCAGCCGATCGTTCAGACACATTCCGGTCGTTCCGACATAAAAAAGCACCACATGAAAGGGGGGTCCTATAGACGACTTCCCGGGAGCAGGCCGCATACCTGTTTCGATGTTGAACTCTGCAATCTGTTGATGATTTCATTTTCAGGGGGTTGGTAGATTTGGTGAGGCTGAATAATTTGAACGGTGCTGAGAACATGACACGAACTCCAACACGTTTTCCGATTTTTTTGAGCCTATGTGATATCTGGTGCATGTATGGAATCACGGCTATCCTTTCACGTTCTGTATCCGTGTTGATCAGATTCTGTCGCGTTTTCTGCTCCGCCTTATGAGTCCGCAGGATCGTCTCCGCAACAGACGCGATAAACGCCTCGGGGAAACCTGAAGCCTTAAGGCGGGAAACTTGAGCTTTGAAGCTCGCAGAAATATTGTGGGCGCAAGACCTATTTAAAGCATTCTCAAGGCAGGTTCGTGCTATGCCTCGCTTAACTATCTTACTGTGAGCAGAAGAAAAGGGAAGCAGAGGTTTCTGCGCACGTGGTTCATAACACCAACAGATGTGCTGTGAGCTAAAAACCAAATTTAAATCCAAAAAGCGTTATTTGTCATTATCGGGCATTTCATGTGTCACCACAAGAGGCTGCAAACAATTTTCGAACACGCCTATAGTTTGAGTGGCCAACGAGTGAAACATAGAAGACTCACAATCTAGAATAACCAAGATTTAGATACGTGGATGATTTCTTGGTTATTCTAGATTGTGAGTCTTCTATGTTTCACTCGTTGGCCACTCAAACTATAGGCGTTTCATGTGTCACCACAAGAGGCTGCAAACCCTGTTTACGAGCTGTCTCCTTACGGAAAGAGTACCAGAGTCTTGGAAGAACGCTAACATCATCTTAATACGTAAGAAAGAAGATGACAAGGACTTGAAAAATTACAGGCCAATCAGCTTGCTCTCTGTAGTATACAAGATATTTACAAAGGTAATTGCTAACAGAGTACAGAAAACATTAAAATTCAATCAACCGAAGGAACAAGCAGGATTTCGAACAGGCTACTCAACAATCGACCACATTTATACTATCAATCAGGTAATGGAGAAATGCTCAGAATATAACCAACCACTATACATAGCCTTTATAGTTTAAGAGACGGCGTTTGATTCAGTAGAAATATCAGCCGTCATGCAGACACTGCAGATTCAGGGCGTCGATGAAGTATATATAAACATCCTGGAAAAAATCTACAGGGGATCAACTGGTACCATAGTGCTTCATAAAGAAAGCAACAGAATACCAATCAAGAAGGGTGTAAGGCAGGAGGGCACAATCTCCCCAATGCTATTTACCGCATGCTTACAGGAGGTTTTCAGAAGCCTAGAATGGGAACAGTTAGAGATAAGACTTAATGGAGAGTACCTTAGTAACCTGCGCTTCGCCAATGACATTGCATTGCTGAGCAACTCAGGGGACGAATTGCAACTTATGATTACGGAGTAGACAAGGAGAGCAGAACGGTTGGTCTTAAAATGAATCTGCAGAAAACGAAAGTAATGTACAACAACCTCGGAAAAGAGCAGCGCTTCGAGATAGGTAATAGTGCACTTCAAGTTGTAAAAGACTATGTCTACTTAGGGCAGGTAATAACCGCGGAGCCGAACCACGAGATTGAAGAAACTTGAAGAATAAGAATGCGGTGGAGCACATTGGCAAGCACTCTCAAATTATGACAGGTAGGTTGCCACTATCCCTCACGAGGAAGGTATATAACGGTACACCACACATCAACAGCCTACCACCCTCAGACGAACGGCCTAACGGAACGTTTCAACAGAACCCTCGGAGACATGCTCGCTATGTATATTGATTCCGACCACTCCAATTGGGACGTTGTCCTTCCTTTCGTGACGTATGCCTACAATACGGTGATTCAATCAACAACGGGCTTTTCTCCATTTTTTCTTTTATATGTTCGTGACCCATGCAGCAGACTCGACACAATTCTGCCATACAATCCTGATGTCTCCGAGTTCAGCCCAGTTTCAGAAATGGCCGAACATGCCGAAGAGTGTCGTCAGCTTGCACGGTCCTTCACAGCAGATAATCAAGCCCTCCAAAAAGATCGCCACGACCATGATCTTGTTCAGAATACCTTCCCCGTCAGTTCTCTCGTGTGGCTCCGACTGCCTTTCCTGGACTGACTCCCAAATTTGCACCGAAGTATACGGGCCGTTACCGCGTCATACAGCACCCTTCTTCTGTCACCTATGTGATTGAACCGCTCAAGCCGTCCACGGACAAGCGCCGCCTTGTTCGTGAGACGGTCCACGTCAGTCGCCTCAAGCCCTGTTACGACCCTCCTGTTCTCTCGTCACCTTGAGTCGCCAGGATGGCTCGTCTTCGTCGCCGGGGTAATGTAGTGGGGAATTCGCAAGGCACTGCCTACTGGGACCATCTCTCTCTGAGTGCGAAGCACGAGTGGGTGCACGAGCTGTAGACGCTGGACTGCTCGAGCATGTCTGTCCGTACCGGCTGCCTGCCTACTACCTGGCGTCGCTATTAAACTCCCTTGCAATATATATATATATATATATATATATATATATATATATATATATATATATATATATATATATATATATAGTGCAAGTAATAATTCTATGGGCCAGTTATTCTTCGTGAAGGTATGGGATATGGCACAACGGGACCGTTGTCAACAAGGATAAATATATTTATTTCCCAACAGTTTCGGGAGGGGTCCTCCCTTCATCAGGGTACTCATCCCCTGATGAAGGGAGGACCCCTCCCGAAACTGTTGGGAAATATATTTATTCTTGTTGACAACGCTCCCGTTGTGCCATATCCCATATATATATATATATATATATATATATATATATATATATATATATATATATATATATATATATATATATATATCTTTGTGTGTGTGTGTGTGTGTGTGTGTGTGTGCTGCATGCTAACTAGACAAACCACCAAAAGACAAAAAAAATCAACGTTGAGGAAACACACTCACCTTGTCTACATGCCTAACGACGAAGACAGTGATAGCAGGAACAGCGAACAACATCACCACGATGATTGGTACAGCTATCTTCAGCATTGTCATTGCGGTGCATCGTGCGTAGTACTTCTCCTGCTGTCTCTGTTGTTTTTTCAAAGCAGAGTCATTCTGCGAATTTCTACCTAGATTTAAACCTTCGTCTTTCGGCCAATACCGAACGGAAATCGGTAATTCTTCGGTTGCCATATCGCCCTGAGAGCGAGAAAAATTGTTAACTTTGATACGTGCGCTCGTATCGCCAAAATAGTTCACTCTGTGTTCTCGCAGAGTGAAGAATTGAGACAAATTCACACTGGCTGAGATACTTTTGAATTGCTTTCATTAAAGGATAGTTGTGGCAAAAGAAACAGTGTTAAAGATTACGCTTGCATGCGGAAACAATACACTGAATGACCAAATGTTTCTGTTCATATACCGAAAAAACATCCGAAGCCTTTCGGTAGAACCAGGACCTCGGCAAGTGAACCATTCACGTATTCTGTTGGTCGTGTCATCACAAATGATTTTATACAGTTCAGTGATGAATCACACTCACCTTTATGAATTGCTGACAATGAAATCATTGCGATGATACATGCCGCCGCAATTATCTGTTCCTCAAAACTGTAAATGAATCTGGATGACTGACTGGTTCATAATAAGCAATTACTCGCCACTCATAGCGACTCCTTTATCTGTTTACTCATCAGGAATGCAATTACGTGTGTGTACCCCGTCAAGGTAGAGTATTGCATTGCCTATTCAACAAGATAAGTGGTATTTAGACACCTAAATGTGTGGTTTGAGCAAAAGAGATATTTTTGTCATTGGGGAACATTTATTATGTCGTAGTTGAACGAGCGTTTTTTTTTAAGTAGGATTCCACTGATGGACCGCGGCATTTTTTTCACATTACCATATTAGGGAATGCTGGATCACTTTGAAGTATTAAAAGTCACAACCATCAACAAACACGTTTGTCTTTATATAGCTTTCAATGCGGCTTTTATTCGCGACTCCCGATGAGTGCATGTCACTTAGCGGCCGCGCCTGGAAACGGCGCTAACAGGGTCAATCTTGAAAGGATATATGTTACCAACTGGCACACGCTCAGAAGCGGCTTCATATAGTTTCTTTAATTTCACCATGCCGCACGATACAGCACGAAACAAAAAAGAAAGCAATGTCGAAAGACCATTAAAGTGTACAGCAATGCGTGGGATCATGGCGGAAAGATGGAAATTAACGCTTCGTTCTATCACTTCCGGAAGGATTCAGACGACGCGTGGTGGCGAACGGTGCAAATTCTAATCTTGCGCATTGAAAAGAAGGTGACTAACGCTACGGTAGCTTGTTTCAATACATTAGCTCGCGACGTCTGCAATTACCATCGGGTGTGTACACCATTACCTCGCGTGTTGCAATGCTGTCAGTATTCGGGCATCTTTTAGCGCGCAGTATAGTTTCGTAGTTGAAAGCAAGCACTTTAGGAAATTTGATACATTATGAGTGTGACTCCAACTTTCGCAAACGCTTATCTGCGGTACTATTAGTGCTACCCATTTTCATATTAAGCTGCTGTAATCCTTTCTCAAGAGCATTTCTTAATTATTTGGCATGTGTGTATGCTCGTGAGTATATATTTAGTGTTCGTGCATTCGTAGCGTGCGCAGTGTGTGTGCCTGTACCTGCTTTGGATAACAATTACTGCCGATACGAACGGGCGACTGTTAGGAAGCATACAACCTTTACCTAATAGAAACATTAAAACATTGATCGACGAACGAAAAGAAAAGATAAACCTATTACAATTGAAACTGCCATATGCCTTCTCTCAAGATACACCGACCATTGCATAGTTTCATTCTTTAATCAAGTAAACGGCATGCAGATTCAACTTTTTACGAGACAACGGAACTCAACGGAGTGCATGCAATTGCCAGCACGAGTCGCAGAGTTCATACCTGGAAGCTTGATGAGGCCTTGCCTGTATAGCAGTGTAGCAACGCAGCACAGTACCCCGTTGGATACCCCAGGAAGTGCTTCTTGTGACACAGACGCTGTGACATCAGTTTCTTGCGAGTATGACTGGGGGCGGCCTGAAATGCTTTTACGCGAGGCACGTGTTCATGATCTCGTGCGTTGCTCGGCTGTTATAAATAGCGTTCGCTATACACCAGTGAACTGATCTCAAGAATTTAGAAGTAATGTGTAGCTTGTTGTTGAAGTTTTGCTACCAATGCAAAAAGGGCAAACCTATTTGCGCATGGTCAAGCAGATATAAATTTTGTTGCATTGTGTCAATACAGTGGTATTTAACCATTTAACCATTTAACCACTGCATAAACACTCCATTTAATTACTTCATTTAGCCATTTAACCACTGCATGATTGTAGCTTAGGGGCGAAAGTCAAGTGGAAAGGAGCTGCACTCTATTTAACTGCACTAGTAAAACGAGTTTCGTCATGCTTAGTCATAACGATTCTGACCAATGTCACTAATTGCAAATGGTAAACGCCATGCACTTTTGAAAATGTTCGGTGTTTACCTCTTTGTTGATTGATTGTTATGTGGGGTTCAACGTCCCGAAACCACCATATGGTTATGAGAGACGCCGTAGTTTAGGGCTCCGGAAATTTTGACCACCTGGGGTTCTTTGACCAGCACCCAAATCTGAGCACACGGGCCTACAACATTTCCGCCTCCATCGGATATCCAGCCGCCGCAGCCGGGATTCAATCCCGCATCCTTCGGGTCAGCAGCCGAGTACCTTAACAACTAGACCACCGCGGTGGGTTTACCTGTTTGCTACTTGTTTGTTTACCTGTTTGCTCGCATTTCCTTGAAAATCACGCATAAGGCTCTTGAACAAGGCGTTATAGAAATCTTTCACACTTCAAAAGTTCCACATAGAAATAATAATTTTCATGTACTTTTTCAGATAGCGCTGAACGTTCCACCTGAGCTATGCAGCAGTGCCGCAAATCTCAAAGCAGTACTTGCACAATCTCGCATGGGCCACTCATTAAATGACAGGCGGAAGACGCAAGAACGTGTCAGTTTTCTGTCCTACTATCAAGTCATCGACTGCCAGGCAGTCATTCATTGAGCAGCCTACTTAATTATGTATGCGCTGCTCCCCTGAGATGTACGGCTGATTTGCATAGCTGTACACGAGCGTTCAATCCTATCTGCACAAACGCAAGAAAGAGAGATCTGTTATAGGAGTAACCTTGAATGTATAAAAAATATGGATAGCACATTGTTCACGCGCCTTATGGCAGAGAACACTGGGTTCGTCTCTGTTGCTTAATGTACGCACGCGTCTTGGTATGCCGCCCCGCCGCGGTGGTCCAGTGGCTAAGGTACTCGGCTGCTGACCCGCAGGGCGCGGGTTCGAATCCCGGCTGCGGCGGCTGCATTTCCGATGGAGGCGGAAATGTTGTAGGTCCGTGTGCTCAGATTTGGGTGCACGTTAAAGAACCCCAGGTAGTCTAAATTTCCGGAGTCCTCCACTACGGCGTCTCTCATAAACATGTAGTGGTTTTGGGACGTTAAACCCCACATATCAATCAATCATCTTGGTATGGCAATTTTTTTTTTGAGAACAGTGCTGCTGAAGAGGTAAACCTATGCATGGACTCAGGAGCAATGTTTCTTCTGAAGATGGCAGTGTGATGAACGCGTCATCGTCTGACGTCGTACGCCAGGTGCAAGAATGCGGAGGTCGTGAGTGCTGTCTCCTGGGAACTCTTTTGTGTGGATCTTTTTTTTTTCATGACTCTCTGTCTCGCGTCCTGTGCACATTAGGGTAGAAGAAAGTGTTGCAAGCGTAAACATGAGTCGAGTACGCCTGTGTACTTTTTCCGATAGTTTCATTTACCAGGTACACACAATGTTGCAGCTATACAGAACGTTGTTTTTGGGGTACCTGCGGTACATGCAGCTTGCCTGTTTTGACGAACACCTGCAAAAGTAGCATACGTAGAATGGAAAACGCCCAGGATCAGACACTCAGAGTGTGTCTTGAATTACCAGGCTCCACTACTACAGCGGAGACCACTACTATCAATCAATCAATCAGTCAATTAATCAATCAGTCAATGTTTCTTTATGTGCATCAGAAATGTACATTGTGAGTAAGTATGCAGGAGAAGGTCCCAAGGTAGTAAACCGCAGGCGAGACCTCCTTTGTTAAATTAATGTAAGAGCTAAATTACGAATAACAAAAGAGTGATTCACAAGAACATTTTGAACTTTTTTTTACAAACAGAGCAAGATATCGAAAATTAACGAAATGCAGCAGTTATACGTTTAATAGACTGTTTTTACTTTTCTCTTAAAAACATGAATGCGCATTAAATCTTTCACATTATGTGATAAGGAATTCCACAATTAAATCGATCAATCGCCAAAGATCATCCGGCCTCAGTGCACATTACTCTTGGGGTGGTTCGAGCGCATATTAGGCACCTTTCTCGTGGCCCTGTCCACCACCGCACTTCGCTTCCAGAAGACCGACCGAGTGCCTTCTTCTGTAAGAGAGCATTGCGTTACGTTACCGTGAGTGCCTTCCAGCAGGCCGTACACCTCCGGAACGTATTCTGTCACTCCCTTGGTGTTTAGACTACCCAAACCTACGCTCGACAGTGCCAGGAATTCGCAAAAAGACTGATCTCTCGAAACCAGCTTTGAAGCAACTGACTACATATGCTGCAAGAAGGATACAAATACCACGTTAAACTTTATATCAATGGTTCGAAAAATGATGGGGGATCTGCAGGAGCTGTGATTTTCCCAGAAAAAAGCCAAAAACATTCAAACATTCTATTTCAAACGTCTCAAAAACATAGACAGCCGCTGAGCTCGCAGCACTTCGCTGTGCACTACGCAGGATTGAAGCACCTCTAAAATGGTTCATTTTCACCGCTTCGAAACCAGCTGTGTATTGTATTCGAACTGCGCTACGTCGTGGACCTCAAGAACAATTGGTGCTGGAAGCGAGACATTTATATCAGCAAGTACTACAGAAAGGACATGATGTAACTTTTCAATGTTTACCAGGCCACTGCGGAATCGTTCATAATGAGCGTGCCAACGCTGCATCAACGAACACTCACGAAAATGGCATGATGGATCCCATTCCACTGTTAATGAGCGACACAGCAGCAAGGATTATTACACTCGCGCACGATGTCACCAGGTCTCTGTGGAACACGCCAGGATTTCCACACACCCATCTTCACCGTCTGGACCCATACCTACGACTCTGCATTCCATCTGCGTTATCCAGATCCGAGACAACTGTTCTCTGTCGTACGTGGTTTGGAGTGTTTTTTACGAGCGCCTTTGCTTGCTGCATCGAATGGGCACAGTGCTGCGTGTGATCGTTGCGGCACTGACGAAACCATCGAACATATTTGTTTTAGTGCCCTTAGTAAAACTGCCAGAGACAGTTCCTGTCAGCAGTGTTTGCACGCTTCGACGACCAACCGCTTTGCAGCAAATTACTTTTGATAGTGGAAAAATCGAGCTTCTCGCCAAAAAGCGACGAAGACCCTCCTGAACTTTTTGTGATCGACCTGCCTCGTCAAACGTTTGTGACATTTTAGTGTGTTTGTGTGCTTTCGCTTTCATCCCGCTCCCTTTCTCTCATTCCTTTTTCCTTACTTTTCTGTCTCTCATTTCCCCTTGGCCAGTGCAGGGTAGAAAACCAGACACTTGCTTTCTGGTTAACCTCCCTGCCTTTCTCCATATTTCTCTCTACGCAGAAATGTTCAGTGGAAGCACACATATGTACAGCCGTGGCCACGTCTGTGCAGAGCACGCGAGCAGCCAGCTGTTGCTCCGTGGCGTCAAACCTTGTGATATTTTCGGGCTCTGAAGTGGTGAATCAGGAGCATTCGTGTCCTGTAGTACAGTGAGGCTGACCACATCGGAGCCCGATACTGCCTCAAGGTTTCGCCCCACAGAGCATAAACTGGCTGCTTGCGTGCTCTACACAGACGTGGCCACGACTGTACAGTGGTCAACACACATATCTTAAACAATGAAGGTCACGCTCAGAACTGCAGAAGCGACACCTTCAGTCCGAAACACGCCCCGTCTGATCCCGCGCGGCACCTAAGATGCGTCTGCCTTGCAATTTTGACAGGCTCCGGAAACTCAGCGCGAGCTTCTCTTTCTATGATCACGCACGCTCATAGTGATTGCGGGACATCCTAAGATCCGGTTGAACGTAGCGAGGTTGATGCGAATGTTCGCAATTATTGGCTTTTGCAAGGTTTTTACGAATAAGTAAGTTTGATACCACTGTAAAGAACGTTTTTTTTTGTTTATATAACTTTTTTTTCTTTCGCGAATTTAAATCAGGCGAAGCTTAAGAACTGGCTGACTTGAGGTCGTAGCGCTCACCTTCGCTCCTGCTGACCACTAGCTCAGCGATATTGCAAAAAAAGATTACACTGAGTTATCTTGCTCGGTTGGTGTGCCAACTACGGGGGAGATAAAAACGGATCAGATAGAGACGGCAAGTTGCGGCGGGCAAAGAGCGGAAGCCGCAGTGAGTTGCGCCGAGCAATTCAACCATGCATTTGTCGAAAATGGCTAAATTGTGCAACTCGTTTTTCGCGGCTCTGCTATCTGCTAGCTTAGGGACTTCTAGTTCCGCAACTGTTTTTCAGGTTTTCTAATGAAAAAAGGTGAGCACAAGTATTTGGATCAATGATTTGAGCTGGTATTGATTTTCCGTGAATGTATGTGTAAACCCAGTTCTCTGCAAGCCTGACTGGACTGACAAAAATGCAGTGTCGCCTGACTAATCGGTCAAAACGGCAGCTAAGATGTCGGGAAAATGCGTTTGACGAAAATCTTCAAATTCTGTTGGCTCGGCTACATAACTTTTGCGTCTTTTACTTTTAGAATGTAGTTCAAATGATGAACTAATTATGGTGAACGAAATGATGAACTAATCATTACAGGCCCCTTGCTGTTCATAAAATTCATGTAGCTGTTTGAAAATTTGTGATTCTTTGCTTCTAATCCCATCACTGAGATGCAAGAGATGGACTAAATGCTTATAAAATCATTGCGGGAATGTCGCTAGAGCCAAGATTTTATCAAGTGAGCTTTTGTTTGTCAAGGCAACGCT
Organism: Rhipicephalus annulatus; assembly: GCA_013436015.1. Lineage (NCBI taxonomy): Eukaryota > Metazoa > Arthropoda > Arachnida > Ixodida > Ixodidae > Rhipicephalus > Rhipicephalus annulatus. The sequence continues at coordinate 491,407 of WOVY01009962.1, read as the reverse complement.
GTTGATTTGACGAGGACAAGTAAACTTACCGAAATACTGTTTCCACTGACTTTCTTCTTTGGAAATTTTTTTTACCGCTTCAAGCCTCTCCGTGGCTTTGAACTTCAGTCTCACTGGGTACTTAACTTCTGTAAGAAAATCAGTTCACCGTCGTTGATGATTGACATCTGGGGTTTAACTTCCCAAAACCACTATATGATTATGAGAGACGCCGTAGTGGAGGGCTCCGGAAATTTAGACCACCTGGGGTTCTTTAACGTGCATCCAAATCTGAGCACAGTGGCCTACAACATTTCCGCCTCCATCGGAAATGCAGCCGCCGCAGCCGGGATTTGAACCCGCGCCCTGCGGGTCAGCAGCCGAGTACCTTAGCCACTAGACCACCGCGGCGGGGCAGTTCACCGTCGTAACAAACGTGATTGACTCAAATACGAGGTGTTCCATACTCGTGATATATGATCATCTTTGCATTGGTTTGAATATTTCAGATTCACTGTTTGCTTAATAGAGTCATATATCAGTTATAAATTAACGCTGCTTATATAGATTGATACTTTCACACTACCCGTATGCCCGTTTTTTAATACGAAACGTTTTTTAATACAAAACGTTTAGTGAAAATTTCATTTTTTTGTGTATATTGAGTTTCATCTTACTGAGAAATTGGTCAGCTAAACTTTAACCGCTTGAAAAGACACGAACAAAGTGTTTATATTTTTTAAAAGTGTTGTTAACAAAGTTTTACGAATGCCTGCCCCACCCAAGCGACCTCCGAACCTGAAGGAAGGCGCGAACACACTCCGCTTGCAAGTGAAATGGAAAAGGAGAGCTTCCGTGGCAATCCTCCTCTTCTCGTTTCTAGCACTTTCCCTCTAATTGGTCTTTCCTTCCTAACTAACATAACTTAACATTCACCCCAACGTTATTTCATGGATTGAAAAATTCCTTTCGCACAGAATACAGTCGTCAATACCTCTCAATCTAATTATGTGAACGTGACATCAGGTGTCTCTCAGGGTCGTGTATGAGTTTTGTGGCTTTTTCTAATTTATAATTATCATTTTGCTTAATAGTGTGTCCTCCTATATCGGGATATTCGCTGGTTATTGTGCACTCAACCGTAATACATCTAGTAATGCAGATAGCTGGCTCTTCTAATCCAACCTTGTTAATATTATTACTTGGTGCACCTCATGATTATTGAGCCTTATTGAATCCCAAACAAAGTTAATCCCATTTATCCTAAATAAGGCCTGCATACCAACGTCTCATTTTTTAAAATAATACCGGATTAGCCCTTATTAGTAGTTATAAATACGTCCATGTTCACTTTCACTCATATTTCACGTGACATTATCGCATTGACGTCATCCTTGTTTCAGCTAATCGGTCACTCGGCCTTATCAAACATTCGCTACAAAAGTCCTCTCCCTATATACGTAAGCTCGCCTACCTAACAATTGTTGGACCTAAGATCGAGTATGCTTCAGCTATTTCAAACCCATTTCAGGCCTGTCACATCCAGAATATTGAATCCATGCAAAGCCGTGCTGTGCACTGTATTTTTTCAGATTACTCTCATTAGTCAAGCATCACTGCACTAAGAGATCGCGCCGAACTTCAACTATAATCCCATCGTCGGCAAGCACCTCGCCTTTTCCCTTTTTCATGAACTGTACCGTCATCCAGTTTTTTCTCGCAACTTTTTCTTCCCCCTAATGTTATTTTTTCTCACCGCGATTACCAGTACAAAGTCAAACAAGCCATATGCCACACACATCGTTTCGCTAATTCATTGATTCCACGCACTATCAATAAATAAAAGCAATTAGCATCTCTTGTTGCTGACTAAAAAAACATAACAAAATTTGAAGATCTTCTAAGCACTGAGTGCATTCCCTAAATGTAATGTCCTACGTATTTTTTATAGCGTATTTCTTTTGTTAGTCTTTGTGAACTTTTTTGTACATTTCGTAGATTTCATATACCCTGCTTGATAAGGCATTTTATAACTTACTTCTATGCTGGCACTTCCGGCTTCCTAATACATGTGTTTACTTACTTCAGTTCCTAACTCAAATGTATATTTGTAGTTTTCGTTTATTCATTTGCCGTAGAAATTGTTGTATTCTGATCGAATGTATACCAGCCAATTGTCACGTTCGTACTATATTTACCGTTACCCTAACTCTTGTTATCCTTCTAACGCCTCCCTGTAGAGGTGTCTACCTAAAACCATGGCTAGCGAACAAGAAAGTGGTTCAAAGCGGCGCTATTACGCTTTCGACTACTACTCTCCCTGTTGAAGCTCGTGCGCCCTCCATGTCTTGTAGTTATTCCGGAGTCCATGAACCTCAATCACTACTCACTACAGCGTCTTAGGAAGCCCATAAACCGCCTCTAACTTCAATCTATTTACCACAACTTCCTTCTCTTAGAAATTACTCATTACTATTCTCTTGTTGTTCTTTTTTTCTGTAGAACGTCGCCGCATAAGTAACCGCCGTTATCCTTCTGATATTCGCAGTCGTGAAGCTTGTGATGGCCTGTCAATAAAATAAAAACATGAAAATGTAAGATATTGAAAAATGAGATAATAACACATGACTACAGTTGGCGTTTTTCAGCCAACCATATCGGTGTTCTAGGTCCTGTTCCTAGGAAAACTACGCTCAAAGGTATTGCCGAGTGTATTCTCATCCTCTAAAGAAGTATCACTGACAACAGCAGCCAAACGTGCCTCTTTGGGGAAGGGCAAATCTCGGTTTTCCTCCTACGCTTTTCCTTCCGCTTGCATTGTTCTCCTCCGATTCCCTGTCTCGTTTCTACAGACTCTTCGGTTTTTCGCATGATGTAGAAAAAATGCGGGTACCGATGCCCCAACCACATTAGGTATACACAAATAGTATTTGTAAGATAACATCCAAGGTACATGCTTCCTCAATACTAACAAGTGTTGCTTGAAAGGACCCTACAGTGCAACTTTTTTAGAGATAATTCCTTTCTTTATTGCTATGAAAATATTGTACTTGGCGGGTGGCTTGGGCAAAACGTGTACGTCGTCATTCTCTTATAATCACGTTAGGGATAGTCCGTAAAAAGAAATCGCGAACAATATGGCATCTGGGGTAGTTGAGGACATGATCATAGCGGACGACAACCATTCAACGTTGAAGATAATATACTGAATTTTGCCCCTTCGCAACTGACAGCAGAAAGAGTCGTAATACTTATGAAACCTTAGAGGAAATGTTGACGGAAAAATGAGTCATCGTATCTCCTTGCTCAAGCAGAAGTGACAGTCTTCGTCTTATTGTTCAGATTTATGGTCGGGTTCGTTTGTTTTTTTTTCTATGACTAATTTCCTCCCGATCACGGCTTCTTACAGAAATTTTGTGGTCTTGCACTTCCTGCTTCCCTTCCACAGACCGCTAATCAAGCCTTCTAAAAGACCTCAGAACAGGCTTCTAATAGAGCCATTCACGCCTTCGTTTGAGACGTACCTATGACAAGTCACGCCAGTAACGCTTCACATATCCGTTGGTCGAAGATCGTTTTGTCTTGTCTATAGTGAAATTGCTTTTTCTTGACCGTATGCTGATCGTGTAATGATTGCAAGTATTTCCGCTTTATGCAGTGTTGAATTATTAGTAGAATTTGTAATATTGGGCTTTTTTTCGAACCTTGAGTTCTTAGGCTTGATGGTGTAGCGAAGTGACTCACGAAAGTTAGCAGCAACGAGACATTGCCTCTTTGCCAGCGCTAGACATTGTTTTAAACTTGTCGTGATATTGTCTTCACATGGAAACACATGAACACACATCCCCCCATACACACACACAAACATATATATATATATAAGTCACCAGAAGAACGAAGCCTTCGTCACCATGCCCTGACGAAGGCCGGTCCCCGGCGGTAACGTTGGCAATAAAGCATCGTTTTTCGTTTGCTCGTTCGCTTCTTCTGGTGACTTATAACTCGACCGGAATCCAGGAAGACTTTCAAGAAATATATATATATATATATATATATATATATATATATATATATATATATATATATATATATAGTGGGCCAGTTAGTCTTCGTGAAGGTATGGGATATGGCACAACGGGAGCGTTGTCAACAAGGATAAATATATTTATTTCCCCCTGATGAAGGGAGGACCCCTCCCGAAACTGTTGGAAAATAAATATATTTATCCTTGTTGACAACGCTCGCGTTGTGCCATATCCCATGTATATATATATATATATATATATATATATATATATATATATATATATATATATATATATATATATATATATAGATATATATATATATATATATATATATATATATATATAAGTCACCAGAAGAAGCGAACGAGCAAACGAAAAACGATATATATATCGAATTAGAAATTAGAAATGAGAAGGACACTTCTCATTTCCTCGCTGACATCATCGACCTGAATATACCTGCTGACTCATTTCTGGTAACATTAGATGTTGCGTCACTTTACACTAATATTCCCCACAAAGACGGCATTCGTGCAGTAGTGGATGCTTATAACAACTCATCATGTGACAAATCTGTTGATAGCTGTACATTAGCCACATTATTAAAACTCATCCTGGAGTTTAACAATTTTCAGTTTGACGGTGTTCACTACGTACAAGTTAGTGGCACTTCAATGGGCACCAAAATTGGTCCAAATTACGCGAATATATTTATGGGCCAATTGGAAAATCATTTTCTTTCAACGCGCAGACTACAGCCATATTACTACAAACGTTTTATAGACGACATATTTTTTATCTGGCATCACGGCGAAGCGGAACTAATGACTTTCATTGCAGACTTTAACAAGGTTCATCCATCCATTTCATTGTCACATTCGTACTCGAAGGCATCCATCTGTTTCCTGGATGTAACAGTATCCCTTTGCGGCGAAAAATTATCTACTAAAGTATACAGAAAACCCACCGACGCTCACCGATACCTTCATTTCAATAGCAGCCATGTAAAACATTGTAAGACGAGTATACCCTACAGTCAAGCACTTCGTTTCAAAAGACTGTGCTCTGAAAATTCAGACTTTGTTGAAAACTGTGATGAGCTTCGTGATGCCCTAACTGTACAACAGTACCCGCCTCAGATTATCGACAATGCGATTATGCGCGCCGATGCAATTGACCGAAGAGCGCTTCTAAAATCAAATAAAGAACCTGCGCACCGGAAACACATCAATTTAATTCTGACACATTCTCCGTCAATTCCAAATGCTAACGCGATCCTCAAAAAGCACTACAACATACTAATGCAGAGCAATCGTCTCAAAGACGTCTTCCCGGAGCCTCCACGAGCAGTTTACCGCCGATCGAGAAACCTACGAGACATACTTACGTCATCTAAACTATCAACGCCAGCCCCAGTGGGGTGTCACCCATGCAACAAGGCACGCTGCAAGGTGTGCCCCCACATGACCACGTCGCGTATTGTTAAGAGCTCTGCGTCGAACTTCACTCTCTGGATAAAAGGCAATTTCGACTGTGACACGAGCAATGCAATCTACTTGCTCCAATGCTCATTGTGTGACCTCCAATATATTGGTCAAACAGAGACAGCTTTCCGGTTGCGCTTTAATAATCACAGGTCACACGTCAGGTGCCTGCCTAGCCTTCCCCTGTCCAAACACCTCGCTACCCCGGGCCACTCTTTTGACAACATAACTGCCACAATACTCGAATCTGGTTTCAAATCGCACTACGAAAGGGAAGTTCGTGAATCTTTTCTTATTCGTAAATTTAACAGCCATAGCGTCTGGAATAAACGAAAACCCAGGGAGGCTTACTGTTTTTACCGGCAAATCAGATAAACTAACCGCCGTAGCCCACATACACGTTTGTCCACTGCCGTGATTACGTTGCGGTGTCATTGTTGACACATTAGTTAGTTGACCAGAATGCATGCACACTCTGTTACCACATTTATGACATAAATGGTGATATTATGCTCATGTATATTTCATTGACAACGAACGTAACTTACCATGGCATTGCCCTTTTTTCGTTCATTCACAAATGTTGCGATATCACAAGTGTCCATCATATTATTTGTATCTATGATTTCAAGTCACCTTGTCCTACCATATTCTGTATAGCGCGCTGCTTCTCCGCTATCAACAAAATGCTGCGCATGTCTGAATATCTTTTTGTTAACATGTATGTCAATATTGCTAAGAGTGATGATTCACAATTGGGGGCCCCATGCTATGTCTTTAAGAAGTGGCGTGTTAGTGTAATATGCACGTATGCCCTGACGAAGGCCGGTCCCCGGCCGTGACGTTGGCAATAAAGCATCGTTTTTTCGTTTGCTCGTTCGCTTCTTCTGGTGACTTATAACTCGACCGGAATAATCCAGGAAGACTTTCAAGAAATATATATATATATATATATATATATATATATATATATATATATATATATATATATATATATAGTATATATATGTGTGTGTGGTGTGTGTGTGTGTGTGTGTGTGTGTGTGTGTGTGTGTGTGTGTGTGTGTGTTATAAGCTTGTGACAGCGTGTGTAGAGTGTCAGAAAATTTTCTGAGCTTGTGTGCCTTGAGAGTATTACGGTGTTGACGTCTTCAAGATGTATTCTAGTTGTTTCGTGGTATTTCGTATGACAAAAGCTTGGATATAGATACTCACACTGTTTTTTGTCATTGATTCAAATCTTCGCCCACCTTGAAAAAGCGAGAGTGTCTATTTCCATCTCATCAATTCGAAGGAACGTCACATGAGCACAAACATTATGCTGCAAGTGATTGGTTGAGCGGAGCATTGATGTTGATTCTATCTCTGGCAACCAAGAGCATGGCTAGTGAACTCAAATGAAAGCTAAGCTAAGCAAGCATTCTCCTCTTCCTCGTCTTACTCATTCATCCCTTGCATTTACATTTTTTAACCTCGTCATTATTCTCAACTTTTCAATTTCACTCACACCTGTTCTCTCCCCCAACTGCACCCCTCCTCCTGTTCTTTTTCTCACCCTTTCCTGGCTGTGGCGGCTGAATTTTCGATAAAGGCGAAAATTTTGTAGGCTTATGTGGTCACATGAGGGAGCACGTTAAAGAACCTTCCGGAACGCTTCACTACGGCGTCTCTCATGATATTATGGTGGTTTTGGCATGTAAAACCTCCTATATTATTATTATTATTATATTATTATTATTATTATTATTATTATTATTATTATTATTATTATTATTGTTGTTGTTGTTGTTGTTGTTGTTGTTATTGTTGTTGTTGTTGTCTCACCCGTTTTATACCAGTATTATACTATACTTCACCTTTTGCTATGCTTTTACCTCATCACGCAACGTGCCTGGGCTGCGAGTATCGTGGGTGCAGAGCGAAAAATAAAAAAAAAGTGCTTGCAGAATAAAAAAAACTGGCTAACTTGAGCAAAGGATAGTGAAAGTACATAAAGTCACAATGTATGTGTATGAACAAGTGAGACATTTTATTTTTGTGCTTCAATTCGAGGTTTCTTCGTGGGAATCCAAATGTGTGCAGGAAAAGCAAATTAACGACGTAATTTTCATAAATCCGAGCTTTGAATCTCGACTTCAATAATTCTTTCATGAAGGATGCCAAAGTTTATTGCAGCGCTGCAGTAACAACACCCTTCTCGTGCATTGCGGGAAGTTTAGTGAAAGCAATAGAAGTACCCGCCTTGTGACGACAGTAAAAACCAGCACTGCACTTGTGCGCTCAAGATGACAGTTTCTAGCATCGGCACATCAGTTGTTATCACTTCGGCAATAGCTTGGAACATGACTAATTCTAAGCGGCTAATAATTCCGCCTTTCACAACCCACCTCATACGAAGAAACATCAAAGACAGCTAATTGAATATCTATTTCAAGATCTTGGTGAGTGAAATTCTCACCTGAATCATGGCGTTTCAATAGTATTGGCCACTTCAAAAGTCAGTTTCACCGCAAGGGCGAAGAACTTGGTATATCACACGAAAATCCACAGGCAGCCCGATATTTGTAGCCAATCGCTGAAGCACAAAGAAGAATGTTCCACAAGAAAGAACACGCACGTGTATGCAGGACAAGGGTGTCCAAACTCACGTTCTTCAATAGATGGTTTTCTAAATTAGACTCCATGAAACAGTTTTCCCTCCGTACGTCCTTCAGACATCTTTTGTCTAATGAAAGCGCCAAATCCCCCTTAGAAGCAGAAACAGGCCTAATTTTCCTTCCAAACACCCAGGAAACCGTCGGGGCTAATATAGCTATACCGGCGGACATCCCAGCAGCAAAAAACTATGATTTGGAAGTGCTCATTTACACCGTAAGTGAACGTGTTTATAAAAAGGGTAAGTGAGTTAAAATACTAATTACGCATCGGTTTCAATGTCATTCATTTCACTGCGGTGGCCAAAGGGACGCGGCAAGACGATGCCTTAGGCGCAATTGCAAGCGTTTCTCATGATTGAGCAGGTGGTCAAAATTTACGGAGTCCTCCACTATGGCGTCTCTCATAATCATATGGTGGTATTGGGACGTTAAACCCCACAAATCAATCAATCTCATGAATGAGTGTACTGATTGGTTGATCTATCGGTTGGATTTTTCATCGTTTCACGAGGTGTAATGAGTACACGTTCCCGGTTGTTTTATTGTGTGGCATATATGGTACAAGAGCGTCATCCCCCTTTTTGTCAGTCATTTTTTAGGGGCGAAGCTCTTTAGGGTGAGGGTCATTCTGTCGTATAGTAATGGTATGTTGTAGTAGTAGCCACTCATAGTTAGATTTAGTCATTGCTCACTAGATAGCGTCGTATCACTAGATTACGTTAGTGGTTTTCGTATTATAAAAAATTCTCAGCATATCCGATGAGTGAATGATGATCAGTGGGACAAAGCGTCCGCCCATGAGTCCGTCAATGCGTCCGTCCGATGCGTGCTCTAGTATGATAGGAGCGGATGAACATAATCACTAGGCCTACCCGTTTTAGATAACGTCATCCACTTCATTTGCAGCTATCCGTAGCTCTGTTTTCTGACACCGGCCTACCCGTTTTAGATAACGTCGTCCACTTCCATTGCAGCTATCTGTACCTCTGTTTTTCTGACACTACCTCCTAGATCAGCTCGAATGATTTTCCGTACCATTCGTATTCATGCTGCCAGGTGCCGGGTAAAACATAACTCGGTGTACGAATACTTTCTGATACGCGCACAATTTTTTATTATCTTGTTTTTGGCAGAAATGAAGAGATGGAACTTGTTTCTTTTCGGCGTCAGGTCATCCCAGTTGATCTTTTTTTTTTCACCCATTGCGACGACCACCAATCCAAGTCTCAGCTGAAGGATGGGTCAGTTGAGGACGATTCTTTTGTCGCTCGTGTTTTCCTCTGACAGGGAGGATTTGAGACCATGTGGTACAGGGTGTTTGCTCTGCAATGAAATGTTAGAAAGGGGTGTTTTAAAAAAAATGGCCAAGAATACAAGAGTGGTTCTCACATTTCATTAATACGTTCACTCACTCAGCGTCGTAACCTTGTTGCCACCTTTGTTTGAATTAGTACTCGCAAAGTGAAACACAAAAGAACCCAAACCATGATGAAGTTTTTTTGTGCAATAAGAAAGCCATTTTTTTCAAGATAGCGTATTAGGCCAGAATTGGTACTATCGAGCAAAGCTTGACTTTTTTTCATACGGCACCGACCATAGATTATGGGCTTGATTCACCGCTTGCTACCGATACTCGTATATGCAGTCTTAGTAGAGACATATCAGGACTTTGTGTATTTGTATGTTGAGGGGCTTTTTGGCATCGGCTGTAGAGCTTTCATACGAACGGAAGAACGTCACGAAATTTAGCAACCTGCAACTTTCTGATAACGTGATGTTATGACATCAGATGAATATGTTCTGCCTCACTTGGGTAGGCGTCACCGATAGCCCATTTTTGCGTTTCATGGGGCATCTAATACTTTCTCTTCGAAATTTCATTTCTTGTAGTACAGTTTCCTTACATCTCTCTTTTCGGGTTACACAAGACGTACGCTGACACACACGGGACGAGTGCTTTTCAGTACTTTAAACCAACACTCATCCTGAAATTATCTATTGACGTGGCAAAGTAAGATAAATCATTGTTCGTTCTTGTTGTTGGCAAATGTGTTCATTGAGAGCCGTAAAACAACGCAAATTGGGAAAGGGGAAGGCGGACGTAGAAAACTTTCGTGTTCGCATAATTTTTTTACTCATATGTAGGTCAACACATTAACATGGGTCAGCAACAATAGAAACATCGTGCAATGGTTGTTTTACGGCTTGCTTAAGCAGAGACGTCAATGAACCCAGGTAAAGAAAATTGGGAAATCATTAGGCTTCGCCTTCATGACTCCAACGCGAAAACAATTTCCTGTCCCTAGTGCGCACTCAGTTCAAAATGGCTTACGCAATTCAAGCTTTCGAATACGCCTGCATTACGTTTGATGGGCAGCATGCTTTGAAACCCGTGGCAATTGTGGGCGTGACGTCTTTTCAAACTTGCTGTGCGCCAACTACGTGGCCTTAAGGTAAAAGATGCTGTAACGCGTGTGTCTTTCGTAGTGAGTGGCCCGCTTCAACCCATGAATGCATCCTCGTTGCATGCTCTGACACCCGACCGCAATACACGCGTGTACCACACATCATAGAGTTTCCTCAAATTAACTATAGGGGACTCTGGCGCTGCGATCGTTCAGCGACCGTGGTAATGATGGGTAGTACACACATTTGCCTAGTCTTCCTACTTGCGGGCAGCAAATCGTACTTGCGGCTTCGTTTATTGCTGTGTTTAGGTTTTGTTTTGAAAGAAAGATTCAAACCTTTTGAACTTCGCGACCCAATTTGGAAAGGCTGAGCTGAAAGAAATAGGGTGGTGAAGCACAATCGCTGAACATTTGCTGATTTTTTTTTCGTGAGAAAACAGCCTCAAGTCACACGAACACACACGGAGCCAAACGTAGGCCTGAAGTACGAAGTTTAAACAAATGTGTCCACTACCCATCATTCCCATGCTCACTGAAGCACCGTGCGTCGCAGCGCCCATAGATACTAGCGCCAGAATTCCCTCTAGTATATATTAGGAAACTCTAAGTTACACATACTCCAATATTGCATATTGCACTCTGAAGCATGTATAAAGGACGCCTACGTTTTCAAAGAATGCAATTTAATTTGACTGCATTTTCAAGCATGATAAGTTATTTCCACTGTATTTTGAATCACATGCGTCGCTGTGTTGTAGAACACATGCTTGCCACGCAAACGACCCCGATTTATTCCTCAATCAGACCCCGTCTTTTTTATACTTATTTTCTTTGTATCTTCTTCGATTTTTAACTCCTGCTCAAAATGATGATTAGAAACAAGCTCTTGCTCCGCCACGGTGGTCTAGTGGCTAAGGGACTCGGCTACTGACCCGCAGGTCGCGGGATCGAATCCTGGCTGCGGCGGCTGCATTTCCGATGGAAGCGGAAATCTTGTAGGCCAGTGTGCTCAGATTTGGGTGCACGTTAAACTACCCCAGGTGGTCGAAATTTCCGGAGCCCTCCACTACGGCGTCTCTCATAATCAAATGGTGCTTTTGGGACGTTAAACCACACATATCAATCAATCAATCAATCAATCAATCAATCAATCAATTATAAACGAGATCTTTACGCTATCTCGATAAAACCATACACTCCAAAAAAGACTGCACAACTAACAGTAAAACACTGTAAACTATTCAATACCGAGATGGGCGATCAAATTGGCTTTAACATCTCATAAACTTACGACTTTGGAAACACAGTGGTAGTAAAATAGCTTGCGTTATGATTATTTACCATACCGGAAATGACATTCCATGGTGTAACAGTGACGAAAATGTCGACCTAAGGTATTTGATGGAAGCGTTTGAAATGCACTTTTCCCCTGTCGGACTTACATTGAAGGCCGTAGAATTCGATTTGTTTTGCGACTTCATTGTTGTACCTGAGGGTAACACTGCACGTATGAAATCCTCCAGGATTGGGTTGTTTCAATTTCACGACCATTTCGCTGCTGTATGAATTACGTGCCTCGCACTCCACACTGAAACAAGTACGCTGCAACAAATAAATGATAAATGTTCGCCACGTATACACCTCTTTATGCGTCATCAAGGTACTGTAGTTAGAGTGCTCTAAAATACCTATATGAGGTAAATCACAATGACTGCGAAAAGTTGCTCAACTATAGTAACTACAATAAGAAACTTGCCTCGCAGCTTTGTAAATAGTACAGTGAATGACATTGGTAACAGCCGCCCCGCCGCGGAGGTCTAGTGGCTAAGGTGCTCGGCTGCTGATCCGCAGGTCGCGGGTTCAAATCCTGGCTGCGGCGGCTGCATTTCCGATGAAGGCGGAAATATTGTAGGCCCGTGTGCTCAGATGTGGGTGCACGTTAATGAACCCCAGGTGGTCGAAATTTCCGGAGCCCTCCACTACGGCGTCTCTCATAATCATATGGTAGTTTTGGGACGTTAAACCTCATATATCAATCATCGACATTGTTAACAGCCACCATTAACGATGACTGAAATATTATAATAAATTTTTCCTCAAGGGTGACCGATTAATATAAAGTTCAACACTGTCAAAATTTGGGCTTGTTGGTGCATTGTGACGACTGAAAATAGCGCTAAGAAACGGGGACACAAGACGAGGACACACGGCGCAGGCGCTAACTTCTAACATAATGTTTATTACCACCGCACGCCCCGCCGCAGGGGTCTAGTGGCTAAGGCACTCGGCTGCTGACCCGCAGGGCGCTGGTTCGAATCCCGGCTGCGGCGGCTGCATTTCCGATGGAGGCGGAAATGTTGTAGGCCCGTGTGCTCAGATTTGGGTGCACGTTAAAGAACCCCAGGTGGTCTAAATTTCTGGAGCCATCCACTACGGCGTCTCTCATAATCATATAGTGGTTTTGGGACGTTAAACCCCACATATCGATCGATTACTACCGCACACTCGCCTATATCACCAAGAAAAATAACATCACATGACATGAATGATGCGCACAAAAAATTAATTTCTTAGAAAATACAATTTTTTATCACTGAGCGTAAGAGAGGGAGTGCTGACGCACTTAGACCCCAGTGAAGCGACAGCCTCAGCCTCAATAATCTCTCTAGTAAGCTTGTCAAACATTCTCTTGATAACTGTGCATGCATTGAATATCGGCGCGCAGCCGCAGGATTTACAATGTATGGCCAACCAACTCCCCTGGCCGTTTTTTACATTATTACAATGTTCTCTTAATCGATCATTAAGGCAACGGCCCGTCTGTCCAATATACTCTTTACCACAAGAAAGCGGGATAGGATAAACAACGCATATGATACAGCGAACATAAACAGTTCGATGCTTCTTACTACAACCTTTGGGTTTTCCGTCACGGTCATGAAGGACACAAAGGCTGACCAACTTCTTGGGAGCTGAAAAGACAACCCTAACTTCAGAGCGCTTAGCTAATTTCTTTAGGTTGTGCGATATCATGTGATAGTATGGTATGACGACTAGGTGCTTCGGTTTCTCGGAATCACGACTCGCTGTACATCCTGGGTTGTGAAGCGTACGAAGCAAGACTTCTGCAACTGAAGTTTGGACGTGCATAGGATAACCTGCTTTGAACAAACGGTCTGACTGATTATGAAAACTATTGGCGATTTTGTGCTCACAAGATTTGCATAAAGCATGACGAAAACAATGACTGATGATGCCTCTTTTCACTAGTTCGGAGTGAGCTGATTGGTAAGGAAGGACCGGTTTGTTCATACGTGGTTGGTATGCCCAACATATGCGGTTAGGATGAAAGGTGAAGAGGACATCGAGGAATTTTATGGCATTGTTCTCAGGCAGTTCATGTGTGAGAGTCAAGGGTTTAAAACACTCAGAAAAATGTGAAATTATTTTTGCCAAACCGGCCTCGTCCGCTACCGTATCGTTAGTTAATAAAACAAGATAGTCATCGACATACCGGAACACTTTTTTCACCTTGAAATTATCAAGATGTAGGAAAACCGATCTCTCAATTCTACTTAAAAATATGTCTTCGACATGTTGACCTTTATTTCTCGTACAACGGGCCCTTCTTTATGTTCATCTTCAAACCGATGTGCCACAGTCGCCTACATCGCTCTTGCATCCTGTCAAGCTCGATCCCTTGCTTTTTGCATTCGCCACAGCATTATGCCTCAGGAAGTCAAGCGCCTTTTCGGCAACGTCGCCCCCTCAGTTGGTCATGGGCTTAGGGTGTGCAAATTCTTGAAGGCAGAATGGTATAGACAAGCACGTCTACATAAACAATACTTGTCCGCCCTTCTTTTTGATCGTCTCGAAGATACTGTGGCCATGCAGCAGCTTCGACAATTTCAGCGCCTCGCCGACCAAAGCACGGAATTCCTCTGGGCTCGACAATTGCCGGCGCTACGCACAGGCGTCACCAAAAAAGTAACCGATCAAAAGCCGACAGTTCACGTGCCTGAACAGATCACCGTGCCTCCCGACATCCTCCGGACTTTAAGCCTAGGGCGCAAGTTTGCGGTGGAACCTAAGACGTCTCCACCGGAACTTCTAGCCATGGTGCGACAAATTTCGCGCCATGTGCCCGAACAAAAGCAACCACACTCCGTCTCAGAAGGCGTTGACACCGTTTCGCGCTACAGACCAGCTGGATCCAAAATTCCTCTCAGGAGAGTTGAGGCTTTTCTCAAGGGGCACTCTCTTACCGTCCTTCCCGCTGATAAGGAAGGAGGCTTCGCCATCCTGACTCTGGGACTGTTTGGTTCTAAGGCTCACACTGCCGTAAGCTCTGTTTTCTCCTCTCGCGAGGACGCCCGCATTGAAAAAGTTAAATCGGAAGCAAAAAAGCTATGCAAAGACCTTAACCTCTCTCGAGTTGTCGGTGGCATCACAAATAGTAAGCATGACTTTTTAAAAGTGTTTTTTAATGCAAAGACTCACAAGAGCAATATGCCTTTTAGGGTAATTGTTTCAGAATGTGATACATGGCCAAAAATCGATTGCTACCTTTGATTGATTGATATGTGGGGTTTAACGTCCCAAAACCACTCTATGATTATGAGAGACGCCGTAGTGGAGGGCTCCGAAAATTTAGACCACCTGGGGTTCTTTAACGTGCACCCAAATCTGAGCACACGGGCCTACAACATTTCCGCCTCCATCGGAAATGCAGCCGCCGCAGCCGGGATTCGAACCCGCGCCCTGCGGGTCAGCAACCGAGTACCTTAGCCACTAGACCACCGCGGCGGGGCGATTGCTACCTTTTAGCGAGAACAGTTGAACCGGCTTGACGTTGATGATCCTTTCATAGTAAAAAAGTTCTGATCAAGTCATAGATTATGTGAAAACTTGTGTCGATGAGCATGTTTATGGTTTTTTAGTCGACGTGACTGATTTGTATTATTCTATTCCCCATGATCAGTTGCTTCCTGCGGTTGAAGAGTGCATAGATTTGTTTGGCTCTGTTAGATTTCAAACCGAGTGTGGTGTTCCTGTCAGTCGGTTTTTAGAACTCTTATCATTTTACCTCAAGACGACCTACATTTCATGGGATGACAAGCCTTTTATTCAAAAGAACGAAATCTGTATCGGGTCTTGCATTGCGCCCATTTTAAGCGACATATTTTTAAGTAGAACTGACAGATCGATTTTTCTACATCTCGATAATTTGAAGATAAAAAAAGTGTTCCGGTATGTCGATGACTATCTTGTTTTATTAACTAACGACACGGTAGTGGACGAGGCAGGTTTGGCAAAAATAATTTCACATTTTTCTGACTGTTTTAAACCCTTGACTCTCACACACGAACTGCCTGAGAGCAATGCCATAAAATTCCTCGATGTCCTCTTCACGTTTCATCCTAACCGCATATGTTGGGCATACCAACCACGTATGAACAAACCAGTCCTTCCTTACCAATCAGCTCACTCCAAACCAGTGAAAAGAGGCATCATCTGTCATTGTTTTCGTCATGCTTTATGCAAATCTTGTGAGCACAAAATCGCCAATAGTTTTCATAATCAGTCAGACCGTTTGTTCAAAGCAGGTTATCCTATACACGTCCAAACTTCAGTTGCAGAAGTCTTGCTTCGTACGCTTCGCAACCCAGGATGTACAGCGAGTCGTGATTCCGAGAAACCGAAGCACCTAGTCGTCATACCATACTATCCCAAGATATCGCACAACCTAAAGAAATTAGCTAAGCGCTCTGAAGTTAGGGTTGTCTTTTCGGCTCCCAAGAAGTTGGTCAGCCTTTGTGGCCTTCATGACCGTGACGGAAAACCCAAAGGTTGTAGTAAGAAGCATCGAACTGTTTATGTTCGCTGTATCATATGCGTTGTTTATCGTATCCCGCTTTCTTGTGGTAAAGAGTATATTGGACAGACGGGCCGTTGCCTTAATGATCGATTAAGAGAACAATGTAATAATGTGAAAAACGGCCAGGGGAGTTGGTTGGCCATACATTGTAAATCCTGCGGCCGCGCGCCGATATTCAATGCATGCACAGTTATCAAGAGAATGTTTGACAAGCTTACTAGAGAGATTATTGAGGCTGAGGCTATCGCTTCACTGGGGTCTAAGTGCGTAAGCACTCCCTCTCTTACGCTCAGTGATAAAGAATTGTATTTTCTAAGAAATTAATTTTTTGTGTGCATCATTCATATCATGTGATGTTATTTTTCTTGGTGATATAGGCGAGCGTGCAGTGGTAATAAACATTATGTTGGAATTTAGCGCCTGTGCCGTGTGTCCTCGTCTTGTGTCCCCGTTTCTTAGCGCTATTTTCAGTCGTCAGATTATTATAACACCCACAGGGCCGAAAGGGTGATACAGAAATAAGGAGTGGGTACAATGTGAGCACAGAAAAACAATTATAACAGTGAAGCAAACACAATAAGATGCGATCACTTGCAAATCTGTTACGCAGTTACGCTACAAGGTGTTCCGAAACTGTGAACTTAATTCTTAGTTGGAGGACAGGAGGGTGTGCATGACTATTTTTCTGCTCGAAGAAAGCCATAAAAACTGGAGAAGAATATCTGAGGAGCAGGAAAGCCTACAGTGAAGTCATAGAAGAGGCGTTTGCCTCCAGTATATTAATATATATATATATATACCTTCTGAAAGTGCGGTAATAACTCACGCTATATAAAGTGCCTTCTGAATAGCAATTTATTGAAGGAAGCATCACAAATACTGCCGTAATCACAATAAGGCTGAATTGGGTTAGTTGGTTGTTTATAGTCGTAAAAATAACAGCGTCAAAAACGACGGCTGAAGAAAAAAAGGCAAACGACCAGGCAAACGACTTCTAACTGTTTGTCTATGAGTGTTCATCCCTCTTTTTCTTGCATTCTTGTTTTTACGATAGTAATTACGAAATGCGAAGAAAAACGAAAAGCAAAACAATCGTGCCACAAAAAGAAAAGAATGGCCGATGTGCTCATTGGGTGATATGCGAACGCGTCGATGCTTTTAAGTGAAGGTCGAGCACAACACCTTTGTTGTATCATAGGTAATGCAGCGCACTACAGCTACCTGGACGATACGTATTCACACATTGAATCTTCTTATTCAACTGCGTTGGGAAGAAGCGTTCTGAAGTTCATGAAAAATTCATTTGTATTCACGTGTACGCTGAGATGCTTAATATTTTTTTTGCAGAATCACTTGTGAGGGTTGTTTAACTGAGGCGCTAGCATAGAGTTTGTTGTGATATTTAGAAAGAACGTTGTGTTTAAACAACGTAAGAATTACACATTTCATATTTTTTGCACATGTCAGTATCTAGTCTTCGTATGGCACAGACATGCTCTGCATACTGAAAAGCCTGTTAGGCCCAATATTGCCGAGGTGGAACTGTTTGTTTTTTTTTGCACAATAATTTTCATGTTTACCTTTTGATCTGCAAAAGACTTAAAATTCTTTACCCCGAAGTTAACATAAAGTGCTCTTCTGTTACATTTGCCTTGCGTCAAGGGTGCAACGCAGTCACGTGATTCTTGTGTATTCACACTTTATGAGCATACGTGTGTACCACAGCGGTGAACACTTTCGCTTTGGCAGCGTTATGGCTCTTGTTGAGAACAAGGTACAAAATAGGATTAGCGTATATCATCGACGTATTTCTTCATGGTTAGAAGCGTGTTGAGTGAGAGAATGACATAAACGGAAGGACGGATTTCCGGTTCACTGCAGCGCTTTTAGGATTGCCCAATTTTCTAAGGAAAAACTGAAGATTCCTAAATTAGTTTTACTGGAGATCGCTGTGCGGGTTTAAATGTAGCGCGAGTTGTGAAAGATGGTGACCCACCGCTCCACTCTTGTATAAGCGACACATCCACGCCCCGCAGGAGCGTGGTGGGCAGGGCCGTGGAAAATGTGGGTCTATTATGATTTCAGCCGCAGTCGTTGTCACCTTCTCAAGGTACAGGTCAAAGTCCACAAGAGCTGCGAAGACATGCAGTAAAATGTTATAAATAAAATGTCCTCCAATGTGAGCGTCCACATTATGAGATCGTATTTATTTTAATTTACCATGACCATTTCGCACACTACTCTGTGTAAAGTGGTACACTCTGTGAAGTTGAATACCGTAAGATAGCTGTGGTTTAAACGCAGTCTCAGTAGCCGTACAAGAAAGGAGAAAAAGAGTTACGACTATGATGATGCATGCGTTTGCATAAACATAATCGTGAATTAGCGTATTCAGGAGCACATTTGCTGTGCCATACTAAGCAAATTCTAAAGTTTTCAAGGCACGAACCGAAAGGGAACCCTAAAAAAATCCAAGAAATGCGCCCTGGCGTGATCACAGCAACACACAAAAGAGGCGATTCAAGTGTAATATTTTTCTAGAGCTAGGAAGCAGTATCATAAACCTTGTGAAGTCCCAAAATGGCAAAGCTGTTGACCTCCCCGGCAGTGTATTCATACGCAGCCTGAGATTATCCTGTGCTCCAACATGCAAGAATTTTTAAGACTAGTCAAACATCGTACATCGCAAACCTTTGGTACGTTACAATTGCTTTTCTATTGAACACTTCAAAAGTAAACACGGCAATGTTGTGCGACAGGATGCCCCAAACACCTACCTCCTTCTTTAGAATACACATACAATTCTTCACCACGTGAAACACGTCCTTGTGGTCCATTTCGCTGAGTGCGCAGGATTACACTGGTGTTTACGCAGGCTGGCAGATTGGAACAAGTAACATTTGTAACATCAGGCTCTAGAACGGTTGTCCCAGCACATGAACCAATACGCTGCGTTTTAAAGATCGAATGTTCGTTAGGTTCATAGGCGACCTCGAGATGGTACTTGTCGAAGCAGCCAGTTGGCCGGTTCCAGCGCAGTACAAATGTGTCATTAGCCACTTGAATTGTCGGCAGCACCTCTGGCATATCTGCAAATAAAAGTGGTGTTGACAGAGCAATTAAATTTTATGTGTTTTCTTTTACTAATCTCTAACAAATAGCATGAACGGAGACAACATTGGTTGATAAGCGGTTAAAGCGAAACATTTTAGCAAGATTCTAGCAAAACGTTCTAGCGAAGTAATGTATTAAGCGTTTAACGCAAGTTACCAGTATCACGTCATTTATCAGCCTGCTTCACCGGCACATCATAGCGAATTCCTATCCCAATGATCTTCAATTGTTCTTATTCGGCACAACAGCGTAAACAAGCTCGGTGGTTGCAACTTTCTGTTTCGGTGTCGGTGTCCTTGATTTTGAGTGAAAGTTTAGCGTTGTTGATGATAATTAGAAACATGTGCAAACAAAGAAAAACCCGCACACTGCACAATTGAGGTGACTCTACGGTCCTCCTGTAGAGAATCTCTTTGAGTGGAGGGTACCAGCTCACCGACATTTTATTGATTGCACTTTTCTGAGCAAGATTTACAAGAGCGGCTGTGAGGACGCCTGAACCCGGCTATAGTTTATTACCTGCGTGATATTCCAGTACAACTTGAACCGTTTACGACCTACAAGCACCAGGACGACTTGCACTGACAAGTCTGAAACCTGCTTTGCTGCGCCTTTCGCTATTCTCACTCCAGATTTTACTGCCATGGAGGCGCCCCAAGTGGGCGCTGTAAATTAGGGCAATTGAAATGATGACAACACAAAGACGATGAGAACAATTACTTATACTCGCCAGTTTTCTTTTCTACATTGTCATTTTATGTGTGCGGATTTGTCTCAAGCACTTATGCGTGACCAACTAATTTAGAGAATTCATCTCAATCTTCAGTAACTCTGAACCTCGATGTTCTCCATACTCACCGGAATCCTATCCAGTCTGTGAAAATGCAGTGAAACGATCATATTTTTGTGCTTTACAACCATCTTCATTAAAATCGCACTTCTCGTGAATTACTTCCGGGCCTACGCAACAGCTGCTGACCTATTCCAGAGGCTTTTTATACAAGTATTCTTCACCAATATTTCGAAATGCCTGCAATGCTACTGATATTTATACCCAGACTATTGCTGGAACCTATGTCGGTGTGATAGTTCTGCTACAGTAACGTAATTTATAATAGAGAAAATGTACCCTAAGGTTTTAGTAGCAGTAGTGATATTAGTAAGGAAGTTTTACTTACAGTGCGCACATGATAGAACTCACTGCAGGGGCAAGGGATAAAGGCAAACAGTCTGACAACGGGCTCTGCCCCTCCGCAGTTCATGCTAAGCTTCGACATGACCACAGCAAAAAAAAAGAATTTTTAAGATAAATACATTTGTTTCGAGAGAAACAGACAACAAGATGCTTTCAAGTGCAGACTAACATTTATAAACGTAGAAAAGAAAATGTTCACAGAACACATTTCAAGAGTTCTAAGTCACTCTCGCAGACATGCACAACCGAGTGTAATTAACTAAAAAATTGAAAAACTGAGCAACCCGAAATGCACACGGATGCACCGATATTACATTGTACATTACTACCACTTCAGGACAAGGGTCGAGGCGTCTGTGCTTTATTGATGTTTAATGCAACAGTTGCATGCTATTATGGTGAGCGAGTCATGACGGCTGCTAGGAGGCGCATAAAATGAATGAGGTTTCTACTCAGAAAGGGGTATGAGCAAGCAGTACGACCATGCTGCAGAGAAGAGCATTACATAAAAGTAGAAATACGCATTTATAGTTAAACAAAGTTACCGATGGAAATATTCTGAATGCAAAGATAGTTCGAAAATTACTATTATGCAAAAGTATCGCATACTTTTCTAGTACTATAATTTGTGATATCTCTCTTTCTTTTCTGCCTGATTTGTTTTCGTATGCTAAGTGAAAATACTACTATGCCGCACATATAATATGAACCTCTTGTAATGGTTGTATCAGTATAGAGAAATATACTAGCTAAAACACACCGCAGACCAGTTTAGAAATAAAAAAGTAGAAAAATTAAGCCAGAAAATATGAAACTGAACCACTGCACAGCGTTCCTTCCACTTCTTTGGTCACTAGCTGGTTATTACTGCAATATAAAATTCAGCAACTCAGCATCGCAAGGAGACGGACGTAGGAGCGTATAGAAGTACCTTTTTTGTACATGACGATGTCGTGCAGGGATACACCAGATGAAGTAAGCTCGAGTGGTCCTTTTCTCTGGGTACGTACGGTGATTTTCACGTTGCAAGCTTCTATTTTCCTGCACGTGATGCTCGTGTGCTCAGCGTCAACAGTGATTCCACCCGCACAGGAGCCCACACTCAGGCCTCCAACACCACTGCTTCCGCTGCTTTCTTCAGCGACTTCCACTATGTAGCCTTCAAAGCAGCCCTCCGGTCGTTGCCAGGAAACAGTTATGGAATCCTTGTCCATCTCCGTCAATTTCAGCTGTCTTACTTCAGGAAGATCTGCACAGTGTGTTCGAGATAAATGATTTAGTAAACAGGTTCATCTGCATAACCTGTAATTTACGTTCCCGTTAGCTAGACACCTGCTGCGAACCCCTTGAAGGGGCTTTATTGTAAGAGGCAACTTTAGCCACATACCTGCCGTGTTATAATACGCAGTAAGTGAATTTTGAAGACGAGAGCCTCAAATGCGCCATTTAAAAAAAATTTTATTTGTGCCGTCAAGAAAGGAGTTGCGAAAATCGCCATTCTCGATGACATCACTATGTCACATAGTCCTAACGACAAAGATCGGTAAAACTTGCCAAGTCACGCGATTACGTCATTATACGTTGTCCATGACTTCCTCCGTCATGTCTTTTACTATCTTCGTCCTATTTTCTTACCTATTTTTTACATAACTTGTTATCTTGGCGAAAGAGGCTTATATAGTGAGGTCAACACTAGAGTAATAATTATTGATTTGCTATCCTAAACATAAAAGCTTCCCTCATCGCCTAACCTATCGTGTGTCTTTGTATCATTCCTACACGGACCGCCACACCATGGTTCATATCTGCACTGTAACGTTTGCAGTGCTCGCCCTCTTTCTACGTCGGGGCTTTCTGATAACATTGCCCGATTGCTGTTATCTTGCTGTTTTCTTTTCTTTCATGCCAACCTGCGATTGGCTGCGTAGCGCTTAAAAACGCGCCGCAAGGTGAATAAACTGGGATTGTCTTCCTGGCACTGCTTGAGTCGTCTCTTTCCTGGGCCGGCTGTCGTCCAGCCGCCGAATACGTAACAGCACACACAAGTGTCATTTCTTGAAACTGAAATAAATTTTCGTTCGCAAAGATACATGCAGTGAATTCGCTGTAGGTGCTAGTTTTATGAAGCCTTTCCTTAGAACAGAAATTCCGAGTGACAGCGAGACACTAATTTTGATTTGCTCGTAGTTTGTTAAAGTTTGAGCACGCTTTGATGAAATATAATTTTTGCTTCACAAGTAATGAACCGAATTGGCCCAATCACTAGCAACAACCCAGTCAAAATGGAATGCCATGTTTCGCAGCAGTGAACGATTGTGGTATTCTAAAACGGCGGCATGCATTGCAACGCTTGTCTTCTTGATCAAGAAATCGCTAAAATGTATCTCATCATTTTGTAGCTGAAACACAAGAACTTATATTAGTGTTTTGCCACGTTGAACAGCATAATCTTGCTTGCGGCAGCCTAACGTGAATGCCAACGACTTACTCGCTCATCATTTTTTGCTCAGGTACATTATGAAACGCATGTATGAAGCAATCAGCCAAGGCCAACAGTCTTTTACATAAAATACTTATGCAGTGTGCCACAAAAACCCTGTTCCAGTGGTCACAAAACCATTATGCTCTATCAGCATCTCTGGTCTGCTGGACACCAAAGACTTTGCCTTCGGGAGCCAAAACCAGCAGCACAATCTCCCACAGCTTTCCAGTCTGAAGATTTGGTCCTGTCGGAGCACCTTCACACAGGCAAAGTTACTGCAAAACATGGTGTTTTTTGTACTTCTATTCAGCTAATATACGGTGCCTAGTTTACACAGTGCTTTTCGCGAAATTCGCAGAAATGTCTCAAGCCTTCCAGAATTTCAACCTCCTGGTAGGCTTGTCAGCTCGAAAGCGAAACAATCGAGATTGTTGTTGAACTAGCGCCGACACCACAGATCACACTCGAGCATTCGATACCGATTGTGTAAATCCTGCCGCACATAAAAAATAAGGCTATCGAAGGACGACGCTCTCTCCGTTATTAGTGTACAGCGTATATCACTTGTAGCTTGACCTCTCGTTTACTGCGAGCAGAGCTTCGCCCATACAAAAACTTTTGGGTTAAACCCATCTTCTTTCACAGAAGAGGCTTGTGACAGTATTGTGATCAGAATCCGTTTGTTCTCGCCAATGTTGGCATTTGGCCACATAATATTTTTAATAATGAAGATTATAGGTCACCCGTTTTTGAGAGGTATTGATTTGAAAGAAATTACATGTTACATCCTCCTCCTGATTATAGGTGCGCCACCGAGAAATGGACCCTTCATAATAGGTAATTGCCAGTAATCTATAGTCAACCATCCTGTCCTCTATAGAGTATTTGGGTGGCCTTGCACTGTCTTCAGGTTCAGAATTTTTTAAAAATTCTTACACATCACCTGGTTTCCCGTTATTTCTGGTATCCACAAACCATTCACCATGCGCTGATTACTTAACTTGTCTTTATTATGTGGTGAAATGTTTAGCGGTATCATTTTGTTATCAAGAAGATCGTAGACATCAAAACGTTGCATCCTTTGGGATGTAGAGATTACGTTGGCGTCATCGAGTCACAGTCTAGTTTTGTGGATTTTTTTTTTACATTCATAGCGACGTCTTCAATGGTCACATTTTAGGTTTTCTCAATCATCCAAGTTTTTCGTAATACCTTTTAAACGCAGAAGTTATGTCATGAAATAGAAGATACGACAGCACATGGACCGTGTCATGTTCAAAATATGTATACAATACATGAAGGACCCATGCATGCCCTGCCGCGAATGCTTAGTGTCTCAATCTGCGTGCTCTAGCCTTTTTTTTTACAATATTAGCACAAGGTACCCTATTGACAGTAAGACAAGTGTATAAGATATCAACCACATAACTTCTACAAAAAACACGCTAGCGAAGTTAAAAGTATCAGTATTGCGATACTCGGTTTTGCTTTGCCAGATGTGACGTAGATAGATTTTTCACGTTGGCAGTATGTTTACCTGACTTGAATAGTTATTATACTTGCAATATTTTCCCTTGTTTAGTTTCGAAAAGTTTTCGTGACAACTTAAACGTTCATATTCGCATTGTACAATGGATTCCTTAGTCGAAATTGCTACTCCTCGTAAGGTGTTTCAACTAGAGTCCAGCGTGCTAGACTATGTTAAATTGCTATTATGCTGAACTGATCCTTTTCGGCATTTTTTTCCTGCTGGCTTGGGTGACTGCGTTTGTGTAGCAGGGCACGAGTTAGTCTTTGTGAATGCTCTTTCAGGCAAGCTTTCATTACTGCTAAAGCGCCTCTGAATAGGCCACACTTGCACTGACCTCTTTAGAGGTTACCACATCAAAGAAATAAGGAGCTTACATTCTGATAATTGTTTTGGCTTTTATGTAAACTCTATCACCGTGCATCACACTTAAGGTATCGCTAGCATACCACTAGGATTTCAATACCAGTCTCAGATGTTCCACTGTGCCGCTTTGTAAACGCAGCAATATGTGCATAGTATCATGAAGACACTATACAACACAGGCCTCACTCTGTGATAACGAAGGAAATGAGAATGCACCGCAGCACACTATCTTTTCGACGTCTTCGATGAAAGAGAAGCATAGAGAGGCAGCGTATTTTCTTAACTACGTGGCACAGTACAAAGGATTCCAAAAATGAATGCACGTGAAACAGCATGACTTTCAGTTCCCGTATTACTGCATAACTGTTGCTGTTCCATCACCTTTCGCACAATATTCAAGATAATTCTTTCCAGTCATAATGTGATAGAAAAACAAAAACTTCTACGCATTGGTAATTTATTTCCAGTGTGTCGTTTCAAAACAGGTATTTAGACGTTCAGGGGCAAAGTACATGAGTGTATTTCCAACAGCCTCCTCAAAGGTTCAGTGCCTGCTCAAAGCGCTTACCGAAGTTTTTATTGGGCAGGCAAATATAATGAGAACGCTCAATGCTTGCACCCTGACATCACAATAGATGACACTATTATGGCTGTTGAGCTGGTCAGGAGCGAACGTTGGGCTAACAAAAAATTGTTACAGTTTCCTCACAAAGGAAAAGTGACTAATGCGATTGCAACAAAATAAAAGTGTCGGCGAAGTAACACTATCAGCATACTCTTAAATGTGAACTCGCGCTTCTCAAGGAAACGCAGATGCAACGTAATGCGACCGATGCAATGGCTGCGGTGATTGTCAGACGTTGCACAATATGCCACGATATGTTATCACATGGCACAATATCCACGTAGTCTCTAAGCTTTCTTTGTTGAAATTCCAGCATAACTTGAAAATTGCGTCCTAAGTTTTGTCTTTGTCCAAAAATTCTCTAACGGAACGTATTTCATCGGCGAAGTCAGTTTAATGAAAGATAGAAAGTGATGATGATGGATGGTGTTGCGGTGGCCGTCGCATAGATTAATCTACTAATTGTTTTCAGGTAAGGCAATCATTACCACCGTTGTGATCGTAAAACAGCGCAACAAGACAGCGCAGAAAACCAAGATGCTCACATACACAGCGCTAACAGTTGAGTTTATAGACGGGACCAACTTAGTAACGTATATGCGCTATATCGATGCACACGTTGCTTGGCGAAAATTCAGTTTTAATATAGCATACGTGTTGGATTCAGGCGCAAATCTACACTGCCCTTTGTCATTGCTATTATGTCATAAGACGATTTATTGTTTGCTGGCAACAATGGTGGCCCATTTGCTTATAACTTTCTGCCTCACTGGAGGCATTGTAATGGGTCCCGTGATGAAACTGTGCATTTTGCGATCAATCAGCCCCCTTGCCCAATATCCAGTTGATGAAGATGAGCTGGCGAATGAACAAAATATGAGCACATTTGCTTTGCTCGTGAAAACTGCATGAATGTTGAGGTTCGTGCGATGGCATGAACTCTTTTTTTTGTGAAAGGTAACAGGTGCGCTTTAGCATCGGGAATAGCGGTACTTCTTTAGGTCATGTAAATTGGGTGCGCGTTGCAATCGATGGTTCATTTGAGCTTGATAAATACGGTACAGACGGGATCAGTTCAACTACTTGTACCGTCTTGGCGGGCTTTTTCACGCTTGATGCGCGGCCCCTGTATCGCCAACAATCAGCGTTGCAGCTGTAATCATCTCAGCAATCTCGAACAAGTCATTTTCAGTGAATATTCTTCAGAGCAGTGCAGAATTTTCATGTACGATCCCATTTCACCCGAGCCAGCCAGCAACAATTAACTACTCTCATGTGATAGAATGATTTCTATGAAGTGATGTATTGAGAAGTAGCACTGTACCTTTTCCTGGGAGAAAAATACCTCTCAACGTTGTTCCAGGGAATGTGAGCTGCGAGGCAGTCTCGACATGCGCGTGCATTGTGAAAGTTATGTTGGCACATGCCTTAAATTTGTCGCAGGTGATCTGAGTTTGACTGCGGTGTACGGCAGTGCCATTAGCACAAGAACCCACTCGATGGGGTGTAAGCATGTCGCTTTCATCGCCAATGTACAACACCTCCACCCAGTAGTAGTCGAAGCTCACGGCTGGTTTGGTCCAGGAGACGGTGAAGTAATCAGGCCCAACATCTATTAGAGTAACGTTAGCCACTTTAGGCACCACTGAAAAAAGAAACAAATGTACTTTTACATAGCGTTTATATAGTGGATTATTGCAGAACAATAAATCAATTAGGAAGAGTCTATTCAACAGTTCAGTAAACTATATATGCTAATTTTGAGGCAATTCATACAACGTATGCTTAAAATTATACGTTTAATTGAATTGTATTCAGTTTATTTTGTAACAAGGTTGCGAAGACACTAGGCGAAAAAGCTACAATGAGCCGCTTGAGAGGAACCTGGTTACCGCTGTAAGAGTTTTTGCTTGAGTATCACCTGCGCTATTTCTATGATGATTTAGATAGATTTTCATTAGGAATGAGGGACTACTCTGCTAAAACTACGTTAATCACGTCAGTGCTGCATCTAAATCTCTAAGAATTATTCGTTCAAAAAAAATTCTGCGATGAAAGTGAACAGCCTTTGGCGGCCATATTGAAGGCCTTGAAACACACGTGACAATTCAGATGGGCAGTCATTAAAAATGAATGAGGAGCATGATGTAAAATTCAAGCAGAGCGTGCGGAACGAGAGGGGAGTGGCGTCAAATATGGTTGGCTTGTGGACGCTAGCCTTGTGCGCTCGTCAGTTTTCGCTTTCTCTTGACAAACGAATAAAACAAGAAGTGAATTGGGAGCATAATGGGGATCATGACATAAACATCAGGAGGCTGCAGCTGCCGAGGTGTTTGGCTGTTGGACGCTACGCGGGCTCCCTTCAATTTTTTTTTTCTATGTTCGCTCACTTTTAATTACTTTTTTGCTTTCTCGCTATATTGCGCTATTATTCAACGTTATGACGAAATAATCATCAGTTCGGACGCCCTGCTTGACCTAAAATACATTCGAATAGCAGGTTAATGAGGATTAGGTGTGCGTGTCTCCGTGTTATCATCTTGCGCCCTATTTCTTTGCGCTATCATTGTTATCGAAATAATGCCGTACATACACGGTCGCTTTGGCAAAGAGTTACATGACTTCCTGTGTGCACGGATCACAATAACTACTCAGAAGTACTGAGCCTGTTGGCGGAGTGTCACCGGTATTTCAGGCATAAGCGCTTGTTCACTATCGACTTTGTTTATTTAACTCTACAATTTCCTCATAAATGAGTAACTACGTCAATGCATATTTTAAAAAGCTGGTTCTGTTGCAGGGAAGGTGACGCTACGGGAACCAAAACTAACATATGTGTGGAAAGCGTTTAAATGTGTAGCGTTATTTGGCAGCGTAGCAGAGGAGGAAAAACTGTTAGCTGTGTTGACGAAAGTGAGAATATTGGAGGCGTAAAATGAAAAGTGCTTGCGCAGAATAGAGTAGGTCGGTAAAAATGGACGGAACATTTGCTCTATATTGAACATTGGAGAGGTTCAAGGTAATGCTGACGAAAAAAGAATCAATCGCTATTACGCTAAGTGTTTCTGCATTCTGCGCCCTCTCTCAGACACGAGATCACTCATATATAGAAGAAATGTGCATCCTTACCAAATGAAATGTTTGTAAGTTTTCCAACCAGTGGCCGACTGCTTAATGTTTGTGATCTGCATCTTGCCCTTGCTATCACCAGCACGCAAAGTTTGCTGTTGATGTAGTTAATAATGTCCAGCCATTCTTCAAGCGTGTGGCTTTCGGAGCAAGCATGCATGCTTTCTCCTCGTTCACATGAAGTAAACTTCTCGCATTTCTTTATGGTGTATCCGTGGAATCTTCCATGCAATTTAACAGGAGGTTCCCAATGGAGACGCGTAGTTGCGGATGATATCTGCACCATTGATAGGTTTGACGGAGGATCGGGATCTGAAACATCAACAACACATTTGATTAGATATCACTTGTCTTTTATTGGTGTGATAAAAATCGAAAGCTCTTGTCAGCTAGGTTAAATCTATCGAATAAATTCATTTTCCGCGCAAGAAACATTCGAGAAGCCAAATTTTATTTGCGGCGATCAGCGAAAACTGGTTTCGACGTGGAACTTATAGATCTTCACTATTATTGTACACCGCGTTTCCTCTCGCGGTTATTCTTGCCTAAACCATCTGCTTCCTGATTTTGCGGCCTTATCGGCTATATTATACCATACTTATAATATACTGTTGTAACAATTCGTATACGAAAGCGAGTTTCTTCAGACGTATTTGTATGTCGCTGCGCCTCGCAATGCAAATTTTCGGTAAGGTTATGATGGCAGGTGTCACGTCGAAGTAAGCCATATTTTCTCTCTAGTGAGTTCAACTCTCGCCTATAGGAAAAACGTTCAAACCATGCAAAGCAAATAATTGGTACGCGTATAAGCACGATAAGCGTAACAACAAAAGGAAAGCAAATATTATCTATCTCGAGAATGAGCAAGTGCGGTCTTGTTTCTACATCAGCAACTTCAGCTTTTATTAACAACGACGCGTCAAGCTTTATGCCTGTTTCAGTGGCGTCTGCCTACGCTGGTGTTTCTTCCAATTTTATATTTAGCCCACACTATTGTGAATGCTAACCAGGCGCGACACGTTCATTTTTTCTTGAGCCTGGAAATGGACGTTCAGCAATGAAGAATCCAAAATTTATGCGCTTCCGCTGCGCTGGACATGACGAATTTGCACCACAAAAGCAAAAGAAAAGGCATTTACCTTGACCGGGTACAAATATGCCTTCTACTCCACTCACGAGCCTTGCGTGATCGGGCGGCCCGTGGCTGTACGCGAAAATCTCTAGGTTCACATGTGTGCAACCTTCGAAGTCACCACAAGAAGTTACGGTTTCGTTGCGAGCATACTTGCTGATTCCACAAGACCCCAAATTTGCACGGTACGTTCGGCCATTGGCGTCGAGTTTATCCTCAGTCATTTCCAGCTTGTAGAAATCGAATTGGTATTCCGGTCGTGACCACGAAGTAGTGATTGATGTGCCCATGATCGATCGAACAGTGACTTTGACAATATCTGTAAAATGAGAAGTCACGTGAGATGATATTGTAAAGTAAACCACGAAATTCAGCCTACTTTTGATTCAGCAAACATAACTAGTTGAAAGTGAGTGTTCATAGCCGTGAAATCGCAAAAGCCGATGTGTGTTTTCAACTGCACGGACCCTAAAAGTATTCAGAATTAACGAATGAGGAAGGCAATACAAGTATAGAGGATGTTATTTTCTAAGACACGTTGCCGGGCTAGTTGGTTGGGGTGCATTATTTATAGGGGTACAACGCACCACGACAAGGACACAAAAAGAGAGACGCACACACACACAGCGCTAGCAAGATGTAAAATTGAAGAAAGCAAAGTGGATGAAAAAATAAATTGCCGCAGGCTGGGACTGAAACTGTGACCCTCAAGCAACAAATTCGATGCTGTACCAAGTTAGGTACAACGGCGGTTATCGTACTGTCCAAATTTTTCTGTGCATATGTGCATTTTTTCAAAACCTCGGAGTGTTTGTCAGCCCCACTAGTCTCTATGACGGCCACTTCCCACCCTTTTTTGTGTGCTGGTGAAATGAATCACATGACCTTTTTACGTACCAATTCAATCATCTTGAATGTAGATATATATATATATATATATATATATATATATATATATATGCATGTGTGTGTGTGTGTGTGTGACGTACGTTATGATTATTGGAAGACGTGGCCTGGCTCAAACACCATACTTTTATTCCATAGCACTTCTGCCTTCTTGGCTTTTACTAACCATAACTCCCTTCGCATATCACGTGATTCTTTCTCCCTCGAAAAAGCGCTTTTTCTTGTTTTTACGTTAGAACTTACAAACAAGAAAGAGTAAACAAAGAGTGACTTAAAACACTAAACTGAAAATCTAAGCAGTGTTCCGTGTCCCAGCGGAGTTAGGTGAACTCACAAGGACTTGAGGTGAGAGTGGAGCTGTCCGGTGATTTCGGGAACAGCTCTGGTAGGCAAGGCTGGTTGTTGTGGCCTTGATAACATGTCCATGTTTTACATGTGGGCACTGATGATAGCATGGTTCACAGATAGGTCACAGCTGACAAAGTGGAACGCGCTAAAACATCGGACGTGTGTAGAATGCTGTAAGCACTGAATTTCTTGCCGTGACTTGCACACAGGATGTGCTTTCGGTTTCCGTGCTCTTAAGAGATTGACGAGATGATGTCTGACTACTTGCAGCAGGCATGGGGGGGGGGGGGGGATTTCTCGTGACTTTAGATATTTCCTGCAGCATTGCTGGTAGAGCCTCAATCCAGTGTTGATCTCTCGTTCAATGTTCCTTTATGCAAAAAAAAAACTTAAATATTGAATTCGTCTGTGCTACAAAGCCTTGCTTCAGGACGTCGTTATATCAGTTGTGATGGAGGTTTTGATGAAGTTCTCATTGGCTCTGGTGCTTGTCAGAAGATCGGTTGTAGTCATTGAGGTTTGTCAACTTGCCTTTGCTGACTCTGCTCGTGGTATTCAAGAGATTGATGTATAGTAGAGCCCCTTCAATAATAGGACGACCACTCTTTTACCCAAGTTGGCGTGTCCTGTGGATCGTTTTTTATGGTGAGTTGCTTGTCGGGCATAATGGTATAGTGCGTTAAAAGAAAGCTCTTCAGAGGCTACTATATATATATATATATATATATATATATATATATATATATATATATATATATATATATATGCATTTGAAGAGCTCTGACGAAGGCAGGCCCGCCTGCCGAGACGTTGGAAGTAATTAACATTTTCACACGTTTGTCCGTCGTTTCTCAACGCATATATGTATACACGTTCTTTAAGTGTGCATGATAGCAAGAAGTGGTAGTTGTAGATGTGTAGGTGGGGTGAAAAATTTTATATTGCTAGCAGTGGTGCAATGTGCTCGCATGTCACGTCCTAACAGCGGTGTGCAATTGTACTATGCTTTTATTGATGCGATGTCTGGTGTGGCGTGTGACTGTGTGTCAGTGTTTTGTACAGTGAATAAGCTAGGAAAAATTCTCCGTGGAATGGGCAATTCCAGCTTAGAGTGCTATCGGTCACGTTGAACAAAAATACCGAAGAATACGTCCCGTTCCTAGGAAAATTCACCGTGCAGTTTATCAAGGCCCGAAATCCACGCCCAGCCTTAGCCAAGAAGCCCACTTTTCAATGTTTTCACTGGTTAACAGCGATGTGATGCTAGACATGCCTCACTTCGCCACACGAGAAGGGTAGGGGACCTTTACTGATTTATCATTTGTACGTTAATAGGGTCACATTCAGTGTAAGCGATACCTAGGCAATGATTATTCTAATTGATTGTGCTTTGTATTGGAGTCATCATATTAGTAATCTTTCTGTAGCATGTTCAAGAGGGCATCTTATGGGTTGATGCTTTATGGAATAAAGTCAACTGCGCTATAGATCATTTTTTTAACCTCTGAAAGAACTAACAGGCTACAGAGAATTTCAGTACCAAGGGCGCTATGAAGGATTGCCCGAACTTGGCAAAACTCGTTATCAGCTCGGAATCTGACGATGATCTGACAACACTTTATTTTGAAGGAGCCAAGATTGCGAAAATGTCCAATACACCCCTCAGTGCGCTACGTTTCATTGCTTAGATTAAACCAGGCATAGGGGCAAGGATTGTCGACAAAGCTGGAAGATGTTTTCAAACCGCCGGCGTTTTTTATAGTTTTGTTTTTTTAAACCAAGTAGAGAAGTGCACCCATTTAATAAAAGTGTCAGAAATGTTTTGCGATATATGTTTAGAGGCACAGAGTACTGAAAATATTTTTGAAGTTCTTAGTCCTGCACCACGTCTGTTTTTTCATAATCAGCACTGCGGCCTCTGAGATTATTTCCGGTGGAGCGTATGACATTACGACTGAAGCTGGAACCCGAGGCCACGTGTTAATCATCATGGTCGGCTTGCACATTCTAGCGTGCTGCTCGGCCGGTGCGTGCCTTCTCCGTCGTCTTCATCGCCTGCCGTAGCGCCCGAGCACGTGTGCCCGGCTAATTAGCTATTTGGCTCGGCAGTCTACTTGGCTAGCTTGGTCAAAACATACTATGACAAAGGTAATTACAACCAGCTCGTGGTTAGGCCGAGGTAACTACGCCACATCTTAAGAAGACCATGCTAAGAAAGCCATATAAAGCTAGGACCAGGTAAACAAACTCATGCTAGTTGACAAGCTAACCTAATTATGCTAATTAACTCAAAGGTAATCAAGAGTCCGCTAAAATAAAGCCGTGTTAAATAGCCCCTGCTAATAGTATAATAATTAGTATCGTACTAATCAAGATGAATTTATCACCTCCACATTAATCATGACTTTTTTATTGTCACCCGAATTATTTTTTTAATTGAAACCATATCAATGAAGACAAAAGTGTCAAGTGTAATGGTCAATAAGCATTAGGGAATTCGTATATTATTTATGAACTAAGGCTAATGTGGTCTTCACTTCGAGCCGAACAAGGAGTTCAGTAGACGACCGACTTAAAAGC
This sequence comes from Rhipicephalus annulatus, assembly GCA_013436015.1. Classification (NCBI taxonomy): domain Eukaryota; kingdom Metazoa; phylum Arthropoda; class Arachnida; order Ixodida; family Ixodidae; genus Rhipicephalus; species Rhipicephalus annulatus. The sequence continues at coordinate 457,568 of WOVY01009962.1, read as the reverse complement.
TTAAGATGATATGTGGGGTTTCACTTCCCAAAACCACCATATAATTATGAGAGACGCCGTAGTGAAGGGCTCCGGAAATTTTGACCACATAGGGTTTTTTCGCGTGCGCCCAAATCTGAGCACATGGGCCTACAGCATTTTCGCCTCCGTTGAAAATGCGGCCGCTGCAGCCGGGATTCGACCCCTCGACTTGCGGGTCAGGAGCCGAGTACCTTAGCCACCATGGCGGGGTGACTTGAAAAGCTGAAAGAAGCTAGATTATCACAAGCTCCTCAATGGCATCGGCCTTGCACAAGTAGTACAAGCTAGCAAAATTATTTTTATGCAAATAGTCTGCTGCTTAGCGTCCTCCTAATAAAAAGCTAGACAGTCACACAAGACCCATGACGGCCACGAGTTGAATCGGGGCCTTCTCAGAAGCAACGAGTTTGTATCCGAGTTCAGGCGATAATCAGATTATGGACAGATGCCCGCGGCCAAGATGGCATCCGCCCACATCGTTTGCTTTCGCCGAAAAGCGATTCTCACGCCAAGAGGCACAATTAATCTGTGAGCTTCATTGCGCAAACTAAGTGTACAATCACGCAAAAGTAAAAGAGATATCATCACGTGGCTAAGATGTCTCGCATTTAATTTCACCATGCTCACAACGTATCCATTCTTTGCCATGTTGCCGCCATAATGCGAGTGTCCCTGGCCACAACCTGTCCTTATACTTATCTGCAATTTTTTATATAAGCAAAATGAGCAGCACTAAAATTGTGCGTGTGCACCTTTGCTGCCTTCGAGGGTGAAAATTTCTTTGCTGTAGGTGGAACGAAAGAACCTGCCCGAAAGAGAACAAACTCCCACCATACACACACACACACACACACACACACACACACCATACATTGGTTGTCGGCTCCGTAAACGGCGTTGCACCGGACCCGAACAAGTCGGCCCACACAGCAGCGCGCGCACTCCCTGACCGCACTGCTCTCGACTTGAGCGACGGCTCCAGTGCCGACGACGTGGGACATAAAGACACACCTACTACACACAACGAGATTACCAAGTATTACTACATGGCGAGGCGGGCATTCCCAATGCCCCATCCAAAACTCAATAGAGCACAGGCCGTCTCGTTGAGCTTACTTCAAACCCATTCATACCCATCGTTAGCATTTATCCTCACAGATTCCCCGATGCCGCCTGCGCCGCTTGCGGGCAGAACGCTACATTAGCATGCGTGCTCTGTGAGTGCGGGTCGCTTGGACCGACTTATAGCAAACCCGAGTGAGATGCGACAGCCCAGAACTTCAGGACCAAATCCTGGCCGTTCAGTGTGCCCGCAACAGGGCCATCAGGCTAGACCTGCCGGACCCCACGTGGAAGTGACCGAGTGACACGTGGCAACCTCAGCGTCTGCACTGGACCGTAATAAAGTTGTTCTCACTCACTCACATGCGTTATTAACACCATGCGCGTTCTTGTACCCATTTCTATCAACTCTGCTATCACGCGCTTCATGTGGTCTTGACGTCATGGACGCCGTAGAGCGAGCTCCGAGCCAGCGCGTCTGCCCGAGAAGCTCAGATCATTCTGCATAGAACACTAATGCCCCTGACACACGGGCACCCTGAAGTCCTTTAGACAAGGGGACATCTTTCGGAAAGGCGTTCGGGCGCAGTGACACACGACAAAAGAGTAACTCCTTTCCGGCAAAGATCCTTTTCGCAAAAGCAGATCCCGCATCTACTTTTCTGGCAGGAAGGGAGTACTCTTGCATACAGTGTGTAAAATTCATCAATAGAAGAAAACGTGTCGAACACTGCGGTGCCCTGTCAGTATTTTTTTTGCGCTGAGAAAGTTTTCATTTTCAGCTGCAGTGCAATTTGTTGAAAAGTGAAGGCCTATAGTCTGTCCGTACTCTCAAACGCCTGCATTACGTCACTAGCGCGATAATGTTAGAGTTGGCAGCGGCAGTTGCTGTGCCGGCGACGTAGTATCTTGTAACAATGGAGTCGGCTCAGTCGGTGAAGAAAAAACCGCGCATCCAGTGGACTGCAAAGGAGACCTGGGCGCTGATAAAGCTATGGAAGGACCATTTGGACGCCTTGTGAGGGCAAAAGCACAATGGTGGAGTGTACCAGGCGATTGCCGAGAGCCTCACCGACGCCGGTATTCCCCGTAGACGGGCACAAGTTTACAGCAAAATTGCCTTCGCAGCGTTTAGCTCATCTTCGATGGAGCCGAGGGCGACAAGAGTCAGGCCCACCTCAACTGTTGCTTTATCTCTGTCTCTGCGCTGAGACATCGCAGGACCACGATGAAACGCGGCACGCCGTCACTGACCCAGCTGGACGCAGCCATGTAAAAAGCACGACAAAAAACAAAGACAGCAAAACACCGACTGTTCATAGTTGGCAGACGAACTTGAGTTGCTGCTAAAAACGCAAAAAAACGAAATAAAATTACAGGTATGCGCATTATGAGCCACCAGACAATAAAAAAAATGGTTTTATGCTCCGACGTCGCTGAATGTGATGTACATGCGCAGATTTTTTTAAATATTTCCAATCTTGCTGCTTCCACAAACAGCGCCACTTTTTCTGCAGCGTTCTTCTGAGGCACCGTCTAAAGCAGTAGTCCGGTGCCGTGTGTCATCAGCGCCACTCTTTTCTGCAAATGGTTCCCTTAGGCGACAAAAAGGGTTTACTTCAAAGTACTTTATTTTTGCCTGTGTGTCACGGGTATAAGTTACCAGTGTGCCCCGCCTAAGCGAAAGCTATAGGAAGCATCCAGCCTTGTGGCGTAATGCCTCGGTGCTTCGTTACCAAGCCCCTTATTTTTGTTTATCTGTCCATTTTATTTTCATTGCGTTAAAGCTGCAAAGACATAATACAGATTACCGGGATTGAGGTGGCAATGGCTGTTGGAAGAGGTGACAGCACATCTTGAATTAGCCAAAATTATTTGAGTATGAAATCGATTAATGTCTACTCACCACTTTCACCATCCTGTTCATTCTCTGCTGAAGTCTGTAAACAAAGGGGGCGCATATTGAACGAGGTAAGACTCAAATTATGTGCCTACATTTTGACAGGGTAGTGTGATATTAGACTTCAAGAATATTACATGCACATATAAATCAGCCTTATAAAAGCTAACTAATGTAAAAGCTAACTAATATAAAAGCTAAATAATATAAAGGTAACTGAGCCTACCGGATGGGATTCGGTATCTTGACCCAAGCGTTCTCCTGCTTTTCGGTCATCTAATTATGGATCCCGCCCACAGTTTATCTTAGTTACTTTGTTCTCCTTGGAGATACAAAGCACCAAAGTTCGCTCTATGCTGATCAATCAATCGTGTCTGAACAAGGAACGTATCTGGACCATCGTGTCTAAATGGAATAGTTTCAAAATATTTCCTGCGCACCCATGCACTTTTGTTCAAATAATTTTAACAAATACTTGTCATCGGAATCATCTTTAGTAAAGTTCACCCTATTTTGTCTAGACTTGGCGAAGACCGCTTTCCATGATCCCCGGTACACCCTTTCCGGGTTCAGCTGTATTCATCGGACGCATGCGAGATCATGTTTTCAGTCTAGCCGACCTTTTGTGACCCATGGCTTTGCTCGTTTTTTAGTGTCGACGCCCTTAAGTAAGCCTCGCTTTTTTGTTCTTCGCTGTAAGTCACGCTACTAAATTAATGTTCGTTTTTTTTATTGTAACCTAGAATGTCGGCTACTCATGTTTGTTTTCAAGTACACTCTCACTTTTTACCACGCGCTAAACAACACATCTCATAATCTTTAATCTCTAAGTGCATGTGTTTGCATACCCTTTGAGATTACAATTAACAATATACAATTACAAATTACAAACATACAATTAGTGCACTTCACTTGTTCACAATGAAGGAGACCATGAATGCATAGCCAACACAATCGATTAAGTATGTCCATCTTTTTAAGTATTCCTCTATTGAGCTTGCTACTAATGCCACAATATTAAATTTTCGTAGGTATGCTTACCTCGAATACTTGTCCAAGCAATGAGAGTAGGATTGCAAAGACCACCGTAGAGCAGTTCGTATGTCTGAATAAATCAGCAACCATCACGAGCGATCACCTGTAGCAGAAACCATTCGGCGTCTTTTGCCCGAGTAACGATTTGACGCTGTACGTAGCTTCAAGAGCAACGCGTTTGCCAAGACTTAGGCAACTCTTTTTCTATCTCGTTATCACAGGGCATTTCCGCGGCCGCGTGGGTCACAGTATACGGTTCGGCGCTGGTGAAATCCACCGGCAGAGATCTCTAAGCAAGGATTCATACCGGACTGATTCTTGCGGTATCTGCCGCCGGATCTGCTCACCATGAGATAAGTGAAACACTAGTCGAGGAACTTGAGGAAAAATTGCAGTAAGCCCCGACTCACTTGTCATAGCGCGGTGCACTTGACAAGTGCACCGCACTATGACAAGTGCAAGGGTGGTATCCCACAATTTGCACTTCTCCGCCACCAGATCTCGTAGATGAAGTAGCAGTTTTGGCACAATGACCAATCTTGTCGCTTTCTTGCAGACCTGCCTAAAGTAGACCTATTCGTTGGTCCAAAAGTCATTAGATGCAACACACCAGTGTGTTGATTTCCGGTGGTGGGTACGTATGTGGCACGTGATTCATCGGCTAGGCAGAGGAGTCTCGTAGAGGATGGGAGAGTTTGATATAAAACTTTTTGTGAGAGAAATTTCTCCTATCAATATTTAATAGTATCCGCTTCACTTAAATGGCGAATAATTATAATGCGATAGCAACCAGTCCTAATGTTAAACGAAGTAAAGCTTCCTAGCTACTAACTTCTTTTTATTCGATCTCACGTATCTACAAGACGCTTGTGTATGAGAATAATGTCACACCAGGGAGAGAAGCACTTTTGGTGTTGCTTCTCGTATTACTAATACCAGGATGACGTGGCGACAACGCAGCGTATTAAAGGTTATATAAGTCGTCAACATGACACCTTGCACACTGAACAGTGCAGGCACACTGTGCGACCAGCAAACAACGGCCTTTCGTAATTGTTTGCATTGTTGCGGAGTTCCAGGTTGAGTTACCCAGCACCTCCACCACTCTGAAACGGGGTTTATTGGCGCAAGTAGTACTTGCACAGCAGGTCTATGGATGCGGAAAGCGGGCGGCAGCAACGCAACCAGGAATCACAGCACTCGTGGCACACGCTCGCGCTTGGCTCCTCTCGCTAAAGGCGTGACCCACTGTGGCCCATAATCTTCTTCCTCTCCACAATATCAATTATTTTATGCCAGCTTGTGAATCAACGCGAATAAGGGTCTCAAATCGTTATATGGCACTTTAAGTTGGGCATCCGTACCATCTCTGCGAGTGTACGCTGCTGTCAGCAATTGCTGGCAGCCTAATTCCGCCTAGCTGCTGCATACACCCAGCTAAAGCTGTGTAAATAGTGCCTTCGAAAGCATTACACTCACTTTTAACAGGTGCACTTGTCCATGTGTTTCGCCCTCACAGCGTGCATCGGAGCGCAGAGTCTGGCGCGACCCTTGCCCAACTTGTCCAAGTAACGCGAGGCCCTCCGAAAAACCCAGCAGACTGAGAAACGAAGCGGAGGCGCAACGCCACTTCAGCTCCATCGGTGACACACACGCCGCGATGGCACGAGATGTATGGTGTATGCGGTAAAGTCGTCATCACGGAACCCAGTCGAAATGCGCGTTACAAGAGTGCAGTGACTTTTGCAGGAATACTTACCATCTATCTGTGTTTCTCACTTCCGGAGGATGCCAAAAGGCAGACCTGAAAAGAGTCATGGTACGCTGACTCTCCTCTGATTGTGCTCTTTGCATGATCTTTATGCACTGCCAAACCACCTTCTGATCCCCTTCTGATCGTTAGTGCGTAGGTACTAATCGCACCTAACAAAAAATATTGCTGTTTTTCTTCTCATCTCTCTAATTCTTTCTTCGTTTATCTATCTCGTTTGCTTTCTTACAGCACCCATTATAGCTTTTGCATACCACAGCGGTCAAAAAGGTGCACGAGCTCGAAAACGAAGCAGCATATTTTTTTCATTTATTTTTATTCTGTACAATACGGCAAACGGTAGTTCTAGCAGGAGAGGAAGTACTATCAGCGTCAAATGAAAGCCGAACAGCGGAGCACGTGTCACAAGCATTAGAAACAGATTAGCGGGCCGTCCAGTCATTGGCGCAGAGAGGCACACACATCTGTTTTCGTAGCACAGTGCCACTCCAATTTCTGGCCTGTGTTGCCAACCGGAATTTTTAAATAAATAAAAAATACAAGCCAAAATTCTGCAATCTTGAGGCATTCCTTCTATAAACCTGCGCATCACGGTAAATTGCTCGCCGCTGCTGCGGTTACCAGCATGGGCGTTCGAATCGGTTGTGCTTGTTTTACTCGTGGCGCTCCACTTCAGAAGTGTGGCACTTTGAGAGTCTCGCCACAATTCATGTTGCGACTCTACGCTTCAGCATTGTCGCATAAAGTAATATATAAATTCGTTGATCGTGTCGCATTCCGGCCGCACGGCGCACCAGTCACGCTAACAAAGGCTCAACGAACAGGGCCAGCGCAAATACACGCATGCGCAAGGGGCGTCCATACTATCTCGCTGACGGCCGGATAAGATGCAGCTTTGCGACACTACACAGCAGTGTTCGAGTATCGTTAGCTACCGCGGTAAACGCCACATTGAAATGGAAGCAGCAGCGGCCTGCAAAACAAGCGTAACAGGAAGTACTCTTCAGTGCGTTTCAGGTTAAAGCACAATGTTGCCCGATAATGAGATACTGGCGTGGCGCTCGTGAAGGGCGGCCTTGGGAAGTAGATTGGTCACGAGTCTTCGAGAGGCTAGTGGTTTGAACTGGGCCGAAAGTACGCAGACTGATATAGGCGTAATTTTCCTTCAAACTAACCACCACTCTGGCTCGACACAAGCGCTACGAGGTTTCTAGAATGGTACTTCAAAGACCTCACCGAATCGCTTTCCTTTTTGCTTTAGTGACCCCTTAATAGCAACATCACAAACGGAATTGAAACTATGCTTTTATATTGCCGAAATTTCGGGTACTTGCTGCCCGAAAGCATCAAAATATGTCGGCATAATGTTGTCGCACTAAAAAAAAAAAAAACTTGGCGAGCTTTACTTGCTTAATACAGCAGACACTGAAGCTGTATCAGGAGTGCTTTCGATGTTAGTGAGGAAGTGTTGGAACATTTCGTAACTTGTGTAAAGGTAAATCTACAAGTGTGAACTCTCCAAACACGTTCGGTGGCTTTAACTTTCAAGTGAACTTTGTGCCTGGAGCTGACGTTGTCTTGAGACGTTGTCAAATGACAGTTTAAATTTGAACATATAGAGAGAGCCACACTAAAGTATCAGAGCGGAATGCGTCATTATAGCGCGTAACACTTAGCTAACCATCCTATAATTGTAAGACTGTACAGAAAAAAAACGCTTGTTTGTGAATTTAAAGTTAGCTCTCACCATCTTGGCTTGCCCGGAAACAGCAATGCAGCAAAATATCAACATTTTGTCAGCACTTCCGGGCGCGTTCTGTCACCACATGCGAAAATGAATTTCCAACGAGCACCAGTGTAGGAAAACATATGGTGATATAATTGTTTAAAAAAATTTCTGCACCTGAATGAATTAGAAAAAGCTTATGAGGTGAAGCTTGTTAGATGTTTTTGTAGGCCCAGGTGCTTAACCTACAAGGTCGTTTACAAAAAGACTAGACGTTTATACAACATACAGGTTGATGTCCTTTGTCGCTGTGTAACCGCTGGCGCAAGTATGTAGGTATGTCACACAATTGGTCCCTCTACTAGCCGGTTAGGCTATGGGAGCAAACAAGTGTTTGCGAAGTTTTTTGTTACATGGATGTGAAAGTTACAATAAAAAACATGGCCGTAAATGCATAAATGGACTCTAAGTGCATAAATCAACTCATAACCTCTGCTGGTACAATTGCCTCCACAGCTCTAGAACAATCAGCGCACGGTTATCACGGCCATGGCACCACACATCTAGTTTTGCACCAATTGACGTGAGCCACTCGCACACCGCTGTCGTCGAGAGGGCGTGACGTGTCGCTGTGCCTCACGAACTTTCCATGGCATGGGTTGCTGTACCACGACGGCCGTCACTGAAACGGCCATTTCGCTGTGCCATAGTGGGTGGTCGAACGTTAGCTTGGCCACGACAAAAAACACTGGTCGGCTGGCCCAACCCACCTCAGCTTTGCTGGCACGGTGGCTCACGTAGTCGCCGAGTCAGCCACAAATCGCGACCGTGACCGCAAGCACGGTGGTGGTCTGGCTTAGCTGGTAGTCCAAATTCGTCCGCAGTTCACCGATGACTGGTTGGGCACCGCATAGACCACGTTGCGTCATGGGCATGCAAGGATATGCGGAACTGGGTATGCGTGGTCAATACCTCGCCAGTTCGCTAAATGAAGAATTATGGTATAGTGGTTTCCTCGTAACAATACTTGCAGTAAGTATGCCTTCTTAGAGAATTCAAACTACCAAAAATTACGCACACAGACGCTCCATTCTACGCCTTCCTGTCGAGGTGTCCACCTAGAACCGAAGCATGGCTAGCGAACAAGAAAGTGGTGCTAAGGGCGCGCTACTACGCTGTCAACTCGTACACCCGAAAGTGAAGCTCATATTTTCGCCAAGTTTTGTCGTTGCTCCAGAGTCCATGCACTCTAATGACTACAGCGTCTTAGGAAGCCCACGAACCACCTCCAATAGCATTTTTTCAACCACAACTTCTCTATAATTGAAATCGCTCATTATTGTTCTTTTACTTTTTTTAGTAGAACGTGGCCACATAAATGACCACCGTTGTCTGTCTGATACTCGCAGTCAAGCTTGTGATGGCCTGTCATTAATATCAAAACGTAAAATATCTAAGCTGTTGAAAGGCGGGATAATCACGCACGACTAACGCTTCACGTTTTTCAGATTGTCATATGGGTGTTATAGGATTTGTTCAATGAAAACTACGCTGAAAATTATTGCCGATTTTTTTCCAGCCTTCGAGAAGATACCACTGACAACAGCAGCCAAACGTGCCCCTTGAAGCAAAGGCAAACCTAGGTTTTTCCTCCTACGCTTTTTCTTCCGCTTGCCTTGGTTTCCTGTCTCGTTTCTACACACAAACTTTTTGGTGTTTCGAATTATTTAGTAGAAATTCAGATACCAATGCTCCAACCACAGTAGGTGATGCAGTATATTTTCCTCCATGGCGGCATACACCAGAAAGTGTCGTAATACCGGTGAAACCACAAAGGAAATGTCGACAGCAAGAGTAGTCATGGTATCTTCTTGCTTAAGCACAAGTTACAGTCGTCGTCTTATTGTTCCGCTTTGTGTTTCGTTTTCATTAGGGTTTCTTTCTATGACTTATCTTCTCCGGACCACGGCTTCTCAAAGAGATAGCGTGGTCTTGCATTTCCTAGTCCCCTTCCGCACAGCAGCCCTCTAGAATTGCAGTTTCATAGCTTTTTCAGCGAGACTGCTGTTCAAGCCTCGTATAAAACCTCAGTATAGGCTTCTAATATAGTCATTCACGCCATCGTTTGAGAGGTATGTCAGACAAGTCATACCAGTAAAGTTTTGCATATGCTTTTGTCGAAGAACATTTTATTTAGTCCATAGTGGAATTTCTTTTACAAGAGCGTATGCTAATCTTGTATTGACTGCTTCTAATTTCACTTTCTTCAGTGTTAATATATTCGTAGAATTCATTATATTAAGCTCTTTCTTTTCCAAATGTTAGCTCGTAAGCTTGATGGTGAGGCGAAGTGACTCATGAAAGTTAGCAGCGAGGCATTGCCTTTTTGCCAGTTGTCGCTATACCGACTTCTGATTGACACACACATTATAACTCGTACACACACACACACGAACACACTCACGCATATATATATATATATATATATATATATATATATATATCATCAGCCTGTCTACGTCCACTGCAGGACAAAGGCCTCTCCCATGTTCCGCCAGTTAACCCGGTCCTGTGCTTGCTGTTGCCAATTTATACCCGCAAACTTCTTAATCTCATCTGCCCACCTAACCTTCTGTCTCCCCCTACCCCGCTTCCCTTCTCTGGGAATCCAGTTGGTGACCCTTAATGACCAGCGGTTATCCTGTCTACGTGCTACATGCCCGGCCCATGTCCATTTCCTCTTCTTTATTGCAGCTATGATATCCTTAACTCCCGTTTGTCCCCTAATCCACTCTGCTCTCTTCTTGTCTCTTAAGGTTATACCTACCATTTTTCTTTCCATTGCTCGCTGCGTCGTCCTCAATTTAAGTTGAACCCTCTTTGTGAGTCTCCAGGTTTCTGCTCCGTAGCTAAGTACCGGCAAGATACAGCTGTTATATACCTTCCTCTTGAGGGACAGTGGCAATCTACTTGTCATAATTTGAGAGTGCCTGCCGAATGTGCTCCACCCCATTCTTATTCTTCTAGTTACTTCAATCTCGTGGTTAGGCTCTGCGGTTATTACCTGCCCTAAGTAGACATAGTCTTTTACAACTTCAAGTGCACTATTACCTATCGCAAAGCGCTGCTCCTTTCCGAGGTTGTTGTACATTACTTTCGTTTTCTGCACATTAATTTTAAGACCCACCTTTCTGCTCTCCTTGTCTAACTCCGTAATCATGAGTTGCAATTCGTCCCCTGAGTTACTCAGCAATGCAATGTCATCGGCGAAGCGCAGGTTACTGAGGTACTCTCCATTAACTCTTATCCCTAACTGTTCCCATTCTAGGCTTCTGAAAACGTCCTGTAAGCACGCAGTGAATAGCATTGGGTAGATTGTGTCCCCCTGCCTTACACCCTTCTTTATTGGTATTCTGTTGCTTTTTTATGAAGCACTATGGTAGCAGTTGATCCCCTGTAGATTTCTTCCAGAATGTTTATATACATTTCATCTATGCCCTGATTCCGCAGTGTCTGCATGACGGCTTATATTTCTACTGAATCAAACGCCTTCTCGTAATCTATGAAGGCTATGTATAGTGGTTGGTTATACTCTGAGCATTTCTCTATTACCTGATTGATAGTATGAATGTGGTCAATTGTTGAGTAGCCTGTTCTAAATCCTGCTTGTTCCTTTGGTTGATTGAATTCTAATGTTTTCTTTACTCTGCTAGCAATTACCTTTGTAAATAGCTTGTATATTACAGAGAGCAAGCTGATCGGCCTGTAATTCTTCAAGTCCTTGTCATCTCCTTTCTTATGTATTAAAATGATGTTAGCGTTCTTCCAAGACTCTGGTACTTTTCCCGTCAGGAGACACCTCGTAAATAGAGTGGCTAGTTTTTCTAACACAATCTGTCCTCCATCTTTCAGCAGATCTGATGTTACTTGATCCTCACCAGCAGCTTTGCCTCTGTGCATGCTCTCCAAAGCTTTTCTGACTTCTTCTATCATTACCGGTGGGGTGTCGTCTGGGTTACTGCTAGTTCTTATAGTATTAAGGTCGTGGTTGTCTCGGCTACTGTACAGATCTCTGTAAAACTGCTCCGCTATTTTAACTATCCTATCCATATTGGTAGTTAATTTACCTTCTTTGTCCCTTAGTGCATACATCCGCCTTTTGCCTATCCCAAGTTTCCTCTTCACTGCTTTGACGCTTCCTCCGTTTTTCAGAGCGTGCTCAATTCTCTCCATGTTATACCTTCTTACATCGCATACTTTACGTCTATTAATCAGCTTCGAAAGCTCTGCCAGTTCTATTTTGTCTGTTGTACTTGACACTTTCATGATTTGACGCTTCTTAATTAGGTTCTTCGTTTCCTGGGAAAGCTTGCCGGTGTCCTGTCTAGCTACCCTGCCTCCAACTTCCACTGCACACTCCGTGATGATACTCGTCAGATTATCATTCATTGTATCTACGCTAAGGTTGGTTTCCTCGCTAAGAGCAGAGTACCTGTTCTGCAGTGACACTCTGAATTCCTGTACTTTCCCTCTCAGTGCTAGCTCATTGATATATATATATATATATATATATATATATATATATATATATATGTATATATATATATATATATATATATATATATATATATATATATATATATATATAAAGAGAGAGTGTTTTAATAGCACATAATATTCATGGTGACTATTTTTTCACTTATTTTTAATTATCGGCGCTGATGAAAAACCCTCAAAAAGAGGGAACGGTCCAACATTGAGGATAGACCTTCCTGGTTTTAGTTATTCGGTGATTAAAATACATGTAGCCTAACCTTTTACAGAAATATAGCGGCTGCACTAATCACAGAAAAGGGTGTTTTTCTTAAAACTCTATAGCATCCCCAAAAGCAAATTATCATCAATCTGTTGCGCTGTTTATGATTATTTTTGTTGAATAATCAAGCAGTGTTTAATTTTATGACTCATTTTTATTGAAAAGGTGGTGACTAAGTGCCACCTTGAGTTCCGTAGTAAGCGATGTAATTAAGCTTGCATTTACAAAACATCTCCTAGGAAGTTACTCCTTATACGAGCTTGAATCAGTTTTCAAATCTTCGACATTCTTCTTGATTTAATTTAATCGTAATGCCCCATAATGTTTGTGGGCATTTGCGCCACTTGCTGGCGCAAATGTACTTTTGGGCCAAAAATCCACTAAACTTCAGGAAAATTCAAGCGGAAGTGTTTTGCTCCCACGTAAGCAGGGTCAACGTAAACGTCTTAGTTATAGTGCTTACATGCCTCAGGCACTCATGGTAGGTCAAAATCAAATTAAATATACCGACTTTGTCGGCATATTACAGCACCAAAACATATCAACCTGAAAGCACACAGAAAGCTGTCAAGTAATTTCTAGAGTGGTAAAATTAGTGATAAAGTGTAACACTGTTAACAGCGTGTCCTAAACTAAGCTGCTGTCTTTGTACAGGGATGAAGGACTCTCTCAAGCCATTGCGATTGATTCTCTCTTCACCTCCTATCACACTCTGTTGTGATGAAACCATAAAATTACATTGATATGCAAGTACGCATAGCCTTGCATAGATATTTCTATCATCAAAATGAATTAAGTGCACATGTGGTGAACTACTGGCCAAAAATGTGACATTAGGAAACTGAAGGTAAAGGTACACGTGGGCCTATACATTTAGTTAGGTGTAAGCACATAAGATATTCAGCACTTGATTCTTAATTTTCGGGATGAAACGTTTCAATTGTAAGCGAAAGTGCGATTATTTGTTGATAAAGTTTACTGTGCATCTTCATTTCCGATAAAAAAAAAGGGGGGGGGGGGCTGCCCAACGCAGCTGCCTAACTCCACCTCAGTGGTTTTCCGCACATTGTGGCTGTCTATTTTTAGCGTAACAAAGGAACAGAAAAACTGAAATGCCGTCCCTATTTATTCCGTATTTATTCTGTGTACCACCAATTCCCCATACCGTTGTGAATTTGATTCCATCTTCCAGAACCATACCCACCGTCGAACATCGTTATGGTACCTACATCACCATCACGCACCCAATTGCACTGGGACCACACGGGAAAACGAACTCCATGGTAGATTCTTATAACGTGAAGAGATGTCGAGCGTTCGCGGTATGTGGCCAAGCGGCGTACATGAGTGATTGCGAAGAGCATGTGGCGTCGGAGACGTGGGTGTCCTTCGACAGCACTGCGGACACGGCGTACGGCGTACATATTACGGCGAGAACACGATATGCAGCAGGTGAAATCAGCAGCCGGGCAGCTGTTGCAGAAATACGGACGCCAGTCTTTGGTGAGTTTCCAGCTTCACTTGATAATGCTGCACGCTGTCAGCGAGCGAGAGGTGGATGGCGACTCAATAGTCCGCGCGCCAGTGCCTTGTTTTTCGCTGTGCAGTGCAGAACTCTCTCGAACATGGATCTTGTAAAACCGCTTTGTAAACGTGGTATTTGTTTATTACGTGACATTTTATTTGTGGAGATGCTGTCCTGTTAAGAACCCAAGACGTACTGCGCAAGCAGAAAAAAAAGAGCAGTGACAGAGAAAAGGTGCCGTTCCTCTTTGCGCTTGCGCAGCGCGTTTAGAATTCTCAGCTAAACCACAATACTGCAAGAAGACTTTCATGTCTTGCAAAGATCTTGAACACTAGGGTGGTTTTAAGACGGGCTTATAATTCTTTTCGGCCTCTGCACGTGGCTGGCGTTGCCAATAAAAATCAGGTTTTTGGTTTTGCTATAACGGGCAGCTGCTCACTCTCGCGAAAACCAGAACACGAATAAAGCAAACATGCTGCAAAATACCGAAGGAATTTTACCGAAATACCGAAGGAACATTAAACCCCACATATCAATCAATCAATGCAATGACACCAGCAACTGATATGATGACATTCGGCTGGCTAATCGCAAATTCTCAAATAGAGCGAATTTTATTATGAAACCACATTACAGCTGTTTTCACCTATGCTTTAAGAACAAGCAGACCTAAAACAATTCTTGTTGTAGTTTTTTTTTCACCTAGATTTAGTGATCACAACTTCATGTCAGGTGCAAATAAATAATATCACACCGTTATCAGTTCTGGAACGTTGCCCATTTGCGTATGTCTCCTGGTTCATAATTGACTATTGCGAGAATAAATCGAAACAGAAGCTTGTACCACTCATTGTGTACTCGTGCACCTACGAGCGTGAAAAATTACGCGCTTTTTTTTTACAGAACTTGCTGATCTCGCCAACTTGATGACTGCAGGCGTCGAAAATGGCTTCATTACTTTAACGTGGCAACGACCACATGGTCGGTTCGACTACTATTCTATTGCAGTCACTGAGGACCTCGCTGGCAGCAAGAATAATGACAAACAGATGCTAGATCTATGCGCCAATGGCACCAATTCGCCATGAGCAGACGCAAGTAACTTGCGGACCATTTAGAACTTGCACAATGTTGTCCTGCACCATGCACACTCATTTGAACGGGCCACCGGAGCTCATGTCGTCTGGAGTGTCAATAAAAGACATCGTCATACCTGGCCAAGGTACGTATAAGGATTATCGCTCACTTCAGAAACTGGGATACTAAGTCTGATAAGGGTCTCTTATAAGTATTTCAGGCAGACATTGTTAATGAAAAATTGGCATCAAAAAAAAAGGCACAGCAAATCAACGAAGTGAATGATGATGAGTGGGCGAAACAGTGGTATTGTTTGGTGTTACCATAGATCACCCGTGTAATCAAACACTCAAGCATGTAAATGGGTGGCAAAGTGGTGTACAGTTATATACGATGTTTATTATTCATAAATGATGTGTAGTGCTAGGTTGTGATTCTTTTGTTTTGCCTTCATTATTACCGCTTTGTGGTATCGCATCTAGCCGGGAAGTTGGTGAAGATGAGGTCTCTGCGCGTTCCTTTGGTGCTTGTTGGTTGTTTGCAGTCACACGAAACGCATCGTAGTGCATACCGAGATGTCATGTACTGTACTAGGCAGTCGTTGTCCGTGATCGAAGTTGTCATAATCTTCATCAGCGTCATCTTCATGGCTTAGAGTGGGTACCTTGCATATGTTGTGCAGCGATAGCAGAAATAGAAGTTGGGGCCAGGAACGCACCTGTTCTTCATCGTCATCGCCCCCAGCGGTGATTTCGGTACACAAGACTTACGCCAACGGACAAGCCTAGGCCCTAAAAACCTTCGCCTCTAATATAGTTTATGCCATTGTCTGCATCGATTGTTGGTAATATTTTTAAAACAGAAGTTTAGGGTCGTGGACTAATAAAAAATATTGATGATGCAAACGTACCAAAACCGCAATATGGTAATGAGGGATGCCGAGGAGCGCCCCAGAAAATTCGACTACCTATAATTCTGACGATGGACGTAACTATAAGTACACTGGCCTTGGTGGATTAGGTTGCTTTCATAAATAAGTAAGTTGCCTTACTAGTTTTAGAAGGGTACCTGGTTTCTTCACGCCTCGTGTAGGAAATGCCCTCTTAGGACGTTTGTTTGGGTACAACTTTTCAGTGAATGTGAAATAAGTGTCCACGAAAATTCCTTGCCCGAAATAAATCACGGCCCAGAAAAGTATTGTGCATGGTTGTTTTGTTCTCATGAATTAATGAACGAGTTGTACCCAAAAATTATATTTATCATGAATATGTTTATATTACTAGGGGAGTTCGTTGCCATGTAGTATCTAAAAGGTAATACACGCAAATCGTCACACCCTGTCTGGATTACCCGTAACGGTCTCGATTTGATCAGCAATATTCAACAAAAATGACGCGAGCATCTAGTCACACTTGTGGCATGTGCAAGAAAAAACTGAGATAGTATTATGATGAGTTGGCTACCTTGCCAAATAAATAATGGCCTTTCAGATACTGTAGGCGATAAATGCCACAGGGGCTACTCCGAGTAAGCTTTGACGAGAGAACCAGCGAGCCGTTGTGTGAGTGTCTACAGTGAGTTGCGCATAATCGCACATGTTGTGGCAGCGCTACAAATGTGTTACATGCAAGCGGCACGAGACAGTTGACCTACCTGTGAAGTGTCAGAGAAGCACGTTCGGAATTGATTGATTGATTGATTGATATGTGGGGTTTAACGTCCCAAAACCACTATATGATTATGAGAGACGCCGTAGTGGAGGGCTCCGGAAATTTAGACCACCTGGGGTTCTTTAACGTGCACCCAAATCTGAGCACACGGGCCTACAACATTTCCGCCTCCATCGGAAATGCAGCCGCCGCAGCCGGGATTCGAGCCCGCGCCCTGCGGGTCAGCAGCCGAGTACCTTAGCCACTAGACCACCGCGGCGGGGCCACGTTCGGAATGGGGCACAAGTTACAGTCAGAGGGGATTTTTTAATAGTCTTCCAGGAACTTTGAGTACTGCTAGGGCATGAAACATTCCTTCAAAATTAATAGACATCTCGGGTACCAAGTATCAGACACAAACGTGGTCACATGTCCTCACCAACTCGTGTAGGGACTCTCCCGACCATCTCCTGCATGAATTAAAGGCGCGTTACGTCCCTCGTGGAGCGAGCATCCAGTACGACCTGTGCCCTTGCGACGCAAATTCGCCCTGTGCTTTAGACGCCGAAATGCAAATTCAAGAGGTCGGCTCCATGTTAAGGAATATCCTCGAGAATTCGGCGCCGGGTATCGGCCACGTATGGTACACGACACTGAAACCGCGACGAGGCAGATATTGCGCGCATGGTAATCACGTTTACTGAGCATTGGCGGGAAGAGACCCTTGCAAGAAACGCTTTAGAAGACTCTTTCATTGCAGAGCGCAACTCTTAAGGCCTGACCACACACACCCATTGCAGCGCGCCAGCGCATGACTTTCTGACGCCGCGCCACACCCTCTCCTTACAGAGAGAGGGTGCACTGCCTCATGTAGCCTTCTCTCTCCTTCATGAAGAGAGGGCGCAGCGCTGCGTCAGAAAGCCACTGCAATGGGTGTGTGGTGAGGCGTTTGGCGTTTAGGCGTTCCTGCGTTGAGCGGCGTTGCCATCGTCCACGTACCCGTTAGAGTGAACGAGGACGAAAAGGAGTGAGAGAGAAAAGTTTTCCACCCCCCCCCCACAAGGAATTTTTTCTACTATAAGAGCCAGCGAGCCCATGTGTTAGCGTCTGCATTGCCTTTTGAAGGCTTCAGCTTCCAACAGAGTGACGCATGCCTTTCAGGCATGAGCACGAGAAAGTGGGTTGACCTACGGAACTTTGGAGATGTGCATTGAGGGAAAGTGACTAATCTTTTGTTAGCGAATGTATATACAGAGAGCCTTCGTTGGATGGCACTATCAGTCCAGGGTTCGATTGCCTTGCGCTACCCTGCGAGCCCGCTGGACTAGCTGCTGCTGTTTCTGCTGGCGTAGGATGAGCAGTGCAGTTTTATGTGAGCGTAAGATGAGCAGAGCCAACGCCTCCTAGATTGCCCGTGCCTGCCGGATTATCAGCGGTCACTTGGGAAGCGGCGGTCGTCAGAACTATGGTGGTGGCGCCACTCAAGTAGGGGTGTCTTCAATATTTTTTTTTCGTTTTTGAAGCCTATATGCAACAAAAATAACGTAAAATGTTTTAAAAAGGCGTAAACGTAACTATAATTAACCCTACGTAAGTGACGCGGTCATTCAGCAAGCAACTTTTTTATTACAAGGCATCCTCTGAAAGCAGTAACAAACGCCAAAAATGTTGATCTTAAAGGCCAAGTACAAATTCCCTTACCCCTACGTAGGCAGCGCCTCTATAAATGACCGGCATTTCGCTCTCATCCGGCAGGCACGGGAAATCTAGGCGGCTTTGGCAGAGCAAAACAGTTGAGTAGTACTATTAATGATATGCGTAGAAGGAGGGGTTGGGTTAGGAATGGGAGCGGAGCGTTCTCTCGTTGAGTGGTACGCTGCCTGTACAGACCCACAGTGGGGGCAGTAAAGGGGGGGGTACAGATTAAATGAAAGCCATTTAGCATGTAGAGGCAAGGAAATGAAGTCGGCTGCAGTTGTCTCTATGCAACAGCCTCTGCTCTGTTAAGCGAAGGACGATGAGGATGATGTCTATTGCGGCTCTCTCAGTACTACTCTAACGTCACATTGTAGTTTAGTTGTTCTATTGGTGCGTCGTAAGGGTTGGACAGCTCCTCCAATAATGCCCGGTCGACAGTCAGACCTCAGCAACCGCGCGAACGCGTTGATAGAAGGGCACTTTGCCTGTTGAACGAAGCAGTGGACTCTCTGATGATTTTGCATGTAACTTTCCGAGTACAACAACGCCCATAACATAACAAGTTGTATAGCGCAGCTCTTAGGAACTTGTTTCAGCGCAACATTGACGTAACTAGCAGAGTGACCTAGAAAGAAATAGCGTGAGCGTGTAGCGCAGTGGAACATGAAAGATGGTGGTAACAAGAAGGTGATAATGAGGAAGAGGCGAAGATGACAGGCATCCCGGCGGCTAGCCGTTGTGTCAAATGAATGCGTTTCGTCATTCGGTCACCGACTAAGTCATCATTAAAGTGCGCAGAGAGAATGTCCACTGATAACATAAGGGGCAATAAAGTGCTGAATGAGCCCGGGCTTATCTGGGTGGCTGTGGTAGAAAGCGTCCATGCGCTCATGTCCGTGTTCACCCGGTTAGCGAGGTAGTCGCGGCTCAACTTATCGCACATTCATAACACCAAAACAGCTGCGCTCAGATTTCGCAGCAGGTATTGCCGCAATCTTGAGGGAATAGTTTCACACCTATTTTCCTACGCACAAGTTCGTCCATAATGAAACGGCGTTTGTGTAATCTCTCTTTAATATGATATACTATCATTAGGGGAAAGAATCGTGACGGAAGCGCTTCTGAAGACATGATATGGTTGCTAGGATTCTGATCAGGCATTTACACTGGGGTGAACAAGGAGGGAGCAGATCTTTTACTGTAGCTGATCAATGTGACATCAGCTAACCTTAAAGATAAAATATGCGAGATTATGCAGAAAAGTCAAAATTCGGGTGCTTATTTATTCAGGGGTCTTCATTATGAAGTGTGCGACTTCAAATATGTATGATAATCTTGTGCGCCCTCTTTCAGAACCACCTCAACCAAAGAACGTAAAAATGGTCCCGCAGTCTTCGCCCCTTACACAATTCCAGTGGGACTATCATGATAACTGGACATATGCTGTCAAGTCCTATATTGTCCAGATATGTGGAACGTTCCAGGCGTTTGGCCCAATGGAAATCTTGGCTGATTGCGAGCAAAAAGTGACCTCCCAGGCGTGGGTAACATTCAACAGCACTGTCGATACCCTGTGCTGCATACTGGTCACGGAAAAAAGAACTTGCGGAGTCCGTGAGTTCGAGAGCCAGCCAGCAGTAGCGCAGTTACGGACACCAATCTTTGATGAGTTTCCCATTTGATGTAATCACACTGTTTGTTTGAGAAGGCAAGCGTGTAGGCGTTTATAATATTGGTTGAAAATACCATAAAATTCGCTATTTGTTCTCAGTTTCAATATAGTCTTTGTTCGGGGATCCCAGTTAATCTCCTAATGGTCTATTTTATGTGATTCTGGGTTTAAAAATATGCCTAGTAATTGTGATGGGATGTTTGTTCTATGCGTTTTATTATGCACTGTGAAGTGAGATTTCATTATGCACTGTGAAGTGTTTCCCGCTTTATTAATAACCAGTCAAGGTCTGACGGTATCACTAGATGTGAAAATGAGTGTAAGAAGTGTTTCAAGATAATGTGCTACTGATAATTAGTACAAATTAGTGGGCTTTCGCAAAATTTTTTAGAATGATCTGTATCATTTTGCAGAACTTCCTGATGTTTCCAACTTGACGGCTGATGTAAGAAATGAATACATTACGTTAACGTGGAACCGCCCACAAAGTCGATTTGACTATTATTCTATTGAAGCCTTTGACAATGACGTCAGCAACAAAACGATTGACAAGCTCAAGCTGGATGCGCCAACGGCACCATCGTTCACCGTGACCAGGCGCAAGTTACCTGCGGACCATTCGAGCCCTGCACCAAGTTGTCCTGCAGTGTGCGAACTCACCTGAGTGGCCAGTCAGAGCTGATATCTTCTGGAGTGACTGTAAAAGATATCTTCATACCTGCTGAAGGTAAGTGGGCCACAAGTAGGTTCACTTGCGGGGACACCAAGCGACGATGATAACATCAGATGAGAAATGTAAGTGGGGGGGGGGGGATAGCTCTTTCTGAAATATTTGAACAATTACAGTTAAGGTATTTCTCAAACGGATGATTCGCATTTATAGAGGCATGTGCACTAAGTTCATTCTCAATCACTAAGAAAAGATGTGGAAATTCAAGGACTCATTTTTTTTTCTTTTTTAGAGACGAAAACAATCAAAACTAACTGACAATGATGGCTAGTGGTGCTGACTACCGTTCCCAGGCTTAAAAAAACATGCATACCCCACATTTTCACGGGGCAATGACCACTGCGGAAGCACAATTGGTAAAGCATCGAATAAATTATTCGATGGTCATAGGCTCGGTCTTTGTTATGAGCCAGTTATCTTTCCATCCGCATTACTTTATTTAAAGCTTATCGTATCAACTAACAATAACACCCCCTATACTTTTCTTGGCATCATCATGCGTTAGTTCTGATTAGTACGTGTTTATTACTACATGGCCGTTAGTTGTAACATAGTTAGTTTTCTGCTAACAACAGGGCGCCTAAGTTCTTACACGGATATTGTATGCAGCGTATTTTTTGCACGTTATTTGCGTTAAAACCTTCCAATGCACGCCGTCAGGTTTACCAATGAAGATATCTTGCGAAAACAAAACTGGGTTAATCATTGAGTATGACTGCCTTGAGACAAGGTTTACGGAATCATCCATATGTGAGACAGTAAAGGTAAAAGGTGATACCCTCAACAATTCTTGAAGGCAACCTCGCCAGCTCCTGTGAAACCCTGCACTGAGTGCGTGGTAAGCGATGTGCACCTCCTTCTCTCTTCTTCGTGCTCTTTCTTATTCACCGCTCCCTCCATCTAGGATGGCAAACTCGACGTAGTTTATTTAACCTCCCTACCGTTTTTACACTTTTCTATCTCTCGCTTGGTCGCAACTCAGTTTCCGTAGCCAAATAGTATTACCAGACTCAACACAAGAAAAAGTGACAATAGCTGCCTTAAATAGCTATTCCTATGTTTTTTTTCGTGCAAATCTTTACTATGACAGATCTGCTAACCTCAGATGCAGAGGATGAAATGACACAACTAGTACTTGACCATTTTCATTGCGCGGTAACAGTTGGCCTTTAGTATTTCGATTGCTCGTTATAGGTGTAAGAATTCTGAATATTTTTTGTGCTTACGCCGTTGCTTTGGCTTTTTGAATGATCAATTATATCTGGCTGAAGCCCGTAGAGGTCCTATCGCTATTCGCAGACCAGGCTCTAAAGTATTCGAATCCTATGTTTACGAATGCTCTCATGGAATACTAGAATGTAATTCACTTCGAGCCACAAGCAATATTTTTGACGAACGATGACCGTATTTACCGGCACCGTTGTACTTGATTGCAGACAAGTTATTCCATCTGTTCAATATTTACCACCTTCACAACTGCGTTCTTGACCGTGTCAAGCACGTGAAGGTCTTGGAGAATGTATAAGGAAACATTCAAAGGGTTCTAAGTGCGAGTGTCTTACGGGGAAGGAAAGAAGAGGATCTTGTAATTGATTTTTGTATATGTGGTTTAACGTCCCAAACCACCGTATGATTATGAGGGACACCGTGGAGAAGGGCTCTAGAAATTTTGACCAACTGGTTTTTTTAAGGTGTGCTCAAATATGAGCGCACATGCCTACAGCATTTTCACCTTCACCAAAAATACATCGGCCGCAGCTGGGATTCAATCCCGCAATCTGCAGGTCAGCAGCCGAGTACCTTAGCCACTATACCACCGCAGCGAGGCGACAAAATTTTAAATCCCCGTTTTTTGTTATTTTTAAACACAAAATTGACATATTTCATTGGGCATGAGCCATCTGTTGTGGCATGTACTTGCTTAGAAGTGAAGGAAGAAGAGAACGTTGTTCCTGTTCATCTGGTCCGGGGAAAGACGTCAACTCCTGGCTGCCGGCATTTTTTCACTCGTGGCCATATTAGTGAGAAGAGTAAACACTGCCAAGGAAAGCATAGTTGATGTTATTAGTAGTAAATATTATGTAAATGTCAAGAAAGAAATGTGGATGCAAAGATCATTACTAGTAAATACTATGTAAACGTGAAGAAAGAAATGTGGATGAAAAGATCACTTGCCGTTATCAGGAAATGAACCTGCGGCCATCAAACAACGCGTCCGGTGCTTCCAGGTTCGGTCCATGCTCACGGCAAGTTATCTTTTTGTCCAGTTTTTTGTTTACTTTACATTACACTTATTACAACATCGTCACCCCTGCTTTCCTTGGAAGTATTTTCCGTTCTCTGTAGTATATTCCGGTGTATTAAGAGAGGTACTGACCCCCATAGTGTAAATATCAATCCTTAAGTTGTTTTAGGCGGTGTATTGAGAGTGGGAGGGCCACGTTTAAAACGACGTAAGACAATTTGGCATAAAAGTTTGTTACTTAATGATATATCTTAATGCAAACCATGCACCACCATTTATTCCCCGTGCTGTTAATTTGCTCCCTTCTTCCAGTACCTCATCCACCGAGGAACATATCTGTGGTAGCGGAATCAAAATTCTTGACCCAAGTACAGTGGAACCATCCCGATGAAATGGCTGCCGTAATAGAGTCATATAACGTCAAGGTATGTAGAACGTTCAGGACTGGCGGCCAAGTGGGAAACTTCAGTGATTGCGAAGAGCACGAGACGCAACAGATATCGGTAACATTGAACACCACTGAAGATACACCATACTGCGTACTGGTTACAGCAAAAACACGGTGTGGAATGGACAAAATCAATAGTCGGCCGACGGTCGCGGAACTGCGGACGCCAATTTTTGGTGAGTTTATGAGTTCGTTTGATAGTACTACATCTGTTAAAATGGCTTTGTCACAAAATGTCATGACAAGTTGTTGCTGGTTGTCCTGACCGGATGACTGGAACGGTAGGTATAAACACAGCAGTGAAAAGCAAATCATAATAGATGGATGGTGAAACTTTTTTTGTTGAGAAATTAATGGCAATGTTATTTGTTGAAATAGGGACTCAGCGTCTAGTTTTTTTAGATTTATGGACGCATAAATAATTTATAGCGGGGTGTTGCTAACCTGACAGCTGTGGTCACAGTGATCAAGAAAGATCCAGGAAGTTTAATGATTGACCACAGTCGAAGGAAAATCGCACGCAACGATTGAATAAAATGGAAAAACAGTTAATCATGGGAATTGATCAAGATTCTGACGCTGAAGGCCATGAAAACTATTTGTTTGTTACTCTGAACGAAAGCTTAAAATTGCATGTGTAAAGGTGGCAGCAGATCACATACACAATAACTGTGGCTCACAGCAGGTTTTTGTTGTGTGCTAAGTTAGTGACATTATTAGCAATAAAAATGTGGACCATCTGCCCTGATGGGTGCGAAGCAGCAGCAGTGCGCATTTTGTTAACCAGGTTGAAACGGGCGTCAACGCGGGTGCTGAAAGAACGGTTTGAAGTGAAACTCGGTGTGGCGTTTACTCGAGTAAACATTTGTTTGAAATGAAAGGACACGGGAGGCAGGTGGGGTTTCGTGTAGGTTGCATTAAACCGTTTGTCAAGGCTTCGTAGTCTTCGTTTCTTTGGAGTCGAGACACAGGCGTCGGCCCGGAGCAGGCGTGTGTTTCGCTTTGACTACCACAGCCTTGGGATCGGAGAAGCGCACTTTGAGAGGTTTCTGCAGACACGTCACATCGAAGTTGGCAAAGACCAGACCGATGCTAGTAGCCCTTATTGTGGTGGGTAGTTTCCGTTCCGCCACCAAGACGCTCTTGAGCGAGTACACGTCACGCATGTAATCGACGAGCTAATCTCCTCATCCTCTGCCTACGTCAACGTTGAAATCTCCGGTGACTAGGAGAGGCGAGCGCAGACATGCCTCGCCCCAATCTGTCAGGGCGCCATCAGCCGAGCGCTTAAGCTGTTCATATGGCAGGTTGAAAACTAGGTAGTGAGCGAGAATCGCGACGTCGCTCACGTGAATGGCAAGGCACTTGGAGCTGAAGTGCCTTCGAGAAGTTCCTGCTCGTTTTTTCAGTGCTTAAGAGTCGGTAGGTAGCGAGCGACCGTCGCGGTAGGTGAGTGAGTGGTGGTAGCGGCAGGTGTTTCGGGTGAACGGATGAGGCGGTAGCTGTGGGCACTGCGGCTAGCGTACGCCCGGCGGAAAGAGAGCGACGTCACGACGCACTGCGAGGGGAGCATGACGTGAACGTGCAGCTGTGGCGTGACCTACTTCGCACCACTCCAACACCTGCGGCGAGGGCACGCATTGCGGCGCGTTCGTACGGAAGTACGTACGTACGGTGTTACACACGTCGGTCAAAGAGCTGCTTCGCATCTAAAAACTATACACAAATTGCATATTTCAGGGTTCTATAGGAACGCGAACGACTTTACTGTGACATGTTACTAAACTGAGCAGGTGTGGCCAATGTATATCGTATTGCCCAGAGAGTGGAACGATTCACCACAGTCCATGAAAAGTTTCACACTTCTGCTCTGCTAAACGGATAAAAGCAAATCCCGAACATTGAGCTCGTACAGGAAGTATGAACTCGTACAGGAAGTAAGCGATGGAAGTATGATGGCGATTGTCCATGTATAAAAATGGGTGGGTTGTTGAGCGTACTGTTGGACAACATAGTGCATATAGAGATGCATACTACTAAACATGATATCAGCTTTGAGTCAGCCCAATAAAATTTGCTCGTCACATCTGATCACTTAAGAGACAATAGATGTGTACCAAATGGCAAACGTGCTAGCAATAATGACGATTCATTGTTAAATGTCGAAGTTTCTGGCGCCTCGATGATCACCGCAAGAAGATGTGACGAATATCACGTTGAATTCAAGTAAAGCAATAGGTAAACGTCTGCTAAACTGAGAAGAAAATATTGCTCCAGCTTCGTCTTTACGAAAATATGCAGTTTCATTACCGAGACCAATGTCTCATAAATTTGGAACATCTGATTTCAAAAATAGAAGACATCTTGAACTCATGAAAAAATGAGGAACTTCGGGATTTTGCTTCTATGACTCTCTA
The DNA here is from genome assembly GCA_013436015.1 of Rhipicephalus annulatus. NCBI lineage: Eukaryota > Metazoa > Arthropoda > Arachnida > Ixodida > Ixodidae > Rhipicephalus > Rhipicephalus annulatus. The sequence goes on along the minus strand of WOVY01009962.1, from coordinate 431,776 downwards.
AAGCCCTTTATGCCGGCATTACCCGAGCGTGATAATGTTTCATTTTTTACCGGCTGAACATTTTTAGTGGTTTCACAAAAGCCGAAGCTTCGTTTTTCATTGGTGTTTCTGTTTAACTGATGTTAAAAAGAGTTGTCGTTGTTTTTGTTAGCCGCTCAAAATGGGCGCGATGTTTTTCTTTTTTCATTGTGGTATTGGTGTGTCGACAGCCATTTTTCTTAAGTGTAACGTAGAATAGTGGGTGATTCATGGTACCGCATTCCGTATTCAGATATCGCACATGCTGTAAGCTTATAGCGAAGAAAAGTTGTTGAGTGCTTGAATTTTCATACAACAAAAATAACTTAGATTCATCCAGGCTTCCTTAGGACAATTGTTCCACTTCAACAATTTGTTAGTCATTGTGTCTCAGCAACAATTATGAAATCACCGAAGATAGTTGAACGCTTTCTTTATAGTTTCTAACTGATTACAGATCTCCCAGAAGTGACGAACCTTCACATCGTGAGTGTCGGGGCGGATTTCTTCACGTTGCATGGGGAAAACCCAAGTCAATGAGGGTGGCGATTTGGGCTTGTTGGTGTGGTTGCATGATGATAGATGGTAGCGCAGACAACGGACACGGACAAGAGAAGGCACATAGACACAACACAGCGCTACTTTCAACAACAGTTTATTACACGCAGATCCCCGTGGTGTATGCGATCCACCACGCCAACGTCGCACGTGCGTAGCTCTAAAAACCATCAAATATAACCATAAATATAGTATTGGAACATGCGCGTTGGTTATATTTGATGGTTTTTAGAGCTACGCACGTGCGACGTTGGCGTGGTGGATCGCATACACCACGGGGATCTGCGTGTAATAAACTGTTGTTGAAAGTAGCGCTGTGTTGTGTCTATGTGCCTTCTCTTGTCCGTGTCCGTTGTCTGCGCTACCATCTATCATCAGAAAACCCAAGGTCAACTTTGACTACTACTGGATTGAAGTCACCAGCGCCAACAACAGCAGGCCTAATATATCACAGGATGTGGTAGGGTCATGTGTTAACGGCACAATAATACGCCCAGACCAGACTCAAGTCACTTGTAGTCATTTAGAACTTTGCGTAAACGTTGTCTTCAAGGTGCGGACACATATCAGTAAACCATCTGCGCGCACTTCCCCTGGTGTCACATTGACGGACTTTTTCATTCCGGGCAAAGGTAAGAAAATGACGATTGTCGGGTCGGTATGTCTATTTGCTTTCGAAACGTGGATCTTACTTGTCTGCATAATACAGCCGTCATGTCACATATCTCTCGACCTGCCTACAAATGTAGAATCTTTGATGAGTTACGTACTGAACACTTGTCAGCTTGTAGGTACAATGTCGATTTTTATTAAAGAGAACACGTGAGCGCACAGCTTCTCCTCTCCGGCGCCTGCTTGCAGCACGTTCAAGTGGGAGCACGGCCTTTTATTCTGGTCATCTAGTGGCGAGCCTAACAACCAGTCATAGGTGATGTGGGACCTGAGGCGAGATTGCAACCAACTGCTTCCAGGCAATTACGCAAGAGGCCACCTTGACATATTGCCTCATCGCCTTCAAGCAGCGTGCAGACGAAAAGCGCCAAATCCTGACTGGCTGTAGGCTTAGTGTTCACGTGTTTTATTAAGAACTATGAGGCTAAGAGGAGGTAGTCCTTGTAACAAGGTTAGTGAAAGCGAGAAAGAAACCTCGATCTTGCCTTTGAACGTGGTGTAATTTGGGGGGTTCTTTGAGCTTCTCAGAAGTTCCTAAGCCTAAAAGAACAAATTAGATGTTTTTATTGCATTTAGACTGTTTCACATTGTGTAAGATCTATGTCGTAGATATCACTATATTCTACAATGTTAATGCGGCGAACACTGCCATGGGGGTCAAATTGAGAAATGTGGCCTTCTCGGTGTGTGGTGACGATATACTCTGACGAATGCTGCAGTTCACGTGAAGAACCTCACCGTGAGCTCCATCGGGGACGACAACTTTACCCTGACTTTGCAGAAAGGGGGAAGCTGCTTGGAATACTGCACAGTCAAGGTCACCGACAACATCGATGGCGTCAGCGGCAACGCAAGCGACGGCTTAGTGTCCTGCAACAAGAAAGCCGTGATTACCTCGAGCCAAACAAGTGTCACATGCGATCAGTCGCTGACGTGCGCTAACGTGACCATCGCTGTGAAACCGCATGTGAAGGGACTGCATTATAGCCCTTCGAATCAAGAGACGCTACCCGGAGTTAACTTGTCTGGAAAAAGTACGTCATTTCTATTAAGTAAGATTACATATTAGAGTTAGCTTAAACATATTGTTACGGGGAGCAGGCGTCTGAAAAATGCCTTTACTTTTGGTAAACAGGCAGGCATACAATATGGAGCCCGGTCTGCACGAGCACGTGCTAAACATCGTCCTCTTTTCTAGAATGTTCATTTGTGGCGCCCCGTAGCATCACCCCCGGCGGCGAAGGCACCGTCTCGGTGCTTGGTTGGTCTGAGTAAAATCGTTTCAGCCGAGTGACGTGAACAACGTCAGAACACGATCGCGCGCTGGTGGCGTTAAGAGGTTCAATTTCATATGTCACGTCGGTGACTTGGCGCACCACACGGTACGGACCCGAGTACGGTGAAGTCAGCTTTTCGCACAGGTCAACTCGCCGCGACGGCGTCCAGAGAAGGACTGTGTCACCTTGACTGAAGTAGACATCACGATGGCACGCGTTGTAGACCTGTCGCTGTCGTTCCTGCGATTCGCTCAGACGCCGGCGAGCAATCTCACGTGCCTCTAGAGCTCTAGAAATCACATCGCGGGCATATTCTGACGTGTGGCCAACGTCAGGAAGGAGCGTGTCGAAAGGCAACGTAGGTTCTCGTCCGTACAGGAGGAAAAATGGCGAGAAACCTGCAGTGTCATGCCGAGACGTATTATAGGCAAATGTTACAAATAGAAGGGCGAAGTCCCAGTCACGATGGTCGGAAGAAACGTACATGGCGAGCATGTCCGTGATGGTTCTATTTAGCCGCTCCGTGAGCCCGTTGGTTTGAGGATGATATGCCGTTGTGAACTTGTGCTTTGTAGCGCAAGAGTGCAATATGTCTTGGATAACTTGTGATAAAAAGTAGCGGCCCCGATCGGTAAGCAGTTGCCGAGGAGCGCCGTGGTGTAATATGACGTCTTCTAGAAGAAAGTCAGCGACGTCGGTCACACAACTGGTAGGAAGAGCCCGTGTGATGGCATACCGAGTGGTGTAATCCGTGGCGACTGCTATCCATTTGTTTCCGCTGGCCGATAAAGGAAACGGTCCTAGTAAGTCAACACCTATCCTATAAAATGGTTCGGATGGGATCTGAATGGGTTGAAGGCGTCCCCCTTTAAGGGTTGCTGGTTTTTTGCGGTGTTGACAGGATTTGCATGAAGCGACGTAACGGCAGATGGATCGGTAAATACCGGGCCAAAAGAAGCGACGTCGAACGCGGTCATAAGTTCTTGAAACTCCCAGGTTACCAGCTGTCGGAATATCATGCAACTGTGCAAGGACAGTCTGACGCATATGTTGTGGTATGACCAACAGCAGCTCAGGTCCGTCAGGATGCATGCTGTAGCGATATAAGACGCCATCTTGGAGCAGGAACATACGGAGAGACGGAGGAGTTGTGGGACCACTAAGCCGAAGGATTATATCTCTGAGGTGAGGATCACGGCGTTGCTGATCTCCGATGTTGCTAAACGCGGAAAGTGCCAAAACGCAAGTAGACTCATCGCTCTCAGAAAGGTCTGCTGGGTCTACTGGATGACGCGACAAGCAATCAGCATCCTCATGGTGGCGACCTGATTTGTAGACAACCATGTAGGAATATTCCTGTAGCCGTAGAGCCCACCGGCCGAGACGTCCACTAGGATCTTTTAAGGACGACAACCAGCATAATGCGTGGTGATCAGTGACAACCGTGAACGGGCGCCCATACAAATACGGCCGAAATTTAGCCACTGCCCAGACGAGTGCGAGGCATTCGCGTTCTGTGATGGAGTAATTTCGCTCTGCTGGCGATAACAGACGGCTAGCGTATGCAATAACGCGCTCGCAGCCATGCTGTCGTTGTGCCAAAACGGCTCCGATTCCGTGGCCGCTGGCGTCGGTACGCACTTCCGTTGGAGCGCATATATCAAAGTGGCCGAGAATCGGTGGCGTCGTAAGTCTACTCGTCAGTTCAACGAATGCTCTGGTTTGTTCAGGTCCCCACACAAAAGTCACATTTTTTTTAGTAGTTCCGTGAGCGGTCGTGCGACGTCAGCAAAATTCCGCACAAATCTACGAAAGTAAGAACAAAGGCCCACAAAGCTTCGAACATCGTTCACAGAGGTCGGCACAGGAAAATCCTTGACGGCACGGATTTTCTCAGGATCGGTACGAACACCAGAAGAATCGACAAGGTGTCCAAGGACAGTGAGCTGCCGGCGGCCGAAGTGACATTTGGACGAGTTTAGTTGGAGCCCTGCTTTGCGGAAAACCGAAAGAATTGTTGAGAGACGCTCGAGGTGAGTTTCGAAAGTTGGCGAAAAAACAATGACGTCATCAAGGTAACATAAGCAGATTGACCACTTGAAACCGTGAAAAAGAGCGTCCATCATTCGTTCGAATGTAGCTGGGGCATTGCATAACCCGAACAGCATTACTTTGAACTGATAGAGCCCGTCGGGAGTTATAAATGCCGTCTTTTCACGGTCCAGATCATCAACTGATATCTGCCAGTACCCGGAACGAAGGTCGATGCAAGAAAAATAATTTGCTCCACTAAGGCAGTCAAGAGCGTCGTCTATCCGCGGCAGAGGATACACGTCTTTTTTGTAACCTTGTTGAGATTTCTGTAATCGACACAGAAGCGCCAGCTGTTATCCTTCTTTCTCACAAGCACAACGGGCGAAGCCCAAGGACTTGAAGACGGTTCAATGATGTCTCGGGCAAGCATCTTGTCGACTTCTTGCTAGATCACGTGGCGCTCGGTGGAGGAAACTCGATAGGGTCGCCGGTGTACTGTATTTGCATCACGATTGATTTGCTTTACGATGGTCGTTTGACCTAGGGGTCGGTCGCAGAAATCAAAGACGTCTTGATACGACGCAAGAAGGCCACGAAGCGCAGGCACATGCTCGGCCGGGAGATCAGAGGCAATCATTCCAGTTATGCAGTCTAGTGTACTGCACGACAGAATACTTGCAGATGACAGTGTATCCTCTGTAAAGGCCGATATGTGGTAGTCGCCGGCTGGGGCAAGGGTTGCAAGGGATATTCCTCGTGGCAGCACTTCAGAGCAAAGTCCAAAGTTCACAATAGGGAGACATGCCATGCTGTTCTTCATTGTGATGATGGTGTGGGGGAACGTAACATTGAGCGAACAGAGTACTGTAGGATTAAACGAAATGACATAATCGCCGTCAGCCACAGGTGGATCAGAAGAGACGTCGATATACGTCACAGCTCGACAAGATAGGCGAACAAAGTCGGCGGAGCATAGCTTTGGCGGCGCAGGATCAGGAGGGTCAACGGCGTGTGGTAGAACAAGCTGAACAACACCAGCAGAACAGCCAATTAGGGCGGAATGCTCCGACAGAAAATCGAGTCCCAATATGATGTCATGTGGGCAGTGGTCCAGTACGTAAAACAGAACAGTGGTATGACGTCCAGCAACAGTGACACGGGCGGCACACATCCCGGTGACCGCTGGTGTTGCACCATCAGCTACTCGGACAAGAGTGATCGGAGCAGGAGTGAGCACTTTCTTGTGTCGAGCACAAAGGCTGGAGTTCATGACTGATATGTGAGCGCCGGTGTCAATTAGTGCTGCCACAGAAGTACCGTCAACATTTACCTTAATCAAGTTGTTGTGTCTGGGTATCGTGTGTAGAGGAATTTCGGGTCGGGTCGTCGAAGCAGGCTCACCTCTAGGTGCTGCGCCCGTCAGTTTTCCGAGGACTGGTGGTAGGAGGGTGAGGGGGAGCGACGTCGGTTAGTTGAGCGGGACATGCGTCCAGAGGGCGACGGGGAGCGGCTTGGTCGGGCGGGTCTGGATGGCGAAGCATCATCTTGTGCCGTGTAGATCGGCATCCGAGAGCCAGAAGGTGGACGTCGGGTGTTGGCATAATGCGACCACGGCTGCCAACCCCAGGAAGTGCGGCAATGACGTGAAATATGGCCCACTCGTCCACAGTTGAAGCAGATCGGCCTGTCATCGGAAGTTTGCCATTCTGCCGGGTTCCGGTAACGTGGGCGGTTGTTCGGTCCGCGGGACATATTAGGTGTACTGGACAGTCGGTAGTCAGGTCGGTTAACGGGGCATAGCGTCTGAAGGCCGGCGTTGGCCAGTTCCTGGCGTACGACACTCTTGAATAAAGAAATCTTGGCGCGAGAATCGTCATGGGCCTCGACTTGGTCAGACAGGGGAGATGCTGCCTCGATTTCGTGGCGCACGATGCGCACGATATTGTCGGAAGCAGCAGGGGCTGGTGCCAAACGGGCGTCCTCGCAGGTAGATGTTGCAGCCGTGTTGGGAAGACGCGAAAAGTGTGGAGTGATACGGCGACTTTTCGCGTCTTCGAAGCGTCGGCATTCATTAATAACGTCGTCTACGGTCGATGAGTTTCGATATACGAGGAGATGGAAAGCGTCATCGGCGATTCCTTTGAGGATGTGCGCGACCTTTTCAGATTCCGGCATCTTGTCATCAACCTTCCGGCAGAGGGCGAGCACATGTTGTATGTATGTGACGTACGACTCGGTGCCGGACTGGAGTCGGGACGCTAGTTCTTTTTGCGCAGCACGACGACGCCCGATGGGCTTGCCGAAAAGATCGATGAGTTTCTGCTTACAGATGTCCCAACTCGTGATATCTTCCTCGTGGTTGGAAAACCAAACTTTAGCTGTACCATCAAGGTAAAAAATAATATTGGCCAACATGACCGTCGGATCCCAGTTGTAAAGAGCGCTCACTCTTTCGTACAGCTGAAGCCATTCCTCCACGTCAGTACTGTCACTGCCCGAAAATGTGCCTGGGTCACGCGGTTGAGTCAGGACGACGGTGCGGTTAGTAGCAGCTGGATGCGGTGCTGTTGGTTGCTGCGTAGTTGGACGAAGCACGGTTGGGGTAGTCTCCGAAGAATCCTCGTGTTCGTCTTGATCAGGCATCGCACAGGCAGCCAAGGAACGTCCGCTGCGTAGAATCGTCGTGGTGTTGACTGTGGGAAGACCCGCACTCTCCACCAAAATGTTACGGGGAGCAGGCGTCTGAAAAATGCCTTTACTTTTGGTAAACAGGCAGGCATACAATATGGAGCCCGGTCTGCACGAGCACGTGCTAAACATCGTCCTCTTTTCTAGAATGTTCATTTGTGGCGCCCCGTAGCAATATTTCACAGCTGTCGCATATGCTGTGATCTAGGTTATATCGCGAAACAGATGAGTCTTCCTCCCGGGGCTTCTTAACCCCTATCATTCAGGATGCTCATTTACTCTGCATTTCATTTGAGTTCGATAAAGTGGATAGTCACGCCCCTCCTCTGCGTGAGCGGTCAATGAGCTACATAAGGGCATCGTGACCGGTCTTTGAGAACGTAGCGTCTGTAGTGGATGGGTAAGACGGCACAGTATGATCATTTTAAGGAATCGTTACCAGTCAATGATCGCCTGAGAGAAAAAGTAGCCAGCAGATATTTCCGTCATAATACTGCTAATTCCTTCATCACGTGGTTCATGTCAACGCAAATGCTAATTTGGGTTTTTTCTCTTCATCTCGAATGAGCCAGACTCTATACCGAAACAGTTTGATGTTTCACAGTAGCACTATTAACACTTCAGTTGAGGCCATCATAAGAACACTTAGATTAATCCCTGGCCAATTCCTGACTGGAATGCGCATGCAACGTTGTTTAATATAAACGACTCAGATTAGAGACGTGCCTGGATGAAATTGAGCCACATTAATTTGCAAACAATAGGTGAGGGCAGTGAAGATCTTGTGGCCCAAACGCATCTCACATTGTCCCCTCAAGTTCTTCTCTTTTTTCGTTTCGAGCGCTTCTTTTTCTGTCCTGTTTTTGTAGCAATGCGGGGCATTAGGATGAGGATGGTTCAAATGAAGAAGTGAAGTCACGCTTTCGAAGAACGAGATGTACTAATCTGTGCGCCATGAAAATAAAACGCGAAACAGTCACTCTCAACAGGGATTCCAACCGGCGCATTAACATCACAACACACGTCGAATCATGGGTGTCTTCTATATTAAGTTATAGAGAGGGTGCCTACCAGAATATTATAAGTAAACATCGAGCGGCATAATTAAAGAAATGTATGGCCCGGTGAATCGACCATCACAAACATTTTTTGTATCCGTCAAATACCAATGGACGTTGACAGATCTGCCGCACGCTGCAACTGCTTTCAGTCTTCTCTCGCCGCGATAAGTGAGCCACAAGCCATGCAGTAAGCATGGCTCGAGAAAAAAGGTTACATCGGGTACACGCTATGACTCTCAGCACTGTCTCTTTTTGCTTCGAACACTGAAGACCTTCATTTCAGTGTGATTGCGAGTGCACTCACAGGCCCATGGCAGCCTCCAGTGGTGGCAGAAATCAGTCACTGCGCATACATTAGCTAATGGCGGGACTTGAGCCACAGTCGTTTCGATATACGGCATCATTTTCCTTATTGGCAGGGTGGTATGTAACTAGCTTTGCTAAATATTTGTTAATTTCAAAATGCGTGCTCCTCTAAAATACTTGTTAAATATTTTTGTTGGGATAGCTGGTAACTCATCATATTGTGAGTAACTCTAGCGCTATTGAATTTGGCGTAACTTTCAAGTTGCGCCACAATATGATGTTTGGCTCGCCTGTTCCCATGAGTCACGACTCCTGATCAGCAGCACTTTCTTACCAATCTCGGAAAAATGTTGCCCTTTATGTTGCGCTACGTTGTGTAAGTTTGTTGTCAGAGAAATTATCATTGATACCATGTAATCTTTGCACTGGAAGAGGCATTCGAATAACTGCTCGAACAACTGCAACATTATAGCTGCGAGTGCTCGACAATCCATCGTACCGACTGTGTGTTGTACGTAACGCGAATTCTGCTTTATTTCTTTACAGCTCCTCCCCCTGTGACCGACTTGAAGCGGGTGAAAATCACGCACAGCTACTTTACAGTGACATACAGGGCTCCGAAGAAATGCTATGCCGATTTCCAACATACCATTTGGCATTCGAATGCCCGTGCGAGAGCTAGGATTGGTGACTGTCACCTGGAGAGGGCGATCAATCGTATTACAGTGACCTGCCTAATTGGTGCCCGTGGAAAGGTCAACATCGCAGTACAAACGAAAGCCATCGCACCGTCGAGACGTGTCTCTGCTGGGGCCAGGTTAACGGCTGTTGACACTAAGCAGAAGTGCCTCCCATACCACCACGTTTAGCAGGGATATCCGGGGTGAATACGGCTGCCGTAGGTCTCAGTCATGTTTTCGCAGTATACAGCGGATTTAAGAACTGCAACAGTTACAGTGTCACATGCTGCACTCTAAATGCTCGACAGCCTTATGCAATACTCCCGAATACCCCCTGTTTCTTCCTTTCTAACCACCTCTGCTTAGGTTAATGGAGTTCCTATAGCTTCAGGCTGTGTGGCTGTGTTAGCTTGTTTGTGGCCATACCTAAATTCTTAGAAGAAATTCGATCGATATGAACGGATTAGAAAACGAGCTATATCACAAGCAGCACGCAGTCAGAGTAGCGATTTTACGGAACTGGCTAGTTTTTAGCCAAATGAGAAAAAGCAATGTTACGATGAGTTCAGGTATTAATCTACACCAAAAAATACCATTTTGAACAAGCAAGGCACAAGAGAGCACAAACTTTCAGTTCTTATTCTGTATTCAAGGAAAAGAACTACTGTGCAAGTAACAAACAATAGTTGTTCAAGGTATCCTTAAATGATCCTCCCAAGCACAGTTAGTAAGTACTCACTAAGCCACATTTATTGCATTTTTGAATCGGCGAAGGGCCCACTACGTTTCGTTACGCGAACTTACGTAGCTGTTGACTTTGTTTATGCTTCTGCTGCTGAAGATGCTCTAATAATTATGGTTGCTTTGTAATGCGTGGGTTTCTCAAACACCCTCTCGTTGCTCAATTCACATCTTTTCACGCCTGGCGTGATTCTACTCTTCCAACGCGAAATACGATGCGTTAACGAGACTCCTACCAACACATGAAACTCATAGTTTTTTTTTTTTCAAAGCAGTTTCAACAAATCTCTTTGCTCTGCTGTAGAACACTTGCCATGCAGACGGCCTGCGTTCGATCATCACTTGCATCCGGGAATGATTGTTATTTATTTCATTTGCATCTTCCTCAATTTTCGTCGACAAGCTGAATTTTCGGCCCCGCCGCGATGGTCTAGTGGCTAAGGTACTCGGCTGCTGACCCGCAGGTCGCGGGTTCGACTCCCGGCTGCGGCAGCTGCATTTCCGATGGAGGCGGAAATGTTGGAGGCTCGTGTACTCAGATTTGTATGCACGTTAAAGAACCCCAGGTGGTCAAAATTAGTGGAACCCTCCACTACGGCGTCTCTCATTATTAAATGGTGGTTTTGGGACGTTAAACCCCACAAATCAATCATTCAAGATGAATTTTCGCTCACAACAAACAATGTCGACGCCGAAATTTCTGCGAGACGAGCTTTGTAATGCTGGTTAATAATGAAAAAGGCAGAAAAGCAATATCTGTATAAAAAAAGAGCATCCGCTTCGATGCTTTGGTGACTTTCACGTTGTGAAGCTTTCAGCCAGAAAACCGGCCATACTTCTCCAATAAACATCGAACATTTTGCCGGTACGTGCGTAATATACCAGTGGAACCTTGACTACTTGCCCGTACATTAAACGTACATCATCCAGCCGCTTACGGTCACCAAACAGGGTTACATAGGCATGCTCGGTGCCTATAAGTTTCCTTGAACTAAAATTATTCAGACGACAAGCACATACACCATTACAGGCATCTTACAGAACACTCTAACGATTTCTTTTATATTCACTATTTTTGATAAACCTTTCAGCTTATGTTCCCTTCGGCATCTTTATAACATGTGCCAAATTATACAATGGTAGGTAATTTAGTTTCTCAGAAACCTAAATTGAAAATTGATACCAAATTCCGGAATCATGTTTGTAAAAACAGGCCACCAGGTGTGACGTACAAACGTGTCTAGCCCTTCTACACCGCCCCACCCAGCAGACCTTTTCAACGCACGTTTTCATCTACGAGACGGTGACGACGCAAGAACAGTTTGGTTTTTTCCATATTCATACCGTGTTAGTCTTTGTTTACATCGGGTCTTCTGGTAACAGTGAGCAATGAGAAGATCAATGCGGGCAATTCACTGCTTCACGCGTTGACGGGTCGCATTCAAAAGGCCATTTTCCGCAACCAGGTAGTAGCGGCAATCATTGCTGAACTCGTCGCTGGTCAGTTCATACGGGCTGGCATTGCTTGACTCCGCGTTGGAGGACGTCGCCAGCGTGCTTTTCGCGTGACAGAAGAAGCACGTGAACCATTTTTAACCTTGGCCAGCCGTGCATGGCGGCGTGTGGCCGTGGTTTCGTGCACATCACCGTGTACCTACACGGAGCAGCTCCCTAATTGGGACTCATCGTTTATTGCTTATTTCTTTAAGTATTGACGAGTATCTTGACAAAACTAACAGCCCTATAGGGTGCTACAGGGCTGTTAATACTATTTGAAAAGAGACCGCTTTCCGCAGCTAGTTTGTCTAGCAAAACTAGATGGCGCAAGAGCACCGAAGCGCCACGACCTTCTCAGCGGCACGGCCGTGATGTGGCATGTGGCGGACGTTGCCCTGCATGCCTACGGCGAGAAACCGTGGTGGTAGTCATTCTTGAAGAAGGAAAATTCACCTAATTTCTGTCAGCCATAACACGACGCGGCGCAGTGCCTAAGAGAAAATAAATATATATATACACGTATACCTATACTGTGCATGACATCGACGCCGACGCCGGCGGCAAAATCCAGCCGAGAGTATCCATATTATTCAATAAAAAGAAACATGCGGTGCAGACTATGTGCTGCGCCCGCTTCGCAGGCCTTCAACCAGGCAGCGGCGGTGGCGAATCGGCCGGTCATCGGCGACAGTGAAGTGGAAAGGAGAAGGCCATTAGATCACGCGTTCAAACGTGGTAGCGCCCGTTCGCCGCTGCGGAGAACGGTTTATAGTTGATAATGCACCGGAGTTCCCTTTACACTTAAAGATAAACGATTCTTTTTTAAGCAATTAGTAACTGCTGATGAGAATTACATCGTGTCAAGGATTTGGAGTACGAGCTCTCACAGTCCCGACAGAGTGAGCGGGCTTGAATGACATCAAAAGTAGACCTGTAACGCAGACCACTTATTCTTTCTATTTATTGAGATTTAAGGAGTGCAAAATAAATTCTTGCATGTCTTCATGTACGCGCTCTGCATTGCGCGTGGATTTATTTGTATTTAAAGGTATTCGTACTAAAGATTTTTCACGATAGATTTTTCTCTGTAAATTATCTCGTGTACAATATGCCACATGAAATTAAGACAAGTTCGGCCCTTCAATTTAATGTATTTTTTAGGAAATCAGCTGCGTACATTTGTGTGCACATTATCCTTTATTAACACAAAACATGTCAACGAATCCGCCGCTTGCATCGATACTGATTGCGATAAGACATATACAGTGTTGGCATCAAGAACTGTGGTTCAATGAGTTCACCATGGAGGTTATCAGTGGCTAACTCGAAAAAAGGGTTACAATGTCAAAGACCAATGTACAATAAAACAGAAACAGTATTTCAGAAACTAATCGTGATAGCAACGCTTTTCCGTGGTATTACCAGTGTGAATGTACCATTTTACATAACACCACGTTTCTTGAGGGGTGCGTTATCAGTTTGTACCCACTGTCGTTAAGGAATATTTTTAAACACATAGTTATGCATACAGTTTACAAACAAGCATAGTTTGTAACCATACAACACGTACGAACAAACATACAGTTGTGAGCTTGAATGTAAACATTCGACAGATGTCTGTTGCGACTGCAGAATTGTAACTGAAATGTGGAATTGTGCTTATAAGCATGGGCTGTAATAACGTACAGTCCAAGCCTCAGGTTTTTCCTAATTTTTTTCTGCAATTCGACATCATTTCCTTAAAAGCTGCATAAATCTTATGTTTCTCCTACGAATTTTTTTAAAAAATACTTGTTGCAAAACCAGGGTTTTACAGAACCCCAGCGTCACATCTTACGATTACCCGTCTGTGCGGTGTAGTAGTTATAGCACTCGGTTGTTCACAGATAGGTCCCCGCATTGAAAACGGGCCGCGGCGGCCGCCTTATCAGTGGAAGTGAAAAATGCCAGAGGCCCGTGTACTCAACTTTAGGTGCACGTTGAGGTACCCCGTTGGTAGAAATTTTCAAAGCCCTTCACTACCGCCTCTCTCGTATTACATCACGCTTTTGGGACATCGGACGCCATGACTGATTTCTATGCTTATGAACTGCAACAATTTACAGATCGACTGATAAGCGCCCTTTGCTGTGCTCTTCTGGAGGCCGGGAATTAAATGCGTTAATCGCGTAAATCAGTGGATGGGTCGTCCGATGAATATGCTTGTATTGTTGCCGAAAAGCCCTTCTAATTATTTGTTGATTCCCCACTGTGAACCTCCGTCACATTTTGATTAAGGTCACGAGATGCGCGTAGCGTATTCGCTTCTTTCGGGCCACCCCTCCCGGTTTACCTTCCACAGCTTGCAATTGCAACGTGCAACAGTTTTTTCTAACTGCTCGTTCTGAACAAACTCTGAAAATGTAGGAGATGGTGAGTTTGTGAAGGAATGGCTCCTTTAGTGTATCCATCCGATGGCCACTTGGAAAAGTACTGCATGGCCCGGGACGACGACGAAGTGATTGCTTAGCAGATCGCAGTTTCAGTAGGTGCTCTCTTTTTTCACCTAATTTTAAGTGAACTTCGCGAATATCCCATCCGTGTCCGTCGGTGATGGACGTGGACCCCCACGAACGTCCGCCAGTTACGGCGGCGTCGGCGGTGGCCGCATCCAGGAAGCGTACGGGACTCTACCGCGACTACGACAGCGAGGGCACTCTTGTTTACTCAATGAGCAGCGCGGAGCCTTCTGACGACGACGATTTTAAGCTGGTGCTGAGCCGTAAATTGAAGAGGCGGAACGTCAGAACATCTTCGTCATCTAGTACTTTGAACGACAGAGTGCCAAGGAGATCCATGACAAACACTATCCTTTTTGTCCCTGAGGTACCGGATGGTAACATGAAGCGCCTCAACAGGCAATCTGTTTCTGTGATGCTGGAAGGACTCGTGCCAAACGAGATCACAGACATCAGAGTGAACACGCGTAAGAACGTATTGGCCATCGACGTGTTGCATGCTGCGGCACTTAATGTACTGCGCAACGTCAACGAGTTGGGGGGAATGAAAGTTTGCTCCTACATTCCTGTGAGCTCTAACGTCGTCACTGGGGTCATCTACGATGTGGATACTGCCATTCCAAGCTCCGACTTCGATGTTCTGGTCAAACCGGCAAATGAAGCCAGCGTCATCGCAAAAGTTGTTCGTTTGGGAAACTCACGCTGCTTGAAGATCATGTTCAAGGGCGATTCTCTTCCTTCACACGTAAAGGTGGGCCATTTTCGGCATTCAGTGCAACCTTTCATACCGAAGCCCTTACAGTGCTATAAGTGCATGAAGATGGGCCACGTGAGAAGCGTATGCGAAAATAGGACGGTGTGTCCTCGTTGCGCGGAAGCCCATTCTGCAGATGACTGCGAAGCAACTACCCTCAAATGTTCGAATTGTCATGGATCACATGCGGCTTCGTCAAAAGAATGCCCCAAAATCCAATGAGAAATAGCGGTATTGAAACAAATGGTCAGAGACAATTCGTCGCATCGAGAGGCTGCCAGGACCATCCGAAAGAGGCGTCATCGTCGCCGCAGTTCATCAAAGAATGCCGCAGACGCTGCATCGAAAGCACCACTCCACCACCCTTCTCTTCCACCGCCCTTGCCTCCCAGACCGAAGGCAGCCAGCGCGGTCAACAAACCAACGAGCAGCACTGTTGCAGATTATTTAGTTTGGCCTTTATTGCCGAAATCACAGCCACCTGCAAATCCCAAGCGCACATCGACAGTCACATCACTCCAGCCAGCCGCTGACAAGCTGCCTGAGGAGGACACAGAAGTCATCAGAATGTTCCGAACACTGCTGGATGCCATGCGAAAGCTGTGCAGCAGCCTGAAGTCTCCACTCGCTCAGAGTGCACTACAAGTACTGGATGCTCTAAGTCCAGTATTTGCAAGTCTCCAGTAGCAACCATGGCTCAACCAATTTTCTCCTTCCGCAACGAGGTCCGACAAGCGTCGATAATGCAGTGGAACACGAAAGGCCTGAGATCGCGCATCTCTTCGTTCCGTGAGTTTATATTCATGAATCGTATTCCTATGATAGTTATATGTGAACCGAACGTCCAACAACCTCCTAAACTGTCAGGGTATGAATCTTTCGTTTCTTCAACGTGCGAGGAACGCAGCAAGGTGGTTGTTTACATTCGCACAGATTTCACATATGTGCATCATGCAGTTCAACCGCATGATGACAATATGTCTGCTTACGTGTTAAAAAGGAAAAAGTGTCATTCACACTCATTGGTGTCTACATATCACCATCCGGACGATTTGAACAAGACCGACTACGAGACATACTGACAACAACTACGGGCCCGTGGGTTATAACTGGAGACTTCAAGGCACATCACTTAATCTGGGGTAGTTCGACGATGAACGCTAAAGGAAGAAACCTCGTGTCATTCGCTTCGAAGCATGACCTATGTTTCTTAAATGATGGCAGTCCTACGTACCTGCGGGGCCTTACGTACAGCAGTTGCCTCGATTTGACTCTGGTACCCAGAAACTTCCGGTCGCAAGTGCACTGGTTTTCAGACGTCGAAACGCATGGGAGTGACCACATTCCAACTTATATGCGAATAAGGGGTCTTACTAACTCCTTTTCTAAGACCACAATACGAAGAATTGATTGGTCCAAATTTCAGCGACTCATGGAAAATACATGCCGTGAAGACCCTGACCAGAACTTGGAGGATGTCATCAAAGAGGCAATGAGGGAAGCTTCCTGTCTCCTCCCGTTCACCGGCAAGCGTTCAGATTTCGACGTTGAACTGAAAAAACTGTGCGCGCTTCGCCGAAGGGCGGAAAGAAGATACAGGCGGACGAAAGCATTATGCGACTTGAGGCTGGCACGACGCATACAGAAAAAAAGTCCAACGACGTTTAGACAAACTTGAACAGGAACGCTGGAAATCATTCTGCGAATCATTGGATCCCCGAAAGCCGTTGTCACGCATCTGGAGCACTATTCGTGGCCTGCGCTCGACTCCCCAACAAAGACATCCTTTCATGGCTTTAGCCCTACATTCAGGCCACACCCAACTTGAAGTGGCAAATGAGTTTTGTACGCGAATCGCTGGTGTGTCCGCCTTGTCCGCTGGCACCATTAGGAGTGTTATCCCTGAACCCCGCATCTACGAAATGGACAATCTTTTCACTATAGAAGAACTTGACGCATCTTTGGCGGCTTCCCGACGATCATCTTCACCAGGACCCGATAACATCACCTACGCCGCTCTAGCCAACCTTCAACAGGAGGCAAGGGGACAGTTGTTAAGCTATTACAACCACTCATGGCTTGCGGGCAATGTTCCCCAGGATTGGAAGATAAGTCGACTTGTGCCACTGCTCAAAGCAGGAAAGTCACCATTTGATTTGACATCATTTCGCCCTGTTGCCCTCGCAAGTTGCGTAGGAAAAGTCATGGAAAGGATGATACTTACATGCCTAGAATGGTACCTCGAGCGCTACAACATATACCCAAGCTGCATGACAGGTTTTCGGCGAGGTAGGTCATCTCTTGACAACGTGATTGATCTCACAACATTTATCCAGCAACAGAAGAGCCTCAAGCGTATACCACTAGCACTCTTCCTCGACGTCAAAGGGGCTTATGATAACGTAACACATAAAGCCATCCTAGACTCGTTGGAAGCTGTTGAAATTGGTGGTCGGATGTTCCAATGGATCCAGGATTATTTGATGAGAAGGTCCTTTTTGTACAAACCTCAGATGGACCTACCACCAATTACTATACCTCCCGTGGCATCCCTCAGGGCGCCGTATTAAGTCCCACTTTATTTAACCTCGTGATGGTAGGACTTCGTGAAATTTTGCCGAGTACCATCCTCATATCCATATATGCTGACGATATTTGTCTATGGACTTCAGCTGTAACTCGTCTACAAGTACGTGCAAGAGTCCAGCAGGCTGCCACCCTGACATGCTCATATCTCCGCAAGCAAGGTCTTTCCGTCTCAACGGAGAAATGTGCATTGGTTGCGTTTACTCGCAGAGCCATGACACAATACCCCGTTACCATCAATGGACAAAATATTCCATACCAGAAGAACCATCGCTTCCTGGGTGTGATTATTGCCAGGGACCTTTCGTGAAGTGCCCACTGCAATTATCTGAAGAGAAGGCTAACTTCCATCGTCCATATAATGCGGTTCCTCTGCGGAAAATCTTGGGGCGCATCGATAAGGTCAATGATGCAGCTATACAAAACACTGTTTCTGGGATTTTTGCGCTACAGCTTGCCGTTACTGGCAAGTACGTGCAAGACGAACATGCGCACTCTCGAAAGTCTGCAAGGACAAGCACTACGCGTGTGCTTAGGATTGCCGCGATGCACCTCAACCTACGGGGCAATTATGATCGCAAGAGAGCATCCAATTCGAACATACATCACCACTGACAATTTGAGAGCCCACATAAGACACCTCTGCCGAGTTCCTGGTCACCATGTTGCAGTGTTGCCACTTCAAAGACCACACGCGATGTTTTCAAAGATTATTTCTGCCCATAGAGAATGCCTTCCTTTTGACTTCACTCCAGCAACAAGACCAGCGTCACCCCCGTGGTGCCTACAACAACCACAGGTGTGCCTCACTATTCCGGGAATAACGAACAAGAGCCATCATTCGACAGTGGTCCTACGACAGGTGACATGGTCGCTACTCAATGAAAAATACGGCCAGAGGACCCACATTTACACCGATGGATCGGTCTCGGCTGACAGCTCCACAGGTGCTGTTGTCATCCCGGCGTACCAGGTCACTATAAAGCTCAAACTGTCGCATAGAACAACATCCACAGCAGCGGAGCTTGCCGCCTTACGTGCTGCTGTACTTTATATCGCGGAAGCCCGACCTCAAAAATGGGCTGTGTTCTGCGACTCCAAGGCATCCCTTCAGAGCTTGCAATCAGCTTTACGACAGAGGGAGCATCAACAACTAGTGAATCAAATAAGAGAAGTGATTCACGAAGTTTTATCAAAAGGACATGACTTGGTGTTCCAGTGGTTACCGGGACAATGTGGTATTGTCGGTAATGACCTTGCTGATAATGCTGCCCGATCCGCCCACGCGGACGCCCACACAACCCCAATTCCATTGTCGAGAACCGACGCTGCAAGGGGCCTTCACTCGTTCGCTAACACCATGTCAATGCACGGAGTATAACAAATAAAATTGAAAAGCTGGAAAATATTTTGCTCACGCACGATCCACATGTCTGTGTGATAACAGAGTCTTGGTTACATGAAGCCATTGGCGATAGCGAGATAGTTCCGCCGAACTACCAACTTTTTCGATGTGATCGTGGTTCTCGGGGCGGTGGAGTGGCTGTCATTATCAAGTATGGCATTGATGTATTTATTGCTGAGCGTTTTCCAGTGAGAGAGAGTCTGCTTTTAAAACTTTCATTTGCTGATATGTCATTTTTTCTCTGTGCGGTTTATCGATGTCCTAATGCTGATGATTCTTTTATGAGCGGTTTGTACGATGAACTACTACGTCTACGAAGCAAAAATCTTATTTTAACGGGTGACTTCAATCTGCCAGCCATTAATTGGGATGATATAAATTATGGTACTTCTTCTTCAGCTGACACACTCTTAGACATAATGTTTTCTCTAGGCCTTGAGCAAATGGTAGGACACCCCACAAGGGGGAGTTCGATACTTGATCTGCTATTTACAACGGAACTCTTTACCGAAGCGACTATCACAGTTGAAACCGGTATTTCTGACCATAGATTAATATCATTTGTTTGGGACAGGCATGGACGTTGTAAATCAGTGAAAACGCCAGTGGAAAGTGTTGTAAGAGATTTCAATCGAGCGGATGATGTTGCAGTAATTGATTATTTAGAAACACATCTCCCCACATCTGTTAGTGATGTTGATAGAGCCTGGCAACGCTTCCGTGGTATTGTGGACTTCTGTACAAAGAACTTTGTACCGCTTAGGAGAATACGCAGGCGTTCACATAACCCATGGATAAACCGTGAGATTATACAGATCAAGAGAAAGATAAAAAGGTTACGAAAAAAACACAAGACTAGTACGCAACATTTTTCCGATCTTAAAGAAAAATTATTAGAGAGTGTTAGTAAGGTTAGGCATCAATTTTTTAACGACACACTACCTGAATTCATCAGGACAGATCCTGATAAATTTTGGCGCTATCTTAAGCAAACTAAAGAAGGCGTTTCTGAAATACAAGTTGATGAGGTCACGATAACAGATCCGGCACTAATTGCTGATCATTTTAATAAATACTTTCAGAGCGTCTTTTCCGAACCACAGTATTATGAACTGCGAGACCCGATGCCCATAATCACGGATGATGTTCTGATAACTCGTGAAGGTGTTTTACAAATGTTACTTAAGGTTAATCCTAAGAAATCGTCAGGCCCTGACGGCATTGGTAATTCATTCCTACGACGCTATGCTGAACAAATCACTGACTTCCTTACTGCCCTTTTCAATGTATCACTCAAATATGGTCAGATACCAGCCGATTGGCGTAAAGCTCGTGTTGTGCCGATCTTTAAAAAGGGTAACCGCTATTCCTTGACAAACTACCGTCCTGTTTCTATCACTAGTAGCTGCTGTAAAATGTTAGAGCATGTTGTTGCAAATTACATTAACACATTTTTATCAGAAAATAATATTTTGTCGCCTAATCAACATGGTTTCCGAAAAAATATGTCTACGGTAACACAGCTTGTGTCTACAGTACATGAATTCGCACGGGTTCTAGATATATCTGGGCAGACTGATGTGTTCTTTTTAGATTTTAGCAAAGCGTTTGATAAGGTGCCTCATGGAAAACTTTTGTTTAAACTCGAAAATATTGGGCTACCTTCGGGTATCGTTAAATGGATTCATATGTACTTAAATAACAGAACTCAATTTGTTGAGGTCAGGGGTTGTTCTTCTTCTTCGCTAAATGTTTCTTCTGGTGTGCCACAAGGTAGTGTGTTAGGCCCCTTGTTATTCTTAATTTTTGTCAATGATTTAGTTGATGTTGAACATAAGGACATATCCGTCAGATTATTCGCGGATGATTGTGTTATTTTTAAAGAAATATGTTGTGTAAATGACCACATATTACTTCAACAGTCTCTTACAAGTATAGATGAGTGGTGTCAAAACTGGGGCATGGAACTTAATAGTGACAAAACAGTTCTCTTGAGAATAACAAGAAAACGAACTCCCAGCCTTTATACTTATTTTCTCCGCAATAACCCACTCAAAGACGTAGAAAAATACAAATATATAGGAGTCACTTTGACAAAGTCACTTACGTGGTCAGACCACATTACAAGCATATGCACGGCTGCACTTAGGAAACTGTGGTTTCTTAAGAGGAAACTTAAATCCTCAACGAAGGAGACCAGATTATTGGCATATAACACCTGCATCCGATCAAAACTTGAATATGCCTCGGTTGTTTGGGACCCTCAATGTAAAAAAGATATTGCCTTGATTGAAAAAGTTCAACGGAAGGCTGTCAGATTTATATTTAGCAAATATAAAAGATATGATTCGCCAACACAACTTATGCAACTGAACGACATCCAAACACTGGAAACTCGCAGGAAAATTAATCGGTTAACGTTCCTACACAAAATTCTTTCCGGTAAAGTTACAACAAGTCTGCCCAACTGTGTGAAACCTCTATCTTCTAGAAAAACAAGACATAAGCATAAATATTCATTGGCGCCAGTTTTTGCCCGTACCACTGCTTTTAAAAATAGTTTTTTCCCTAGGACTATTGCTGACTGGAACTCTTTGCCAATAAGTGCTTTTCAGTCCGAAGATATTGAAAAACAGCTTGAAACTTTTTTTGTTTAGTTCTGAATGATGTATCCATATGGTGTGTATTCGCAGTGCCCGAGTAATGTAGTTAGTTGACTTCTGCTGCGCATGAGTGTTCTGATCACTGTTTATGTGCCGTAACACTGTTGTGCAAGTGCACTATAAGTTGTCTAATTAAGTGCTGTGACATTGTACTTTTTTTTTGTTGTTGTTGCCCCTCCTGCTTGGGCCTAAGTATAGGCCTGCAGAACCTGTAAATAAAAAAAATAATGTCGGAAACTTGGCTGAGTGACCCCAGTGCCAGGAACCGCCGCCTACACAAATTGGACCAATCGAGAAAGCTTAAAGTTCTATCGGACCTCTCCCGCCAGGATGCAACTTTACTGTGCCGCCTGTGGTTAGAAGTAGCTTTTACAAAGGCGTACTCTTTTCGCATAGGAATGGCGGACAGCTCCCGATGTGAATCGTGCGACACTGACGAGACAATAGAACATCCACTGTGTTCATGTGAACGTTTTGCGAGCGAACGCAATTTGCTACGCGAAACGTTAGAGACACTAGACAGTAGACCTTTTTCCGGAGAGAAGATACTTGGCTCATGGCTCTACGCGTCGCTGGCCAGCAAAGCGACGCGGGCATTGCTAAGTTTTCTAAAGACGACCGGACTACGCGACCGCTTATAAGCGTGCAATGGAATAACGGACAATAACGGACATCTACACACACGTTGCTCTTCGCTTCTCTCTCTCTTCTCCTTTAATCCCCTCACCCCTTCCTCCAGTGCAGGGTAGCAAACCGGACGTGCGTCTGGTTGACCTTCCTGCCTTTCATTTCTTCCCTTCCTCCTCCTCCTCCTGCTGCATGGCCCCTTTAGCGGGCACCTAAATCAAAGTGCAAATACCTGAAGCACTTTTGCTGCCATAAAAAATGTTGCCGTTGCGACTGGTATTCGAACTCGCTACCTTCGGTTCAGCTGTTGAGTGCCATAACCAGTAGATCATCGGGGCGGGTACCAATACAACTTTAAGCGACTAACTGCAAGCTTCAGTGCAGTGATGATGGCACTGTTTTAAGTTGAGCATAACCGCCAGCGAGATTCGAACCACAAAGTTTTCGTTTACAATCTGTAATGAAGCCATGTCGGCCCCATTACCTTATCGTTCTTATTTTTTCTCGGCAAGGCCATCAGACAAATTCCCACCAGCGCCCATTCGGGTACAATAGCACGACGACCCAGGAAACACTGCTGAGCAGTTTGTGTGCACAATGTTGCAAGGCATACAAAATTTCATGCAGTGGTTTTACGCACGTCTTGACAAACAAATAGTGGTGTCATCGTAACCAGAATGCTAAGCCTATAACGTCCAGATATCATTCATTTGTGGATTTGTAAAAATTTTGTCAATTTTGTCATATTTGAATTGAGTAGATTTTTTCGCAAATATTTTACTACATTGACTACTCTTTGAAAACCTTACCTTCATTTTTTTAATTACTAGATCGCCTTCGTATTTTGAGCAAAATTTAGTAGAAGACTTTTAGAAATGTTTATTATGAAGCCGTATAGGCAAGTTAGTAGAGTTTGACGACTGCAATCCACTTCGGTAGCTCAAAACATAAATGCACCGACACAACAGAGAACACATAGACAAGGATGAGTGGTAGGGATTACCTCCATTTATTGCTCGCAAACACAAACACCTACTTAAAAAACATGCTCGCGCATCACGACACAAACGAGGAGCTCTTCTTGCGCACTTCGCATGTCCCCGCTTTGCATGCGTAAGATATTGTCACGGGGTCGTGACGTGAACAAACGAAGCAGACTTCAGGTCTAAGACGAAACTGTTTATTCGGGCCGAACTTGTGGCCACGCAAAAGGAAATGTCGGATTACAGCAAGACACTAGCATTTACAGTGGCGAACAGAGCGTTGGCTATCAACTCACAAACGGCGAAGTGTGTCGTCATTTATACCCTTGCCATCGAATATTCGAGTGTTATCTCTAGCGGTGACGTAGGTTCCAGAATAATCTGTAATGTTCACGAAGTGGGCGTAATCTTAACAAAATAATCTACTGCCGTCCTGAAGCTTTTCAAACAGTGTAAGTGTGGATCGCGCTGAAAAGTACTGACAGATAACAAAAGATGACGCGAGTATGCAGTATTATTGCAAGCTCTTGCTGTGTCAGTGCAACGGAACGAACACAAGGAGGCTCTTATTAGTGCTTAAAATGAATGGTTCTATTACTGGCCAGTTCACTGAGATACCGCTTTCATGGTGTAGACGCTATCAGACAATCCGGGTGCTGTCCTAATCCCACGTTGCGAGAGAACCGTATGACGGTTGATGCGCAGGGCATCAGGAAAATATTGCACGAAATGCTTTGTTGAACACGTTGTTCATCCTGGAATAGATTTGAGTGCAAGTGTACAGCACAGAACTACAGAGCATGACTGCTAGTGTCATCATCATCGTCGTCAACATTAGCATGACTACATCCACTGCAACAAAACTGCCTCTCCAATGTTCCGCCAGTCGGTCCTGTGCTTGCTGTTGCCATTTTATACATACAAACTTCTTAATCTCATCTGACCATCTGACTTTATGTCTCCCCCTAATCCACTTGCCTTCCCTGAAAATCCAGTTAAGTACCCCTAATGACCAGCGGTTATCCTGTCTACGCGATACATGCCCGACCTACGTCCCTTTTCCCTTCTTGATAACAACATGATATTCTTAACACCGGTTTGTTCCCTGATCCACTCTGCTTTCTTCTTGTCTCTTAAGGTTACACCTTCCATGTGTTTTCTGAATAACCACCAGTTCGTAGTGAGCGCTCGTAGAGTCGTCCTTCTTGTCTGTTGTCCATTAGAGCTCAAGTGTATTTCGGGGAGGGGATTTTTGGCGAACCATTGCAGCAGGTGCTTCTATGCTCAGTCCTTGAAAGGCACACGCGTCCTCATAAAAGACAAGGAACCCTACTCTCTCTTGTTAGAAATTACCACTACTCTGTGTGTGGTCGAAATTGGATGAACCTTTCACATATTGATAAATTGCTAGTTTCTAAAGGCTCTTCATTTTGGTCTAAAATTGCCCAGAAGTGTTTATTGTTAAATGTATATTCTAAATAAAGATAATGACACGATGCAACAGCAAATAATAAACGACAGTTGAACATTTTCACAGACGTTGTGAAAGCTTCACCTTTCATGTCACGGAAAAACGCAAGATTTAGTCGATCTAAATGCCACTGAACTTTTGAAAATGCAAAGATTTGATATTTCCAAAATTTGTAGTGATTTGTGCGAGATACCCTTTGAGGAAGTTTTTATTTCCTCAAAATATATCTTATTGGAAAACGATTAGCGTTCAGAACATCACAAAAATTCAAGATTTTTAAAGTCACGCGCTTCTTTTATTGCAAATGAGCGCTATAGTTCTTTTATTCTATTGCGAGAAAAGTTTTGAAAGCCTCGTAAAATTCAAGATTTCCGCAGGCCTTGCTTATCATGTTTTAGTCGTAAGTGTCAGTCCAAGTTGCCGTTGTGTCTTCATGCAGAGTACGAAATATTGCAGAGTCGTTATCGCAACTGCGAGGAAGTGGTGGTGCCTGTGGAGATTGCAACCCGTTGCTTCGGCGTGATTTTCGGTCCGTCTTGTATACGCGCTAGTTTCCTGTTAGACCAGTCACTTCCGACGCCATATCTAGCATAAGCCAGGAATCGATGCCTCGCTTGTGTGCCCGAAAACTTCCTTGTGCTCTTCCGCACGCCTACAATTACGTGACTGTTTCGCCAGAGTGCTGTGGCAGTCTCGTATGTGGCTGCAAAATGTGTTGCTGACATAGCTTTCTATTCAGCCGTTTGAGAGGTACGTAGAAATCACAGCGATGATATCGATTCAGTGGTTTATTCAATAATCAGATCATTCTGAACAACATAGAGAGAGAAAACGTTTATATGGCGTTCAGTGAGTGAATATGAAATGGTGCCTTATTCTAAGAACCCTCTTGCCTGGACCGCCTGGCGGGTCCGCGCGATGAGTTGGCGCTAGTCGACCAGGTCATGCTTGGAGATCGCAACTAAGCTTCACTGAGGAGGTTTGAGACTGCATCCATTGCTGCTGCTTGTGTGACTGGGTTGCTGCCTTTCTATTGCAGTAAAAGGTTTGCTAGGGTGTCTGCCACATTACAGCCTGGGCAGATGTGGTTACAAGGCGTTGGTCTTGGGATGCATTAGAACGCCGTTTGTAAATGTATTGTTTTGAAGGCGCCTGTAGTCCCAGCATTTCTCTCGTGAGATAATCAGGAGTTAGGATGCTTCTCATCTAGAGAATAATTTTTTATGACTTTGCACTGACCTTATTTTCCAGCTCTTTTATCGCGAGAAGTTGCTTGTTCCTTGGGTATAGCCTAAACTATGTTTGTTTTTGCGGGTAATGCACTCATGAATTATTTAGGTTACTACAGTAGTAAACAAAGCCGAGTTGGTATGAACTTATTGTGTTAGTACGAAAAAATACGAAACCACGAGGACACAGGTGTAAGAGACAATGCAGCTGCTAGCTTCAAACCGATGCTTCAATTCAGAGACACAACATTTAAACATACGTCCAGTTATGCGCAATGAATAGTGCAACAGAAAAATGAACGTCAAAGTTAGCGCTTCTATTGCCTCTGTATTATGTGCCCATCTGTCTTGTTTGGCGAAATTCCACATTGTGAATTATTTAGCTGATTGAAAAGTGGCCGAGAAGACACTGAACTGCTGGACAAAAGTTGCGGGTTGCGTTTGCCGACAATGGTAGCAATTCTTTTTTTTTTCTTGAGAACCTAAGACGAAACATGCAAACGTTAGTTTTGTGGAAGAAAGCATACGTTACGAATCCTTAAATATAGGAAATAAATTAATTTTTGGAGTTCATTGTGGTACCAGTGTGGATCATCATCATCAACAACATCATCATCATCATCATCAACATCACTACTAAGTTCACTGCAGGAAAAGGCCTCTCCCATGTTCTGCCAGTCAACTCCGTATTGTGCTTGCTGCTGCCAATTTATACCCGCAAGCTTCTCAAACTCATCTGCCCACCTAACCTTCTGTCTCCCCCTAACCCGCTTGCTTTCACTAGGAATCCAGTTAGTTACCATTAATCACCAGGGGTTATGCTGTCTACATGCTATATACATGCCCGGTGCATGTCCATTTCCTTTTCTTGATTTCAACTATGATATCCTTAACCCCGGTTTGCTCCCTAATTCACTGTGCTATCTTCTTGTCTTTTAAGGTTACACCTTAAGAAAGATGGTAATTTTGCTTTCCTTTTCTCGCTGCGTCGTCCTCAATTTAAGCTGAACCCTCTCTATAAGTCTACAGATTTCTGCTCCGTAGCTAAGTACCCGCAAGAAGCAGCTGTTATATACGTTCCTCTGTGGATAAGCCACCTTAAATGCCGATTCCGGCAATTTTTTGAGGTCTGTTGACCTAGTGATCTTAACTGGGTACGCTCATTTTTGCGTTTCCACCACTTATGCCACCATATTGACTAGTAGTTTCGCAGATTGTTTTCAAATGAACATTATGCCTCTCAAAGCCAACCGGGCTTACAAGAAATATTGGCAATATTGTGTGTATGCGACATAACTTTTTGCAAGGCGATGGAGAGAGAGAGAGAGAGATAAATAGAGAGGAAAGGCAGGGAAGTTAACCAAGCTTGGCTCAGTTGGCTACCCTACACTTGGGGTGGGGGAAAGAGAGAATAATAGAAAGGAAATAGAAAAGAGGAGTAAGAAAGAGATGGAAGTAGGCATCACTGCAGCGTCTGCTTCTTTGCTGTGGAATATTTGTGTTTCGCCAGCGGTTCCCTGGCTCGGCGGGCGATTTCAGTTTTCATGGGGTAGGGCGTGCCACGGTCACTATGTATTATAGTGTCGTAGGCTGAGCCCCATTCACCTAACATTTATCATAACCACAAAACACTCTTGAGGCGGAAATGTTGTAAGCCCGTGTACTCAGATTTGGGTGCACGTTAAAGAACCCAAGGTGGTCAAAATTTCCGGAGCCCTCCACTACGGCGTCTCTCATAATCAAATGGTGGTTTTGGGACGTTAAACCCCACAAATCAATCAATCAACCACAAAACACTCGCAACTGATGATCGCATTTGTCTCGATACTAGTGTGCGAGTACCTTGGAGGTTTTGAAATATTGGTTAGTACTGCCAACCCACCGCACGAAAAGTTTCATGCGTGAACTTTAACGCAAAGAAACACATTCCGCAAGGAATACTGGGTCCACCGTGGCCGCGTCTATTAGTATACGATAAGCTGCGCACCGTTAGAAAGGTATGCACATGTCTTATATTAATAGTTAAGGTTATTGTCTTCTAAAAGTGTGCTTCACAAGCTCGTGCCCTCATTCTAAGACAGTATTAAGAAGTCCTAGTTCTATCGCAAACACTTTTTAGCCCAACCATTTTAGCCCAACCCCGCAACCACATCCTTGACGGCATGGAGAACTTGTGCCATCTGGCGGTGTTATTCGCAAACAGGTAAGCACATATGAGAATCTGTTCTGTTTCATCGATGTGCAACAGTCATGCTCGTTGACCAACAATGTGTCGGAATCGCATCTGTCATTGTCCGACAGCTCCGAGAAGATTGTACACGTGGCATCGTCAGTCACAGACGTGGTGCGGCATGGTCAGCGTGGTCACCTACTCGCTGAGTGTCTGCTATTCGCGGCTTTCGCAGTTTTCAAACTCCGCGCATGCATGACCGGCATGCTTTGCGTGGTTTCTGGTTTCACTAATTTTACGTCATGCAAAAACATCAATGCTCCGCTTTGTTTCGGTTTTGGTGTACCGCTTTCATGATTATTTGAAGTTATTTTGGGATTAGCTTACTATTTATGTTATGTTCATCTCGGTGGAACATTGGCTTGGGTGCCATGCTGCTTCCCAGAAAGTAATGGTTCGATCGCTGTCATGGTGGTCGTCACATTTCTATAGAGGCAAAACGATAGCATCCCATGTCAGTGGACGATAAATTGGTAGTGGCATATGTAAGTGCACGTTAAAAAATACCAAATGGTCAAACTTTCCGGAGCCTTCCACTAAGGCATCTCTCGTAATCATATTATTGATTTCAAACGTGAAACTCTACATAATATGATTAGTGTTTCTGCAAACAGGTTCAAGGCAGAAGCGTCGGATAAACATAGAAGCACAATTACTTTCATATGGCTGAAAAATCGCCGGAGTTGGTCTTGAACGTTCGCTGACATCTAATAATAAATCAGTCAGTTAGTCAACAAAATTTATTCAGGTCCTGAGGAACTACAGAGTACTAGTTGCGGTCCACACCCAAGGGTTTATGTTCTTGATTTGTACCGTGAGAAATCCGTCTTTGGGTAATTTACGTTTAATGGTCTCATTAGCGGAGGAGAAACTGAAGGTCGGTGTTTCTTTCCTAAACTTCGTTCCGAAATAAAATGACGCCACGGATTTAAGGCATACCTCCCCACCTTTGGTGACGTTGGCAAAACGAAAAACATGGTATGTCGAGTCTATTAGCCCCTCAAAGTGAAATCCACCATATATTTACTAATTAGCACGTATGTAAACCTAGCAGATGCCATTAATGCATATGACTTCGTGGTGTTTGCGGTGGAGAATGCGCAGGGTGATCACCACTCCATTTTCTTTTCAAGCGCTTACGAAGAGGTGCGCGTAGGGGGGGGGGGAGTGTCTGGCATGTAGATTTCGATTTTGTACAATTGTAATTTATTAATGTAAAACTTTTTTCTCTTGCGAGCCCCTTTAATTAGCAGGACACATTGTCTCGATGGTCTTAATGTCTTGACTAACTCGCGTCCTTTACCGCAGAACACAAACGCCGGCGTAACAAAGACAGCTGTGCTCAAGTATGGATCTGACAGTGGAGGACGAAAAGCCGCCGCCATATGTCCAGTACCATTCCGGTGATGCCTCTGTCACTTTCGTGGCAGACGATCAACCACCATCACAGGAACCACCGAACAAAGCACGTGGATGCCGGTGCACAAAGATGAAGTCACTAGGAGTCGCTGTCACGCTATGCCTCGTCACAACGGTGGCAGCCTTAACGTTGTTCTTTCTACAGCGCGCCGACGTAAGTAAGCCGACGTTGTCGCTAGATATTTGAATCTGCGCTGTGCTCGTGGGCTCTCTTCGTAAATATGCGAGAGAAGGTGGAAGGTTGTAGAAATATTCATGAACGCGTGGCGGGTGTCACAGGGGTGGCTGTTTTCATAAGGGGTCTTGTATTCTTCAAGGCAGTTTTAGCCTACCTCACACATGTGTGCGCATCCTTCGTAGACTCTCCCCCAACTACCAACATGAACGAGGAGAGGGCCTTGAAGAAGACAGGGCAATACGCTGAAACGCTTGATCTAGCGACAATCCTGGTTCAGGTATATTTGTGTCAATAACCGATCCAATGTGAGAATCGTTGTAGCTAGGAACCCAGAGAAATAGTGTTCTCAGAAAGGTGAGAAAACAAGTAAAGATATGACCGGTCGTCTAGTTGTGTTGTTCTAGCTGGAATCTTTTAATGCAGCACTGCGGATTTCTCAGAATTAAAGCCTACAACTTGAAAAAAGAAAATGTCAAGGTCGGCATTTCCGGTACACGGAATCCAGACTTATTGTACCTTTCAAGTATTCTTGGGAATATTCATAGCGTGAGAATATTCCAGGTCACAGTTAGTTTGGGGGTATGCCAATATATTGTGACACAAACACCACGACAATCTGCCGATCTAACCGCACGATCTTCACATGTGGAAGTTCTCCGCACAGGCGATGCCCCCTATTGCAACAGTTTTATGCATTTGCCGCCCATACCATATCCCAACTGCAATACTCTGTGCTAAGCTGACGTGCCTGCTTGGTGTTCGCTTCAGCTAGGCCGTCATATTACAGGAATCTTCAGCGCGTAAAAAGATTGGACCTGATGCAAGGCTGTGTCAGGAACTCTTATGTACACCGGCGAGCAAAAGTATCCGCACCATTGCCCTCTGCATACCTTTGCAGTCTGCGCCGTCTCGTGGTGAGCCGTCTGCTATCGAAAGCTTTCCTCAGGCAGATTCCGCCATAGCAATTGATGCCTTTAGCAGCGGACACCTCGGTGCTAGGCCACGCGGACGGTGATTTCAGCTCGCATTCCTGTGGGGCGTATACTTTTTCCCACGTGTGTGCATATTTATTTCAGCTAAATACGCATTATAGCATTAAAAAAGTAAAACGAAGTATCACAGTGCTTACTTACCACCAGGTAATCTCTTCGTTGGTTGATGCACTTGCGCTGCTTCCCGTTGCCATAGACTGCGTTCACTAAATAAATAATGCTGTAATTATATAAACGCACGTTCTAGTCGCCCTAAAAGTAAAAAAAAAGTCCAGTCATTCACCCATTGTCAAACTGCACAAACTGCGGACAAGGCTTGAAGATTCACCTGTTTCTGTTAGCGTTTGTTTGTCGTAGTCTCTTTCTTTCTTGGTGCCAGAAAGCCCTACGGCATGAGTTAAATAAAAAAGAAAGTGTTCGTTCTCCTGCGTAAACGCCAGGAGTGGTGGATGCAGAGGACCGTGCATTCAGCACGAATAAATCGTGTTGTTGACTGGTGTAAACGCTGTCTAGGTGGCGGGCCTTCTGAAGGCCCAAATAGGCTCCTAGCAATAGGCGATCCGCCTGTCTGACTTTTGGCCTAACGCTCCTTGTTTCCATAACGTCCACGCTGCCAGCCGTACATTGACTGGTGAGACTCCTAGTTCTTTTTTTCCACTTTTTTTCCGCGCTTTTCTAATACAAATACCTGAACACCTCCTCTTCCCACCTACTCTTCTTTAATTTCCTGAAACTCTGTTTAAGTCTTATCTTGCTCTGAACTTTCCTTGCGTCAAAGCCCTTCCATCCCATATCCCTCTTTACAGCCTCATTTCTCGTCTTCCCGTGAGAGTGCAACGCGAGGCGTCAAATAGTCCTTTGATTCGCATCCATTCGTGATAGCACCACTGGGCTTATGCACATCATTCAGTTCCTAAAGAGAAGTCCAAGAATCATTTTGTCTTTCCACAGACCTCGAAGCACTTCGTACTTCTCGTATCCGCATCACAATCTGTGTTTCATTATTGCAGCATTCGTTTTTCTGTTTGCTGCCGATGTTTGCTGCCGATAGTATCACTACCCCGAAGTGCTCTATCCACTTCAGGACGGAAAATAATTTATGTTCAATTTGTCACCCAGTGGTGGCTGTCAATCCCGAAATGGTATCCACCTCACTATTTGAAGTTTTTCTGTCACACACAGGCCCATTGGTCGTGTAGCAAGCTGGTTATGATGGCACAGTATACCAGTGATTATTTGTGGTGCATTGAACGCATGGAAATCACAAACACCTTGAACAGAAAAGTGTGTTTCAGTTGCCTCTGTATCCGGCTTTGTTAACTCTTCGCACACAGTGTTGTCAGAGTATGGAGCATTGTTAGGCGTACGCAAAAGCTGAGTTCCCACGTTTAACCCGTGATGCGTTGCGTTGAAGGCGGCATTGTGCAACTGGCGGCGAGAGTGGTCTATTCCTAAAGTCAGAGAACCTCACCCGAAAAAAAAAACAGCGACCATTTCACCGCAAGGGTGTAGTTGTGAATTCGACTGCAACAAATTGTAAGTTATACTAAGGCTGGCAGCCAGGGGCATAGTTAGGAGGTGGCACATCAGGTCCATGACTCGCCCCCGAACTATTATCGCTATAGCATACAGAGCGAAAAATGGCGATTTGAAAGGGTACTCCCCTTAAATCGAAAGCCCTTCCGCCCCCCCCCCCCTCCCTCCCCCCAAAAAAGGCTGTGGTTACATCTTTGCTGGCAGCAAACTCTTTTGCATGCTATCTCACATAACTCTACAAAAAGATTTTGTAAGAGAATACGGCCGCTCCAGGAAAAGTTGTTCTTTCCGCACAGTGTTTTCGCGTTGAGAGCGCAGCACAGAAGAGTAAACAAGGAGACCGCTGATGGTTGCCAACATAGCGATCGCGACCGCGCCTTTAGAATCAAAGTTCGAACTTGCTGCTAACATTGTTTACGTTCGTAATTTATCTAGCCGGCCTGCTTGCTTTATATCCAAAGAAGACTAGGTGCTCATTATCAGTGAAGACTAATATTTGAATATAGCAGCCTGCCGCCTGCGTATATTTCCTTGATAAGTTCATTGCTGCTTTTTTTTTCAGATTTTACCGAAAGCGGAACACTCAAAGACGGCTGGTAAGCATTCTTTATATTTTTTTTTGCTTCCAATCATACACTTACTTAACCTAAAACCAGTAAAAGGACTCATAAATCGCGAAGACTTTTTCAGCGTAAGTTTACTTAAGTTATTCGGCACTTAGCGGGCTGTTTTGGTACATTGGATATTTAAAAAAAAAACTGAGGCTGTGTGGCCCTGGAGATCCCACGAGAACGAGCTAATTGATCGCTGATCTTGAGAAATCTTCTGAAGTAGGCTGTTATTGCGGTACAGACTTTACAAATGCTGCGAATGCTTAGAACTAGTATAAAACATACATTCAATTGTCGTTTATTCACACTGTTTTTTTTCAAAGACAATGGGCAAACGCGCACTCTCTTCGTAACGCTTCCACTTCAGCCTTCAGAAAATTATAAGCTTCAAAAATTATAAGTCATTTCGGGTGTGCAAATGCTTGGCCACAATATGTCACTCATAACTAAACTGAAATAGCATGTATTGTTTGGCATCCGTACACTAAAACTTATATTGATAACATCGATATAGGTTAGCGAAAGGTAGTTAGATTTATATTTAACCGATTCTCAACTGTAGATTCACCCACAGTACTCGTGAAAGCGGACCATATAGAATCATTCGAGTTGAGAAGACAGAAACAAAGAGTGTAAATTGTTAAAACTATTTTTCACGACCAGTACCGCAAGACTCATCTCTATATCTGCCACCCTTATTAACCAGTACCACACGTCGCCGTATTCATAAAGTAAAACACCTTAGTTCGTGAGAACAAACACATTAGAGATTTCATGCGCTACCCTCATGCTATAACTGCATTGAATTGTGTATTCGAATCGGTGTCGCAATCCTCATTATTCTTGTTTTGTTTCATAGCATTGTGCAGGACATACTTACTCAGTATCCGTGATATTGCATTTGTTTGCCTTGTTCTTCCTACCTTTTTCTCTTTTCTAACATGTTGACTGTTATATCATTTTCATTATCTTCCCTGCGTACACTACGTATTGGCACCACTTGATACAGATAAGCCCCGCAGTGGTGGTCTAGTGGCTAAGTTACTCGGTTGCTGACCCGCAGGTCACGAGATCAAATCCCGGCTGCGGCGGCTGCATTTCCGATGGAGGCGCAATGTATTAGGCCCGTGTGCTCATATTTGTGTGCACGTTAAAGAACCCCAGGTGGTCGAAATTTTCGAAGCCCTTCAGTACGGCGTCTCTCATAATCATATGGTGGTTTTGGGACGTTGAACCCAACATATCAATCAAATCAATTGATACAGATAAATCAATAACTAATAATAAATGCTCTTAAGTAATAAATAAAGCGGAGATGCCAAATATTTTGAGGACTAAAACATTCATTGTCCATGATTCGCAAGGTGACCCCCAATTTGGTCGCCTGATACCAATCTAATATTAAATGTTTTTATTTGATATCGTGCTAATTGGTGCCCGTTTAATGTCAGTGGTACGCTTAGCGCTAAAAACGTACCCACTTATCAACACATTCACAGTGCTGGCGCTGACATTATCTGAAAACAGGCAATGATGTGTCACTGAGTAAAACAAATGTCCAACTTCCTCGGAAGAATCAAATGCCCCGTCCTATAGTTACGGTGCAAGCACTCAATGTAAGGCCGTTACTAGAAATCTTTTCGGAGAAGGGGACGAAGGCATATCCTTCGTTAATGTACGTTCGTGCATGGGTATTTGCGCGTGAATATATACACGTACAACATGTAAGTACTCTGGAGTGAGCACCCCTCCTGTCCTGACTATAGACAATCATGCGCCTGCGCTGTATTCAAAACATGCAACCAGTAACCAGAACAAGTAACCACTAAGAACAACCCTTGGGTGAAACATCAAGCCTTGCATTCTGTTTGGTGGGCAACAAATCCGTTTATGAGCCCTAACGACAGCTTACAACCAATACCCTAAACGAAACCGGTAACGAAAACCGAAGGACGACAGAGGCAACGCTAAGTTTTGGTCACTGTGCAGGAACTCCACCTATGCGCAGTAACCAGAACGTAGGTTTTCGATAAATTGACATTTCTTTCTCTTCTCTTTTCTCTCTCTCTCTCTCTCATCTTTATGCCCCCTTCCCATTCCCCCAGCGTAGGGTAGCAAACCGGGCATGTGCCTGGTTAACCTCACTGCCTTCCCTCTTGTTGTTTATCCCTCCTCCTCCTCCTCCTGATATGAGAACACCGTGTGGCTAGTTAAAATCATTGGTCGATGCATCAACTTTGCCAGAAGCAGAATGTATTGAGTAACACAGGCACCGGCATGCAGTGTAGCAGCAGTACCGGAGCAGGCCCCGAGAACTCATCGCTAGTTTTGGTTTCAAGGAACATGCATGTTCGTGGCGGTTGCCGGCTATCCTAAGATCTGGTTGAGCGGAGTGAGGTTCACGTGAATGTTGTCAGGCGAAAAACCAGGCAAACCTCTCCAGCTCCCCATTAAACTAAGTGAATGTGAATGTTCGCATTGATTGGCTTTCACAAGTTTTTTTTTTGCCAATAACAATATTGACACCCCTGTCAGGAACTTCTCTTTTGTTTATACGTCTTTTCTTATACTTCATTTTGTGAATTTTAAATCAGGCAAGCGCGGAAAGGGATTTACTCGCGTTCGTTGCACGTGCCTCCGCTTCTTCTCGCCTCTCGCTCAGCGATATTAGAAGTTGAAGCGCGTCCAGTTATCTTGCGCAGTTCGCGTGCCAAAAACGGGAAAGATAAAGGCAGCAAGTTGTCTACGGGCACAGAATGGAAGCCTTAGTGAGCTACGCTGAACAAGTCAACCATTCATTCGTCAAAAATGGCTTAATCGGGCAACACAAGGCTTCCGCGGCTCTGCGGTGGGCTAACCCAGGGATTTCCAGTTCCGCGAAGATTTTCCAGCGTTTTCAGCAGGCAACAAGTGAGCGAGAAAATTCGGACTCGTTATTTCAGCGGGTATTGATTTTGCATGAGTTCATATGTGTAAACTCAGTTCTCTGCAAGCATGACTGGGCTCGCCGTGTCGCTTGACGAATTGGTGAAAACAGCAGCCAAGCTACTGTCGGGAAATTTGTTTATTGAAAAGCTTGAATTCGAGTTGGCTCGGCTACATAGTTATAGTTTCGTTGACTTTCGGCATGTAGTTCAAATGATGCCAAATAATTATAGGCTACTTCCTGCTCATGCAATTCTCGTTGCTGCGGTTTTAATATTTGTGAGTCTTTACTTCATAGTGTCACTGAAGTGCACGTGATGGACTTAATGCTTCTAAAAATCACAACAGAAAATGTGGAAGGAGCCAACGTCTTTACAAGTGAACTCTTCTTCATCGAGGTAACGCTGTTACTCTGACGAAGACAAGTCAGCTAGCTAAAACACGGTTTCCAGCGACGTTCTTTCTCGAAAAACTTCTGATCGCCCAGAGCCTCTCCGTGCCTCTGAACTTGAGTCTCGTTTGGTACTCAAGTTCTGTAAAACTATGCTCCCCGTCATAATTTACTTGATTGAATAAACTACGACGTGTTCTACTCGCGATTGTAGATAATTTTCGCATTGGTTCGGATATTCTTAATTCAACGTTTGCTCATTATGTCCCTATGTCATTTGCAAGCTAAGGTTGCCTTTATAGATTGACACTTTAATACTACGTGTATGTCTGATTAATTATACAAAATTTGCAATACAAAAGTTCATTTTATTTGTGGTGATCGAGTTTCATCTTATCGAGTAATTAGTCAGCTTAACTTACACCTCTACAAAAAAGACTAACAAAATTTTTAAAAATAACAAAATTTTAAGAATAGCCGCATCGCCGAAGTGGCCAGCGGACCTGAAAAAAAAAAAAACACGAGTGCAATCTGCTTGCATGCGAAGTCTGAAAGAACAGCTTTCGAGGCAACCCTCCTCCTCTCGATTTTCCGTCCTTTCCCTCTCAGGACGTCATCATTGACGTCATAAAAAATTTTCTGTTCGTGATTTATGGGTAGTAGAATGCCCGGCAACCGCCAGTGGTAAAAGTGGCGCCGCCACTGTCGAGAGTGAATAGATGGGAGGCTTAGGAAGTTTCCGCCCCCTGATCGAAGTGCAACTCGCGCAGAGATCGGTCTGTCGCTCATCTAAACGAACCTGTCACCCCCCCCCCTCCCCCGTGTAAGTGCGAGAGCGATCTTATATAGACATGCGATAATGTGTCGAGTGCCACACGAATGTGTAGTGAAGGGTTGTTTTATTCGGTGTCATATCAAGCCATTTCGCGATCGGTGAGGTTCTGCTGTGCATATGTCCTTGTGTAGTGGTCTTTTTGGTGCTACGTTTACCATGGTGTTTGCTATAAATACACTAGAGGAAACTCTAGCGCTAATCTCTATGGAAGATGCAACACATGGCACTTCAGCCTCCATGTGAATGATGGGTAGTACACGGACTTTAACTGCGTCCTTTCGGCTCCCTTTGGCCCGCATGAACTATAGAGACACCTTGTTTCAAGAAGAAAAAATTGACAGATCCTGCGTACCTTGAGAATCGACGTTATGCAAAGCGTGCGGATTAATCGCGGCTGCGTTTTAATTATTTATTCAGTGAAGCGTTAAGAAGTCACGCTAGAGATTTTTACAAATATTCTACTGACAGACTTATCCTAAACAGTCGTATATGATTTATGTAACCAGTTGTTTACAGTTGCGTAGTGGTGCCAATATCAACTTGGGTAGCAACACTAGAAACGACAAGCCGATATGTAGCGTCTGTGCTACCGAGAATAGTAGCCCTGGACACACCTGCAGAAGTTCAGCGGACACCACTTAACTGTCTGAGTAAAATGAAAAATTTTCCCAAGACGAAAGCGCGGTAGAATAGGTTGCCTTCAGAAGTAGCCCAGGTTACTTCACATAAAGTATTTTTAGGATTACTGCAGGGTCTAGAGTAGTGTACTCGTGATTGTGTGTAAAGACAAAACGGTACTGTGAAATTGCTTTGTATTGTCTACTCCACGTGCCGCTACGTATAGTTCACAATGAATTGCGTTATTGTTGTGTTGTAGAAGTGTGATTATCTGTATTCAGTGTGTAAATTTTGTATTCATCCCCCACCGCACTGTAATGTCTTTCGGCACTATTGGTACTATGATAAGTAAATAAATAAAAAATACAATTGGAATTAACCTGACGTGATATTTCAGACGAGCGCATATTGTCACGTGGTCGTGACGATGACGAAGGCAGTAAGTTGTCTGTATTTTCTGTATGTTGCGAAACGAAACTGTTTATTTTCCCGAGCTTTTCTTCAGGTAAACGGAAGCTCGTGATAAAGCGATACACACAAGCAGTGATTACGGTGAACTGAACTTCAGCCGCAGATCATTTGACAAGTGGTCAAGTGCGTCGGCATTCGTACATGGGCCGTTGAATGTTCCAGCGCTATCGCTATAGCTGCCAAATATGTCCCAGAAAAAAACTGTACTGTTCGCCTTGTGCGCGCAATCACAACGGAACATTCGAAGGTGATTTCGATGTATCTTGGTCATTCGGCGCTGTTTGCGCAATGCCGCACTTGCTCGTGTAATAGGCTGGTAGCAAAATTTCGGAAAGAAGCGTGGAAATATGTGAAGTTTATAAATTTACATAGCCAGCACTGCAAGCACTTTTGGTGTTTCACGATCGTTGGGGTCTATTTTCAAACAATTTCCGAGACCTGGTGCGGCTTTATGGTAGAGTACTTCATTGGCACACGGAAGGCTGGGGTTCGATTTCTGTTGGGACTCTGACGTGTATTCTTTGCACTCGTCTGGTCAACGCTGCCCGTGTCGCGTTTCTTCTTAACGCGCGCGCGTTAACATTACCCATGTCTGTTTTCGCCGTTCTTTTGTAGATACTAAGTGTCAATCAAGTGTGGAAAATACCCGCATACCAGTGACATATACCCGCCAGTGGCTATGTGCCACTGTATGGCGCAAAGTGTTTGAGGACGTGCTTGACGAGATTGTTGCATTATTCGTTTTCTGACCACTACGTCATTTTCGCCAAACCCTCTTTCCCTCCCTTACTATTTTTTGTTCACACCGTGGTAAGGGGGTGATCACTAAAGCACCCAGATGTAAGATGATAGATAGACAGACAGATAGACAGACAGACAGACAGACAGACAGACAGACAGACATAGATAGATAGATAGATAGATAGATAGATAGATAGATAGATAGATAGATAGATAGATAGATAGATAGATAGATAGATAGATAGATGATAGATAGATAGATAGATAGATAGATAGATAGATAGATAGATAGATAGATAGATAGATAGATAGAT
This sequence comes from Rhipicephalus annulatus, assembly GCA_013436015.1. Taxonomy (NCBI): domain Eukaryota; kingdom Metazoa; phylum Arthropoda; class Arachnida; order Ixodida; family Ixodidae; genus Rhipicephalus; species Rhipicephalus annulatus. Next base: position 392,767 of record WOVY01009962.1, on the reverse strand, counting down.
AGATAGATAGATAGATAGATAGATAGATAGATAGATAGATAGATAGATAGATAGATAGATCCTTTTAGGCGCACCAATTCAAAGTGGTTTGTGAAGTTCACGATTATTCAATCTTTTATCCAAGACACCAAAACAAAAACGAAACGAAAACACAAGAATGAACAAAGCCACAAGGGCGTTCAAGGCTTCAAGCACAAAGATTTCGGCAAATTCGTGTACTACCCATCATTTGCACGGTGGCTGAACGATCGCAGCGCCAGAGTTCCCTCTAGTTGATTTCGGGAACCTGTATGACGTCTACTATCGATTCGATTAAGCCTGTTGTGTTATATTCTACATTGAGACACGCATGCAACATTGTTGAACGCATGCATCGGTAATATTGTCGTTATCGTGAGATACTTCTTCACGTTACAGCCGCAGTTGACGTCACCAAACTCCACTTATTGGGAGCCGATAATCGCTTCATCACCATCGTCTGGGATCGACCTCAGGACAACTTTGACTTTTACTCGCTGGACGTCACCATCAGAAATAGTTATAAAACTGACGCTCTACAAAAAGATCATCCTGGATTATGTGCGAACGGCACCATCATTAGCGCTCAGAAAACGCAAGTAACCTGCGGCCCTTACGAAGCCTGCTCCAGCGTCAGTATCACTGTTCGCACGTTCAGCAAAGGACCGCCAGAACGCACATCGACGGGAACTACACTGAAAGACATTTTCATCAATGGTAAAGGTTAGTAAAGCTCTGGTATTTGGTTAGTGAACTCGTTTTGAGAGTAACTGACTTTTCCGCATTCGCCTGCTAGTGCACCTATCTAGAAGTACTCTTTGGTAGCCTAGTGTATTCATGTTTCTGCACAGTCCTACTCTATACAGAGATGAACTTTTTTCTCATGGTTCGTTCAAACTCTGACTCACCAAAATTTTTCTAAACCAGACTCATTAATTTTTATAATCACTAAATGTTTTTTTATTAGAGCTCACTCGGGTTCACACTCACTGACGTTTCAATAAATCAATCAGATCACTCCAATCAAAACAATCAATCAAATCACTCACACTCCGACTCGCAGCTGGACCTGAGTGTTAGTGATCTTAATGTAATCGACTCACCGAGTCCGTTAGCATAATATTAGCTTTTTTCGATTATGATGTGAATGATGCTTATTTGTCTGATTATTTGCGAGATCATTGCAGCCGTATTGCGCACGGTTAGCAGTGATGCTGCTGATAGTTTCTGCTTTTTATCGTAATTTATCATGGCTTTTATCATTCTTCGTTGTTATTCGGTCTTTCTTTGATTTGGCACAACGAAGATATATGTTATGTGTGTTAAACAATGAACTTCGTTGTAACTCAGCGCTGTTTTTGTAACCGCCTAGTCATACCAACACGCCTAAACGCCCACTTAAGCGTTCCTATCAGCAAGTACGTTCGTGTTCTTTAATGGACATTTTTGAGATGCAAGTTTCTAAAATTGGTGTCCGAATTTCATTGAGGTCGAGAAAGTTTGAGTATTTTTTAAACGTGGAGCATTTTTTGCGCACTGCAAGCACATGTCTGTTTTGGCGTCTATCTATCTATCTATCTATCTATCTATCTATCTATCTATCTATATATATATATATATATATATATATATATATTTATCTATCTATCTGTGTGATCAATCTGCCCCGCCGCGGTGGTCTAGTGGCTAAGGTACTCGGCTGCTGACCCGCAGGGCGCGGGTTCGAATCGCGGCTGCGGCGGCTGCATTTCCGATGGAGGCGGAAATGTTGTAGGCCCGTGTGCTCAGATTTGGGTGCACGTTAAAGAACCCCAGGTGGTCTAAATTTCCGGAGCCCTCCACTACGGCGTCTCTCATAATCATATGGTGGTTTTGGGACGTTAAACCCCACATATCAATCAATCAAATCAATCTGTGTGATCAATCTGTGTGCTCTATCTATCTGTCTATCTATCAATCTATCTATCTATCTATCTATCTATCTATCTATCTATCTATCTATCTATCTATCTAGCTGTGTGGTCTATTTATGTGTGTGCTCAATCTATCTGTGTGCTCTATCTATCTATCTGTCTATCTGTGTGCTCTATCTATCGATCTGTCTATCTGTGCTCTATCTATCTATCTGTCCATCTGACTGCTCTATCTGTGTGCTCTATCTACCTGTGTGCTCTATCTATCTATCTATCTATCTATGTGTGTGCTCTATCTATCTATCTGTCTATCTGTGTGCTCTATCTACCTATCTGTCTGAGTGCTCTATCTATCTGTGTGCTCTATCTATCTGCGTGCTCTATGTATCTATCTGTCTATCTGTGTGCTCTATCTGTGTGCTCTATCTATCTATCTATCTATCTATCTGTGTGCTTTATCTATCTATCTATCTACATAGTGATCTATCTATCTATCTATGTGTGTGCTCTATCTATCTGTGTGCTCTATCTATCTGTCTATCTGTGTGCTCTATCTACCTATCTATCTGAGTGCTCTATCTATCTGTGTGCTCTATCTATCTATCTGTCTATCTTTGTGCTCTATCTGTGTGCTCTATCTATCTGTGTGCTCTATCTATCTGTGTGCTCTATCTGTGTGCTCTAGCTGTGAGCTCTATCTATCTATCTATCTATCTATCTATCTGTGCGCTCTATCTATCTATCTATCTATCTATTTGTGTGCTCTATCTATCTATCTATATGTGTGCTCTATCTATCTGTATGCTTACATCTGTGTGCTTTCGTGACGACCCCTTAACTTGGCATGATCCAAAATTAGCATGGGAAGGTAAGATGGTTTGACGAATATGACGTGCTAGTCAAGACATGATTATGTTTCTTAAGGACTCGTTTTTTACGTGTTTTGACACATTATAATGAGATCTAACAGACAATAATGCCAAATAATATTTAGGAGAATTCATTAGACCCAATTGTAATGTAAATGTGAAGAAGAAAAAGTGAGAGAAAAGATAACTTGCCGTGAGCAGGAACCGAACATGCGACCTTTGAATGTTCGATGCGCGTTCGATGCTTTACTACTGAGCCACTACGGCGGCTATCCGCCAAGCCACGTTATTGGTTTATATGTGAATTTAAACGTGGCAGTGTCACTTAGCGCCACCTGTAGCCATGGCGGTGAGTGTGGCACACTCTTTGTGAGCCTGTTTGGCGACACCTAGCACGTGAACTTATTGTGAGCTGGCAGCTGACCAATAGGTACCTCGTATACAACCTAATGGCACCAAGTGCACCAGTACGAAGCCCTCGTTAATGAATAAGGTAAAGAAGTGTATTCTTAAGAGCTCGTTTTTTCCGTGTTTTGACACAAAAATAACGAGGTCTAACAGACAATAATGCCAAGGAATGTATAGGGGAAGTTATTCGACCCAAATGTAATGTAAATATGAAGAAAGAAAAGTGTGTGAAAAGATAACTTGCCGTGAGAAGGAACCGAACCTGCGTCCTTCGAATAATGCATTCGATGCTCTACCACTGAGCTACCACGGCGGCTATCCCCCCAGCTACTTCATTGGGTTTATATGTGAACTTGAACGTGGGAGTGTCAGTTAGCGCCACCTATAGACATGGCAGGGAGTGTGGCACACTCTTTGTGAGCCTGTTTGGCGTCACATAACACGTGAACTTATTACGAGTCGCTGGTTCGGTTTCTGCTCACGGCAAGTTATCATTTCACCAATTTTTTTCTTCACATGTACATTACAATTGGATTTATTAACTTCACCTATATATATATATTGTCACGTCACTCCAGGGGGTGTCGACAAGATTTACTGACGTCTGAGCAACAGGGCTCTAACCAAGCGCGTCGGTTGGGCTTGTTTTCCAGAACGAGGGCCCACGTGCACTTCTTTCTTTTCTGTGGTGTGGGCCTTCACCTTGGCATACGACCCACTTCTAGAAAGAGGTGGCAATATTCCCCCTCAACAACAAAAAAAGAGCATCGTCCCGATGCTGCAAAGTTATTGAAAAAAAAACCAAAACTAAGTAGTTTAAACAATGAAAAAGGGCACCAATAATGAAATGTTAGACGCGATAAGTTCACCAATGATGAGGCAATTGTCGGAGCACAAATAAGAAAAAACACAGGAAAAGTGGTCTTTTAGGAACGCGCAAAATAGGGCTTCATGCGCACCACGTGAACTATGTCAGAGGTCGGTTGTTTTCGTTGTACCCATCGTGACGACGTAGCGTCCGGAACCACTTCGTAGTTTACGTCGCTCACGCGGCGTAATACTTTATACGGACCGAAGTATCTGCTGAGCAACTTTTCGGAGAGGCCACGGCGTCGAACAGGGGTCCAAATCCAAACTTGGTCTCCCGGTCTGTAAGATACGTCATTGTGACGCATATTGTAACGTCGTGCATCAACCTGTTGCTGCTGACCAATGTGTAGCCGGGCGAGCTGGCGAGTTTCTTCGGCACGCTCTGCAAATTCTTCTGCGTCAGTTGTTAATTGATCGGCGCCTTCACAAGGAAGCATCGCATCCAGCATCGTCTGAACTTCGCGGCCGTAGAGAAGGCGAAACGGTGTAAATCGGGTTGTTTCTTGAACGGCGGTGTTATAAGCGAACGTCACATAAGGCAAAATGCGATCCCATGTTTTGTGTTGGACGTCGATGTACATGGAGATCATGTTTGTGACTGTCTTATTTAGTCGCTCGGTTAAGCCATTGCTCTGCGGATGGTAAGCAGTCGTCGTTCGATGCCTAGTGTTACTTAGTAGAAAAACTTCATCAATAAGTTGTGCAGTGAACGCTGTTCCTCTGTCGGTTATCACTGTAGATGGAGCACCGTGGCACAGAACAATGTGGCACATGAAGAACTGTGCTACCTCAGAAGCCGTGGCTCGTGGTATCGCCTGTGTCTCAGCATAGCGGGTCAAATAGTCAGTTGCAACAATGACCCATTTGTTGCCGTCAGACGATAAAGGAAATGGGCCGAGAATGTCCATGCCAACTTGGTCAAATGGCTTGTGGGGTGGATCAATTGGCTGAAGTAATCCAGCCGGCTTGCTTGGTGGCGACTTTCGACGCTGGCATTCACGACAGCTTTTAACGTACTGCTTCACGTTTGCAGAAAGTCCGGGCCAGTAGTACGCCTCACTTACTCTGGCGAGCGTTCGCGAGTAACCTAGATGACCAGATGTGGGCTCGTCATGACACGCAGAGAGGACTTCATCCCGCATGTCCTTCGGAACGACGAGGAGGTAAGCGCGGCTCGTAGGACGGGCGTTTTTTTTGTACAGGACATTATCTCGGAGGCAGAAAGATGTCACGACGCGAGATAGATGGCGAGGTATAACGGCGCTATGACCCTCCAGATAGTCGATGAGCGGTCGAATCTCTTCATCCTCTCGCTGGCGTCTGCTCAAGTCAGATGAGCTAAGGGCGCCCAGGAAACCGTCATCGTCCTCTTCTTCTGGATTGACTAAAGGTATGGGTGCACGTGACAGCGTATCAGCGTCTTCATGCTTCCGTCCAGACTTATATACGATGGTAACATCAAATTCCTGTAGACGCAAGCTCCATCGGGCCAGTCGTCCAGAGGGATCACGAATGTTTACCAACCAGCAGAGGGCGTGGTGGTCCGTCACCACTTTAAATGGACGACTATAGAGGTACGGGCGAAACTTGGTGATCGCCCACACTACTGCGAGACACTCTTTCTCTGTGGTCGTGTAATTCACCTCGGTACGGGACAGTGAGCGGCTGGCATAGGCTATGACTCGTTCTTTGCCGTGTTGATGCTGGACGAGCACTGCGCCGAGGCCGATGTTACTGGCGTCAGTGTGCACCTCTGTGTCAGCATCTTCATCAAAATGCGCAAGAACAGGGGCTGATTGCATCCGCTGTCGTAGCTCGGCAAAAGCAGCCTGTTGTTCGGTAGCCCATACAAACGGTGTGTCGTCGCGTGTAAGGCGAGTCAAGGGTTCCGCTATCTTCGAAAACCCTCTAATAAATCGTCGATAGTAGGCGCACAAACCCAGAAAGCGCCGAACAGTCTTTTTGTCTGTAGGATGCGGAAACGCGGCTACAGCGGCAAGTTTGTCGGGGTCGGGTCGTACTCCATTCGCATTGACTACATGGCCAAGGAATTTGAGCTCTTCATAACCAAAGTGACACTTCTGCGGTTTGAGTGTAAGATCTGCTGATTGAATAGCCTGTAGCACACTCCTGAGGCGGTGAAGGTGTTGCTGGAAGGTTTCAGAAAAAACGACAACATCATCAAGGTATACGAGACAAGTTTGCCACTTCAGACCAGTAAGCACAGTGTCCATCATTCGCTGGAAGGTTGCGGGCGCTGAGCACAAACCAAAAGGAAGGACTCGAAATTCATACAGGCCATCAGGGGTCACAAATGCCGTTTTCTCGCGGTCTCGCTCGTCAACTTCAATCTGCCAGTACCCGCTTTTCAAATCCAAAGAGGAAAAATAGTGGGCGTGGCGTAATCTGTCCAACGAGTCGTCGATGCGTGGCAGCGGGTACACGTCCTTTTTAGTCACGCTGTTCAGCTTCCGGTAATCGACGCAAAAACGTAGCGTTCCGTCTTTCTTCTTCACTAGGACGACCGGAGAGGACCACGCACTGTTGGAAGGCTCAATGATGCCGTCGTCAAGCATTTCTCGAACTTGCGTACGAATGGCTTCTCGTTCCTTCGCTGACACACGGTAAGGCTGTTGGTGTACTGGGCGGGCGTCGTCGTAAGTGATGATTCTGTGCCTAGTGATCGAAGTCTGACGCACCTTAGAGGAAGCAGCGAAGCATGACTTGAATTCAAGCAATAGTTTCCGCAGTGCTGTCTGGTTTTCTGGTGTGAGGTTAGAATTAATATCGATATTGTTTAGAGACGTATCGGCGGCCTCCACTGCTTCCGACGAGAAGCAGATGGGAATGGTTCCTAATTCATCTGCAAACGCTAACGAAGTGCCACGGAAAAGGTGTCGGTGTTCGTTGCTGAAATTTGTAACGAGCAGTTGAGATCGGCCATCACGTAGCTGTATGATACTCCTAGCCACACAAACACCTTGAGTCAGCAGGTGTTCAAAATTACTTTCTGCAATCGCTTCACCATTTCGCAATCCACAGCATGTGACGTCGACAATAACACTGGCTTTTGGAGGAAGCGTTATACTTTCAGCAGAAACACGAAGAACGTCGGTACGTTGTTGGTCGTCCTGCTTGTCGATTGCTCGGTCGGCTGAGAAGGTGATGCGATTCTCTTGAAGATCAATGACAGCTCCATATTCGTGCAGGAAGTCAACACCAAGAATAACGTCGCGTGAACATTCACGGAGCACAAGGAAACTTCCTACAAATGTATAACCGCAGACCCGAACTCTACTCGTGCAGGTTCCAAGCGGAGAGACGGTGTGGCCACCAGCCGTTCGAATCACGGAGCCATGCCAGGGCGTGATTACCTTCTTTAGTTGTCTGGTCATTTTCCCGCTTAGTATCGAATAGTCAGCCCCGGTATCAACTAAAGCACCTACTGCATAGCCATCTATCAGCACCGGTATATCCAGAGAAAGCCGCACATATCGCTCAGTCGAATCTACACCCTTTACTGTTAGCGTCGATCGGAGGTCTTCAGCACGTCGACTGCCAGCGACCTCGCCTCCAAGGGTCGCTTGCGTTAGTTTTCCCGGCGGGGACTGGAGAACCGTGCGCCAGCATGGCGCTGTGGCGAAGATGAAAAGCGCCTCGGCGACGGTGAGCGCGACTGCCGTCCAGAAGGCGGTGGCATGCGCTGTTGAGCCAGGTAGTCCTCAATGTCCCGGGGTCGCTGGCCATACCGAGGAGGCGCTGAATATACTGAAAATCCGCGCAGCCCGAGGCGCCGGTATGGACACTGGCGGTACAAATGGTCCGCTTCCCCGCAGTGGAAGCACAAAGGTCGGCGATCAGGAGTGCGCCAAACATCAGATTTCCGAGGCGAAGCACGTCTGTCGTCAAGGTAGTGTGCTGGTTGTTCCGCAAGATGCACAGGGCTGGCGTAAACGAGGGGTGGCGGTGTGCGTGTGTTCTCGTAGTACCGTAGAGGCTGCGCCGACTGAAGTGAAACCGTAGGAGGCGCCTGAACAAACAGCGGGGAAGAGGAAGCTGGGCGTTTCAAGGCTTCTGCATAGGTCGGACGGTGGTAGTCAGCCGGGGCGGGTGTGGCGTTATTCAAACTCACAGGGTCACGAAGGGCATGATGCAGCTCGTCCTTGACGATGCTTGCAATGGAACTCACCGTAGGTAGTGGTGGTGTGGCAGCCTTTTGCAGCTCCTCGCGTACTATGGAGCGGATAAGGTCGCGCAGACACTCGGTGTTGCTCCCAATATTCGTTAGAACTTGAGCAGTGGACGTGTTCACTTGCCGCTCATACAGGGTGGATCGATGCTGAAGCATCTTTTCCATCGTGACAGCTTCAGACAAAAACTCGGCGACCGTGTTCGGAGGTCTCCGTACAAGACCAGCGAAAAGCTGCTCTTTAACTCCCCGCATCAGGTGTCGCACCTTCTTTTCTTCTGTCATACTCTGATCGGCTCGTCGGAACAGGCGCGTCATATCTTCCACATAGGTCATGACGGTTTCATTGGGCATCTGGATGCAGGCCTGGATCGCTCGTTCCGCTCGTTCATGGCGATCAGCACTTCTGTAAGTATCCAACAGCCGGCGGCGGAATTCGGGCCACGATGTCATCTGTTCTTCGTGATTCATGTACCAGGTACGTGCTCCATCCTCTAAATAGAAGTACACACGTCGTAGTTTGGCCGCGTCGTTCCAGTCGTTCAAAGCAGCCACGCGCTCGAAGTCGACCAACCAGTCCTCGACGTCTTCGAGCTCGGTGCCATGAAACGGTGTCGGAACCTGCGGACTTTCGAGGGTGTACCGAGTCACCGGGGGGTTTTCCGTACCTGTTAGAGTGGTTTGAACGGACGTGCTCATCATACTGGTGTGAACTATAGGGTCAGCTTCGGGAGGCAATCCCCTGATCCTGCGGCTTGTCCGATGAACGGGAGTGTTGACTCGAACTGGGCTTGTGGTGCCGCTTCCAGGAGGGATCTGCAACATCCGTGAGGGGCTACCCAGCACCTCCACCAGTTGTCACGTCACTCCAGGGGGTGTCGACAAGATTTACTGACGTCTGAGCAACAGGGCTCTAACCAAGCGCGTCGGTTGGGCTTGTTTTCCAGAGCGAGGGCCCACGTGCACTTCTTTCTTTTCTGTGGTGTGGGCCTTCACCTTGGCATACGACCCACTACTAGAAAGAGGTGGCAATATATATATATATATATATATATATATATATATATATATATATAATCTACACTGTCACCACGACCACCGATACTGTATGAAAGAGAGGGCGAGAGACGCAAGAGAATTTGAATAAGATAGCCATGCTCACGCCCGGTTAGCTATTCTTCACTAGGGCAAGAGAAAAAGGGTGAAAACAAACCCAAAATACAATAGATACATTAACATAATTGCGCGCGTACATGGTTGAGCACATCAAGTCTGCAGGTTGCCTACTGCACCTTCAAGGCATGTGTGTCTCCATGGTCCTAGAATCTTGAAATTGTCTCGAGTCAAATTGGCTCAGAGGTCTCCCTTTTACGCATTGCACAGTGTCATAGCGACCACAGCTGCACAGGATGAGTTCAATTTTCTTTTCGATTTGGCAGGAGTCACGTGTGGACATGTACGATAATTGAATGGAAGAAAATAACCGGTTGCATCGATGAACCACAATTTCTCATGTGTGCTTTCCCATCAGATCCGGGTGAACCACGGAGCATCGCCATGTTTGCTAAGGCGCCGCACACGACACGCATTCTGTGGGAACCACCAGCGAGTTTCGACAGCACTCTGGGCGTCTACAAAGTGAAGGTGTGCAAGAAGTCGACAACTTGTGACGAGAAAGAAAAATTGGCAGGCTGCGTTGAGCGGGAGGTTTCAGATGCGTGGATGGAGTTCGGCAGTGTCGAAGACACCTCGTACTGCGTCTTCGTCTCGGCAAGCGTGCGGTGTGGTGAGAAGACACTGGCCGGCCCAACAGCGTCACAGGAAGTCAGAACGCCGCTATTCGGTGAGATATTTCGCACTATATGTAGAATAGGCTGCGCAGTACGTAGACGAAAAATGATGTGACGTCATTAAGCGTGTTATCTATTTTAACATGAAAGTATTTTATTCCGGGGTCCACCGCGGCTGTGCTGACGTATGTCCGTCACAGATATGACGTTGTAAATGCATACTCTTTCAATGAGCCTGTTTAGAATACGTATGCAGTCTCTACAGAAAGTGGAAGTACACTTGAAGGACGTGAGAGGTAATCGAAGCATCTGTCCACCAAAGTGTATACTGACGCAGTGCACATTAACTTAAACCAATTACTAAGTGTTGCTTTTCATATTTTTGTGACCCAATTGAATCATCAGAGGCATAAGCTAACTTAACTAAGCTAGTTCCTCTTCCGTCTCTACGAAAAGTATTAAATATTGAGAAGCAGTGGGAGCCTGTCTGCGCCACTTCAGACAAAGTACAGGACGCTGTCCTTGGTTCGACAGAGAGAGTGCCCAAAAACTGCCGTTAGTTGGAACCTCCCGTTGTTTGCATTTACTTGCCCCTTTGTTTTCAAAAGGAAAAACAATGCTGTTACCTGCATGCCCATTTACTCGCTCTATTCAATGCCCGGATTATTTATCATAAAACAATACTTGTTGGCATTTCTTTCTTCCCAATCTTGCTCTATTTATTTACACATTTATCGGTCCATTTTATTTTAAGGCCTAACTTTCCCTCCTTTGGGTGAGGCCGACGAGTGGCAAGTAACGGAATGCATGATGGATAAATATTTTGCCTTTCAACCAAGAGCTTTCTCTCTGTTAGTCTATTGAGTTGTCTACAAGTAAACTTTGCTCCCATGTATTATAAATCTTGACCATAGCGGTTGCGTGAAGATTCACGGGATGAAATCATAATATAAAAAAACTTAAAGCGAGTTGTGGGCAAGGTACTTTGGATGCCCGGGAATTAATTCTTGCCTTATGAGGTTCCACAAATGCTTCTGCTGCCATGAAATTATTTGAGTTGAAATAATTTTCACTGAAAATTATCTAAAGTTTGGAATGTTCACTGCAGGACTTCCGGACGTGTCTAAGCTAGCAGTGCTAGCTGTCAAGAGTGGCTACGTTACCTTATCCTGGCAGCGCCCCAAGAGGCGCTTCGACTACTACTCTGTCGAGGCAACCGAAGACCAAGCTAGATTTACCAGGAATTCTCAACAAGGGCACCGTTTGTGTGCCAACGGAACCATCATTCGTCCTGACCAGACGGAAGTGACCTGCGGTCCCTTCGAGCCATGTACCTTCTTGTCATGCACCATTCGTACTCACTTCAACGGACCACCAGAGCACAGGTCTCCTGGACTGACATTGAAAGACATCTTCATCCCCGCTGAAGGTAAGCCGTATAAATTCTGACTATCAATGTCAACAGCCATTAATAAACATGAGGACCTTCTAAGTGCGTATAGCACTTTAGCATCCCGGTTTGTCTTTTATTCATTTTTTCCTGTAACGTGGCTGCGTTGTAGGCAATACAAGGCAGAGAAAGGTTATTGATGCTCAAACTGGTGTAGTACAAGCTATAAGGTCAAAAGCACTAGATGCTACCGAAAAAAACTCATACTTAATCGTAATAATTTACCTACAATTGCGAAAAAAGTCTTCTGAAATATTCGGCTGATACCCGTGCCGCCCAAGAGACAGCGCCACCACCTCGGCCAGCTTTTGTTTGCCGGGAGAATGGCAAGTTGCCTGAGCAATGCACTTCTCTATGTTTCACGGTTCTTGATTTGTCGGCGTAGCTAAAGCTACGCCGGCGCCTACGAAAGAAGGTCATCAACGCTATGCTAACCACATAATTAGCGCTATAATACAGCAGGATTATTGCTGGATTGAATCAGGATTATTTAACTAATGAGTAGCGTTGCAAGGCTGGTTAATAGAATCAATAGCGAATTAGATATCATATCAAACGTCGGAAAGAAAGCATTGTTGCGAAAACACCACGCACAAAGCAGTAATACCAAGTTCTTGAAAAATTATGTAATAAAAGCGTTGACATTAAAACATAAATTAAGTATGCGTATTCCTAATGCATATTATGCAAAAAGTATATTAGTTGGACTATGTGTATGATCAACCTCACATGAAAAAAAAATAGAAGCACAGTCGTAACCGCACATATCGAATTCACAAAAAGCGATGAATTATTATATTGGATAATTCTATATACAACATTTAATGAAATTGTTGCACTTCAGGGATGAGTTTACATGCTCAGCTTTGCTCCACGGAACTGCGTCACGCTAATTTAAGAAAAATGGCTCGTCGTCAATACGTGGATATATATATATATATATATATATATATATATATATATATATATATATATATATATATATATATATATATATATATATATATATATATATATATATATATTATGACGACTCGGTTGTAACGAGGCTTATTGGCCGTGAACTCTGGAACAAACAGGTGCAACGGACCCGACGATGAAGCGCACATTCAAAGACGATGATGACTGTCATCCAGAACAGGTGATGACGATTGACTGCTTTCAAGATGAGGATGAAGTGCAAAGAGATGCCTACACTAATTCCTTGATCTTGCCGCCCGGTTCTTGGCCTATCCCCCTTTGTGGGTGTGCGCCAGAGTAACAAGAATCATCATCATCATCATCATCACTAGTTCTCCTCACGTGGAAGCTGCCAGCCTGGCCGCTGCGGGCGGGTAGTCAAGGTGACGAGGAACGTCGTCTGAAAAACTTCATGCGGGAAACGTGTACAGTGAACTGGATGGTTCAAGAACCATGTCTTGGCAACACCCGTGACATACAGCAATACTCGGCGGAGCTTGTTAGAGTCGTCCCAGTGATTAGTTAGCGCTTACTCGCTCGTAGTTATCGAGCCAGTCCTCCACATGTTCGCCGCGGAGACCAGCGAAGATCACAGGGTCGCGCTGGTGGTTTAGGATATAGAGAAGAGGGGCTTGCGGCGCAGGGATGGGAGTATAAAAGGCGTCCGCCCACTCACTCTGAGACATGTTGGCGGACTGAGGGTCCAAGCGGCGGCCTGAACGGAGCTCCAGCGAGTAGACGTTGTGAGGAGAGGACCGGGATCGACGATCTGCCTCCACACGTATGACGACTCGGTTGTAACGAGGTTTATAGGCCGTGAACTCGTGATTGATTGATTTGTGGGGTTTAACGTCCCAAAACCACCATTTGATTATGAGAGACGCCGTAGTGGAGGGTTTCGGAAATTTTGACCACCTGGGGTTCTTTAACGTGCACCCAAATCTGAGTACACGGGCCTACAACATTTCCGCCTCCATCGGAAATGCAGCCGCCGCAGCCGGGAATTGAACCCGCGACCTGCGGGTCAGCAGCCGAGTACCTTAGCCACTAGACCACCGCGGCGGGGCATGAACTCGTGAAAGAACAAGCGCAACTGATCCAAAGATGAAGCGCACGTTGAAAGACGATGATGACTGTCAGCCAGAACAGGTGATGATGATTGACTGCTGTTAAGATGAGGATTGAACTCGTGGTTTGAACTTGCTTAGTCATAGTACTAGGCGGGAGCGAGCTTTAAGTGAAAGAAAAAAAGGATATGAATGTACGTAGTGCTTAAAATGTTCACAAGTAGCTGTGCGCACTCGTAGGGTACCAGAAGCCTGTATTTTGACTCTACGGTAACTTCTGATCTCTTATTTGACGATGTAAAAAACGTAGATGCAGAACAGGGACGGTAGAACACAAAACAGGACAGGCACTGCTCTGCATTTTACCGTTTCTTGTCATTTGGGCTGTACTTCATGATTAACCAGTACCTACATGGCAAGCTTTCCGCCTTAACGCGGTTTTTGTATCTCCAATATTGTTCACATGTGGGTTTCTTGGTATACTGCGCGCAGCGGCTACGTGAGCCTTCTCCACTTTTGGCTGAACTGAGTACCGCAGGCTTTGTGGAGAACAGCAAGTTCTGGATTTAAGGCCTGCATCGCGTTAGCAAAACGAGCGGAAAAAAAACAAACGCCAACCCCGCAGCACGGACCAGATCCTTGTGGAAAAGTACACTTACACGAGAAAACACCAAATATTTGTCTATGAAAGCCAACTTCTTCTGGCATTTCACGGTACTGGCAATCAATATAAGATGTCTTCTGGATATGTTCGCTCAATGTAGTGCATTTTCCTAGGCATTCAGGTCAAAGCATTGCCTCGTTACCAATTGTTTGATATGAAAGATACTTCTATTTACCCGAGTTCTATCTAGTCCGGTTCGACTGTAATATATGTTTGCTAACATGTTGCTAACTTACACATCTCAAGCTTTACTCATAATACTATCATCCCACAGAGAGTAGAAATATTCTTAATAATTTTGGCTTATCCAGCCTATCTCATCCTAATGTGATTCTGTTCGTTTATTTGCCCTAATATTAGCTAGAAATTATCGTATGTATAGAAGTTTACATAGCCTAAGAAGAATGTGTTGTATGTAATTAAACGATGTGAGTTGAAGATGTCTCGTAAGAACTGAATTGTTTGTGCCTAATTTGTTAAAAGGCGAAAAAAGCTTCATACTTGAAAAAGATTCGGGGCTATTTCCTTCAGCTCGGAACATGGAACAAGTTATTCCAGGGGTTTGGCATTATTTTTAGAAAAAAAAACCGTTGAAAAGCAAACCTCAACATCGCATTTATAAGAGTCAGGTGTCATCACTAGACATACCTTTGTTCCCTTTGACCATAACTTTATTCGTTTTCACATCTTTGAAGTGTTGAAGAGTGATTTTTCTCAAATGTAGAATACAGACACACAGACAGGCTGTGGTAATGTTTGCAATTTTATTTCATTTATTCTACCCTCAGGACTGTAGCATTGCACAGGAAAGTGCTAAGAAACAGTATTGCGAACAGCTATATATGGTTAACAGTGGGTGTTTGTGCTTAAGATATCAACATACTTCAACTCTTGTTCCTTATTATCGTAATAATTCACAGCCTTCTTTCATTTCTTGAAGTGAAAATTCCAGAGTAGCTTTGTAGAAAAACAGCAAATCGACTTAATCTAAGTATCTTTTGAATGCACATCATTGCAATGCACGAAACAATAAAATAATTACTGTACCGCTAAGATGACAAGTTTGGTCGTGTTGTTGCGTTTTACATTCGTGTTTGTTTAAATATTCTGCCAAAGAGGTTCGTACCTTGATAAATAAATAAATCCCTTCTATTCCTGCCTTCTATTCCAGATCCGAACCCGCCAACAAACGTTACGATGATTCCGGAATCACCGTTACGGAGCACGCTGCGCTGGGGTCCGCCAGACAAAGTGTTTGGTACCATAGTGTCGTACAGTGTCAATGTATGCAGCACATTCGGGTCATGCGACCCAGCTGAAAAAATGAGCGATTGTGCGGAGAAGACCACGACAAAAATGTGGACAGTGTTTGACAGCAAAGCGGGCACCTCGTACTGCATACTGATTGCGGCAACGATACGCTGTGGGGTAGACAGAATCACCAGCCGTCAGATGGCGGCACAAGTACGGACCCCTATATTTGGTAAGCATCTCGTAATGATTTTTGCAGTATATAGACGTATAGCTGGTTCACACCTGACACAACAGCCGACTGTGCGACTAAGTTGGCAACAAACAGTTCCTAATAGCGAACGGTCCAATAGCAAACGGTCCCTGCTTTGGTGGCAAAGCGGTTGCTTCGACTCAGTCGCTCGTTGCTCCACGTTTCAGTCACGTGACTGCATTCTTATTCCTCTGAACCCAGGAGTCAGCAACCTGTGGCCTTGTGGGCACTATTATGTGGCCCCTGGCATGACGTCACAACACTTTCTCACATTCCTTGTGCCTTGATATCTGGACTGTCAAAGTTCCATCACAACTGCAACTTCCTCTCTCCACTAAAAAGAAACTCTTTTGATAATGAGCAAATATATTGCGGTATTAAACAAAGCCATCATTTTGCTATCAAGCAATACCAGTTTTAAAGACACATAATTTCTGTTTCCGTTCGGTTTATTATCATCAGTTCACCTATTTTATTTTTATTTTTGCCTTTCGAGGCCCCCGCCCATCCCCGAGTAATCTTTTTTGCCGTCCACTTCATTCAAAAGGTGCCTGACTCTGCTCTGAACCAATTATTTTGCAGGAAGCTTCACCATATTTTTCAGTGTATTTTGCAAGACCATGTAACCACGGAGTTTGCTATATATACACAAGAGAAAACTCTTCTATTAGTGTCTATGGTAGTTGTGACGCGCGACGCTTCAGCCGTCATGGGGTAATACACGGATTTGTCTAAACATCCTCCATTCGGTTCTGTTTGTGTCCATGTCGCCAGCGTTTTCTTTGTCGCAAAACGGTGTTTGGCAAACATTTGGTAGTCCTGCTTCACAAACTTGATCATTTTAGGCTCGCCAATTCAAGCCAGTTTACGAAGTTTACGATGGTATATTCTTTTATTCAAACTGAAATCACACACCTTAGGTTAACTACCCTACCTACTTGATATTTTTTCTCTCTCTCTAAAACACCACCACAACACTCATTGGTCACTACAGTTGTTTTTATGATGGTCCATCACAAATTGTCTGACCTGTGCTAGTACTACTCGTGAAGAGCCATTAGTTTTTAAAAGTGTCTGCGTCCTTCACGGCTATGCAGTTTTCACCACTACTTAGGAGAAAAGATCGATCAGCAAAAGATTGGCAGCTGCGAAGTTGCAGGTAAGGGGGCATGGACTAATTTAAATAACCGGTTTTGGGGAACACAATACGTGGAAGGGTGAATCGTAACTATCTCTCACAATAAAAACAAAACAAGAAAGAAACCGCATTTTCTTGTCATACACGACTGTTTCCTGTGGGAACCAACTGTCCTGCCTTAAGAATACGGGAGTGTATTTTTCCTTTCTTGGTATTTATTAAAACTATAATTTTCCTTTTGTCTGTATTCATTGCAAACAAAATAGACGGAGCAGTCTTCTTCAACAGCATAATACACAGCACAAAGCACAAAATTTATAGCACACTTTCCTCTATACACGTAGTGAAAAGATACCTTTCAAAACCAGTGGATATCCCTGAATTTCAAGCTGTGCTTTGTCAGAAAACTCCTTGAATTTCAATGCCATATCTTGCCACGTGCATTCGCTGACAGCTGCTATTAGTGAAAAATAATCTTTACAGTTAGACAAGACGAGAGTGTTAGATTAGATTGTTAGAGCCACTGCGGTGCTTCAAAACTCCTTCAAAAAAATGCGCTATAATTCGTACTTTTCAACAGCAAATCATGTGTGCCACTATAGTAAGAATGCATCGCAGACGCTTCTGCTGTACTAAGTGTCGCGCCGTATGTGTTGAACAACAAGTAGGCGGCTTATTGCTCCCCAACTATTCCAGGGGGCTCGGTCACAATTCTTCACCATCAACAACCTCAATATCACCAAAGTATTCACTAAATTATACCTGGGGCACAATGGTGACATTCTTGGGTCTCGTGGTCGCTTTTTGCCAAGCGTCTGAATTTTCCAGGTTATAGAACTATTATACAAAGCATTCTCTCTTTTTTCACTTGAACAATGTTCTCCTCGTAAGAACTTCATAGCGATTGGTGTGACGAACCTCTTACTACAACAATGAAGAATACACTTCCTGTATAGCATCTATTAC
This sequence comes from Rhipicephalus annulatus, assembly GCA_013436015.1. Taxonomy (NCBI): domain Eukaryota; kingdom Metazoa; phylum Arthropoda; class Arachnida; order Ixodida; family Ixodidae; genus Rhipicephalus; species Rhipicephalus annulatus. The sequence continues at coordinate 374,961 of WOVY01009962.1, read as the reverse complement.
CCGTTCATTGCCCGCATTACTTGAAAGCTAATTTCTAGTATGCTTATTCTCTGTATGTGTGTAACCCTGACAGTCCTTATCATGACTAACCGCAAATGTCATACACCACAATTTCCGTCTTTTTTTCTTTTTTAGATCTGCCTGATGTAAGCAACTTCAGATTGCTTTCTGTGGTGGATAGCTCTGTAACAGTTGCTTGGAGAAAACCTGACGCTCGCTTCGATTACTACTGGGTCTCCGTTGATGAAGAAGTGGATCAGCGCAGTAGTGGCGAAAAGGTGACCCCGGGATCGTGTGCAAACGGCACAATTCTGCACCCTGACATGACCCAGCTTACGTGTACAAGCCTGAAGACTTGTGCCAGAGTTGACATCACACTAGGTACGCACAGAAACGGACCACCAGAGCATACATCTCGTGGAGTTCGCCTTCAAGGAATCTTTATCCCCGGTGAAGGTGATTATGACTTCTATTGCATGTGAAGTGCTTCTAAACATACCACTTTTTCACTTAAAATAGGCAGTTTTGATATCCTAATGATGAAAAATTTACATCAACAGAAATAGATTTTGGTTGCCTACAAGAAACTGTTTAATATTTACTTGGTAGAGTATTACGTATTCAATCCACAATAGGATGAAGAAAGGGGGCATAGCGAAAGGCTTCTGAAATGTTGATTCTTTATTGCTATTTAACGAGACCTGAGTTTAGGCTGACGGGGCTCCAGCATTTCGCTACGTCAGGCTTCGAGCCTCATAAACACTAGATAAGCATGGTGGCTGCTTTATAAGATAGGCTACTCACATACACAAAAAGCATGAATGTAAGTTCAATTGTGAAGAATACCGTTTTATTGAGTAGCTACAAGTGCCAACCTTATTGCTCTACAATTTAAGAGCTCCTTTTCTTTGTTAGACACAGTAATAATGAAAACTAACACACAAAGACGGCAAGGAAAGTATAGGAAATAGTGTTATACTCGGGGACAACTTTCGTTGGCACTGAAGTGGTAGCTACGGACCCAAATCACGTGATTTCCACATCCAGCGAATATACTTCCACAGTGGCGCGCGCATTTTCAATGTGAAATATAAATGTTCCTCCTTTATTTTCAAAGACACAGTTTACGTGGACGCGGCCCGTTACGACTGCCACCACGGCTTCGCGGTCGCGGTCACGGATCATGTAGGAACTTGCGTCACGAGTGCGACGATAGGCACGGAAGACACGGAGGCGGCCGAAGAAGCTGCCATAGCCCTCGCGATAGCCACCACGGACGCCGAGGTGATAATAGGCGACTCGCAGGCGGCGATACGCAACTACGCCAGCGGCCGGATCTCCCGCGAAGCGGCCCGCATTCTCCAAATTCACGAACGCAACATCTGCCGCAAAAACGACAGTTTCCTCGTATGGACCCCCGCCCACACGGACCCTCCGCTTGCGGGCAACGCGACTGCCCACGCCGCGGCTCGAGGACTTACACGCCGAGCTGCGACGACTGCCGACAGTCCCGATGTCTCGCACACTTCGACAGCGATGCGGGAATGGACGTGGGGGGATCGCATGACCACTTTCAGAGACATCACGCAACACTACAGACTGAACAGATGCAAATATCCACCACCCCACGCCAAACTAAACAAGAAACAGCAGGTCGCCTGGAGACAACTACAGACACACACGTACCCGAATCCGGTGATCCTTCGCCTCTGCTACCCAGGCATTTATACGTCCGACGCGTGTAAGGCGTGCGGAGCCAGAGCGACGCTGCAGCACATGCTGTGGAAGTGTACCGGTAACGCGCAGCAGTCCCCTACGAACCCGGCAGACATGGCAGTCTCGAACCGCGAGGCGCGATGGGAGGCGGCTCTGCTCAGCCACGACCTTGCTGATCAACTGTGGGCCGTCCGGCAAGCCCAGGATGCCGCCCGGGTCCAAGGACTCGAGGCCGTCACCTAGGCCGGGGTGCTTGTAGCCCCACCCCGCTCAATGACGCCGGACATGTTCAATAAAGTTTTTACTCACTCACTCCTTTATTTTCTACGTGTAGCTATTTTAGACAGAACGCAGCTCGCGCTAGGTACTTTGGCTCACACCACTAAGATATTCGTATTTTTTTTAATTTATCTGTCGTGACCTCGCGTTTATGAACGTGTGAGAAAGTCCCGTCTTTATACGTGCACCTCAAACGCTAAGCGGCGTCTGCATCTACATGAAACGCTGATGGTGCACCCCCGTCACTTTCCATAGCGTTACGAGACGCGCGCCAAAACGAACTACCTCGCGTTGTGCTAGATGAGCCGAAGTTCCACCTCCGTAGCTTTTCCCTTCAGTTCCAAGAGAAGTTGTCGCCGAGTATAGGAGTAATCGTAAAGCGAGTGTGCAGAAATAAAAGCGAACAAAAAGATAACTTGCCATTGGTATGAAACTGCAATATTAGAAGGTCGCAGGCTCGGATTCCACTGAAGGCAAGTTATCTTTTTTCACACTTGCATTATATTTACTTCTAATGTATCTCCTATGCTATCCTTGTAATCATTTTCTATTTATTGTTATTATTATTATTATTATTATTATTATTATTATTATTATTATTATTATTATTATTATTATTATTATTATTATTATTATTATTATTATTGTTGTTGTTGTTGTTGTGCCTGATCACATTGCTAATACACATAATGGCATTTCAACGTCCATTCTGAGCTAGCATACACTCGCTAAAGGATGCTAGAAGTAATTTCTTTAGCGCCTAATATTGATCCAGTTGTGATGCATTCATCTTTCTGTCGTTGCTGCACTAACCAGGACACAGACACAGTTTAGGAAACGTACGAAACATGCGCTATTCTGATGGTTTGCTAAAGTTTGTCCACATTTTTGAAACCTTATTCTCAAGTGGAACAGAATAATGTTCATGACTTGAAACTTAGTCCTTGTCTCGAAATAGAAGCATGGGTTAAACAATTACTTGATTTTTTCAAGCATTCTAAGAATGTAATTAGGAAATTTGAAATTTGTTTAGCGTATGAGAAAACCCTTACGCTGCTTCCACGTCATTTGTCCAGAACCAGATCCTCCGAAGAATATAACCTTGGTCGGAAAATCATCTTCGCTTACACGCCTACAGTGGGAGCCATCAGAAAATGTTCCCGGAAGATTTCTGGCATACACTGTGAATATATGCACCACGTTCGAATCTTGTGGCAAAGAGGATAAGACGAGCAACTGTACCGAATTAGAGACCTACGATACTTGGCTTAATTTTCACAGCAGCGTCGACACCAAGTACTGCATCATGGTTGTGACAAGATCGCAATGCGGTGAACATGTTTTAAGAAGTCGTCCAGCGGTAGCGGAAATGCGGACGCCTCTATTTGGTAAGCTTCCAGGCTTTTACATTAGCGCCTACTATATAAAACATTTTAACATCATAAGCAATCAAATGCATCAACTCAAACCGCCTTGGAGATTATTTAGCCTAGATATCGTTTTATAAATTAAACCAGCTCGTGACAAAAAGGAAAGCTATGGCTCTCCCAGCTATCTTATTTATTATGAATGGAATTCGTTTAGGCCGTATTTTATAAATTTATTCAGACAAAAATAATATGCGTTTCTTACTATGCAGCTGTATGCGTTTCTACTATGCGTTTCTTTGAAACTATGCTGCTCATTTACTTCTGCTATGGTGTGTGACAATACAGCGGGATGCAGAGTCATGACTGTCTGCATAGCAGAGGCTGTTGTAACAAGGCAGGGCATAGTTATGAAGTGCCATATTATGAATTATGAATTTGTAAGATGGTTGATGATTCCACATAGCGGCTTCCTCATATGCACACCACATGCTATCCATTTTTCTCTAGTATATATATATATATATACATATATATATATATATATATATGGAGAGAGAGAGAGAGAGAGATTGATAAATAGATGAATTGATTCGCACTTAAACGTACAGGCTTTACGTCATTATAGTCTTTGAAAAGTTTATGCAGTAAGAGATTCCTTTGTCTCCCCTACAGAGTGGACATGTCATGCTAGTATTAATTCCACCAATGCTTCTAAGCATATCCTCTTATCGAAGGAACCTCGAACATGCTCATAAACTTATCACTGTAACCTCGAACTTATAGAGTATCAGTCAGAAAGTACAGCATGCTTGCGTTTCATAAGACTTACATGAAACCATATTGACAAATAAGATAACTTGAAATTATACCAAACAATCATCGATAGTTCACAAGAAAAATTATGATTTTCTGATAATGCGCTCGGATACTACACACCACTTCGGCTGGAAACAACTAGTCTCTCCAAAAAGTGCTAATGGGCGTTGTTCAGAACTTTTATCTCATGTAGAGGTGGGAGCTACAGACAAAACCACGAATTCCTGTAGAATGGGTTCGAAAAAGAGAATGCACCTCACACGAGCTTTCCGAGCTTTCATTTTCTTCGTTTGGGTCACCTTGTCATTCTCTGTTGGCTTTTTCAGTTTTAAAAGTCATTGACTTCAATTGCGATGCTACAGTATTTGGTAGATAAGTTTAGTAATACAATCAAGTAAAATTCGCAAGAAAGTTTACGTATGTCACTGGTTCTACTGACCGCGTACTAGTTCTCTGTTTTGAGGAACCCCATGGTCACAGTTTCTTACAAAGTGGGTGAACCATTCGGCCACTATGTAGTAGGAAATTAGACGTGAGTGTAAAGACAGGATTGAGTTAAAGATTGATGCGAATTTATAATAGCTTCTTAAAGATTTGTCAGGGAGTAGTAATACATTTATCCACATTCAAAGACAACCGGCAGTAGAGGTGGCAGGCTGAGATTACCTCAAATGTAAGGACAATGCACAATAAAGGCATGAAAACAGATTCAAATTTGGCACCACTTTACAGCTTATGAAAGTGTGCACAGCAAATCATACTTTACAGTGCTGACCGCTGTTTAAGGGAACACGGCCGTTATCACTGTTGACAATACCAACCCTTTAACAGCACGTGCAGAAATAATCAAATTTCACGCTTGACGCTAGTCTGCCACAGAAAGTCAAAACTGACAATCAGAGGTAGTATAACGCAAATCTAAGCCTCTATGCTTTGGCAACAGAGGTACATCCAAACGTACTGCGCACCTGAGTGTTCCCTTTAAGAACAGACCCGTCTCTACGTACGCAAGTGATTGTAATAATAAGCTTCTCTGTGTTTTATTCACAGATCTACCCGACGTAACCAATCTTGACTTAGTGGCTGCCGATAATCACTATCTCACTGTGGCTTGGCATCAACCTCGGCTTAGCTTTGACTTCTACTGGCTCAATGTCACCGGCGGCTTTGAAAATGGAAGTGACAGTCTATCGATGCGCACTGCGCGTGCCTGTGGCAATGGAACCATCATTCACCCTCAGCAGACTCAGATCACCTGTGGCCCTTTTGACTCCTGCTCCAGCGTTGATGTCACCATTCGCACGTACAATAAGGGACCACACGAACTCATGTCAAAGGGAACTACCTTACGGGACATTTTCATCGGTGGTGAAGGTGAGTGTTTTTTTGCACGGTTCTTTGGCTCATAAGTATTTGTGGTGAGCAATCGATAGCCTAACCGCAGTTTCCTGAGAAATTCAATCTCTAAGCAGTAGATCGACAAAAATTATGGAGCTCATTCTGGCTCGTTCGTCAAATATATTTTGTGCTTACGGCTAACTTGAACTCAGAGTCGCCAAAATCTACCTGAGCCGGACTCATTCAGCCTCACACTCACGAAAATTTTCTGCAGTCTAAAGCTCAACTTAGACTGAAGCTCCCCAAAGAAGTTGGCCCCGTATTTGCATGTTTCTGCAAATGTCGTCGAAATACGATAGTCTTGCGTGTGGAGACAGTGAACAAGACATCTATTTGATGTTCTGCCCAAGAAAATCGGTGAGTAATATTCTAGAGGTGCTGCGTTAGAGTGCCTCGAGCGTGCAGCGGAAGCGAACAAGTGCATCAAGCACGTCACACGTGAGACATGAGTGCCATCTGGCAGGTTTTTTACAAAACAAAGCGCGTGGCTCTGAGACGGGTGTGCACTCCCACCTTAGAGGTGATAAGGTGTAGAACGCAAAGCGACGGGTAGGTGCCACCACCGTCTCGTCTTAGCAAAGCGTTGGGAACACGTTCCTTTCCGTGCAAGCGTTTCATGGACAGCGCAGCGTGATAAGCGCTACGCTCCTTAATATTACTTATGTATGCCTTTTCTAGTAAAAGGCAAACATGCATAATATATACGTGTTGTTATGGTGCCGCAGACATGCGCTATAATTGCTTTTTAATTGACAATTGCCCAATTATGAACGCTCAACCTTGAGCAAGATTAGCGGGCACTGCGGATGGGGTCGACCGTTTCAAATAACCGATGCCGTTAGGAGTGGACAAACAGACAAATGTACAGACAGGCAGACAGACACAGACAGACAGACCGACAGCCAGACCAAAATTTTTGCGTCGAAGGTGCCCAAGAAAGACTACCGTCTTTTTCATTACCCACCCAAACTCCCTAAGACTCATGCTCACGACTTGATCTGAGTTCGGGTGAGTCGACTCATGAGTGAGTTGATCAACCTAGGTCAAGCACTATGATTCCAATATCTAGCAATGCTCTGCAGTAGGCATGTTTTACACTCCATACTGGTACGTGTATCGTGGCGAAATTCTCTCAAGATATGGCATATCATCTTCAGCGTGCGGCTTATCGAAGTTTGACAGGTTTTCTGATAAGGAAGCGGAAGCCTCAAATGCTCTATCAAGCGCGAAAGCAATCATCGGCGTTAACCGGAACAATTCATAACTTCACGGGGTTCCAAATGAAGATGAAGTCGCTATGTCATCAATTTATGACGTTGTCACGTGGTGAAAAGCGGGTCGATCCCGGAGGCTCTGTAATAACAAGTGTGATCCAAGAAGACTTGGAGGAAGGATAAATGCAATCAACTGCGAAGAAATTTATGATGGCTTATCTCATCTTAGCTGAGTGCTTAACTCATCCGAGCTCATCTTAACTGAGTGTGCAGAAGGCCACAGTACATTTTTTGGAGGGTTGTGCCTTGAATTTGCTCACGGGAACACTTAGAACGATACCTCGGGGTAGGCAAATCTCGGTTGGGACAACTGTGCCGTGTGAAGAAGAAGACTGTATTTTAAAGTGTGTGCTGCGATAACGCCCGTGGCCTTACCAGCTCCTTCCACGAAACCTCCCTACAACCATCCCCTCTTTTAATACACCGAGTTTGGTCATATTGAAGCAGCGGTGGCTTCAGTTTCCTCTGGCAATTAAGAAAAATACTGATAGTTTTAATGTTTTGATCAGATGCTTCATATATGGATATCAGAGTTCTCGCGATACGCTGCAATAGTACGTACCTCCCATGCAGCCACCACTCGAGATCTTGATGATAGTTTTGCTCTGCTGAAATATATTTTGTGTTGCTAGGACTCCCACGCATTGATTTTATGTATCAGCATATGTTGTAGGAGTGCGCAGAAACGATAATACGAGAACTTTTTTACACAGTTTTATTTTACTTCAGGCAGCCCTTTTCTATAGCCATCGCTGCCAGGTTACGTAAAGATTGTATTGTCATTTGGTGCAGTTATCTCTCAAGCTGGGGTAATGAGAGATCCATGAGTCAGCCCTAATTATGTATGCCCCTTCTCTTGTGCACCAGATCCAAGTGAACCCAGGAGCATCAACGTGGTGGCAGAATCACCAACCTTGTCTATACTCAAATGGCAGGCTCCCTCTCGTATAAGTGGCATCCTTGACGTGTATCGTGTAAAAGTTTGCGAGGCCTTCACAACGTGTGACGACAACCAAAACACAAGTTCCTGCGCGGAGTACGAGACATTGGATGAGTCGTTGGATATCAACACCGCAGAGGACTCCCTTTACTGCATCCTTATCACGTCAAATGTGTGGTGTGGCCGAAATGTCCTCACCAGTCTCCCAGCAACACTGGAATTCAGGACGCCTCTTTTCAGTGAGCATTTCTTTTTTTTTCTCACTCATGGCTTATCGCATATGAGAATGCATACCATTATTATTAGGATGAACAATTCCCTTTCTTTTGTTTTGCATTTGTGCTGTATTTTTCAGTTTAAGTTTCCAGTTCTATACATGCAGAATACAAAGTTTGCCTTCAAAGTATGCAGACTATGGTCCTAAAGTCGGGCGACTGTGGTCGGTCCCTTCGGTAACAATAGCAATAGAAGGTATATTTGCAACCACATGTAATAATACACAACATAAGTGGAAGTGAGCAGTGAAAGTACAAGAACACTACAGCGAATAAGTAACAAAACAAAAAACACTCTGAATGCGATACATGTACATAATGATCAGTCATAGAAATGAAATGAGCAAGCCATCAAAGAAAAAAACAGTCTAAAATTTCTAATTACTTACACTTTTAGAATATAAATAATTAATGTGGTCAGCCTAGTTATACAAGATGAAATTTTTAACTTCATGTTTCAATGCATGTAATGATGACAATGAAATAAGTAAGTAGCTTAAATAATTCCAAATATTAATCACCCCGAAGGAGGATGTCAGTTTGCCATAGTTGGTGTCACGTTTAGGTAAAAAAATAGTTCTGATTATGGGCGCACCTAGTGCTGTTGATGTTAGTGAGTAATCTAGAATTGATTAAATCAAACATAAGCTGTCTTTCAGTTTTTTAAATATTATTATGATTACGTGAAATTGAAACAAGCCAGACACAGTAATAATGCGATTAGCCTGAAGGAGTGAAGCGTCATTAGAAAAAAAAATGAACTGCTGGTAAAAATTTGAATGGCCTGATTCAGTGAATGTGCTGTGCGGACGAAAGATGAATGTTATCGGTATTACGCCATGAAGTATAATACCATAGGTGATGTCACTATAAAAGCTAATTATACACACAATAAGGCTTCAAGTAAAAAAAGTGGACGACATTTATTCAGTGATAATATATCATCTAGGTGCTGTTTCTTTTTAATTTAGGACAATGTATATGAACAGTGAACTTCAAGTAAGGCTATATTTCATGCCCCGAAAACACACGCAGTCAGATCCCGGAATTAGGTGGTGATTCATACACACTTGTAGTATAAAAAGAATTATTTTTAGGGGTTTTAAAAATCATGAAATGAGTTTTAGGTGGATTTAAAAGTGAGTTGTTCACACGACACCATTTTACCGACATTGGTCAGTTCGTTGCTCAAATTATTGATCAGAGTAGTTAATGATTAATGCGACATGAAAATAGTCATATCGTCAGTGTAAAAATTTAACATTACAATCATTAAGATAGATACGAAGCAGTATTTATAATAATGATCCCGTTCAGACAACGCGTTGAAAAAACGTAGGTAGCAGCAGCATTTTGACATTACTGCAATCCTTACAAGCTGCGTATCGCATGATTGGAGGCATCCACCACGATGAATCAGTGGCTACGGTGTTCAGCGGCAGAATCACAGGCCCCGGGTTTGCTCAGAAACACGGCGCTCGCATTTCAGTACAGCTGAAATCATTGAGTCACGTGCACATGAGCGATGGCATTGCACGTCAAAGAGCACCAGATGGTCGAATATTCCGCAGCCCTCCACTACGGCGTCTCTCATAATCGCATGGTAGTTTTTCGGACGCGAAACCTCAGATATAATCATTACTGGTATAATCGGAGATGTACTTGTCGTTAAAATAGGCTTCGCTTCAGCACCTAGAAAAATTTGGAGAGAGAAAAAACTCAATTCATTTTACGCTTGTTCAAAGAGCATTTGTACAAACAACGGTGAAACATTTCCGGGATAAACTTAGTTACTGTGGTAGCGAATTAGTCATTGGTTTGTTGCCCATTAGCATCGGATTCGTGCGCTTGTCTCCCCTAGATACGATAAAAATATCAGGTGCTACAAATGCCTGAGTTTTGTGATATTATCTTCAAGAATATGCCAGACTTGAATGCTGTTACTTAGGTCTTGAATAGATCGAATTCTCGAATTTGTCGTACGCAAACCTCGGAGGCCCACAAAACTATTACGACCGCTCATTACGGGCACTATTACAGTCAGACATTTTTACACAACGGAGTCAAATATCTCACGTAGATTGCACTCTTCATTGTCAGGTATGGATCAATATGGAGCAGGAAGTAAGTTATTGGCCAGTAATGATACCACTTTGTCAATGCTCATTGCAGAACTCCCTGATGTGTTCAACCTGGCACTGGTGCGCGTCAAGATGGGCTACGTAACTATATCCTGGCAGCGACCCAAAAGTCGCTTCGACTACTACTCTGTCGAGGTATACGAAAACGAGGCTAGCGGTGCAAGCGCTGGCCATCAGTGGCACCGTTTGTGCGCCAACGGTACCATCATTCGACCTGACCAGACGGAATTGACGTGCGGACCATTCGAGCCATGCACCAACTTGTCATTCACAGTGCGTACTTATTTAAATGAACCACCAGAGCGTAGGTCTCCTGGAGCGACACTAACGAGCATCTTTATCCCTGCCGAAGGTATGGCGTGTTTACTTTGACAATCACCAAGCGTGAAGTTAGGACTGGTCCAGATAGGAATCGTTGAAAATTTGAACCTTAAAACAGCGCCGATGTCCAAACTTTAAGAATAGCAGGGCAACTGGGCTGATGACATAACTTACGTACTCTGGCTTTCGAGAACGTCTCTGCAAATGCATCTGGGCCCGCAGCAGTAAAAACTACACTTTACAAGGTAATCAACCCCGTCGTATATATGCTCAAATGATACTGTGAATTGCAGAGCTGATACTTTCAAGAACGTGCTTGTTGCACTATGTAACCTCAACTTTAACAAGCCTAGAGGAAAAGCTTTCACATATGATTGAACGGACTCCTCTAGGCTGCATTCCCAGAAGTCACCGAAAACTTTTTTCGGGTGTGGTGGGGAGGTTCTACTACTCTTTTTCATGTGTGTTTTCATGTTCATATATATATACAGATCTAAAATTGTACGCCCCACCCGATGGCTATACCGATGGCTTCGTAGCCGCAACTTTTCAAGGATTCGGCACGCGTCAGAGCTTTGTTTTGGGGAACACCAATGATTACTGATTGCAGAAATCGTTGATAACGCTTGCTTATCAGCTAACATGCTCTGTTATCACTGCGGTACTGCAGCTAGCATGATAATGCTGTAATTTATTTTTTTGAAAAGGTAACGGACTATTTTCAAGGTCCTGGCATATAAATGGCACGTCTGTGCATTGAAGGCATTTATTGTATGGTTTTTTTTTGTTTTTCTGTGACAACGAACTACATTACTTGAAATTAAAACATTCTCGTACGTAGAACAGGCTTTTGGCTATACACTCAAAAATAAAAGCATTGCCAAATGAAGTGAACAGTTTGGCATCATTTTTAAAAACCATACACACTGAGTATAAGGCTGTGCAACTGAGTGTATATTGTTAGTTTAATGAAAAGTCGCTTGCACTGTAGACTATTTACAACATGTGTTTCCGAGAGTGATCACGTAGCTGACTGGTTCAGCGCAGAGAGCGAGTATGCCAGATATATTCGTTTTCTTTATCGGGTGCGCGCGCGCATGCTTCGGAGACTCTCTCTATGAATGTAGCAATACAATTATTTGTTCAAGCTTGTTGTCAGTGCTTTGGAGCAATGACTTGTATGTGCTCAACACGAAAGAAACGCAGGGTATGCTAACGTGTGGCGATGTTTTCAGGGGTCCGCAATGGGGTTAGACGCGCGAGTTTGTACTACACAAAGATGTCCAAGTACATCCCATTCAAAAGCTGCGTTACGTGAGCGCCTTTTCGATGATGACGCGCATCACGGACTTCAAAAATGTTGTGAATTTGAGTAGCATAGACATCTTGCTATATCAGACACGTGCACAACGGACAAAAACAAAAAAATAGCCGCGTATCAGCGTGCTCTGCTGCAGGTGTCATCGAAAACCGATAGTCTGCCGTCTGGAGGTGCTGCGTGAGATATAGACGCCATCTGGCAGTAATATCGGGAAACAGAAGCTTGTGTAGAAACTAGAGCTACTGGTGAGTAAAAGCATCGTATCGTCTCAGATAAGTGTAGGAAGCACCCGGATTTTCGTGCATAGCGTCGCATTGTTAGTACAGTGTAAGAAACACTAGGCTCTTTAGAATTGCACAGCTATGCATTTTCTGGGAAATGTTTCACTACGTATTGATGTAGCACCTCAGATGTGCGGAGTACTTACTTTTTAATCGACAATATTTACAAGTATGAACGCGGCCACCGGATCAATATGAGTGGCCGTTGAGGAAGTGTTTAGATTTAGGCCGTGTAGCTGAATCGTTTCAAATGACAAACAGCAAGACATACAGGCACACTAAAATATCGCCGTTGGAAAGTCGCATGAAATACTATCATATTTAATCAATATAAAAATGCAAAGACAATAAGAGTTCTCGTGTAGGCTCTTTTGCGTGGATGCCTGTTTTTCATTGCTACATTACAAACATAGATTCATTAGGTCGTTCTCATCTTTCAGACCCGAGTCCTGCTACGAACGTCACGATGATCCCCGAATCACCATCGCAAACTCGACTACAGTGGGGGCGGCCGGAGAGAGAGACTGGCATTATAGAGTCGTACAGTGTGAAAATGTGTGCCCAGTTTGGTTCGTGTGATCCAGCTGAAAAGTTAAGTGACTGTGCAGAGCAAGTGACGACAGAAATGTGGACCTCGTTTGACACCAAGGAGGATACTTCTTACTGTGTACTGATTGCAGCGAAAATACGCTGTGGCATGGACGAAATCAGCAGCCGGCGTGTGGCAGCAGAAATTCGGACACCATTGTTTGGTAAGCATGTAATATTCTGCTTTCGAAAGTTATCGCTTTGTCTTTGTAGTCACCTATGAATTACGTTTTACTTTAGTCCAATTCTCTACATCAATAAAAACGCCACGCCTGCGTGGTAGGCACAGCACAGTCACAGCAAAAGCTAGAAGAGTGACCTTTCAGAGCCTTTTCACAACACTCATTGGGTAACTACCGCAAGCATACTTGCTTGGTAAACACTAGGGCATTAATAATAAACTTCTGGGTACTAGACCCGCATTCGCTATGCTAGTTTTTGCCATTCTGCAGAGAAGCGTGCTATCCGCTAAACATTTGCAAGGAATTTTGTGCCAATTGTTCATGCAGTGGCTGGGGACAATGAGGAATTGTGGCTGAAGTGGGTATGCGCCACAGTTAATAGGGAAACACGAACAAGCTTTTGTGATGGTTTGGATCATTGGACGTCCCACTTGTTTCGTTATTCGCATTGTGCGACGACTGGTTGTTCCTCCGCTGTTGTAAAACGTTTTATTAGTCGTATTGACGTGATAGCTTTCCTGACATCAAAGCTGCCTAAGGCAAGTTCGACAACAAGCCACAAGCACCGGAGTAGCTCACTGGCCTGGCACTCAGCGGGCCCGGGTTGGAGTCCCACTGTGTCACTGGTGCTAGGTTTTTTTTTTCTAATTGCGCGATGTTGTTACGGACGCCGGCGGTGGCGGACAACTGCGCATGACCCAAAAAAGTGATCTCATAACAGTTTTCGCTGTAATTAAGGGGCCCTGCGCAAACATTTTGGGTCCGACGGCTATAATTTTGCCACTGTGTATTTCTGGGAAGGGTGTTTTCTTACAGCTTTATATTGTATATGACAACGATTCGTTGTTGTAAGTGCGCATTTCACAGAAAAGTACCAGATTTCGACATTATAATACCAATGGTCCGTCCTGAATCGTTGCCTAATTTTTAACGCAGGCTACGCGCTCTTTGATAACCTTGCCAAACGTATCTGTCATCCAAGAGACAGTGGTACCACAAATTGTGTTTGCTTTGATGGACCATGGAAACTGAAAACTGACGACTAATAAAATTGACGGGAGGAACCATTGGCGCAGTTTTCATCACCAAGTGCTAATCCTGGGTTACCTTCGTACAAACAAGGTGTCTGTGAGTGTCACAAGTGACTTTAAGGTTGATTTCCGCAAACATCTGTACTGTTTGGTTGCCTATTTTATGTATGTATATACTGATGATATCTACTATAGGTGGTGTCTAGCTGATTGTAAGCATTCCGCGCGCCAAACTCGTATCATGTTTTCTGCCTTCTAGCTACGCTGCAGTGCTCTGCTGCTGACCTGGAAGCCAGGAATTTGATTGCAGATGTGGTGGTCGGCACGTTAAGAATACGAGTTGCTTAAATTTTCAGAGCCCTCCTATGTGGCGTCACCCGTATTCGTACCTTGGCTTTAGCACACAAAAGCCTGGAATATTAATAATAACAATTTCATTACTGAGATATGTTGAGGCACTCTTTTCATAGCCAGTCCCCATGGCTTGTATTAATGGGAGTTGGTGTAGTATGAATAAGATACATAAGTAAATATACACACATGGCACCTCTTTGTTGATCAAACACTGTGATCACTCAGAACAGTTTTGTGTTGCACTGGATACTCCCATGCGACTTTGACAAACATATGGGGCTCTAATATGGACGAATATGAAGTTGCTCCTTTTTTTTTCAGACCTGCCAGATGTAAAGGACCTCAAACTCCTCTCCGCTGGTGATAATGCCGTAACCGTTGCGTGGAAGAAACCGGAGGTTCGCTTCGACTACTACTGGGTCTCTGTTGCCGCAGAAAAAGATGGGGATAATGAAATGGGCACCGTAGGATCATGCGGGAACGGCACAATTATTCATCCTGATCAGACCCAAGTGACATGCACGAGCCTCGAAGCTTGTGACAGAGTGAACATTATGGTACGTGTGCACAGAAACGGACCACCTGTACACACATCAGGGGGAGTTCGCCTTCAAGATATCTTTATCCCAGGAAAAGGTGAGTATTACTTTGCATTATGTTTAATTATTAAATGCTTTCGTAATTTAGAACACACGGGTAAAAATGTTGAAGTGTATAACATTTTGTTTAGCCGAGTAATACACGAAGTGTTACTTACTAGCTGTTAAAAATTCCTTGAAAATATTTATTATATATTTTTCTTCAGTTGGCCGAATGTGCTTTCATGACTTGCTCTTTTTGGTTTTTGAGAAACAATTTTTTTGCCTGCACACTCTACAAACGGTGTGACCGAGGGTATAGAAACTTCCTCCTCTCTACATCAAGCCAGTTAACACCTAGAAGAACAGGAAAATGGAGGCTTCTACAAGCAACCGCCGACTAATTGTGGTGTCGTATACTGTATATCAACTGCTCATAGCTTGTGTCTGTGCTTCTTGGCCGGCGCCCTTCTTTTTTTTTTTATTACGCTGCTGACCTCGAAATTCTCACCTGTTTCTGCTGTGTTGGGTGAGACTCCGGTTATTTTGAACTGATTAGCCTTTCAACCTTTATTATTCTCCCGACCATTTTCTAGCTTCCCTGTTTTATGGGGAGCAAAACTAACGCGATATTTTTTGTTTGTGAACGAGGTTTTCATCTAAACAAATGAACAATATCTCGGGTTGTGCTGAAAGTGTTGGGTGTATTCGCAATGTAGGTACGTAAGATTCAAACCATCATATTGTCATCTTGACAGTGACGTTTCGCTTACGAGTGTGACGTCACCAGTTCTATTCAGGGCTGCTTTTGTCTGACTTCGAAGGAACCAATATTCAAAAACACGATGATACTTCATCCCTCCCTCCCCCCCCCCCCAAAAAAAAGTAGGAGCTCGAGGGACGATCAAAGCTTGAAGAAATGAGATATTCGAGAATTCGGGGTGTCAATAGAGTGTACATTTTGACAAACGCACTTCTCTTCTTCAAGGCTTCGAGGTTCGAGCCTTCAAGACAAGTCCGCCTGTTGACACGGTGCTCCAACGGCACCTGTTTAAAAATTTTCAATGCTGTTACTTCTTTTAGATGCACGTTACAATACGGTATAGGTGGTAAAGACAGCTACGAATGTCAACCATTTGATGTACCCTGTCGAGAAATTTCTATTCCGAGGCTAAATCATCTGGGAATTCAAATCTTTCGCGTTTATTTAATGCTGTTTAAGGCTTTCTGCACTGGTATTGAGGTTGTGTTCGAGATTTCGTACGTTGAAGAATGTGTGCCAGGACTAAAATATTGAAAAATTAGTTGTTGCGAACATTCTTGGTAACAATTCAGCGCGTACACTGTGAACGTGAAAACGAAAGACCAGAAGACAAACAAGCGCGATGTCCTCAAACCACCTCGCCCTGCTTTCTGTACTAACAATTGCGAGATGTGCCAAAATTAAGGCAGTATATGTTTATGCTGACCTATTTTGGGTTATGAGAAGGTTAGGTATTTAAAGAAACAATCTCTGATTTGCGTGACTGCCAACCTACTGTACCATTCACAAAAGACAACTGTATGCAAAGGGATTAATATAAACATCTGCTTTTATTTGATTTACCATCTTGATCAAGAAGGGCATAGCACGGTGAAACCGGGTAGGATAAAATTCATAGGATAGCACACGCACCATATAAATTGTAAGGTGAAGCACCCACATTAAGTAGGACACGTTCATTAGAGTATCATTCTCATATAAAAGTATAGAGTAGTTTTGTAACGCCCCTTTACGACAAGAAATTTTCGTTTTTTCAATTGCTTTCAATATAGTGTAAAAGTGCACAATTTATAGACTTTTTTTCTCGCATAAACCTACTCAAAGTAACATCGTTCATGTGACGACAAGTGAATACGTTTTTGCTGTCTAATCAGATTACGTGAATATCAGCACTTCATGTTTTTCCTCTACGTTGTGTGTTTGTTCATAGCGCTGCCGAATCATATCGATCGACCCGTGCCCACTCTTCCTTATGCCGACTGTTCAGTATTTGGTTAATTCAAAAGTACGCTCGCGATGTTTTTGTTTCTCTTGTTCAGAGCCAGATCCACCGAAGAATATAACTAGCGCTGGCAGATCACCAACACTTACCCGTCTACGCTGGGAGCCGTCGGCGCAAGTCTCGGGAAGATTTCTCGAGTATACCGTAAAAATGTGCACCACGTTCAAGTCTTGCACTCGAGAAGCGGGCATGAGTGACTGCGCCGTAGTTCAGACTTACGACAGCTGGCTGGATTTCCACAGCCGCGCCGACACCAGCTACTGTGTCGGAGTTTCAGCGAGCTCACAGTGTGGCGAGAATGTTCTCAAGGGTCGTCCAGCAGTAGCAGAGATACGGACACCTTTGTTTGGTGAGTATTCACACGCTTGTTTGGTGAGTATTCATTGACGTTAAAGGACAGTTGTATAGCACGTGTTTGTCAAAGCTGAAGCCTTAGTTGTCTTATCGAACATGGCCGTTCACTTCAGAACGTGTGAAATCAAGAAGTCGTCATATGATGACGTCATCCTATTAAGTCACGTGCCTCTAGAACGTGTGATGTCATCGTGACGTCTTTGTTACGTCATATGACGCTGTCGTCACACGACATACTAATTTCTTCAGAACTGGGCCGATCACGAAGCCATTCGCAAAACACGTGACGTGCTCGAAACATTCGATCCCTCTGATGCCGGAGATGGCGCAGAGCTGCGAGTGCGGAAAGCTTTCGCGTGCAATCAATAAAATCAACTGACAAGGAAAAAAAAGATGAGTGGAATTTCTAGTCCGATAAGGGCCATATTGAAAGGCCGATGTGTTTTTAGTATTGAAAATCATTTCATGAAACTCTCGCTGTGACATTTTGGAGAGACGTTTATTTGTACTGTGTGCTTTGATAAAATTTCCACAACTTCTGTGAAAATTGCAATAGGTGAGACAGTATCCACGTTAATAATGTTTGCTAAGGCCAAAACTGTAGCAGGACTTGAATTATTTCTAGCCCGGCCACGGTGGCTTAGTGGCTAAGGCACTCGGCTGCTGACCCGAAGGTCGTGGGATCGAATTCCGGCTGCGGCAGCTGCATTTCCGATGGAGACGGAAATGCAGTAGACCCTCAAACTTGGGTGCACGTTAAAGATCCTCAGGTGGTCGAAATTTTCGGAGCCCTCCACTCCGGCGTCTCTCATATTCATATGGCGGTTTTGGGACGTTAAACTCCGCATATCGATCATCAATCAATCCTTCACTACGGCGCTTTCATAGTCATATGGAGGTTTTGGGACGTTAAAGCCTTCATATCAATGAATTTAAATATTTTCTATATTGTCAATATTGCAATAGTGTTTCATGGTGAATCCCCCTTTGTCGCTCCGTAGCTAATTCCAAGGTCACGCCGCATCGCGTATTCCTGTCACTTGACATGTTCTGGCGTGAATCTTGCACTGAATCATTATTGTTCTTTTGCAGAACTACCCGACGTCTCAAACGTGACCACAGGCGTAGAAAAGGGTTACATTATGCTATCCTGGCAGAGACCCCAAGGTCGCTTTGACTACTATTCTATAAATGTCTTCGTGAACACCAGCGGGATCGATTCCCAGGACAAGCTAGGCTTGTGCGCCAACGGCACCATCATTCGATCAGATCAGACGAAACTCGCCTGCGGACCATTCAAGCCGTGCACGAAGTTGTCCTGCACCATGCTTACTCACTTGAAGGGACCACTAGAGCTCAGTTCCCCTGGTGTGACAGTTAAGGATATCTTCATACCCGCTGAAGGTAGGTCGTTTCGACACTGATTCTGCTGTCGCTGGATCATAAGAGAAGACTAATGATGCCCCTGATGAGCATACAACGAGAAAGAGCTCAAATTTCAAACATCCTTTATCCATTTTCCACAAAAAGCGTATAGCAAATGCCTTGAAATTCATAAAACGTTGAGGCATTAGAACTTCCTGAAATATCAACCTATTATCTCTCCACACTTGTGCGGAATGTGAGATGAAATGTACAGTAAAACTGTGGAGAAGCGTTGAAATGCAGTGACATTTTATACGGAGGACAAAGGCGCTAACTATCGGCCTATTCCCGTTTCTTTTTTTTCTGCTATTATAAAATTAGGTCTCTTTAGATTCAATATGACACAAAATGGCTGAGTGGATGATACGCAGGGTTATTTATTGACTCTTTGATGCACTTTCCCTTTTGCAAAAGAGAAATGAACGTGAAAATATTAAGCTCATGGTCTCAAACCGTGAAACAGTTTTTTCTGTACTATCATACCTTACACACCCATTGCAAGTGAAAGTGATAGATAATGACTGTGTTCGCGTAACACTGAAACATTATTACTGAAGCATATCTAAAAATGATGCCTACACAGGTGACCCGTATAGTCATTTTTCGATACACATTGATATCCTAGGGAGCGCGGGGTGAGCTACTGTTCCCGCAAGCGTAGTGGATTTGTTTGTTTATTTATTTCCCATTTCTTTTTATTTATTTATTATTTATTTATATATATATATGATTTGTGTACTTAGAATGAGTTGTATGCAATCATGCACATGGTCCTTTTTCGGACTAATTGGCTGTAAGCACATAAGATGTATATCTATTTTTGTTGCTTATTAGAGATATGGGTGCTTTCAATAAATACAGACATTATTGCTAAACGCCAATAAAATTCATAGCACCCCTTTGATGTAGAGTGTGCGAATCTATCACGCGCAGATGCTAAAAACTCGGCAATATGTTAGAGACTTCGTCTATTTTTTGCAGTGGCACAGCACTATAAGCGTAGAAATGTCAACTCCTTATCTGCCTGTCGCTAAACGTAATGCATGTACCACTTTTCAATAGACGTGTATAGTCAATCTAGTGTCCTGTTTCAGAACCACATCCACCAAGAAACATCACTATGGTACCAATATCATCGTCACGTACCCAACTGCACTGGGACCATCCGGATAAAGGGAACACAGTTACACATTCTTTCAACGTGACGATATGTCGAACGTTCACGGCATGTGCCCAAGCAGAATACTTGAGAGATTGCAAGGTACACATGGCGCCGGAGAGGGCCATAACCTTCGACAGCACGGCGGATACGGCCTACTGCGTGCTTGTTACCGCAAAAACACGCTGCGGAATGGACGAAATCATGAGCCGGACAGCGGCAGCAGAAATACGGACGCCAATCTTCGGTGAGCTTCTTGTTAGACTTCATAGACACGTTTTAAGTGCGAAGTATTTCTTAGCGAACTTCGGCGACTTTGAGCGTATCTATCTATCTAGCCACTTACGTTTGGGTGCTCTCGTGGTAACCCCCTTGACTTGGCGTGAACCAAAATTAGCATGAGAGGGTAAGATCATATTACGCGCTGGTCAAGACATGAATAATGTCCCAATCTCGTCGCGTACGTCGTCAAACACTTCCTGAGAGACCATGGCACATACCCATGGGCGGGTATGTACCGCTGGTATGCGGGCATGGGCCTCTGGTGATTGGCACTTAATATCTACCCAGAAACGAGGAGAACACACATGGGCAATTTCAACGCGCCAGCGTTAAGAAATACCCGACATCGTTAGCGTCGAACCGACGTATGCAAAGAATAAATGTCAGGGTCCCAGATAGAATCGAACCCAAGCATTCCGCGTGGCAATGAAGCAAATAGACGCTAATCTTTGTGAAACGTCAATAGTGGTTGCAGTGCTGATTACCCAATTTTATAAACAATATATATGTACTCCTTTGATACCACCGGCAGGTATGGTTAACGTAAATTTTGGTTAGTTGCCATGCGCTGAAGTTGATTTATGTAGCAGTGTCCAGGGCCATCATAGATAGATATGTGGGGTTTAACTTCCCAAAACCACTCTATGATTATGAGAGACGCCGTAGTGGAGGGCTCCGGAAATTTAGACCACCTGGGGTTCTTTAACGTGCACCCAAATCTGAGCACACGGGCCTACAACATTTCCGCCTCCATCGGAAATGCAGCAGCCGCAGCCGGGATTCGAACCCGCGCCCTGCGGGTCAGCAGCCGAGTGCCTTAGCCACTTGACCACCGCGGCGAGGCCCAGGGCCATCATCCTCGCGAGCATCAGCGCTTCGTATCATCTTCTGGCGTTGCTAATACGCATCTTCCAGTTGGCATTGTTACGCAAGTGCAAACAACTGGTTATATGAACATCAGCAACTCTTCAACATATGTCTGTGCGTGCAACATTTGTACATATAGTTCGCGTCATTTCATGACGTGTCGCTCAATAAAAATAATTTAAACACGGTCACCTTCCCTCCACTTGCTTTGCATAACGTCAATTTCCAGGTACGTGGGATCTGCCGAATTTTTACTTAATTATCAAGTTTAGATGTGAGGCGAAATGTGAACAAAAGACAGCAGCAACGCAGAAACGATCAAAATTCTTATTTTTAATCTGCTCTTGCAGAGTGTCAAGTTCAAGCATGAACAAACTAGTCTGGGCCGTACAGGACCGCTTTCACATTGGTGCAGATAGGCCTAGATTCACCGCCATATCGTGGGCCTAATGTACTGTTCATAGTTGTGTCATAGAATTCTGATTGCGTAGCACAGCATCCTGCTTAGACGATGCAGAGTCTTTATCAACCCGTAACACAGGGCACCACCAGAGCATGTGATCTATGCTGGCCAAGTCTGAGCCTAAAGCGCATGAGTTTGACGTCAGAGTTCCTGGATATATCCTGTGCAAGAGAATGGCGCTGGTATATGCCCCGCCCTGCGTGAGTCTGAGCATCAGACTAGGCCTGAGGCCTCAGGCCTAGTCCTCAAGGCCTCAGGCCTTGACTAGGCCTGAGGCCTAGTCAAGTTACTGTGCGTCGCTCAATACTTTCGCCTCCTCAGATAAAACTTCTTAATGCGTTTATCGTACGTCGTAGAAGAATTCTTGTTTTCCCGAACCTTACCATCGCATCATTCTGTAGCTAAGTGGTCGAAGACACCTCGTGCTGCTCTGAGGGCCTCCTTTAGCTGAGGTTGAAAGGAGCCCCTTCGATCCGTCGCATGTGAGCGGGAATCAAACGATTGTGTATCTCGGAACTTCCCGATTTCGTATGAACTGCAAGGCTGATTACGAAATGGTGCCCATAACGAATGCTACAACTATCGATCTCGAGTCACCCTATATTGTAGTTCTCTCGTCGTCTAGCAGGACTAAGGCTATTGTGACTGTCCCGAAGATTTGTAATTTTTGCCTAAAAAAACCAACAATGTCTTGCCACATACTGAAGCATGTCCAGCACTGAAATAGTCAGCAGTCAAGAGATCTACGCAAGTTAGTTTTGTGAAGCAACATGAGGAGGAAGTAGAGCTTTCTAAGTTCAAGTAAAAAAAACTCACAAAGTTTGTTGGTCAATAGTATAAATTTCTTTTGCAGTACAAAAGGGCAGAGCCGTAAGTAGGATATCATGCCGCATTGAAAGGTGTAATTATCCAAACTTATGACAATCCAGCAACTAGGCTGAAGAAATTCTGCCGGCTAATTACAACATTTCCCAGCAGCATATTTTGGCATCATAAAAAACTACAGCTACATTTATCTATAATCTAATAGGAAACTTCCATGAAACTCTAAAATGACTGTTTGAGCGTTTGTTTTTCTTTAACATGTGTTTGAATACTAACAGTACAGCATATGTTATTATAATTCAGTCGTTATTACTTATGCAATGATATTCGTTCACGTATGTACGTTTGCCCACAAGTGACTATATCGAGAATATACCGCATAAAAGATGCGCCCCACTCAGTGGGCTCCATTGAGCTTAAAATTAAAAGCCGAAAATCGTTTATGTTCCATTGCAGAACTTGCTGTCGTCTCGAACTTGATGGCTAAAGGCATCAAAAATGGTTTCGTTACGTTATCCTGGCAGCGGCCGCATGGTCGGTTCGACTACTGTTCTATTGAAGCCTTCGAGGACAAAGCCGGTAACAAGAGCAATGATGAGCACGTTCTAGGTCTCTGCGCAAACGGCACCATCATTCGCCCTGAGCAGACACAAGTCACCTGTGGACCATTTAAGCCTTGCACTACGCTGGCCTTTACAGTGCGCACCCACTTGAACGGTCCACCGGCACTTGTTTCTTCAGGAGTAACAGTAGAAGACATTTTTATACCTGGCGAAGGTAAGTATTGGCGCCACCGCCAGCTTTACTTGCTCGTTGCAGGTTTCTTTTTTTTATTTCCATGGCCCTTGCCACTCTGCAATGAAGTTTAGGACATAATAGAAAGATCGAACTAACATATATTACTCATGCGAATTACTAAAGACAATTTCACGTGCTTATTAGGCATGTTGAGCTGCAACTTTGGGAGAGAGACTACCAGGCTTACGCAAAGATTTTTTTTCTGGTCGCAGTATAACATGGGATGTCTTTATGCATTGCGCCCAATGCGTCTTTGCTCGTACGACTTCGCATTGCGCGTTGAATTATAGTCAATGAAAATGTCTTGCCCAGAGCGAAACAAGGACAATGAAATAATTATGGCTGTGGTACTTGCATGGTTGTAAAAATCCCTGTACGTAAAACAGAGTGATCAACAATAATTTGTGTACACTGCTCGATTTCATGCCAAGCATTATCTCCATTCCCAAAAAGCAGAGAGGTGTTACGTTCTGCCTTACGGTGATCTAGCTATCTCCATTTTATAAAATGTAAAAAAGGTGACATCAAATAAAAATGTGAATTTTTAAACTGTCATTTCAAGGTTTTTTGAATGCGTAATTCGTCGTCCATCATTACGCTGGAGAAACTTTCTGTCTCACCAATTTCTTTGAAAGGACACAAACATAAACCTTACATCATGCCTAATCTATGATACGGAAACAGAACGTGTTATTTTTTGTGTGCATTATAACATTGACACAGCATATAGTGCTTTGTCTGAAATAATTTTGTCTCCTTTCTCATCCTCATACAAAGTAGCAAGGCAGCAATATATAAAAGCTGGCCGAAATTTCTGTTTTTCTAGTGATGTGTCTCTCTATTTCTAGTGTTTGTTGGTTATTTAACAGTCATATCAGTTGGAACATGTATTAATGCTCTAATACCATTGTAAATTTGTCTTTTTTTTTCTTGAGCCATTCATTTCTGACTATGTAGACACGCAAGATGGTACATGGGTTATTCACGCTCAAAAACATGCGTTTGACTTGTCAATCACTTCGTGTGACGCTGTGTATCATATGAATGTTGAACAACACAGGCAGAATTCATAATTTGAAACAAGTTGGCACCGATTCCATGGCCTCTACACTGCAAAAGCTCGTCTTGCAAATGATTGCCAGCTTATCACGAAACCTTCTCAATATGGCTCTGATGCTCACCTGATGCGGCAAAGCAAGCTACGAAAAAAAAAGTGAGCTTCCACTCAGGCAAAGGCACCAAAAAGTAAGGTCCAGGATGGAACTAGCCACAATTTAAGAAAATTTCGCCACCTTTGGTCACTTACTAAGTAAGCGCTGTACCTGTTTTTTTTAATCTCCTAACACGGTAACGTTTAAGGGCTCATTTCGCAGAAATTTAGGTATCTGCGTCGGCGTCAGTGACGGCTTCGGTTGTTGTGAGTGAAAAATGATCTTCTCCATGACATGAAAAACAAAAAAGATGCTAATAAAATATCTAAGAAAAAAACCGTGGTGCGAGGAAGGATCCTATTCAGGCCGTCTGCATGAAAATCAGGTGTTTCCCTACAGAACCATGCTAATTCACGAATGAAAATCAAAACAATATTTTTAGTGTCACGCAGTGAAAGAAGTCCTATTTGGCAGGTGATACTGTGTGACAGAAGCGTAGAATCGCGCAAGGCGTCTAAACATGTGAATTGAGCAACCAGTGGCTGTTTTAAAGGCCAGCTCATTACAATGCGCTTCGGCGTATTCATTCATCATCAGCTGCAAAAGCACCAGCAAACCGGACCGCGCGTAGTAAGTTTATGTACTGTCTTATGGGCGTAGAGTGGGTACTTCGCTGATACGTGAAAGCAAGCATTACGACGTAGTGGTCACTTCACAACTGTACTTGCAGTAGACATTCTAGGGTTCTGTGAAACGGTCAGTGTTACGGGCACAGATGGCTGTTTCCATACGGCACGGTTGAGATGTTCGCGATAAACTGAAGAGAGGCTGGCATTTCAGAAGGTGATGGACCCGAGCACGCTATCGCGTTTTACTCTGGAAGGCGATGCTCAAAGGTCCTTCCAGTCTTCCTTTTTTTTCTGGGAACTTTATGTTTGGTATTTTTCCGGTAGTGAAGAAGCATATTTTGTGCTACAAGAATTTCGCACTGAATTTTAACGAACCACCATACCACACTGGTGGTTGCGCCATAAAATTTAGTAATCAAAATAGTGCCAGAATATTTCATCTGACTGCCTGTTATGCAACAGTGCCTTCATGGCTTGTACACATTTTTAGGCCTTTAAAACATTTCATCTAGTATCATTCGTCTTGGTTCATTTCACTGACCAATCTATGTTTTATTTCTCTGCAAAGTTATCTTTTTCAATTGCAAATAGAGTTGGAAGTATTGGCCTAAGACCCACTTTCGATAATATTTACAATGATGAAAAATTAACAAACAGTAGGACTTGGTTTGTAACGCTCAGATGTGCCTGAAAAGATATGCTCTTTAACGTAAGCTTTAGTGGTTATGTGTAGAGCTTAGTGTTTTTGTTTTTGTTTTCTGAACTTGGCCTTATGGTGCAAATTTCTGATCACAAAGCTGACATATGCGTGATCAAACTTAGAGAATGCTCATCCTTTATTATGACAAGTTCTATGTCTTTACATCAGATGTTATTTGCTTGTTTGAGAAGAAGGGTGGACAAATATTACTGTTGAATTGAAGAATTCAGGCAAAAGATCTATCTGGTTACAATAAAGTTATGCTAAAGATCCTATCAGACATTCAGGTCGGCAAAAGGGCAGTGTAGAGGGTGGGGGGAGGTGGGTTTCTGAATGCTTTTGTTGAAGATAACTTCAGGTAATTTTTGAGCTGCGTTCCTCAAGGCGGTACGAAAAAGTGTTGTGCTTGTGCCCTTATTCATTGTATTGCAAAGTGTATATTACCATATATGCGTGACAATAAATGTGAGCCCTCTTTCAGAGCCACTTCCGCCAAAGAACGTTAGGATAATACCGGTATTTTCAACGCTGACACTACTGTACTGGGACTATCCGGATAACGTGACCACCGCCATCGATTCTTACACCGTCAAAATATGTAGAACATTCATGACATGTGGCCCAGCCGAGAACCTAAGTTTTTGCGAGGAGCACGTGACAGCGGAGACTTGGCTGAATTTCAACAGCACGCCCGATACCCCTTACTGCGTGTTGGTCTCGGCCAATACAACCTGCGGAATCGACAAAATCAGGAGCCAGCCAGCAGTAGCGGAATCACGAACGCCAATTTTCGGTGAGTTATTTGATGCAATCTTGCGACATATTTTTCTAACTTAAGCGCTGGCTCTGTGTCAGTGCGGGAACGATTATATCGTCTAGGACGTGAGGGCAGTTGACTATGTTTGTTTTTCAGCTCCTCTAAAACAATACAAAACATACGTTTACACTGCCTTACATTCGTTGCACAGTGGGACTGCTCACGAAGAAATATGCACTTATTGGCCCTAAGTGTATGACACTTGACGATTGCCTGTTCCCAGAAAAATGTGCTTCTAGGCATGACCAGGTAATCGAGTACTGCTAACTTTCTAAAGGAAACCGACTTGGTCTCGCGTTTATAGACGTTTTTTTATGTGCCAATTGATTTAGAGTTACGTGTGTTTGTTTTTTGTTCTCTTCTCTCTTCTTTTTTTCTTTTCTGTCTTCCTTTTCTCTACGTATTCCCTTCCCGAAAAAGCAGGCAAGCGCTATACCCCTATGAGGAAAAATTTTATTTTATTCATGAGCAAAAAAATTACACTTCAAGACGAGAGGGCTAAAGGAATTGACGCCTGACGAGGTCCTCCCACCTGAAGAAGGCAGTTGTCATGTTTCCTTTCTATTTCTCTGTGTCTCGTGCTTTGTATATAGAAAAATCAAATAAATCAGTAAATATCAATTGCATAAAAAGGCTTACACTTAGAGCCTGGAAGAAATACCCTCTGCAGTATGGCACTTCTTGACATTTCTACAAAATAAACGATAACATTAGGAGCATGGAAGCTTCAGCGAGTTTACATTATATCAAGGAATTATTACACTCTGCAGAAAATAAGAAGAGACGAAAAAGAGGGGAAGCCAACAGCGCTGAGTTGAAGCTTAGTTTATCACAAAACAAGCCAGAAAAAAATACATTAGATGGCGCATGTGAACCCACACTTCCGCAGATGACTCACAAAAACACAAAAATGACACATCTCTCAAGTTCAGGCGCGACAATATGTCAAATTCCGTGAATTTTCTGGCCTTTCCAATAAAAAAAAACAGTGACTACCATGACTGAAATTGCGGAAGAGTTAATTTAAACCCATGTTAACCAGGAGAGTTGAATGTGATTGCCACCAACCGGGGTCAACCACGAGAAACCATGGTTAGCATGAACCATGGCTCGCTGATGTTACATAGCGAGAAAGTGTCCTGTTTTGTTTATGTTTATCTATGAAAGAGCCTATCTCTCTTTTTCCTCAATTAATGAGGCTAACATCACCTGACGTACAATAAACTGATGCTATAATCAGCAGATTACTGTCCTGTATGTCACTTATTTCTTGCATCATCATCATCATCATCGGCAGCCTAGCTACGACCATTCCAGGACAAAGGCCTCTCCCGTGATCCGTCAACTAAGCTTGTCTCGTTTTTTCTGGGGCCACGTTGTACCTCCGAGCTTTTTAATCTCATCGTCCCACCTAATTTCTGTCTTCCCTGTGCGTTTGCCTTCTCTAAGAATCTAGTCATTTACCCTTCTTACCCTTAATGACCAGCGGTTATCTTGACTACGCGCTACCTGCCCAGCCTATGTACATTTCTTCTTGATTTCAACTAGGATATTCTTAATCCCGCTTTGTTTCCTGTTCCACTATGCTTTTTTCTTGTCCCTAAAAGTAACACATATCAACCTCCTTTCCATTGCTCGCTGCGTTGGGTCAATTTAAGCTAAACCCTTTTTGTTAGCCTCCAGGTTTTTTTCATGATGTTCTCCAAATGTAGAATTACCCAAGTATATGCGAATAAACACTTTCAATTTGAAAGTTATTGCCGCATATACAGCTGCATTGTTTGACGGGGACGGCAAACTACTTAAATATTTTTCCATAGATTTATCAGACTTTTTCCTTTCTAATGGCTTCCAAGTCATTGTGGAATAATTGGCAATGAACGGGCCGATCGAGCTGCCCGTTCTGCCCATACTGAAAGCGATGAAATGTCAATTCCGCTTTCCAGAACTAACGCTGCACGGAAACTCCACATGCTTGCTCGCAAGCGCACCACGTCACAATGGAACGAGTCACATTTCATCCATGCACGGTTAGGTACTTTAGACCCAACTCTCAGTCTTCGAATTCCTCCGGAATCACGCCGACGAGACGCTATTATGCTGTGCAGATTATGGTTGGGCGTCGCATTTACCATTGCGTACGCGTTCCACATAGGAATGGCTGACACCGCTGCATGTGACCATTGTGGCAGTGATGAAACAACTTGGCACATTCTGTGTGAATGCCCACAATACTGCTCGCAGAGACAGTCAATCTGCAATGCACTAGATGAACTGGACAACCAGCCTCTTTCGGAAGAAAGACTCCTGCGCTACCGACAGGTCTTTATGTCGCAGAAGAAGGCTGTGAAGGCGCTCCTGCGCTTCTTGCGTTCAACCGGCCTGTCCGAACGACTGTAATCGGAACTCCCTGAATGTCTGCGCATGTTTTTTTCTAATTTATTTTATATCTCTCTATATTTATCCTCATTCCGACCCTTTTCCCCAACCCCGTACGGGGTAGCAAAGCAGTTCCTCTAGGTTAACCTCCCTGTCTCTTCCTTTTAATTATTTCTCTCTATCTTGTAGTTCTTACCGTCCAGTTTGCCTGTTTTTACCGCACGCTGGTCGCTACATGCGCTCATCACTCATGGGCGCCGCCATTTTTTCGTCTTCCTCCAACCGTGGTTAGCGGCATTAACGTGGTTTCGCGTACGGTGTAACATAAGCAAACTGTGGTTACGTTAACCGTGGTTCAGGCTCCCTGCTTACGAAGAATATGACTAGTGCACCAACGTGATGTCGTACCCCAGTGACATATTCAGTGCATTTTCTTTTCTTCGGAGAGGGCAAATATGTTGAGCTTTCTAGGCAATTGTGTGCTCATGGGCACCACATAATGTGGTTTTTCTTCTCTGCTACTTTATGTAATGAATTCAGTTAAAAAAGGGTATATATTTGAAGGCATTCCCTTTCTTATTGAAGGGTCATTTAGTCAAAAGCAATACTTCTTTTCATGAGGCACCTTTGTTCGATATGTTGCTGCTACATTGTGATTTTTTAAGGACCCTCGTCGCAATGTATCTTACCTTTTAGTCCTGCTTTTTTTCTTGAACGTGAAAAGAAAATATACAATAATGATAGTTTAGAATCGATTGCTAATTGAGTTTTGCGACAGTCTGTCTTTGCGGGTACCCCTCTACCGCTCAAGATGACATATATTGCGTCGCGCATCAATTAGTGCCACTCAGAACGGTCTCTTGCAGAAATGGCTTAAAATTACCAATGTTATTTTGCAGAACTTGCCGAAGTGTCCAACTTGCTCGCGTACGCCATCAGGGCTGGTTACGTTGTCTTATCCTGGCAGCGGCCACAAAGTCAGTTCGACTACTATTCGGTTGAAGCCTTTGTGAAAGACGTCGGCTGGAAAAGAATCGACACGCACAAGCTTGGCTTATGCGCCAATGGAACCATCGTTCATCGTGACCAGACGCATGTTACCTGCGGACCATTTGAACCTTGCACAACATTGTCCTTCGTTGTGCGCACTCACTTGACCGGCCAGCCAGAACGTGTGTCTTCTGGAGTGACAGTAAAAGACATCTTCATACGTGCTGAAGGTATTACTAGGCTATTAGGGAGCATAAGCATATATGCAGAGGGAGGGATGTGCACATGTTCCAAGGAGAAGTTGATGCACTTGTCAAGAGGACACGCTGTGTGCCTGGCAGAAATGCTATGGGAGGGGTGTGAAACACGGTGTGGCTCTTTAGCCGATGTGTTTCGACGAGAGGGCTTGTCTTCGTCAGTGCAACAGCTGGGACGTCATTATACGCAAAGATTGTTCGCTGCGTCAACATTTCAGCTTCCCTTAAAATACTACCTTACATAATAAATATCTCAGTGTTCAACTTGTTCTTGCCACATCGCCTTTATAAATATGTGAATTACCCTACTGTTAGCAACACAGGGCCGAATAGTCTCGCGGAATAACCCTGTAGTGTCTAGCTTGCACAAATTTTTCGGCTACATGGTGTTAGTGCCAGCGGAAGCTACATCCATGCAGATACGTTTCCGAGAAACCAACATGGTTCATGTATTTTGTATGGTTGTCCTGCGCACATGGTACATGAAACCCTGTGTATGTGAAACTGTATAGATAACGAATGATTTTCTTTACACACCAAGTGCACACAGAGAGAACATATCTGCACAACGCAAGCAAACTTAAAATGAGCTATTGGTTTTTTTTCCATTGAAAGCATTGAAATATTAAGAGCTTTTGATCAGCAAATTTGATGTGCGCCATAGGGCGAAAAAATACTTAACCCTTTTGATTGCACGACATTTGACGCACGTAACATCAGTGA
Source organism: Rhipicephalus annulatus (assembly GCA_013436015.1). Classification (NCBI taxonomy): domain Eukaryota; kingdom Metazoa; phylum Arthropoda; class Arachnida; order Ixodida; family Ixodidae; genus Rhipicephalus; species Rhipicephalus annulatus. Next base: position 344,232 of record WOVY01009962.1, on the reverse strand, counting down.
ACACAAAATGCTGGAGATTGTATTCTTCGATTTGTCTGCATGTTAAGAAATCTCAAGAAAGGCCAAAATTTTCGGACTCGTCCGCTACGGCATCTTTCATAATTATATCAATGTTTCGGGATGTAAGATGGCAAAAGTTATTGTTGTGCCTTGTGAATACCTTTGTGACTCTTCAGAGGTGTGGGTAAATGTTTTATGTAGATGCATCTGCTTGTTTTTCTTTATGCAACGGTGCGTCAATGGCTTAAACTCTTACATGTACTACCACTCAGCAATGCCGGTCCATAATGTATCGTAACCTTTGTAACATTTCAGGGCATTTTAGCATGTTGTAATGGGACATGGCAACTTTACGCTCGTACCAATTGCAAAGCAAATATGGACGACCGGCGGCTGTGCTTGCCGGCATCATTGTACTTTGAGCCTTTCTTAATTGCGCACAGGATTGCACAGTGAATGTTCAAATCGGTACCTGCTTGATTTCAGCGTTCCTCGTGCTCACAGACATGCCCAGGCTCGAATTTTTTGTAGACTGTGTGCATGCACTTAGACTATAGACACTTGGACCTGTAGGCGCTTAGACTTGTAGATTACACATAGAAAAATTAACACTTTAAGGGCTATGAAAGCCACAGTTTTCTACATTCTATTAAGTTGAGGGTGCAGTTCCATTGTCGTGTGAATACCCATCCTCAACTTTACTTCAGCTGAGTATTCGGATCATAAGCGTAGTGTACAGGGTGCTGTCACTTTACCTCAGGCAAAGTGCAACAAGGTTAATAAGTTCACTTCTTACTTATACGTCTCATTTGAAACTGTGCATTAGCATTTATTATTTATGCTGTTAATTTGGTGCTTTCTTTCAGAACCACACCCACCGAAGGACATATCAATTGGTTCGGTATCCCCATCCGTGTCTCGATTGCAGTGGGACCATCCCGATAAAGGGACGGCCGTCCCAGTGTCCTATAACGTGACGATATGTAGAACGTTCAGGAAATGTGGTCGAGAGAGAAACCTTGGTGATTGCAGGGAAGAAGTGACGGAACGCATGTCGGTAATGTTCAACAGTACTCAGGATACCCCGTACTGTGTCCTGCTTACGGCCAAAAGACGCTGCGGCATCGAGGAGATCAGGAGCTGGCCAGCGGTAGCGACGCTGCGAACGCCGGTACTGGGTGAGTTTACGAGGTCGCATGAGTTTACAGCATCTTTCAAAGTGTTGGCATTTCAGCCTTTCACGTTGAGGGCCACAGTATATTGTTGCCTATAGCATTTTCAAAGGAAAGCTGCGACTGCGTGTTTAAATTGTGCGATGAAACTTGAACAAGATTTCGTGTCCAGGGCTCAACAGGCTGCTCGTTATAAATCGTTGTTTTATTCCAAACATAAAAAGACTGTCTCGTTTCTCGATGCTGTGTGACACGAAAGAGTTCACCGTGGTGTTTTAGATGCGGAGCATCTTATACTCGCGCCTTGTAGTGCGCCGTCCGCGCCGTCCACGCCGTCCACACCGCTTCTCGAACATTCGACAGCTGACGCGCGCGCATGCGCCGTCGTGCCGTCGCCCACTCTTCCACCATCTGTGCATCCCTTCCTCCTCTACACACCGCGCGCGCTTCACTCCTCCACCATCTGTGCACCCTTCCTCCTCTACACACCGCGTTCGACATCTACAATTCTCCTGATTCTCCAGTGGACGCGCATGTGGCGTCGCGCTTCGAGAACATTCAACAGCTGACAGTGCATGCGCCGTCGTGCTGTATATATACTCAAGGTCGGCGCTCGCTCGCTCAGTTGCCGCTCGTCGGTTGGTTTGTACGGCGCGTCGACGTCCAAGGTCGCGGTGAAATGAATTCCAACGAATCCACAAACACAATGATTGACGTCCCTTCGACCAGCGCCGCCCTTTCGCATACGTGTGTACGTGTTCACTCATTTAACACCCCCTCCTACAACCACGTTAACCAATTTAGCCATCGACCCAAGTAAGTCGCAATTTAACACCCCATTTCACAACCACGTTAACCAATTTAGCCATCGACCCAAGTAAGTCGCACTTTAACACCCCGTTAACCAATTATATGCTCCGCATCCTCCTCAGTGTTCCCCCGAGGGAAGCTGCGGGCAATTTTTTTTTACTCTTGAGTTTTTGTCGCCGTAGGGACCGGCAAATGCACTGAAAAAGAGGGAAGGGTACACTGAACACAGCAAAAGTATATATAAGAGAAAAACTTACAAAACAAACAAACAAAGCAAACAAAGAGCCAACCACAGGACTTTATGTCGCATAGGCGCATAAATCTTGCTTTTGAAGTGTCACAAAGAAATTGAAGTTTAGTGGCAAATGTGCCAGCATGATAGTCGATGCGTGTGATTCAGCGAATTTTTTGGACGTTCGGAGATTTTAGCTAGCCATACACGTTGAACTTCAAAAAAGATATTCTATTCAGGTGCCCAAGCCATCGCATCTGACAGCTAAAAACCTAATATTTAGGTTCGAGAATACTGAGCAGCGGTGGCCTTAATGATGCTTTTTTTCACTACTGAGCACAGATTTATATATCCTAAATGATCGCCACAAGTTATGAGATAAATACAGCAGGCAAGTTATGTAGATAGCGGTAAAGAACGGGTAACCTGAAGCGAAGAATGTCCCAGTTAGGTTCTACAAAACGTATCCACCGACTTGCCAAGAGCACTGTAGGATGTTCCTGAGACGTATGATTTCAAGAATACAAGGCATCGCTGAATCGTCAACAAATTAAGACTTTCAGTAATTAGCTTTTGAAAGCGCCGAGAATTGCGAATTCACGTATAGTTTCGGTATGGTGTCGGTTGCTGATTTAACGGTGAATGCTTTTTGTGGAGTTATTGAAGATGTGCACGCTTTCCATGTACTTTTTAGCACCGTCTTTTTGAGGAGGTGTCACTGCTTATTTTATGTGCTTGAAATATCTGGAGGGGCTATGGTCTGACTAGCTTAATTTTCGGTGTTCTGTCCTTTATATGTGGAACGTAAAATGGCTGGCATATGAGGCAGCCGCGTTCAGTGTTCATGGAACTCATATACTACGAGCGTATGGTCGATTGGAGGTAACCCGGAACTTGAGTTATCGTTTAACACCACTAACGTTGATTGCTTTGAGATTCTTTAGGTTAAATACAAGAGAGCTCTAAAGAAACAAACCTTTAGGATTAGCCTGCCAATCAATAGAGGGAGCATGCAGTGGTTACTATGTACGCTTAGTGGCGTGTTTACACAAAAAAATGCCATTTGCAATTTCACTGAGACCTTTAGTTCGTGAGCTGCAGCTATTATTGTGAACACATGAACAAGCTGTTTTTCGAGTCGGTGCGCACGTGACGACGACTGAATTTTAAGAACAACGTTCATGTGTAAAGCTTTGTCACAAATTCGGGGAAACTTTCACAGATACGTTTGCGTTGCTCAGACAAGCTTAGGAAGGACTGTATGAGTGGCAGACACTTGTATGAGTGGTTTAATCATTTCGAAGATGAATTAATCTCGCTTCGAGTGGATACCAAACGTGGATGATATTGCACATAGTGGTGACAGCTTCGAGAGAGTTCGAACAGCGATTTCTGGAAATCGTTCGACTGTTCGAGAAGTGGCCGCCGAAGTGAGATCAGCGCACGACCACGTCAAAAAGTTCAGAAGAACAAACTTTGGATGCGTCATTTCAGCCCTAAATTTGTGCAGCGTTTGTTGTCGGATGAACAGAAGAAAATCGGCAAGGAACTGTTCGCCGCTGCGAATAATGACGAGAACTTTCATATAAACATTATAAAAGGTGTTGATACATCAGCTTTCGGCTATGATGTTCAAACGAAGCCGCAGTTATCACAGTGGCTGGCCAAGGAATTCCACGGTCCACCCCCTTTCCCCCAAAAAAAAAACCACGCATAAGTTGGTCGAAAAGGAAGTTGATGTGTTCTTTTGCTGCAAATGTGTTGTTGATCAAAATATGTACCACATGGTCAGATGGTAAACAAATAAGCTTGCCGGGGAATTGTTGTGCCTTTGAAAGATTCTATCCACGTGCATTAAGAGGCCTGAATTGTAGGAAAACCAGGCTTGAAAGTTGCATCGTAGCAACGCCCGAAAATTGCGTTGCTCCTTTTCTGCTGATATATGGCAACGTCACACTTCTTTTGTACCACAGCACCCAGATTCTTTAAACTTTATCCCATTTACTTTTTTATAATTCATAATCTCAAAACTACGTTCAAAGAACGTAATTTTTATATCTTAGTGGAGATCCAGGACAATGCCATTACATACGTCCAGTCAATTCCAAAAATTGTGTTATAGAACGTTTTTCAAAAATGAAAAAAAACAATGGTGAGAGTGCAATACCACTAGAGGAGACTCCTTCGAGGGAGACACAGAGGGCGAAACAACGCAAAAACTGGCGGCGAATAAAGGCCACAAAATTTATGCGCTGACGAACAATTGTGACTAAGTTCATTACCCCAGAAAAAATGTTACTGAAAAAGAAACAAGCCTAAAACAGAGAGAGAGAAAGAGCTCTTGAAATTTTGTTTTCATTTATTTATATAATAATGCGTACAAGACGTCTAACCATGGTTAGAAATATACGCAAGAGACAAACTAAGTAACAGAATGAAACAGGGTTGAAAAGTGCTTCTTTAGGCGATATATTTGGAATTAACATGCGGCGCTGGGACTTTACGAAATAACAACAATTCATCAACTTACTCAAAATTCAATGCTAAAATATAAAAAACAGTATTTACATAACTGTAGCTGTATATACATGTCATGGGCATTGGGGAATTGCTTCACTTTGTTCATTGATTATTTGAGCTATTATTTGTGGAAAAAGAGAGAGTACAAAAAAGAGTTTGCGAATATTTGGGTTAGACGATGACAGTGGTGCCTAGTAAGCCTTCTTAACAAAAAAGCATTAGTATGCTATGGTGTCCAAGGCTAGCCTACGGTTAACTATGCCGGGAAAAAACTCTAATCGACTTTTGTTTCTTTCAAATTGTAATATCTCTACACCAACAGAAGTTAGTAATGCTCTTGCAGGAGGGTAGATATAAGTTTACTGTAAACTATACCTCTTCTCTTGAAAACTTTTCTCGGTTTTCATGTTAATTTTTGTGTGGGAATCCTAAACCACGGAGACGAACTCATGTTTTGGCCTAATTATAGAAAAGTAGAAGCGGAGTTTCACACTTGGTGGGGCAGTGTTGAGCTTGTGGCTTAGACTGATTCGCGTAGTTGTACAATGTTGTACAACTACGCGAATCAGAAGCTTTCATGGCAAATGTTTGGTTTCTCTTTAATTGCACTTCATACTACAATGAAACAATTGGTACGACACTGCGAAGTGATACGTCGCGCTGTGTAGAAGAACAGAGCTGAATGACTCGAAAACGCGAAATGGTTCATGTTTTTGTGTCATTCGTCTCTGATCTTCTATGCAACGCGTAGTTACACTTTGCAATTCTATACCAATTAGCCCCAGTGGAAGCATTTTCTAAATGCTAACACAGTGTCCCCGCAGCTGTGGTAGAACTGCCGAAAAGGGCTGGTGAATTACTGCTTGTTTTATGGTGGCGACCTGGTTTCAGTTCCTGCGGATGTTACCAACCTACGCGTCGTGAGAGTTGGTGCTGATTTCTTCATTGCTGCCTGGGAAAGACCCAAGATCAGCTTTGACTACTACTCGGTAGAAGTTACCAGCACCACCAACAGAAGCAGGACTGGCGTGGCACGTGGTGCAGTGGGATCCTGTGTTCAGGGTACAATCATCCACCGAGACCGGACGCACGTCGTTTGTAGCCAACTACCGCCGTGTGTCAATGTGCGGTTCACGGTACAGACACATATAAATAAACCAACTGCACGCTATTCACCGGGCGTCACAATAAAGGACATCTACATCCCAGGCAAAGGTAAGAAAACATGAGTCCGTAGATCTACAAGTATAGAACTTGGGCCTTCTGTGAACGTATTAGGAGTACATTTTACAAATCCTTTGCAATGGGATGATCATGTATGCTCGGTACTCAAAAAGCTTTGCTGTATAACAAGTGTTTTAAGTCGTTACCAACACACTTTACTCGTTCCTGTAAAACTCTTTATTTTTAATGCTTTATTTATTCTCGCATACATTATGAGCATCTAGTATGGGGCACTACGACTCAGTTCAACTCGAATATACTATTTCGTAAGCAGAGCAAAATAATACGCATTGTCGCTAACTTAACCGTATCTGGTCCATACCAAAAACCTCTTTAAGAAACACAACATAACTAAAGTCCATAAGACCTACAAAACTAGACTCTTGCGCGAATATTGTTTTAGCGCTAAACGCAATACTTCCCTACTGAAAAACGTGCAAAGCTATTTGATAAGTTATACTGTAATAGCACTCGTACTCCAGGAAGTGTGGAAGGTTCCACGCTTTAGAACAAATTATGGTTACCAAATTCTACTGAGCAATCTTCCTAGACTTGTTAACTCATTAACGGAGCACGCAATTATTTACCACATTCACCATTGTCAGAATTGAAAAATGTAATTGTACTGCCCTCTTCGTAGTGTTTTCAGGAAGTTAATATAGTGTTATATATTTTTTCGTATTTTTCTTGCTGAATTACATATATATATTTTGTTCCCGCTTTTGTCTAATGTAATCTACATCGCAAATGTTTAATTTTTCTTTTGCTTTTTCATCTATTCATTTATATCTTCCATACCCTAATGTCACTGTATAAGTGTATTACACAAGGGTGTTATGTGCCCTACCATATGAAGCCATAATGCGCTAAGGGGGTGAAGTATCCCTAAAGCCACGTTTATGCGGCTTTTTTCTCCCACTTACCTTCATTTACCACTATGTTGCAGATGTGTGTAAATGAAAAACAATAAATCACATCAAATGGCTATCATAAAATCAGTTACCATTCGTTTTCAAGGCGTTGTCTTCCTTGTTTGAAAGAGAGTCGGGATGCTGTGTACACCTAGACTCTTTCATCGACGTAACAAGTAAGATAAGTTATATTTTCCCAACTTATTCAACTTGCAGATACATAGGACGGCTTAACAAAAAACACATTTATTTGCAACTTTCAACCAAATAATGACTACAATTATTAAAGTTTTCTTGCAATGACAGTATATAAAGCTGCCATAGAAATTAACGGCAAACTTGTATTATGACACAGTTGAATATGCACTTCGTCTGATATGCGTTGTAGGTCTTTAGTAATCACTTCCACAAATGCCCTGTCTAAATTCTCTCAGAAATGAACAACGTGGTCACCGGGTATTTATTTATTTATGATACCTTACAAGCTCAATGAGAGCATTGAGTAAGGGGGGTACAAACTTCAAAGAGTAGTAGGGCGGTCATCAATAACATGTAATACACAGAAAATAACACAACATCGTGACAAAGCGTGTCTAGTCACTGACACTCAAACAAATGTAATACGCGAATGTTTCCCGATATGCAGAAAGCTTGAATAACAAGAAATTCATGGTACATGAACGAAACACAATAAAAAAATTCGGAGGGCGTAGGTATAGAATTTAAGTGAGCAGCAACGGCGGTGCAACTGAGCAACAAAAACTGGGAGAATAACAAGAACTGGGAGAACAATGGCAATAAAAAACAACATACACACGTATGTAGAAAGCTGTTCTGCATTAGGTCGTTCGGTTTATTTTCTTGTGACCTTTCGGCGTGTCAGTGCATACGCGATAGTTTATCTTACGTCCATCAGACAAATATTCGTGGCTACTTAAGCCTGCGAAATGGAGGTTACAGATACCAATTATTATAACAGCCGTAGTTATGGCGCCACTTCCTCGTGACACCTCAGCGAACACACTTTAAGTTTGAAGAATGCAGATTTGTAGTGATTCCACATAACGAGTGCACAAGAAATATAGATAAGTGTCGTTGAAGCGTTTAAGTTCACGTGCCTCTGTGTCAGAACAAACTGCTGAAAAAAATTCTATTCTTTTTCACCTGCAATCACCAATTGTTAAGGGTTGAAGTTGTACAGTTACCACGATTTAAAACAAAGATGAAGGGCACCTGGATGAAGTGGGATTGCCTTGAAAATTCAGGTCTTTCGCAGACAGCTGGCTATGGTAACAGTTTTCTGACGAACGCCGCAGTTGCCGTGAGGAACCTGACCGTGAGCTACATGGGAGACGACAACTTCACCTTGACTTGGCAGAAACCTGAAGGCTGTGTGGACAACTACACAGTCATGGTGACCGAAAACAGTGCTAGAATCAGAGGTAATGCAATCAACGGACTAGTGTCCTGCAACAAGGGAGGTGTCATCACTTCGAGCCAGACAAGTGTCACGTGCGATCAGCCAGTGCTGTGTGCTAACGCCACTATCAGTGTGAAACCAAATGTGAGGGGAGCGGCTAACGACACGTTGAGTGGAGAGACACTATCGGGAGTTCTCCTGCCTGGAAAACGTACGTAATTCCGAGTAATTAGGCACAAGTATTTGCTTTCGGTATAAACATATCTAGAGTCATTTGTTCAACCTAATTTTGGGCAATACGGATGAGGCGCCTCCTCGCAGCTCCTTAGCTCCCGTAATCAAGAACGTTTTTCCACTGGAGGCTTTATATTGTGTTGAGAAAGTCGTTAATAGGGTCCTCTCGTCAGCGTTAGTGGTTGCTGAGCTTCGTAAATTAATCCTGGCTAGTTTCGAAAAGCGTCACATCTCCAGTCTATGGGTGCGTTCAATAGTAATTCAAAGAAACAGCTTTGATTCCAGAATCGCTTGATAAGACAATATCAAACAGATTATTTTCTTCGAGTGGGTTTCGGTGTGCCTAAATATGCCCTCATTGTCGGAGTGATGTCCAAGAATATATAAATTTATCTTTCTTCAAAGTTAGCCCAATTTAGAATGGGAAATTGGCCGAATTTGGATAGTAACACTAGGAATACATAGGCTCATAACACATGACAAGCGTTTCCGATCATATTTGACACCTTTCTTTTTAAGCATCAACTGGAAAGTATATTTGAACGAAAAATTGAATCACGTTGTTTACGTGCTTAGATATAAGTTGTCCCGAACTACTTGTGAACATGTGTGCTCAGTGAAAACTTTGCTGCCACAAACACCACAACTGATGGCACAATAGATATACTGAAAGTGCGGAAAATCACAGAATGGAAAACCGGGGCCTGGGGTGACCTAGATGACCGCTTGGAGATATTGCTCCCGCGCTGCCTCCGCGGCTCGCTGGACGGCCCAAACAAAGTCGGTCCGCAAGTTCTGAAGTGTGCAGTGCGGCTGACCACCACAGTCGTAAACCTTCCGGAGAGACCGCCATATGATCTTGATATATTGACCATCTCCAAAACGTGTGTTAAAGGGTGGCTGTCGCAGACTTGCATAGTTTGCCTATATCGCTCGCGCACTGAAAATTTATTTGTTTCCTTCAATAACGTTGCTTCTCCCTGTCTGCTTTTCCTTGTCTCCGTTTCGCTTTTCACCACACTTCCCTGCCTTTGTAAGTATTCGGTGCATTTGAAATAGCGCTTTGGAGATGAAAATGGTGAGGCATTTACTATGAAGTTACGCTAATCTGCGGGATTTGAAAACACGTGGTGCGATGTTTATTATTGCAAGAGATTCTACGCCACGCATGAAAATTACTGTAAACGTCTGCCAGAATGGGTGCATGATAAGCATGTGTGATAGCTTTTTGTATCAGAAGAATTACTGATATCATGGACTATCTAGCACGACAGGTATTCCCTTGTTTCTGTTGTTGGTTGCATCTTATAGATACCCCGCTTTCTTTTTCCATTTCAGATCCTCCCCCTGTAAGAGACTTGCGACTGTCGGCGATCACTCACAGATACTTCGAGATAACATACAAGGCTCCAAAAGAATGCTACTCCGATTTCGACCACTATATTTCACGGGCCAACAGCAATTCCAAAGCTAGGTTGAGCTATTGCCGTGTCCACAAGACGTCAAGTCGTATTACTGCAACCTGCAACATCAAGGCTTGCGGTAGAGTCAACATAGGAGCACAAACGAAGTCTACCGGACCGTCAAAGCGTGGCTCACTTTGGGCCGAATTAACTGGACTCAACACAAAGGAAAGGTGCTGGCCGTGGACTAGCATCTAGTAGTACCGCGTTGTGTGACCACGTATGTCAGGTGTCATTTGTATGCTTCCGTTGAATGTAGCGCATTTCTAAAAAGCGCAATTGTGCAACCACGTGGCGTCTTTCCCCGATCTCTCATTGCTTTGCGGCCTCATGCAGCAGTGCAGAACGTAAGTGGTCGCGGAATCGAAACCCGGTCACAGCGGCTGCATTTTCAATGAAGGCGGAAACGCATAAGGCCGTGCACTTATATTTAGCTGCACGTTGAAAAACCCCAAGTGATCAAAATTTACGGAGCCCTTCGCTGCGGCGTCCCTCATAATCACACCGTGGTTGGCGGACAGGAAAGCCCGCACACAATTAGTGCCTCTAGCTCGTTTCCATCCGACCACCTCTGGTTAAGTAGAAGAGGAACAAGAAGGCCATTCTCGTGTGAACGTTCGTCTCCAGCTGTGTTGGAACGCGCTTTGCTCTAGTAGTTTTGGTAGTTACGGGTCAGGTAACTTGATATCTTTTGTGTCTCTTTTCTGTTCTCCTGTGTTAGTTTGGTTTAAGGGACTCTCAAGGAATCGCGTAAATTTTTAACACTCCTAGGCAGGGCAGTTCGGCATGGACAGCCTCTCGTCGACCGAATGATTTACACCTTCAACTTTTTCTACGCAACGGCGTTAGCAGAACTTCCCGTTCACTGGTGTCCTTGGGTAATATAACGATCCGCGGTTTAACGACTCTAAGATTCAGGAGAAGCTTCATGCGGTAGCCTCTGCGCACGAAGGCGTCACCGATGTACGACAGTTTGGCCGCGGAGGTATTGTGTGCAGACCACAAGACACGGATTGTGTAGCGGATCTTCCTAAATGCTCATCTGCTACTCTTCTGGTGAGTGCATATATCCCACCTCATCTTGGATGCACCAAGAACGTTGTACGTGGAGTTGACTCGAAATTAAGCCCGCTCGGCGAACTCTCAATGGCCAGAGTAATGGCTATCTACCGGCACGATCGAGTAGTGGACAACGCGAGAGTATCCAGTAAAAGCTTGGCCACTAATCTGTAGGGTTCTATCGTTAGCATCGCGTCCCCTGCAATGTAAAAATTGTTGGCCATTTAGCCATACTGCTGCTATGTGTAAATGTGGGAGACGGTGTGGCATTCGTGGTGAGAGTCACTCACACGCCACTGCACGGTCCAAGCTGAGAAGTGCTGCTTGTGTGAGCGTGCTCATAGAGCCGATTATTGTAGTTGTCCCGTTCGCATTCAAGAGAAGCAACTGTTTGAAGTAATTGGCTGGAGACGATGCTCAAGGAGAAAAGCAATGGTAGTTATCAAGGAGAGGGCACAAGGTCACGCTGGAATTACCGCTCAACGAAGTGCAATGGGAGATGCTAGTTTCCCCAAAACAAATGCGGCCGCAGTAAGAAAGGCAATGTCAAAAGCAATGGGGAAGTTATTTACCAGCCGCTCAGAATGCTTGTATCAGATAATGACCACTCAGTAATTCCGCTAATAAAAACCGGTAATTATCCTCAGAAAAGTACTACGTTGACAACTCAGCAGGCATGTTATGCAGCATGAGTGATGATAGGTTGGCCCCAGATAGGCAGTATAATAAACATACAGAGAAACATCGTCAACTGTCTACTATATATATCTGAGTGTCAACACTGACGTTGAAATCAATTCGTCTGCCCAGAAACGTAGCTTATCACCCTTAAATCCATCTTCCTCGTCGTCACACACAAAAGCAAAACAGCGCCGCCTGGAAAGGTCGCAATAGCCAGCATATATATATATATATATATATATATATATATATATATATATATATATATATATATATATATATATATACTAGAGAAGGTTGTTTTGACTGTTGGTATTGCCTACCATTGAGTTATTCAATTCTTGCAGTCGTATTCCTGGTTCATTTTTTCAGTTTCTACATACTTGTCTCATTGTTGAAGAAATCCTGATATAAAATTGTCACGAGAAACTTGGTTTCATCCAAATCAACATTTTCTATAAAAATAATGTCGATAATTTTGTCTAGATCCATTTTGAAGAAGGGCCGTTTAGGGTTTTTTTTTTTATAAAAACAGAAAGAAAATTCATACTATATACACGGAGTGAATGATGAGGAGTGGGGCGAAGCGTACGTCCATCCGTCCATCTGAGTCGCGCCCTATAGTGTGGTAGGAGCCGGCGGACGGATGGGCAGACAGGCATACAGACACACGGACGGATGGATGGGTGGACGGACATATTCTTCGCCCCACTCTTCATTCAACTTGTGGATATAGTATAAATTTACTTCCTATTCTTATGCATGCTTACCACTATAGGCCAAATGAATTACATTGCTCTGTACTAACAGCGTTTTTCATTCTCATGTGCTGAACGCTATGCAGATTGGTACTTGGTGCAGAAGACTGAGGCGCAAAAAAACATATCGTGAAGCAGGAAGAGCAGAAGAGAAAAAAGAACAGCGCTGTTCTTTCTTCTCTTCTGCTCTTCCTGCTTCACGATATGTTTTTTGCGCCCCAGTCTTCTGCAGCAAGTATGCACCAACTAGCCCAAAAACAAGTCCTTTTGGCAGAGTGGTACCTTTCTCAACAGAATGGGACTTGATGTGTTTCGCCATGCCTGTCACGCGTCATTTATATGTTTTCGTTGAATGCAGCGTATGTAGAAGGCATGCTGTATACAATTATGTGGCGCCATCTGGCGAACTAGCATTGCTCGAACAATTATGAAATAAAGCAAATTATTCAGCCAGCGTTCCTACGCTGCTAACGAATTCTAAATGCCTTGCGGCGGCTTAAGTAACATGGTTCTCGTACAATCTGCTTTATATCTGTACGCTCTTTTTTCTCTTCAGCAATTCCAATAACGACGTTCTAACCTTCATAACTAACTTTAGAGAGTTATAGTATACCGGGCTTACCGTGATACCGGGTGTACCGTGACACCGGAATCGATGTGCGCATGCGCAGATACGTACGTTGAGCGTAAGTGCACGTCGGGTACGTAAACATGGCGGTGCTCTCGGACGCCTCCTTCGAAGTGATTTTGGCATAGTTGTTGAAAGATTCACCTTGTTCGCAGCAAACGAGTGTTCAAAGTGGCTTCGCTTGCCTTCTGTTAGCTTCGATGACTGAGTATTACAGATAAGTTGGCGTAGTTTTTGAGATAGCTTCCCATTTCGAACGCGCCTAGGCCTAACTACAAGATCAATGTAAACAAATCGGCAACGTAGATGTTTTCGCGTTTTGTACGTGGTTCATATTTATTTACTTTTATTATCCCAAAAATAAACTTCTAACAAGGCTTCGCGTGGTGGCATAGGCAAACATTCTCGTTTTATTTTTATTTTCGCTGTTTAACTTATTAGCCATCTAATAGGTGGCGTCACCATCCCACTTGGGGGCACGTAAACCACGTAAGCGCTATTTCGCTAAACTTTAGGACGCTGCCTACAACGAACATTTGCTGCACGGTAGCGTCATTTCCATAACCTACGCTATCACGCTAACGCTAAACTATAACTGTCTTTTGTTTCTAACTGACGGGGTCTGTCGAGCGAGATCATGGTAGTTATATTCACGGTGTCCAATTTGTGTACATGTCTAATTCGCCAAAGAGCGTGTAGCTATGCAAAAAAAATGGCCTCGTCGGCGCATTGAACCCGCCATGACATAATCAGCGTAAAATGAAACTAGGTGAATGAAATACAAAGTAACATGACTGGTAAACGAACTTGACAAGTCTGAACGTGCGTATGACTATGTTGAGATGTTTGACAAGAGATGCAGTGAATGCGTACAGACCTTTCGGGAGCGTCAGGCGGGCGGCCGCGTTAAACGTAATTCAAGGGCTAACGCGATAGGAGCCTATGTAGAGCCTCAGAGATTTGCGTCTAAAAGCGGATCTCTGGGGGCAGCGTTTGTTGTGGCGAAACGCATTTCGTCTATTTCATTTGTTTCGAGAGGCTTGAAGGCTGCGTGGCGTCAAAAATTACGTTACCGAAGAAAGACGCGAAACAGACGGCGCGCTGCTAGCCAACTCCAGCCAATCGGGACAGGCTCAATTGGACATGCCCAGGAGTTGAACATCGCGAGAATAGCTCCCCGTATGACTGGCCACACAACAACAATAACGTAACATTTAACACATCGTCCAACTTCACCTCATATGGTTAAGCTTATATTTCTTCGTACCAAGTCTGCTCAAGAGTGTGACTCGCACTCGCTCACACATGTTCCATGCTATTCCGGGCTTCCCAATGAAAGGCACGGCAAATAAAGACGCTTGTATTTGCTACACCAGTGTCACTACATTGCTGTACAAAGAGTGCAGTGCTTACCACCGTTGTGCATAACACACTTGAGACGTGAATTAATCCCTTTCATTGTTCAGTTTGAATGTTTTTCGTCCTAACACCGGCGAATCGTGGCGTACCAGTACCGTGTACAGATGATCTGTTAACTCTACTAAAAACTGCAAGACGAAGTACACCTAAGCGGAGTGTGTGTTCAACATGGGGCATGCACAAAAAACCAGGTACAATTCATCACATAATTGTGGCGATAAGTCGATTGCTACCACATGGTTAAAGGTGGGAAGTTTCTACTTCCCACTTTTAACGCTCTAACTTTAGTGTCCTCAAGCGGACACTAAAGACGCCTTCGGTAAGACCCTTTTTTTACCTAATTATACTATACCCTGAATTGTTGCTTTTTTGCTCTTTGAAGAGAGATCATGGCAGAACCACGTAAACGTCAGCATGATGAACAAGAAGACGAGGTACCGCTATATTACCAATTGGAAGTGCTTTTTGGTGACGCCGTCTATATTCCCAGGGACAAACTACAGAGTTTATTGGTTCGAGCCACGAGAACCGTGCCTATGACATTAATGAAACCATGGCGACACTTGCGGAGCCTGATCGAGGCGTGGGAGAAGTATCAAATTCAAATGTGCCCGAACCAGGAACAGGGTCTAGAGGAGATGGAAAAAGTTTACAATCCTCTCCACGCTGGGCATTGAAGTTACACTCAATTCCAAAACGAAGAAAGCTTGTGCACAATGTGTTTCCCGCTCGAGACGACGGAGAAGCTCAGACAATTTGTAATGACATTGTCAGAGGATTCGAACAAGGACCCACCCAGTACGGAGTCGCAGCCGTCGCACTCCACACACGAGGAACCACCCTACCACACGTCCACGTCCTACACGACTGCAGCTGGAGCAACGGCACATGCCGATGTGTTATTTTCGCTGGCTTCGTCAGACGACCAAATCGGTCGTCAATTCGGTCTACAAACGCCAGCGCATGGGACCTCTACAATCTCGTCCAGTATCTCAATAGTCAGCCCCGACTATTGGAATACCTTAAAGTGGGAGGAAGCGATTGGGGTAGCGACATTAGAAATGAAGTTTTGGGACAATTCCAAGGTCCTGGACACGAGCCCGGCCGAGTTTTGGAAATACTGCACCCGAAACTTCCGCATTCAGTTGCGTGCGACGACGCTAATGGAGGTCAGACGAGCGGTGGAGACGCTGACAAAGTATGCGCAAGAAAGGGTACAAAGTGCCGAAAACGTGCAAAAGGAGCGTCGGAAGAATCCATCTACGACTGGCTACGCGAAAACCCCGTATCGCCGTTGAGCAACATTGTGCGCACCCCCAAGTGGCTGGCGGACCCGGTATTTCGGTTTATTCGCCTGGACGACAAGCGCCTTCAACGAGCCATCCAAGTGTTTAATGATGAGATGTGTTCGTACTCCACTCTCGACTTCATTGAAATGTACAAGAACACGCAGCCACTCTTTGACGCTCCACATGGCGACCTCGCTACCTTTTACATGGATGTGCCCGCGTCGTTTCATGCCATGATGGAACTTTTAAACTTTCAGTTTCACGGCATCCACGAGGAAGTGTCGGCCTTTGTCAACAACTTGTACAGCCTGGTCGAGAAGGCGGTTCCGAAAAAAAATTGCATGGAAATCGTGTCCCCTCCGAGTGCAGGCAAAAACTTTTTTTTTCGATCCTGTTCTTTCATTTTACATTAACCGCAGTACCATTCGCAACTTTAACCGCTACACTAGCTTTCCACTACAGGACACCGTGGGCCGTCGCATCCTGGTATGGAACGAGCCAAACTGTGAGTCATCCGCTTTCGATACTGTCAAAAAAAGTTTTGGTGGTGACGTAGACTCGGTGGCTGTCAAGTACACTGCTGACCAGACCATTTCCAGGACACCCGTCATTGTGCTCTCAAACAACGAGGTGTTTCCAGATGACGAGGCCTTCAACCACCGCATGTGGCGCTACAAGTGGCGGGCGTGTCCTCCACTGAAGAAATACGACAAGAAAATTCACCCGATGGCCCTGGTGCTCCTCTTTGATAAGTTTGTCATGGAAGAAACATACGTCGGCACGCGTCAGCTTGATCAATAAACAGTTTTTCAACCTAACATCCTGAGTACTTGGTCAATGCTTTGCATTTTCCGACTACATCGACAACGACAAGCGCGACAGCTGTCAGTTCAGTCAGTCACAGTCATCAGTCAGTTCAGTCAGCTCAGTCAGTCAGTCAGTCAGTTCAGTCAGTCAGTCAGTCAGTCAGTCAGTTCAGTCAGTCAGTCAGTCAGTTCAGTCAGTCAGTCAGTTCAGTCAGTCAGTCAGTCAGTCAGTTCAGTCAGTCAGTCAGCACTCAGTTCAGTCAGTCAGTCAGTTCAGTCAGTCAGTCAGTCAGTTCAGTTCAGTCAGTCAGTCAGTCAGTCAGTCAGTCAGTCAGTCCAGTCAGTCAGTCAGTTCAAATAGAAGCGGCTAAAAAATAGAGGCGGCTAAGAGTGTAGCTGTCGTCGATGTCGAAATTGTTTTTAGGACCTTTTTCGGACAAAATGGCGACCTTATAGCCTTCAGGGAGCTTCTATCTTTCGTTTTTCGACGTTTTAACGCGTTTTAAATCATTTAGAGTTGCCATGATTTTGAGAAAAAATGCCAAGACTATAGCCTTTGGAAATTTTCAAGTTTTCAGGGTTGCATCAAATGCTGATAAATCGTTTTAGGACCTTTTTCAGACAAAATTACGACTTTAAATCCTTCGGAGAGCTTCTATCTTTGGATTTTTTGTCGTTTTAACGCGTTTTAATTCATTTAGAGTTTTACAAAGTTGCATCATATGCTGATAAATCGTTTTTAGGGCCCTTTTGAGACAAATTGAAAACTTTTTAGCCTTCGGAAAGCTTCTATAATTTGATTTTCTCACGTTTTGGCACGTTTCAAATCATTTGTATTTGGCATGATTTTAAGAAAGAATGGCAACACTACAGCCTTTGGACCAACTTCAACACCATCTTATCAAGCCGTGGCAGTAGCACAGCGGTAAAGTGTTCGACTCACAATCGGAATAGCAGTGGTTCGAATCCCGCTTGCGTACTCATGTCTGTGTTCTTAGAGCTTTTAAAATTTTATTTTCTGAAGTTTATTCGCACAATGTTGAAAGTGACAGATTATTTGTCACTGAAGTTCCCACCACAGAGGTAGCATAATGGTATGAGCGTCTGCTTCCAATGTGGGAGGTGCCGGGTTCAATGCCGTACCGGTCACCGGCCGGAAAGCCACCGGATTCAAAGGCAAGAGGGATGTGTTACCCGGACTTGGCTCAATCCACAGTGGAACACCCCTCGCCCTGGGGATTTCTCGGGGTTAACGCGAGCGCTTCGCAGTTGTGCTACGGCACGGTGAGGCTTGTCATGCTCGGGGGGGTTGCTTGAGCTACATGGCGGCTATTGGGTACCCTGGACCTTCGGCAAGTCCAGAGCCGCCGTAGCTCGTGGCCCCTACTTTTGCAAAAAAAAAAGTTTTTTTCACGAAAAATAAAAGCATCATTTTGTTTGATACCAGATTTTTTTTCAGGCGTGTAAGCCACAACTGCAGAGTACCACTCCTTATTTCACTTTTAGTGTGCGGCATTGCGCGCATTTCAGGGTTCATACTTACGTATTTGGATGATATCCTGGTGTTCCGGCACTTTCCGCTCTGTATTTCGAACCATCAACCTCTTGGTTATGAGCTGAACACCATATCCACTGGGCTACTGCCTCGACACAGGATACACAAATTAGAACTTGCTCTGCACAATGTTTTGCAGGTCAAATATAAAAACAAACAACGCACTTAGGCGCATCAGCGCCATTCACCGCATCGCCTTGCTTTTTTTCCACCCTACTCGCACCGGGATTTGAACCAGTGACCTTTCTGTTTAGAGCTTACCACCTTACCGACTCGGCTATTCTGCCACGGCATGATAAGACGGTGTAAAAGTTGTGTACATTATGCAGGCCATTCTTCAGTATTAAATGGCGAACTTTTGTGTCCGAGCCTTCGCGCACGATCTTTGATAAAAAACAGAAAGCCTAAATTGAACTTTTCGAGGATGCATCGAATGCTGATATGGCATTTTTCTGACAAAATGAAGAGCTCATAGCCTTCTGAGAGCTTCAATCTTTCGGTTTTTCGACGTTTTACTGCGATGCCCTCGATGACGATGTGTGGGCAGTCCAGCAGGCCAGGGCCGTTTCTGAGGACATCAAAAGATGTTCCTCGAACGATGTGTCGCTGGCAGTCTAGCCCCGGGCACAGCAACAACCGTTGGGCAAATAAAGTTGGGCTTCTAGTGGACAAAATTCAGGTACAGTGCAATATTTGGGTGCCATAAACTTAGCTTACGAAGTCTCAATAAATTTAATCGAGAGAATGTCGATAATATACGAAAATACATTGTGGAATTTTCTACGTCACGCATCTAGATCACGGCGCGAAATTTTAAAAAGTCAAACTTCAGCCTTGATTTTCTACGCTAATAATTAACTTATGGCAGCGAAACTTATGACACCATAATTTTCAGAGTGCACCTTATCAATATAGAACAGCTCATTGTTTCTCTTTGGCGCCCTTTCACAGACTGAGCACATAGAATGTCCAAGAAGACACTGTTATAGAAAGTGGACTCGAGGAAGAGCTGAACCACGTCTATATGGCGTTTATTCATGAGTCGTTGGATGTATAGTTCGAGACAAGGTCTATCATGTCATGGTGGAGGAATTCTCTCGCATTGTAGCCGAAGATGAGGTCCAGGTGACCGAAATACGGATCCGGCATTATCTTCCTCCTCACGAGGACTTTTTGAAGACGCCCGGCAAGGTCTTGCACGTCTTGTGGATCGGCGAAGATGTCACCCTCTCCTTGGTAGATTGCGAAAGGCACTCTAATGTTCTCCAACGGATATGGTGGTGGATCGGCCTGTAAAGATGCGTATTTATTTTTTTTATTTATTTCAAGGTACTTTACAGCCCCCTGGGGTGGGGGGGCATTGAGTAAGGAGGGCGATACACAAGATACATGTACATATGCATATAGAATTATAAACAGAAAGCATTATAGTTAAATATATACAAGTGAAGATGACGTACGCATGCAAACAGGAGGGCAAAAGGGTACGTTTATTCAGCACAAAAACACAGTGGTTGCATGTCACAGCTGTGACAATCTTAGTTTTTATGTTTTAAAACATGAACTTGTTCTAATACCATGCGCGCTGAAGATTAGGAGAAAACGTGTGCGAAGAAAAAAAATAGGTTATAGGCGGGATAGCTGCCAGTCAGAACGAGCTGATGATGTTGATATAACACTGATGATGTTGATATATGAGTTTGAATGATGCACGAGCCACGTTCGGCCACCGAGCACCATGTACAATTATGGTAGAATAGCAATCGTCCACGATTTGAGGTGATATCTATGAGACATTAACTGTGATAATGTTTTGCGGTTGTAAGGAGCCTGAAAATACGACGCCCGGAAGCGGCTTAAAACATATAAGGATTACAATCGTGAGAGTGACGTCATATTGGTGTAGTGGAGGTGAAATGTTCATTTCAACAAAACTAAGGTAGGTAGATGCGCGACTAGCACGAATGCCTCGTCAGTGCATGCCCTAACAATGAGATTACCTAATGTTGAACCTATGAGGCAGCCCGAGAGGTGACCTAAACAGCTGCCTAAAAGGATTACTTTTTGCAGTTACGTAAGCAACCTTTGGGATTGTTAATTAAAAGCAAACTCTTCTAAACTCTTGTCCACCGCTACCGATGAAAAGTTCTAGTGAACATTTTTGACAAGCTGTCTTGATGTGCGCGACAGCTAGGAGTGAGCGTTTTTGCACATGGATGTGTGGCTCTATCCAAAAAAGTTTGACCTTTCGCTTACTGTCGTCGCAATATACGCAACGAAAAACCACTGGACTGTTTTTAGTTGTGCTAATAACTACATAAAAAGCAAACTGATCTTTCACGTAGCATGAAACGGGAATTTTTATCCCGTGGGCTTCTTTAACGTGACCTAAATGACTTGCTTGTTGGTACATATGTTGAATTGATAGTTAGCACCAGTTTTTTTATCTTCTTTTCCACTCCCGTCTGTTTTTTGCGCAACTACGACACGGCACGCTTGTGTCTCGCGGGTATTTGTGTTTGGCAATACTGACATGCTTTGGCTGCAAAGAACCCAAAGTAAAGAAACACTCAACGACAAGCACAAGTGGCACTTCCAACTAAAGTAGTCGGGCATGTCTTTAATAAATGTTACATTTAGCTAATAAATAACACCAGTCTCTGAGAAGCAACTGAATACATGGCGGACGGCTGGCTAACGGCTACATATGAGGAATCTGAATTAAAGAACTCAGCACGTACCTGCCCATATAGTTCTTTATTCTTCGTCTCACCGTAGTCGAATCTCACAAGATTCTTCGCACGGAACACCTGTAACGAAATTGCCGCTCACGCACTCCGTACAGATGGTAGACTAGCGAAACTGAATTGAGCGACACTGGTGTTCATCAGTGGGTTACTTCCTCTGTTTATTATTTTTCATGATCACTGGTTACGTTTGTCCGAAACCAGAACTCTTTAACCGTTTCGTTTTTATAGTTTGATGTTAAAAAAGTGTAATTTTTCTTTGAACTCATATCTCAAATTTTTCTTCGGAAAAGCATTAACAAAAATAATGGAATCGCATATCAATTCGGATTAGCTTAACTAAAATTATGGTCCTATGGCGTTTCAGTAGAGGTCTTTCCCGATACCGAAAAAATATAAACTTCGGTATTTTTAGCGTCTGAAGAGCCGCGCAATAAATAACGTCTTTTTTTCATCACTGTGTACAAGCAACGAAACCGTTGACTTCACTGGGCAATATTTTCTAAACACAAGACGCGAAAAACGCAAGACGACAGTTGCAAATAGCCACAGTTTCGCCGCAAGACCGAATCAACGAGTGCGGCAGCAAGAAACTGAAATGTCACACGAAGAACGGCATGCAGCTCGACAGTTTCAGTACGCCACTGAAACACAAAGAACGTTTGAAAAGAACGCAGAGGTGTACGCAGGAGAAGCGTCAACAACGTTCGGCCAAATTTGTTACTCCTTTGGGTTAGGGAGCCTACATACTTGGGGTTATAGCAGCGCGCTGCAAGCGTCGACAATGCAGAAACTGACGTTCTTAGATATCTTAATGTTCCTCAACCAGGGCATAACTGTTTTGCTTTTTGCGAATTCGACGAGAAAAGCCAGCGTCATTAAATTCTAAAATATTTACGTAAGGTAACGCCAGAAGAACGGTACTTTCAGTTGAAGCACAACTGAAGTCTTTGTGACTTCAGTTGTGCTTCAGTTGTGCACAACTGAAAGTACCGTTCTTCGATCTATTGATCTGCCAAGCAGTGATCAATACAGGAACAATAAAATCAATAAATTCTCGCATAGCTTCCTATATTAGTTGCCTGGCTCTCTCGAACCTCATTTCTACCTACAGATTATTACGTAGCTCCTAGCAAATAATCTGCGACGTGTTTGCGAGTGGGTTGCGGGAACTGCAGTTACGTATCGTTCTTTCCTTGCGTATTCCTGCGTAAGCGTCTCCTGGGGCGGATAGTGGTGTCCTAGGTATTGAGACAAGTTTATTTGCCGTAGAAAAAGCAATTGATTTTCTTTCTACTGACCTACATTGTCATCTCAGGCATACTAGTAATTAAGCACAAAAGACCGACTCACTTACCTGGGCATAGTGAAGCACGTTTTGGCTGGAGGAGCCCACAGGTAAGTTTGTCACATAGACAGGCACCCTCGTCAGCGTGGGTGAGAAGAACTGTATATTAATTCATTAACCTTCTTTAGAGCCTTTCTTGTTTTGGTAGGTGGCCTGTAAGAAAGCTCTGATAAGAACGGTGCTTCAATTTAAGTATGGAATTCAGGGTGCGAGAAGCACGGCGCGATTATAAAAAATCGCACTGGGTATAGACTACCGATTAAGTTTGACTATCCAAAATTCTCTAACAAATATTATTATGTTTGTTTTATTGGTGCAAGGGCCACGTTGCAAAATTGTAATAATTGTTGATGTTACCAGGCTGTATAGTGGTCTAAAATTCCGTACCATGGGCGGGTTATTGTCATAGATACTAAAATCGTGAGAGGGACGTGACGCCTGGATTGATAATGAATGATAAGTGATTGTAGTAATAAAAGCATAGAAGAATAACAGCACATCTGCCTTAATAACAAACCTTGGGTCCAAGGGCCGCAGCTACCGCAGTAGGAACCTCCACTAGGAGGTTGTGCTACAGATTGCTTGGAAAGATAACATGATCTCTTTAACAAGTACGAATGACTAAATACATGTTTTTCTTAGTACATATAGTGTCTCACTCTTTTCTCATAAGCGCCACAGTTTGGGCTAGTTGGTATGACATGATGATCGTTGTAGCACGAGATGAGAACGACGACAAAGGGTGTTCTGCTTGTCCTTTTTTCGTCGTTCGGATCTCGTTCTAACAATCGGCATGTCCTTTACAGTTTTTTTTTCTGAAACTTGCGTTGCCACTAGCGATAACACTCGAATATTCGACGGTACATGTATAAAATTTCGAGGCGTTTTGCCACCTGACAGTTTTATTGATTACCAACGGACTCCAGAAATTTTCTCGACCTGGGATCCCTTCATAATCATAATCATCATCATCATCATTGTCATCATCATCATCAAGCCTGACTATGTCCACTGCAGGACAAAGGCCTTTCCCATGTTCCACTAGTCAATTAGGCCTTGTGCTTGTTGCTGCCATTTTGTACCCGCAATCTTTTTAATCTCATCCGCCCACCTAAATTTATGTCTCCCCCTAACCCACTTGCCTTCTCTGAGAATCCAGTTAGTTACCCCTAATG
Organism: Rhipicephalus annulatus; assembly: GCA_013436015.1. Taxonomy (NCBI): domain Eukaryota; kingdom Metazoa; phylum Arthropoda; class Arachnida; order Ixodida; family Ixodidae; genus Rhipicephalus; species Rhipicephalus annulatus. The sequence continues at coordinate 320,781 of WOVY01009962.1, read as the reverse complement.
ACCAGCGGTTATCCTGCCTACACGCTACATGCCCGACCAATGTCCATTTCTTCTTCTTGATTTCAACTGACATCCTTAACCCCAGTTTGTTAAGGCTACACCTACCATTTTTTCTTTCCATTGCTCACTGCGTCGTCCTCAATTTAAGCTGAGCCCTCTTTGTAAGTCTCCAGATTTCTGCTCCGTAGCTAAGTACCGGCAAGATACAGCTGTTATATACCTTTCTTTTGAGGGATAGTGGCAATCTACCTGTCATATTTTGAGGGTGCTTGACAAATGTGCTCCATCCAATTTTTATTCCTCTAGTTACTTCAATCTCGTGGTTCGGCTCAGTGATTATTACCTGTTCTAAGTAGACATAGTCTTTTACAACTTCAAGTGCACTATTACCTCTCTCGAAGCGCTGCTCCTTGCCGAGGTTGTTGTACATTACTTTCGTTTTCTGCATATTAATTTTAAGACCCACCTTTCTGCTCTCCTTGTCTAACTCCGTAATCATGAGTTGCAATTCGTCCCCCGAGTTACTCAGCAATGCAATGTCATCGGCGAAGCGCAGGTTACTAAGATATTCTCCATTGACTCTTATCCCTAACTGTTCCCATTTCAGGCCTCTGAAACCTCCTGTAAGCACGCGGTAAATTGCATTGGGGAGATTGTATCCCCTTGCCTTACACCCTTCTTCGTTGGTATTCGGTTGCTTTCTTTATGGAGTACTATGGTAGCAGTTGATCCCCTCTAAGTTTCTTTCAGGATTTTTATATATACTTCATCAACGCCCTGACTCCACAGTGTCTGATTCAGCCGAAATATCAGCATATCAGCAATCATGCAAACACCTTCTCGTAATCAATGAAGACTATGTATAGTGGTTGGCTGTGTTCTTAGCATTTCTCTATTACCTAATTGATAGTATGAATGTGGTCGATTGTTTAGTAGCCTGTTTGAAATTCTGCTTGTGCCTTTTTGATTGAATTCTATTGTTTTCTTAACTCTGTTAGCAATTACCTTTGTAGAGAGCTTCTATACGGCAAAGAGCAAGCTGGTTGTCAATGGCTTGAAGAATTACAGGCCATCTCCTTTCTTATCTATTAGGATGACGTTAGCATTCTTCCAAGATTCTGGTACTCTTTTCGTCAGGAGACACTTCGTAAACAGGGTTGCTAGTTTTTTAGAAAAATCTGTCCTCCGTGTTTCAGCAGACCTGATGTGCCATCTGGGTTACTTAACGTGTACCTAAATTCATCCATCGCACATCTTTTGAAATGATACCATCGCTGCCAGATCGGCAGCCGATTACCTTAACCACCAGTTTCATTGTAGTGATCATGATGCTGATGATGTGTAGGTTTTTATAACGCAAGGACTGTTGGCTAAAGAGCGCCATGAACAATGTTAAACGAAGAGCAGTGGTTCGTCTCTCAAGCGATATGAACAAGATGTGAACAATGGTGATGTTACTTGGCTTTAAAGGGGCCTAAAATTCCACGCCATAAGGTGGGTTAAATTTCAAGAGTAATAAAATGATGGTGGTGACGTCAAAGGTGTAAAGGTAGAGTAAACAACAATGTTGGTGTTGAGAGCCGCCGCAGCCACGACCTCCACAGAGGTCGAGCGACGAATCACCATGAAATATATGGCAAAAAGTATGGACATCTTTTAAAAAACATGCACAATGATCGGGAATTAAAAAGCGCATCCCTACCTATGGGCATCATAAGATGTACTGGAAGCTGCTGTTGGTAGGGCAGTAAAAAGTGCTTTGTTTTCTTAAAGCATCTCAATAACTACAGTGAACAAGAATGTGGAGAACTGTAAGTGGATCTCCGCAATTCTTGCAGATGGGTTCGTCACCGCCAAACAAAATTGATGATGATTAGTGGAATTTTGTGGCGCAAGGGCCATGCCTATGTCCTATCTGTAGCCTTGTGAGTGTTACTTGTGCCACACCGCGTCATACGTCAACGTAAATATTGCCACTAAGAGTTCTTGGTTACGAGCCGATTGCAAGAGCCAGTCAACATTATCGATTGAGCGAGCACACGATAATTAAAAAACGCTCGCATATCTTAAACAGGGACTTACGAAAACAAAGACACGGATGGGCTTGTCCTTGTCTACTCCCTGTTTCCCTGTCTACTCCTTGTTCATACGGTTTTGTACTTCAATTGGGAGCCAGTATTGCAGTCACCACCACCGGTTGTGAAAGCACTATCTGCATTTGCGTCTATAGCGGCCGCGTTGCGCCATTCTGTCGTGATTCGATGATTGTGTTAACAAAAAAAAAAGTGCAGTGCAGAGCCCAAGCTGACGCGTTTCAATTTCCCAGCCTCGAGCGTTTTCATATTCCCCTCATTGAGGGTGAAATTAAGCTTCCCAACCCTTACGCTGTTGTGTTGATTCGGATCCTTTCCGTAGAGGATGGCCAGTGGTGCGTAGCAGATTTCACGTAGGAAGCTGTCGCAAACCGTAGCAAGCGCATTTCGTTGTATGACGTTCGTGACCAAGAAACCACCGTGCGTGACGAGGTCGTTCACAGCCTGCAAGGAAGTAACGTTTTTGGTTGTCTTTTTTCTAAGTGGATTCTAGACAACACACGAGAGGCGGTGAATCTAGGCTGTTTGCCTTTCTGTATCTGACTTTCAGGGCATAAGGAAAAGGCAGGTAGAAAAACGTGGTAGCACTTGGTTTACTAACCAACACGGGTGGATAGAGAATGGGAAGGAATGAGTGAAGAGAGGAAGAAAAAAGGAGAAGCAACTGATAGGATGGTGCTTTTGGTGATTAGAAGAGGAGAAAGGCACCTATTTTCTGCAGCTCAGTCGGGAGCAAGGCACTCGCATACATAGCAGCGTTTGGTCATTCTTTCCTCTTCTCGTCGTTGCTTTTGTCGCGCTTTTATACGTTCAAGCTGGAAGCATAGCACACTCTTCTTAAGTACGAGGCGAAAATGTTTTGGTTTCGGCTGGCAATGTAGACAGTAGAGGTCGTGGTTTCTCAAATGCTACGGGTGACTTACGGCGTGCGGCTAATGTTTATTACGCTGATCATTGTAGCGCGAAGAGTTTTCGGTCATGTACAGTTGCCCTTGTGCGTGATTTGGTTGCTACGCACAATTAGGAATTATTGTAATGTCTTGCATATGGCTTATGTAAAAAGACCATTAATGAGTACGAACACATTACTCGTGAAATCTTTCTTGTAAACCATCGCAGGCTAACAATAAATGAGATCTGTGTGTTAAAACGAAAAAAAAGAAGTGCTAGCGTTTACAATATGGACTAACGACAGCTAGAAAATACAAGTGGCTACGATGGCATTACGACGTGTCTTGTTAAAAGGTAGATGCGAGAGATGTCGTTGAGGGTTCATCGTGAAAGAAGGTTGGACACGCAGACACGGCCATAGAATAACCGGTGACGCAGAGGGCACTCATGCTCCCTCTTTGCTTCTATCGTGTGCTGGTCTGCTTACCTGACCTTCTTTAGCGATGGAACCCCGCCAATAAGGGAACGTTCTGTCTGCCTAAGTTGAAAATTCGTACCTTGACTTCCTCTGCAAACGGAATGAGCAACCTAAACGGCGAGGTGAAGTGAGTGATGTTTGCCACGGGAGCGTAGGCGACTAAAATGTTCACCTGGAAAACAAATTTGCATCCTAAGCAAAGCACTATCGAAGTTCCCGAATGAAAAGAAAATTGACTCGAAAGAGTGAATGCTTCCAACGTTTTAGGTGCGCATTTCGTCGCTAGTACTGTCAGTTATCTCTCCCAAGGAAAACTTTACATAGCGACATTTTTTTTTCCTTGTTCTCTATTCCCCTTTCATAAGTACGACAAGCTAGAACGGGAACACTCGTTAGCAATTCGCAACTTTATGCACCGTGGCGCCGCTGAGTGGTGGCGGCCGGAAGTTGAGACGATTGAAGTTTTGCACCGGCTTCAAACATCAGATGTTGCTGCTTGTTTTCCCGCACGTTTGTGACCATTTTTCAATGTTGTCAACGGCCTGATTCCTCTGCGAGCCTCCGTGCTCACAGCCTATATGCACCGAGAGGAAAAGTAATCCTCTCGTTCGAATTAGCTCCCCAAAAAACCATGAGTGGTTAAGAGGGTTAAATTTAGCAGGCCAATAACAAAGGCCCACGAATGCATGCAGCACCCACTTTGTGCATAAGTACAGCAACTTCTAGGTTTGCGGTTTTCGCGCTTAGTTCATTTGCTCGACATGGTCGCTGTGCAAACGTACAATACCAGAGCTAAATTTGAAAAAAAAAAAGCGTTGAGTGGTACCCCGTCCTCGGACTTCTTTGAACGCATCCATCTTTCCTATCTTCTCCTAAATTCCGTATGTGGCTGTTTTTGCACCTCTCTCTCTTCTTGCTCCTCCTTCTCTATACCTTTAATACATTCCTATCTTTTCTCAAACGCCTCCTTACTCCCATCCCCTGCGCAGAACTGTCGAGGTACCCTCCATTGAGAGAGAGAGGCAGTAACAAAACTGCGCTTATTTCTTCCTTTTCCCCTTTCCCATCCGCAGCAATTTGTGTAGGGTCTTACCTGATTATGGCGCTTTTTATTGTCATTTCTGCCCATATCATGCTATCTCTTGTACTTCTAGAACACCGAAACTTAGAATAGATTTCAAAAAATGCGGAGCTTTAGAGAGTATTGACATTGACAACTTAACACAACATGCAATTAGATTCTGGTGAAAATGAAGAGATCGTTAACTAAGTAGAGCGATTCCAGCCACACTTTCGCGATCGCAGTGAGATTTACGTTTCTAATTTCAATTTAAAAGTAACAGACCAGCACGTCATTTAGCTTAGCGGAAAATCGTTTACTTTTTCATGGACAGCATAATTCGTGGACCAAAATAGAGAGAAATAAAGAGACATATATGGAGCAAATGGCAGACATAGAAATCGAGAGAAAGAGAAACACAAAAAAAAGAAGGAGAAAGATAGAAGCAGCTAAAAAGACAGGAACAGGTGCACATAAAAGATGTATACAAGGAATAGAGACAAGAAGAAAGAAAGACAGAAGTAACGAGAAACAACAATGGCCGCCCAAGCTCAGCATCACCAAGGTGAAGCTGCCATATATTTTCAGTTCACTGGTCTTGACTGCGGTTACAGACACCGGTGATGGTGGCGTTAGACCATTAAGCCACCCATTTCGGCAGCTGTTGTGATCCAACAAGAAATTTCTATGAAGTTATCGGTCAATTAAAAAAACCAACTTTAGCGGTGTTGGAAGTGACGTGAAGGTGGTATAGATTGTCGCTCGTCGTGGCTTCGCTAAACTCCACTCACCTTGTCGTTGTATTCTGGTCGCATAGAGAGAAGCACCAGTGATGCCGTCGTCCCCTGCGACGTGGTCAGCAAGCCCAGCTTGGTGAATCCGGTCTTATTCAGTATGTAGTTAATGACGGCCGCCATATCATACGTACCAATCTGTTCGAAGCTAAATTCGCATTTCAACCTAAGTATGTCCAGCTGCAAAAGAAACACACATTCGACGTACGCGCGCGCGTACCAAAGGAGGCTGTGATAGTATATGTAGAATAGAGCCCCGACTGGTCACGTTGAATCTTCGCTCACGCAACATGCCATTGTTCCTTGCTTTATTTAGCGATGGGCCTATATATTACAATTGTGGTAACATACAAGATTCATGCAGGCACGCACACAAATGATTTCTCCAGGTTTTCTCAATACAGATAAAGCAAAATGCGCCACCGCCATGCTCTGGCCTCAAATCTACCAACATTGCATTGCTTTGGAAGCAGCAATTGAAGTGGCATTGTACACTTATATTGGTATGCTTTGGTTTTTTATGGTGCATTGGCAGCTTAGGACATGCACCAAATGCATGGTATGGTTCTCTTAAAATGTTGGGATACCCCGCCGAGTCCTTGTCTAGGCAAACGCCTAGAGGATACCAACCAAGTATAAAATACTGATCATCTTCTCAAAAGTGGGAAGCACTACGAGGTGTTCCTGTGTATTTAGACGATGCAGGGTATAAATTTAGAGTTTGTCTAATAAGAACTTCTGGGTTATAAACAAGCGCATCTTCACCTGAAAGTCGTGCAAGATGAAAAGGTATATGTTCATTGTAAAATACAATAGAATGCTTTTTCCGCAATTTTTCTAGTTTATATTATAGCAGCTTTGATTAAAACGCAAGGTAAACGATGGGAAAGACGTACCTACCATATAAACCCACAAAACAGAAGGCAGAATGGCGAACATTGACCTAATTTTCCAAAATGAAACACACTCCATTGTCCAGCCAAGATTGCTCGACTTAGATCAAAAGCGTAATGAAATTTAGAGTGATATATGACTATATCGATACCAAGCACCTCCACTTCCGAGCACAATGCACTGGCTCGAGTCTCTGTGGCACGCTCCATGCTGCTGTCCTAGGGCTGATGAACTTTATCTTCATTACAGTATATATAATGATAAGCTTTCAAACTTAAATTCAAAAATTGTACGTACCTAAAACCGAGACATGAATATGAGGCCTGCCACGGTGGGTGGTCTCCCTTGAATTAATTCGAGTCATCGGAAGCTTTTCATTCTACGTGACTCAAAGTCGTATGGGCGATTGATATTTTTTTTCTTACGAACCCATGAAAGTGGTGTGGCCGCTGACAGGATTTGAATTCGAATCCCAGTGATCGGTATTACGGCGCCAAGGCCACTAGCTTAAGTTTGGGCCACATGGAACTCCAGATTCTGCGGCAGTTTTTGCCCACCATAATTGTGGCGCTATATCAAGTTTTTTTGATATAGTTGTATCTGCCCCAGCTATTGCTACCACTTTTAAAGCGCGATACTATGTCAACGACGCACACATTCAAGGGTGCATGCAGTTCATGACCTTCACCACAAGTAAAGTCGTGGCTGTATAAACGTGAGAACCCGCAGCCCAATAGTGCTAACTACGCCACCAAATCTTATGGCACCACAACAACACGTTTCTGTGGGCCTCATTACTAGTATTCTGTTTTCTTATCATGAAGCATGGAAAACGAGCGTGTCAGGGTGCGAATGAAACAGCTTTTCGATTGCTTCTTTCACAAGTATAGCAGTAACCTGACGCCAACGTGCTTACTCAGCTGTTTTGAACGTCAACATCTGCTTGCACAAATATTACAAAACCTGAAACAGGAGAATCGCGAGAAATAAAGCCATCTACACCGGGACCTTGCTGGAGAACAGGCACGACATCGGCACTCAACACAATTCATCACGTGCCCTACTCTGCAAAGAAAATGCCACATAAATGCCTGAATACACGCGCACACCTGTACATAAAGCGGGAAACGGCCGCGGCGATTACTGCCCACACTGCGTGGGAACGCGGGCGCGTATTTTGAACTCCAATTCTTCCATCCTATAGGGCATCTCCAATAGGGTATAAGTGGGAGACCTAGCTGGCTTACTAGCAGGGATTGGGAGGGCCAGCTAGATCTGCTCAGTGAAACTCAAAGGTCGAGCCGTGAAAGCCAATGTTGCCGCAGAGTCAGGACCCCGCCCACCTGCCCAAAAACTATAGGCATGTGCGGATATTAGAAAATTATTAGAGTGGTACGTATTTGAAGTTGCAATTTTTCAGTGGTTTACGAATAATCAGTACCGATGGCGACGGGGAACCCCAAAAGAACAAGGCTTTGAAACAGCAAAAGATCATTTCTGGTATTTTAGTCACCGAACTACCAGCGTGCATACAGTCCACGGTTTTACGAGACTTCCGATGTCATTTTTATTGACGGAGGGGGAAGTGTTTTACCGAAACAATCTTTTCTAGGCGGATCGGCTGAGCCAGCTCCGCTACTGCTGGAAGGCGGTACGGAGCCGAAGATGTCGCCCGGGTCTAAGGACTTCCAGCCGTCACCTGAGGTCCCGCCATCATCATCGACGGTGGGTGGGGTAGGACAGGGGTTAATACACTTTTCTCCCAACATCGCCCGAAAGGAACTGCCAGACTTTAAATAAAGTTCATTCATTCTTTCTTTCCCTCTTTCTTTCCTTCTTTCTTTTCTTCTTTCAATCTTTCCTTCTTTTTTTCTTTTCTTTCTTTGTCTTCCTTTTCTTCTTTCTTTCTTCCTTTCTTTCTTCCTTCCTTCCTTCCTGCCTTCCTTCCTCCCTTCCTTTCCTTCTTTTTTTTCTTTCTTTCTTTCTTGTGGCACTACGAAGATTTTAACACAGTGCAGCGGCATCGAATCAACCAGTCCCTGTATTCCTATGGTTGCAACTGTGTTGTTTCCGTAAAATTGCAGATAGATCTTGCAACTCTAATATTTACATGCTTTCGGTGCCGAGGCCATTGTTGTCACGAGAGGTTAATCTGTTTTTGTTTATCTTTAGCTGCAGTGGTGGTGTTTGGTTCGAAATCGTCTGTAGTTTCTCGTTTAAATTTAAATTGAATGCAAGCCACAATTGGCTACTGTAGCACTTCAGTAGGCGAACGTCCACTATACTAACTTTATGATTGTGACCAGCATCCTCTGCAACCAAAACTGGACTGCCGGTAGCCATTTGATGCTCACATCTACTCTCGATTACGAGATATCACGCAATTTCTTGTGGCGTGAAACATTGCCTAATTAATACCGCAGAAACCTGTTTTGTACATTTAAACTGTTTCCCTTTAAAATGGCAAAGATTGCGTCTGCAAGCAACTGAATTGCCATGTCATTAGTGTTTCACTGGCAAATTCTAGTTATAACGTTATGACTGTGACTTGACAACAAAGCTGAAACAGTGGCTTTGAGCTTAATACTGTTCATCCCGAACACGATCTTTGGTTGAAACAATAACTTCTCGTCTCAGTAACCACATAAGTTAATAATAGCGATTGTTCTTAATTGTACATGCCCCCACCCACGGGGAAAACAATCATGCGCTGCTTCATCATCTAGAAAGCATACTCAAGATATGCTACTATGTTGTATCATCATTCACGTCATAATCAGCCTGACTACGTTCATTACAAGACAAAGACATACCACAAGTTCTGACAATGAAGCCTACCATGTGCTTTACGCATGGTATAAAAGAAAGTTTCTTCGCTTAGACTGTCCATATAACTACTCTCTACCCCTTCATTCACTTTCCTTCTTTTAGAATCTAGTGAGTAATGCCTAAAGACCAGCTGTTAGCTTACTCCCGCGCTGCGTGCCCTATTATTATTACGTTAAGTTTTATTGGCGCAAGGGCATCTAAGGCCAAAGAGCGCCAGTACAAGCGTTGTTTCATTTCGGTTATTAGTTTAAAAATTAAATCAAATAATTAAAACATGATTAAAAATTAAAACAAATATCTACGAACCATTTAAAACACAGTGCATTTAGAAAGAATGTCACTTTGTTAAAACTTTTAACTTCGGGGTTTCAACTCATTTCTTTAACACCGGTTCGCTCCTTCAAAAGCTCTGCTCTCTTCCTGGCCCTTAAGTTAGACACATATCCCTTTCATTTCCCTTGCTTGCTGCGCCGTCCTCGCGTTAGCTTCAACCCTCTTTGTAATCCTCCACGTTTCTGCTCTAACTTCCTTCTTGGTTCTCGGATTGTTGCGCTGTTTTCAACATGAAGAAGCAGTGCGACAGCTCCTCCCTTGTTGTCTCTTACTTCTTCGTCCTCGTGTGTTGCTGCTTCAAGGTGAATACCAACCAACCTGCCAAAATCTTCGTTCTTCCGCTTCGTAGGTCACTGGCGATAATATACAGCTGTTATATACCTTCCTCCCGAGCCAGAGTGCCAAACTAACATTCATTACTTGAACATGACTACCGAATGGGCTCCACCGTATCTGTATTCTTTTATAGTTACTTCTGACTCAAATTTCGAGTCTGCCGGGTACTACTATTCCTCAGTAAACCAATTATTTTACAGCTTCTAGCGTCTCGGTACTCTTAGCATTACATGTATCAATTTTCTTTCTATTGTTCTCTGGGTAATCTTGTCTTAAATGAAACTTTTTTGTCAGCTCCAAGATTATACACCCAGACCCAAGTATTGTATTTAACTTTTTGTCTGATGACCAGGTGCAGGTATTACAATTCCACAGGTACGATAACTCAAAACAAAATACAAGAAAGCCAACAGACGCGAAAAGCCAGATTCACCTCCACGCCCAGAATTCGGAGTCATTCGTAGTGAGATTCACATGGTAGTTGGACTGAGGCACACCTCTGGAGTTCACGAGCCACACATCGAATCCAGCATCTGCTAAAAGGAATCCTGCAAATACGGCGGAAGCAATGAAAAGCATGTTCCACGTTTCCTCAAAGGTTTTCTCAATTCATGCAGGCGCAATCTTGGCTGGGACTGCAAAAATTTCATTATCAGAAAGTTCCATGGACGCTTTCATGCGCCTGAAGCGTTTGCGAGAAGAAAAAGAAACGCCGAAAAAAAAATCGGTAGAACCTCCAAAGTGCTCAAAATGCGTGAGATGCCGAGTATACCTTTCGGCACTAAGTTTGAAGCTCGAACGGGTTTGTCGCTTCAAGTGAAAGGGAAATAAAACAAAATTTTGGCTGCTACGATTTTCTATCAAATGAAGGTTGTAGATCCCGATTTATATCAATCTTGATAGGCTGAAACTGGAGGGGAAAAAACGAATTTATTGCTTTTTCAACGAACTGCCACCTTTTGAGAAGGTCGCGTTTGTTGCCGAAAGATGCTTAAGTGCACCATCAATGAAACTATCTCCTGATAAAATCAATTCTGTGATGGACGTCACATAGGTGATGTGAAGTGTACCAATCTATTTTACATGCGTTTTTTAAATATATTTATATCGACTACTCACGAATAAAAAAAAAAGGCCAGTTTAAATTGGTGCTCGTTCTGTTAGCAATGCGTCTGAGTGTGTTATTTTAATCTGTTCTTCGCAATGTCTCTCTAACGTGAGCGCATCGCCAAGCAAAATTTTTGGTATCTAATTTACAGAGAAGGATTTTTTTCTTTTTTTGGGAGAGATATGTTGTTCATAGTATATCTGATTGAACTCTCTGCACGCATAACCGTAGTGTGCATGACTCTTATCATTGTGCGAGATGTAGTACCTGGGCTTTGAGAAGGTAGGTTCGCTGTCCAGCACCCGGCATTTGTTAAAAGCCCGTGTACAAGCAACATCGGCGTCCGGCTTGGCGTGGCATTACTGTTCGAGCTGGGAAGCATCCTGTCCACCTCCAGAATGTAGCCGTCAGCAGTGGTAACCTTGTGAACTTCGACGTTGTAGCCAAAGTACCGCATCAGGTCAGTCTGTTGTAATTGTTTTATTAAACTTATTACTAAGCAACTTTAATGAGTATCGCACGTTATGCATATATCCGTATGCAGCCAATTATAAATAATTTTATTCCGGTTGATTCACTTTATTCCAATACCAGTTTTATTCCCGTACCTTCAAGACCTGCTATAGCACGCAGGCAGTACGTTTGCTACGGAGGCGCATATTAAACCACTAATTTGATTGCGGGCTCATTCACTGGCTCTACGCCACCCAATCATCCGTTTTTGTCACAACGCATCATTGGGACCATAGAGTTTTGTACGAGTACACAGGAGGGAACTCTGGCGCTAGTGCCTATGGGAGCTCCAACGCACGGCACTTCAGCAAGCAAGAGAACTACGGGGAGTACATGGATTTGCCTAATATTCATACTTTACGTTCCGGTTGGTCCTCGCATGGCTTGTGGCTGTTTTTCACGAAACAGCAGTAGGCAACAGTTTATCAGTTACGCTTCACTACCTCAATATTTTTGGCTCTCCAATTCTAATCTGGCCAGGAAGATCAAAACGGTTTGTTCTTTTATTGAAAACGAAACCAAACCACTGAAATAAACGATGCCACAACTGCGTTTGAAGCCCGCAAGCACGTGGACTAGGCAAATCTATATACTACCTATCACACCCATAGTGGCTGAACGATCGTAGTGCCATAGTACTTTTAATTTATTTCAGAAACTATGATTAGGACACGGTTGAATGAATCATGCGCGCGCGGCGGTGTTGCTCTGGCCGTCTCATTCGGATGGAGAAGGCGTAATTGCAAAATGGGGCGTGCCACTCCGTTTGCCGCATGGCGGCGTGCGCCGACTACCCCTCCTTTCCTTTGCTGTCTATGCGAGATGATTTGGGTTGCTTGATGATCTCGCTCATAGAAATCGCTGACCACTGGTTAGCTGTGCTGCTTACCTTTCCTCGCCCCCCAACCACCTCAAATGAAAAGAATAGAATTATTGATGGTGGCTGGCACTAAATACTTTTTCTTCGTGCCCCATCTGCTAATGATACAAGAGTTAAACTTCCCAAAACCACCATATTATTATGAGAGGCGCCGTAGTGGAGGGCTCCGGAAATTTCGACCACCTGGGGTTTTTTAACGTGCAACCGAATCTGAGCACACGGGCATTCAGCATTTTCGCCTCCATCAAAAAATGCAGCCGTCGTAGCCAGAATTCAACACCGTGGCCTCCGGGTCAACAGCCAAGTACTTTAGCCAGTAGACCACCACGGTGGCGCTGCCCCAGCTGCTGTCATGATGTTGACTGAAGCGAAGGCATCCGTGAGCCAGTTTTCAACAAAATTTTGGTTCCCTCCTGTGCCGCACATGAGCAAAATGTACACAGGAGAGCGAACTCACCTGATTGATTCACTAAATTTTATTTTGTTGACCGCTTCCACAAGAAAGAAACGATCCGATGGATATCTGAGCTGCATCGTGGATGTTGGTGGAGATACATTGGTGTACTGAGGCCTTCGATGCGCAACCTTACCTTTTTTTACTCGCAGACAATTTTTTCGGCAATTAATGTGCTCCTATGTGAAGCAGTCAGGTTGGGCACGCGTCTCGTGGCTCTATGGAAAGTGATGGCAGAGCGTAACCAGCGTTATTTTGCATACAGACATAAATGATGCTTAGAGTTTGAGGTACTCGTAAAAGGCGGTTTTTCTTCACGTGTGGAGAAACGCAGGGGCACAAAAACACGTGCAAGGGAACACACACACACACACACACACACACACACACACACACACACACACACACACACACACACACACACACACACACACACACACACACACACACACAAGCGCGCTCATATAGACAAATTCCACTGGACTTACGTCACCAAAATGCGGTGGCGCTGTCTGGGTAGGCAAAAGACGCTCTGCCTACCACAGTTTCTGGTGGGTTTTCAATGGTGCATGTGGTGTTTTCCATCAAGCAACAAGGAAAAAAAGCGGTTTGCCGACGAGCTGCGTCGCGGTTGGATGTCAGTCGCGTCTGACAACGTCGTTCGGTTGCCGCATATCGCAGCTTTCAGCGCTTATGGCGGAAGTTACGTGCGGACGTTGGTATATTTTACCCATAATGTTGACATCGGCCTACTTGTGCATACAAACATGCAATGGGTCTAAACACACACATTCGCAGTCACTCACGAAAGAGCACATACACACACATTCGCACACACACACACGCACGGAAGAGCACACGAACACATCCACACGCTCTCACAGAAAAGAACGCACACACACACGCGCACTGATTAAAACGTGACACTCCCGTTTCCTCAGCAAGGCCTCACTCGAAGCAAGTAGAGCTGTCGAAACGAAGGACAGATATGATATAGTGTGAAACTAGAAAAGCCATTGATTACAGAGTGTGAGGGGTGATTATAGTTTGCGTTTGCTTTGAGGTAATACACAAAATACATGTAAGCCCTCTGCAGCTGCAACGACCACTCGTTAGACTCGACGTACAGGCTTTCTACGGGACTAATGCAAAAAGCACCCGTATAAATATGGATGCCCAAGTGATAGACCGGGTCAAGCATTTTCAGGAAGCTTGGTGCGGCAGACTGATAGACGATCGCTCCGTAAACTAAGCGCGTGTCTGTAAGGATTTTATAAAGATTTATCAGGCATTTTCTAACACTGCCCCATGATTGATTGATTGATATGAGGGGTTTAACCTTTCAAAACCACTTATGATTATGAGATATACTCTAGTGGAGGCCTCCAAAAATTTCGACCACCTGGATTTTATTAACGTGCACCGAAATTTGAGCGCACGGGCCTACAAAATTTCCACCTCCATTGAAAATGCAGTCAGCGCAGCCGGGATTCGATCCCGCGACCTGCGGGTCAGCAGGCGAGTACTTAAGCCACTAGACCACCGTGGCGGGGCCACTGCCTCATGATGTCAGCAACAAAACCTTGAGAATGTTCGTAGCTTTCAGGCACTTGTTCTTGAGGTTTTTCGAGTGAGGGACAAATGTTAATTTCTTGTCTAGAACTAAGCCTAGAAATTTATATACCTTTCCTCCTTGTATATAAAACACACGTGCTTTTTTTTGCGGGTTAAGGATCAACCCATTCTCATCTGCCCATCTGGTAACCTTATTCAGACCAATTTGAAGTTGCCGCTTGCGCATTGCGAGGTTGCATGATTTGTAACCTATCTGCACATCATCGACGTATGTGCTGTATCGTCTGGTACAGGAGGCCAAACATGCTGCGCTGGGCACTGGTGGAAAACAACCGAGCTTTATTGCACACGTGTACATATATAGGATTTAGAAGGGGCGTGTCTTCAAGCCGCAAACAGATAAGCGCTTCGAGTAAAGCTTAAACAGATACGATGAGCTTTCGTGGCACACGTGGAGCGCTCGGCTCCCAAGATACGATACATCTTCCTCTGTTTGGAAGCAAAACAAGGACAAGGAAAAGAACACAAATGAAAGTTGCCAGGCACACTAGTTCACGGCACTTGCACGAAGTTCTGGTTGTAGGCCAGACGCTGAGGTGCTCGACGTTGTCTGAGCGACCTTCTTGGGGCTGGTGTGGACGAGACACTTGTTGGGGCAATGGGCTGTGCGGGCGTAGACGGAGGTGTGCATTCTGCACGTCGATGTGCTATCGCATTGCTTTGACTAGACTGTACCTCAATGTCGTCGTCGTCGTATTCCTGGTAGTTGCGTTGAAAGGGCTCCCGCGTGAGTAGCAGGTGCTGCCGGTTGCGCCTGAGCACAGTGCCGTTTTCTGTTACGACTGTGTACGACCTGGGGTGGCCAGCAGACTTGAGTACTTTAGCTTTCGTCACCCATGTGCCTTTCTTGATCCGGACCGTATCTCCCGGGCTCAGGTGCGCCAATGGTCTCTTAGAGTGGTCTGTCTGAGGGCGCCGGAGCACCTCGAGCCTGGTGTTGCCTTGAACGTCAGGAATAGTTGTGCGGAGCCGTCGTCCCATCAGCAGCTCAGCGGGTGATGCGCCGCACTCGAGTGGGGTGGTCCTGAAAGCAAGCAATCCCAACCAGATATCTTGTTTTGCTTCACTTGTTTTTTTGAGGATGCGCTTAGTTATTTGCACGCCTTTTTCCGCCAACCCATTAGAGCGGGGGTATCCTGGACTAGACGTTACATGCTTGAAATCATACAGTTGTGAGAACAATGCAAATTCACGACATGAAAATTGAGGGCCATTGTCAGAGCAGACTTCCAACGGAATGCCATGCCTAGCAAAAATCGCGCTTGTTACGTCAATGATTGTTTTGGCCGTGGTATCTTTGAGGAGTTCAACTTCGGGGAAGTTTGTCAGGGCGTCGTAAACACACAGGTACGATCTCCCGCCGAATTCAAAAATGTCAATGCCGACGCGGTACCACGGTTGGTCTGGCACGGGGCGCATCAGTAAAGGCTCTCGAGGCTGGCTATATGCGTATTTTTTGCAGATAGAACAGGCCTGCACGAATGATTCTATGTCAGAGTTTATTCCCGGCCAAAAAACTAGTTGTCTTGCCCTGGCCTTGCTCTTGTTGATTCCCAAGTGTCCTTGGTGAATTCTTTCCAGTGTTTCGCCTTTCATGCTGGCCGGAATAACCACTTTGCAGTCTTTGAGCAGGACTCCTCTTACGTTTGATAACTCTCCTTCGAATCGTTTCCACGGCCCCTCCAAGCACTTTCCAGCCTCTAGATCCCTCAGCACGTTACTTAGCTGTTCGTCTCGCGCCGTTTCAGTGGCTAGCCGCCTCCATGTGCCCTCACTAACGAGTGAAGAGACTGTACTCACGGCATGTACTTCTACATCGTTGCTGTCGAGGTCGCAGGCCGTTGTCTTAGTTGTGGCACGTGACAACATGTCAGCCAGGAGGAGCTGCTTCCCTGGAACAAATTTCAATTGAACGTCATAACGCAGCAATCTCAGAAAGAATCTTTGCAACCTAGGAGGCATGTCACCAATCGCCTTCTGGGAGATTGCGATCAAAGGGCGGTGGTCAGTTTCAGCAATAAACTGGCGACCATAGACGAAGTGATTAAACCTTTCACAACCGAACACCACTGCCATAGCCTCTTTTTCAATTTGAGAATAACGTTGTTGTGTTTCAGTAAGCGCTCGCGACGCGTACGCCACGGGCTTCCATGTGTCGTTGTGACACTGCAACAAAGCGGCACCTATTCCGTCTCGGGATGCATCACATGACACTTTTGTGGGTTTAGCCTGATCGAATACCGACAACACGGGCTGTGTGCTGAGGTAGTCACAAAGTGCCGTCCACTCTTTCACGTGGTTATCGGTCCATTCAAAGACTGTATCTTGTCTGATCAAGCTTCTCAAAAGAGTAGTTCTTTGAGATAGTGAAGGAAGAAACTTGCTGAAATAATTGACGACACCCAACATCCTTTGCACCGCGAGCTTGTCTTCTGGGGTCGGCATGTGCAGCATGCAATTAATCAGCGTCGGGCTTGGCCTGATGCCTGCTTTATCGATTACGTCCCCAAGAAACTCGATTTCCTGGACGCCGATACTGCACTTCTCAGGATTGAAAGTCAATCCGGCACGTTCTGCAGCAAGCAACACAGATTTGAGACGTTCATTGTGCTCTTCTACTGACGAACCCCATACCAGAATATCGTCCACGTATATTTTTACGCCGGGAAGGCCTTCGAAAATTTCATTCAGCGTCTTTTGGAACACTTCTGAGGCGGATGATATGCCGAAGGGTAATCGTAAAAAGCGGTAACGACCAAATGGGGTAGAGAACGTGCAAATCCGTGATGTAGAGTCATCTAAGGGGATTTGGTGAAATCCAGAGTTAGTGTCCAAGCGGGAGAACACAGTTGCACCAGCTAGCTCGGCTTCTAAATCCTCTCGTCGCGGCATCATGTAGTGCTCCCTTTTTATGCACTCATTGATTTTCCTAGGGTCTATACAGAGGCGAATTTTCCCGTTCTTTTTCCGAACGATCACAAGGGGACTCACCCAGTCAGTAGGTTCGGTGACTCTCGTGATGATTCCGGCGTGCTCCATCCTGTCGAGCTCGTCCCGTAGTGGTTCATTCAGGGCCAACGGTACACGTCGCACTGGTTGAATGACTGGCACAGTGTTGTCTTGAAGCACCATGTGATACACTTTCTTCACGCAGCCAGTTCCCGTGAAAAGATGACGAAAATCTTTCACAAGTTCTTCGCGGCCGTCCTTTGATACGCTGTGAACGCGTGAGAGCAATCCGAGGCGTTCGCTTGCTTGTAGGCCCAGTATAGCTTGGCGACCTTTGCGTACGACAAAAAAATCTAGAGGAATAGCTTGGTCACCGAGCGTCGCTTCCGTACGGATGACTCCAAGATGCTTGATTGTGTCTCCACCGTATGAATGTAGCACCACGCTACTCTGCTTCATTTCAGGGCTTGGGTGCATCCTATTGTATATTCTAACGGGCAGCAAGTTGGCCTGAGACCCGGTATCTACTTTAAGTTCAACCGAAACGTTGTTTACGGTCATTCGAACCGTCCAATCACGTTGGCTTGTTACTCCTCTTGTCGATACCTCTAAAATGCTGAAGTCATCTTCGTGATCTTGAATTTCGCCAACCAGCGCCGAGGACCTGCAGCAAATTGCAAAATGGTTCCTCTTTTGGCATTTTCTGCAAGTTCTTCCGAACGCGGGACAGTTTCCAGGCTGATGTGTGCGACCGCACTTGGAGCACGTGTACATGCTCACTTGCGCATTTTTGGTGTTCGGGCCTGCTTTGCGAACGGCGTCTACTTGCTTTTGACCTCGTTCCCAGGTTTCTTGGCGAAGCGCTGATGTTTCGGCTGCCTTGCAGACGTGCTCAGCCTTCTGCAGTGTTAGTTCGCAATCCCTGAGCAGCTTTTCTCTGACTCTGTCGTCGTTGGTTCCGTACACAATCTGGTCTCGGACCATGGAATCCAGAAGCGTGCCGAAATTGCATGCTCGGGCCTGTTTCTTCAAGTCCCGCAAAAAGTGCTCGAATGGCTCACCTTGGCTTTGAACTCTTTTCCGAAATACGTAGCGTTCGTGTACTTCGTTAGTCTGCAACGTGAAATATTCGTCGAATTTCTTGATGACTGTCGCGTAGTCAGCCTTGTCTTCTCCTTCCGTGAAGCTTAGCGTATTAAATATCTCGATGGCGTCTTCACCTGCTACGCTGAGAAGGAGTGCTGTCTTTGAGGACACTGATCGCTGCTTGTCACTGGGTTCCGATGCCGCAAGGAAAAGCTCGAATCTCTGCTTAAATGTCTGCCAATTCTTGCTTGCTTCTCCCGTCGTGTTTAGCGGACCAGGCAGCCTCAACGAATCCATTGCGTATTCCTCGCAGCGCTGGCCGTCGAAGATCAAGGCCCTGCTTTGATACAGATCCCACTTCTGACACCATGTATCGTCTGGTACAGGAGGCCAAACATGCTGCGCTGGGCACTGGTGGAAAACAACCGAGCTTTATTGCACACGTGTACATATATAGGATTTAGAAGGGGCGTGTCTTCAAGCCGCAAACAGATAAGCGCTTCGAGTAAAGCTTAAACAGATACGATGAGCTTTCGTGGCACACGTGGAGCGCTCGGCTCCCAAGATACGATACATATTGCGTATAGAACATATTGCGTGTTCAATAGAACATATTGCGTGTAATGCAGGAATGGAGGGTATTCATTTCTACAATAGAAAGTGTGCAACTTAGGACACCACCTTGCGGCACTACATTTTCCTGGAAAAATGTTTGCGACAAGGCATTCTCCACCCCGACACGAAAATTGCGGTTGGACAAATTACTTTCAATTATGCTCAGCATGTTACCTCGGACACCCAACTGCAAGTGGTCTCGCAGTATGCCAAAGCGCCAGGTGGTATCGTACTCTTTTTTCCATATTGAGAAACGGCAAAAGAAAGAATTGATTATAGAAAAAAGCATCACGTATTTGCGCTTTGATTCGTAACAAATAATCAATAGTGGATCTGCCCTCGCGAAATACACACTGATATGGGTCCAGTACATTGTTGGCCTCTAGAAAATATAAGAGCCGATGGTTAATTTTCTTTTCCAAAAGTTTACATAGACAACTTATCAATGAAATCGGCTTGTAATTTGCCACGGAATATGGGTCTTTTCCTTACTTTAGAACTGAAATTACAATGGCTTGCTTCCAGACAGATGGGATCTTGCCGGAGAGCTAGACGGCATTATACAGGTGGAGAAGGGCTTTTTGAGTTTTAGTGGACAAGTGCTTTAACATTTCATATACTACATGGTCGGAGGCTGGGACAGTGTTATTGCAGCAGGTTAGTGATGCCTGTAGCTCGGCTAAAACGAAAGGTTAATTATATGCTTCTTGGTTTGTAGATTTGAGGTCTATTTTCTGATTGATTGATATGTGGGGTTTAACGTCCCAAAACCACCATATGATTATGAGAGACGCCGTAGTGGAGGGCTCCGGAAATTTTGAGCACCTGGGGTTCTTTAACGTGCACCCAAATCTGAGCACACGGGCCTACAACATTTGAGCTCTATTTTCTGCTTTTCTATTATTGTTTTGTATCGCTGCAATGATGTGGTATATATAGTGCGACGAGCTGGAGACCTGTTTGAAGTGCGCCCCGAGAGAGTTCACCTGGTCTTCCAAGCTGTCGCCTTAGCGGTTTGGAAAAAAACGTGGTCCCTAAATATGCAATGATGATGATGATGATGACATATGATGTTTATTGGCGCAAGGGCCAAGAGATGGCCAAATAGCGCCATGAACAATGATGAGCGAAAAGCAATGATACCGGTGCGTTATCGTAGGTAGTAATGTGGACAGAATACGAACAATGTCAGTGTTGCGCGGCTGCAAAAGGGCCTAAAATTCGACGCCCTGAGGCGGTTTAAAACTGAAAAATATTAAAACCACGGCAGTGACGTAAAATGCACGGATGTGGAATACAGCCATTGCAGCCACGACCTCTGTACAGAGGTCGACCTATGGATCACGTCGAAATGTGGGGTGTAAACTGTAGGCATCTTTTAAGAAACCTGAAACGTTATTGAAATTTAAAAAAACTAATCGCTACCGATTAACATTCCAGGGTGTAATGGGAGCTGCTGTAGGTAGGGCAGTGTCTTTCGGCTGATTAGCCGTGCACCTGGAACACTATATCGCTTACCCCCGTATTCTAGAACGTCCCTTCACTCAACGCTTCACCTTGATTTAAGAAAATTGATTGCAGCGCCATCTCTAGGCAGAGCAAGTCACCCAATATCAGGGATAATCTGCAGCGATTCTCGAGAAATTCAGCATCATATTTAGACAAGCGGTGGCACTGTGCTCAGCTCGTTTAAGTGAAGGACGAGAATAGAGTCGAGGGGCGTTCGCGAATACGGGGTAAGTCTTTGAAGAACGCGAACTATTTTTTAGGAATTTTTATAGCACAAGAAAGCATTCGTGACAATCAGCGATATTATACAGCGACGATGAAAATACGCCGACGCACATATAATGAAAACAAAACTAGGAGACTCTAAAGGAGACGTTATACACCATTAAAACATGGAACTGTTGCATGCATTACAAACTTGACATTCAGCATATGACCAGTACGCAAATTCGGCCAATATTTAGACAACTGGCATAACATGATAGTACAAAGCCATGCAGTAGATGGAATGTATAAGTGTTTAAAAAGAATCAACTTGAAGCAACACATCATAGACATCAACATACCGGAGGTAGCTTCGCCTGTTCAGAAACATCGGTGGCCATGGAACCGATGATCGCTAACGGAGCAAGTAGCGCAAAGAGCCAAAATGCAACGTGCTGAAATTCAGCCATGGCAGCGGGAAGTATGACACAGACTGTCACATCGAATCTTTGCCGGGGCCAGGAAATCATTCTCTAGAGCCCGCACTACACAAGTGTGATGTGTGAGCAAAAATATAAGTTGGTAGATCGGCGTCCCGCATGCTGTCGTACGGAAATGACGCATTAGTTGCAGGCTTCGCGCACCTGACGACCAACTGATGTTCTTGGAAGCTGCACTGCGTATGTTTCACGCGTATTAGAGATATTTGTTGGGCTAGTTGGTGTGTATTGTCACCAGGCTCGTATAGCGCATCCTCTATTGTTTTCACTGCCTGGATGAACGCTCTCTTCAGGCCGTCAAACGCGCGCTTCGCCTCCAATACTGCTTGGTGGGGCTGTGTGAGTAGACTATATAGGAAACAAACCAGTAAATTGACGGCTAAATACTTGAAGCTGAGACCGATATGCTGAGAATCGGCATGATCAAGAAGTCTGCACTAGATATCTATTGAACTTTTCAGCATAAAATTGTCAAGAAAAGGATCTATAATAATACTCGGGATAGTTCTCTACTGTTTGAGGTCAGGAGGGGAGTACTGCGAACCAAGATATATCGGGCCAAATACGAAATGGTGGACACGGTATGTAGTGCGTGTGGAGAGAAGGAGGGAACTGCAGAACACTTGATAATGTTCTGTAAGTTAAGGGCTTCACCCTATAGTTAGGGATGATGGCGCAGAGTTTTTCAAAGCATTGGGGTTGAGGGACAGGGCAAAAGAGACTTTAAGCGGGTAGAATTAGCTAGGAGGAGGTTATCTGATTGGTGGCTACAGTCAAGGCACGAGTGAAAACACCCTCACTGCAAAGTAGTAGTAGTATTAGTAGTATTTTTATTTACAGTAAGCCAGATACAGAGCTCACTGCAGGGGCAAAGGGCTAAAGGCGAACAGCCTGACAAAGGCCCTTGTCCCTCCGCAGTCCGTGACAGTGCAAAGCTTATACAATATATATATTCAATACATTGGTTTCAAGCAACCTGAAATTGTAAACACAAAATTCAAACTCGTTATAATTCACAACTAAACAATATCAATGAAACAACTCAAAAACAGACATAAGATGCATGCGGATACAATGAATTCCGCGGTATACACTCGTATAATTGACATATAGGGTTATAAACAATTTAAGCATTTGCAGAGGCATGAGACTCCATTACGTAGTTTCGATAGTGTAGACCGGTGGTTATGAATAAGTTCTTTATTTGTTTCTTGAAAGTCGCACTACTAGCCCTAAAATTCAATTGATCTGCAAGGGTATTTAAAACCTGAGGTACCTGGTAAGCAATACTTTGTTTTCCATGCTTGGTTCTTGTTCTGGGAGCTCGCTTCCTTTGTTCTCGCATACTGTAGTGTGGTCTTTCGGTGCAACTTTCTTCATATAGCTTAGTCTTTTGTATTAACTGAAGTAATTTAAAATGATATAATTGATCAATTCTGAGTATTTAATGTTTAATGAATAGTGGAGCAGTGCGCAAGTCTTGTAGATTCCCCCTGTAATTTTCAAAGCAGCGCAATATTTTCTTTTGTATAGTTATTAACTTATGGTAATTCCCTTGTGATGTCGTTCCCCAGACTAACATCCCATAACTTACTTTAGAATGGAAAAGTGCATAGTACATACTTATTTTTAACCTCAATGGGATTAAATGCATTGTTCTAAAAAAACAACCAACTATTCGCGCTAATGCGGTGATCAGATGATTTACATGTGTATTCCAGTTTAATTCCTCCTGAAACCATACACCAAGAAACTTTTGTTCCCTAACATGTGCGATGCAATTTCCTTCGAATTTTACAGCTATGTTACTAATAGGTTTGTTTATAGGTCGGAATATCATATAGGTTGTTTTTTTTTGCATTCAAGCGCAGTCCATTTTGCCTTAACCAATTTGAAAGATTGCTTAGATAATTATTTACACTGACCTCAAGTGATATTAGATTGTCTGATGAAAACAAAACATTCGTATCGTCAGCGTACATTATAAGTTCAGGAGAATGAGGTATATCGACAATATACTTCATTCCTGTACCTGTCCGCATTCTCACTATTTCAAAGAAAAAAAAAGATAAATCTAGTTCTTGCTTCACTAAGTATTACGGCTTGGTGGTGCCAGCCACCACCAGATCTAAAGGATGCAGCCATATCAATCCATCCATTCATCCATACGGGAAGCTGGTGCTGAACGGTCATGCGCTCACGATTTCATCTTTTCACGCGAGTTCATTTGAATTCATGATTCTCGCCGGCTTTACGAGTACAGGGGAATGAAAAGCAACACGAACATAGCGGCTCGCCGTTTTCACCGGCCTGGGACATAGGCGGCAACAGAAAGATGCTTATGGTTTTTGTGACATATATGAATGTTTCTTTTTATCAATCATCCAGCTACAATTAGCTAGAAATAAATGCGAAACCGCAAACGAGGTAGATATAGCACGTGCTTATTTCGTTTTGAGCCCACTGTACGTATTCCGCCAGCAGTATGTCAGGCCATGCTAGCAGTTCGATACTTGCATGGGAGCTTTACAACATTCGCGCTTTATTGGCTCTTTCAAGCTACTGCGACCTCATCATTTGCATGCCTCAGTGTACAATACTTTTGTACACCACCCTGCATATCTGACGGAGAGAGATCACATTGTCTTTTTTTTTCCTTTTTTCATTAGTTATGAAGAAAGTACACTCGCATTTCCTCGTGGATTCCCCAGAGACTACAAAAAGCAACAACTATCTTCTTCGTTTTCTTA
Source organism: Rhipicephalus annulatus (assembly GCA_013436015.1). Taxonomy (NCBI): domain Eukaryota; kingdom Metazoa; phylum Arthropoda; class Arachnida; order Ixodida; family Ixodidae; genus Rhipicephalus; species Rhipicephalus annulatus. The sequence goes on along the minus strand of WOVY01009962.1, from coordinate 296,870 downwards.
CGCGCGTATTAGGGAGCTCCCGGGTTCATGTTTTCACGCGAGTTGACTTGCATACACGCTTCTCGCCAGCTTTTATGGGTACAATGCATTGAATGTTTCTTGCTTCCCTCCAGAATATTTTGGCGCCCACCATAGTTTCCTAACTGCCTCATGGATTGGAGACAAAGCTAGCTTTGTGCCCCTCGGGTCACGCGGCCCCCGTGATCGGCCCATTTCAGCCATGTGAAGATGTGATATGATACCGTCAAACTATGTGCCCTTCAGACACGTCACAAAGTTTTATGATCTTTGACGTCATATGACGACGTCTTCACGTAATTTTTTGCGTCACTCAATCGTGTTAACGCCGCCGACGCGAGAAACCAGCGGACCCTATCGGCGATCAATTTTTGCTTTTGATGAGGCATTTAAGGCGTGCTCCATAGCACAATTAACGCCTTCTCCTTAGCACAATCATGCCGTTGGTACACTGCACGGGGGTCGTTCAGTGAATTTTCAGCAGCCACTGTTGTAAGGGCGAGAGTGCTTGCAGTAATTAGGCGGTATGAATGGTCTTTTAATACTTAATACATATTCAAACTACACTCGAGTACGTAGCTGCCATTTACAACCGTAATATTACCATTCACGTTTGCAAGCACTACAATACGCATCACTAAACATGACTGCGCGCACACGTTCACTTGTATCAGATTGCCCACGGCCGACGCTCCATTTCGCCACTATCGGTGCTTCGTATTACGGATGAGTATTCAAGCAGTGGGCCACAAGCTGACCTGTGAAGAGCACGCGCGTATCATGCAGACGCCTTTTGCCGAGGGACCCTTCTCGTAATTCGTGCAAGGCCTTAGCCACAAAGAAAAAAAAAAGAACTTGACTGGTTCTAATATATGAAATGAATATTGCAGCTAACAAAAGCGTTCAGTTATACCTACAAATTTAATTTAGAACTGCTTTGGTCTGATATGCAATGTTCAGCATCACCAAGGATTAATAGTAAAAACAAATGGGTGCTGATCCTGATGGGGATAATCACTGGTCATATTGCTCATGTGTCCTTAGACTTCGTCTGTGACGCTCCTTAATGTTGTAGGTTTTCATGTCTTTAGGTGTTTCACTAAATGATTGCATTACGATAGCTCTGCTATAGTATTGGTGCCCACATTATTATTTATTTGAAATAACGGATGCACATGAGTCAAAGCACATTACGTGATACTCGGTTCACAGCTGCGGCCTCGTATGACACTGCTTTTCCACTGCGCTCAGGTAGTGCCCCAGGTGTTAGAACAAGCCCGCGCTTCTAAATTGCACGTCAATATCGTAGCTTCAGTATACGGCAATAGTGACGATGCATAAAATCTCGGACGCCAACAATTCTCGCATAGCAGCTGGCAATACAATGACCTGCTTGCTTCCATTTATCGTTTAGTTGAATCACATGAATTATAAAACTATTAGTATAAATAAAAAAAGTTACCGTAACGTGAGTAATGCCACTGGACGCTGAGTTGCAGTGGAGCTGATGTGGCATGTTTCAATTTTTTTTTGCTAATCATACGTACAGAAGGTTTGTCGCCGGCTTACAGTCATGACGGTGTCCCGTCTACCAGATACGGCAACTCTTGGCCATCTCTGCTGGTTGCGGTTTTTCGTAATAAATATTAAAAGGTGAACTCTGCTATAACGTTGTGTCATGACATGAATGGAACAAAAGGTAAAGTGTGTTGTGTCTTTATTATTTAAATAAGCGCCTATTTATCCCCACCCACTGAGCCTTCTTACAATACGAGTGTAGATTGATATCTGGGGTTTAACGTCCCAAAACCACCATATGATTATGAGAGATGCCGCAGTGCAGGGCTCCAGAAATTTCGACCACGTGAAATTCTTTAACGTGCACCGAAATCTGAGCACATGGGTCTCTAGCATTTCCACCTCCACCGGAAATGCAGCCGCCGCAGCCGGTATTCGATCCCACGACCTGCGGGTCAGCAGCCGAGTACCTTACCCACTAGACCACCACGGCGGGGCCTTAATGGGAGTTTAGATTTTGGGAATAGTGCAGAGTACTGGCGAGTACACTGCCCTTGAGGCTTTAGGACACAAATAAAGGCGTGGGTGTCAAACCTATGGGACCTAGAACACGCGACAACGACATTATAAAACTCGAGGTGGTAAAAAGATGTCTGCTCGCTTTTACTTGTGCAACGCATGTGCGCACACGCTATGGAAATGCTATGCAGATAACGCAGCGCTGCTTAAGGCCACGTTCCAGTACTGAGAAGCCAGCTGTCGCGGATGCCATCCTATTCATTCAACAAGCCAGTTGGGGAAAGCTGTCTATGATGCTCGTCTCAATTCATCCGTGTAAAAGTACACCGCGTTTATCTCTTACGCAGCCTCACTTGCAATTTACAAAAGGCCACTAAAAACGCTCCAGTGCTACAATAACAAAAAACATTGAACTTCAAATCAGCAATTTGAGATTTAAGCATTTTTTGTTTGGCAGACGAAACAATGCCTGAAATTAACATAGCTGCTTTTGCATGCAGCTGCAGCGCCTTGCCCGAACATGTGAGCACACGTGCATGTTCACCTGTCACCTGTGCGAACTTGTCTTGCGAATGACCTGACCAATTTCCTCAGGGCCCCCGAACCACGTTTCGTAAAAATTGTTCCTTTCTTTCATTTTGCCACACCGTCGCTGCAGAAAAACTCCGCTGATCCCGAAACAACTTGCTCACTTATCCGTCTACGACTAACATACTTAAACAACCTGCATCAGACCACGCTGCTTATTATCTCTACGCGCTGCCTCTTCACAATAGCAAAGCTATCCGACAACCATTCGAAAAGCCACACTAACCCCCCCCCCCCCCCCGGCCGCTTCCAAGTTTGACGGCCGTCGGTACACAGTGGAGTCATGTTGGAGAGGAGAAGAGCGGAAGTGGAAACGGTGGTTTCGCCTGGGTTGGGGAGAGACCTCTCTCCCGTCGCAGTGGCCGTCACCCGTTCACTTGCACCCTTTCTGGCCGTGAAATGTTGAAATACAATTCGGCACAGTGCACCTGCGTGGACGTGGGACGTTCAGCCAATTCGCCCCGTTACGCTTATCCGAGTCGCGGTTAAACAGAACGACAGTTTGAACAAGAATTTTACCTGTCTAGTTTTTTTTTTCCTTTTCGCTTCACAAGTGAAACGAAAGTCGAAGAAGTTCGAAACGAAAAGAAACGCACAACTGGTGCAATAACTGAAATAGCTATTGAAGTCCCACACTGAAAAAAAACCAACACGTTCATAGTGCTCTCCTGCACAATACAAAAAAAAAATGGCATTGCATTCAAGACGTGATTACTATATGCAAAACATGTAAAGATGATCATGCATTGCAACGTGTCTAAGTTCTGAGAGATCGACACTCGAGGAGGGTCGATCTGTTTGCCCTGACATTACTTGTGACAGGCTCTCGAGCATGAGGAAGTGCCAATGGTCTTGTAGGCCCATGCAGGGCAAGGACGTTCGGCGTTCCGGTACCAAGTCATGAACAGCAGTGGTGGCTCTTCGACCCTGGGCAGTGCAATCAATAAGGTTTATTCATCCACACTTTTCTAAGGACGTGATCACGTGGTTAACAAAAATAACAATTTTTCTTGCTAGGCCTACGTTTACGAAAGTGACGACCTCAGTTACATGGACACAATAAATCAACTCATGAATTGACGAGGAGGCAATACACATTTACACACATGTAAACACATTTACACTTACATACGAGTATTTCGTTTTAAAAGATAGGTATACATATTCACAATCATTAATGAATTGATAAAAAACGCGAATATGTATGCATACAAGGCATTTCTGCCGACACCAAATAAAACATGTTTTAAGAGTTATTACCATGACTGATTTTTCATGACATTACATTTTTGCCGACACCAACCAAGACATCTGTAAAAAGTTGACCATACACTGATGTTGCATATGTACACGGCAATCTGGCCGACACCATCCGAGACAGCAGTTAAATGTTATGACTGTGACGAATTTTCTGTATTTACACGATACTGCTGCCACTATCAACCGAGACATCAATCAAACTGTTATGACCAATGACCATCTTACCAAGACATATGTTAAATTTTATGAACTAATTTTTTATATCTACATGGCATTTCTGCCAACACCAATCGAGAAATCTGTAATAACAATCACCGTGACTAATTTTGCATATTTTCATGGCGTTTCTGCTGATACCAACCGAGACACCACCTAAAAGTTTGACCATGACTGAGAATGCACGACCACAACATTTCATTTCAGGGATGGTCATACCTGAATCACACCTATGGTATGACACCCCGTTTCTAGAGTGCACTTTTTTTCCTTCTACCTGCAACGCGTGACACATGTATATTTTTACACCTAACGCAACTTTGTATCGCTAATGACAAACAGAAATCATGCAACTAAAGTTTGCATGATGCCACTTTGTGACTGACCGGCAGCGCTGCCACATGCAGACAAAGAAACACAAAAAATCAGCTCTTATTCAAAATTTATTTCTAGTTTATGATAAAAATTTCAAAAAGGCAAATGTCGCATGTTTCCCGCAAGTGCAACATGAACAAACGCCAGTTGTTCCGTACACTCCACCATTCCCCCCCCCCCCCCAAAAAAAAGAAAAAAGCACGAACATAGAACATTGATGTGCATCGTTTGTTCTATGCTCTAGCTCGTCTGAAAATTCGTACTCACAGTCACGCAACGTCACAAATGATTCTTTAATACATAGACCACAATGTATTTGGGTCAGTAAGCTCGCTACCAGAGTGATTTCTACGTTTGTTCGAAATAATTACCCACTGATAGTCGGTGCGCACCCACACCAGTTAACATGAGAAGCCAAATGAGCACACCTTAAAATTATTCCAAGCTTCAGGCTTGTCACAGTGACACGCTTTGAAGTAAAAGCCACACGTAATGTTGCACAAGCATGCAAGTCATTTTTTTTCTTCTTGTGCTTTTGAAGGACGATAAAGCTTGCACTCGTAAGGATTCTTAGGTGATAAAGTTACAATTGCACGTCATACAGCAGAAAACTGCTACATACGCGCCCAGAAGTCGTATTTTATGTGCCCCACGTATGGAACGCCTTCTTCGGAACTTGCAACGGTGAACAATAAAATAATCGACTACTACTGGGCCATCCGGCAAGAAAAAATTAGTTCCTTCAAAACAGTGCCAAAGTGAGGCTCACACGACACATTGACAGTACGTATAGCCTTCCAAGAAAGTTTCCGAAAATCATCAAAAATAAGGGGCATTGAACACTTGCTCTCTGCATTTGCATTACCGTTTCTTTTAGTGGAAGACATTTCGTAATGACAAGAAACAGCTATTTAAAGACGCTCGACACATTCCGAACTTTCAAATTGTACACAATGTCATAAACCTGTCAGAAAGACTGGTAGTTAAGGCCAGGTTAAGTGAATATTCAGGTGATCAAGTAATGGCAGAAACCTTTGTTAGCAGGGCTATGATGTAGTGAACGACGCAACGAAACGCGCACACGGGGCAAAACAATAGTCGTTTTAATAATGTAGAGAACTTAATAGCGGCAAGAAGTCACTATCGCAAACTTGTGACACTTTGAGCAGTTCTTTTTAGCAGACTTCCGTATTATTATTATTTTTTCGTGTCGTTGCCTTTCAGCAAATCTGCATTCGATCGCGCATTGTCACTCAATACAAGATTTCCTCCACCGCTAACAGGTTTGCGACTTATGCAACGGGAGAAGACTGAAGTAAAATCTGTCCACTTTTCACATCAACGCGCTTTGAGAGAAAGACTTGAGCAGCGCCAACCTTGGGTATCACCCTCCCCCGATTACTTACGACCACATTTAGTTTACTGGGCTCTGCAGTGTTTCTTTTGCTGAATTGCTTTGTGTGCATTTTCACCGTAGAATGTTAGGTAGATTGAAAACAGTGCCGAATATTTTGACTGATCGATATAGCTTTCGTTTTTTTTTCTGGTCGAAGTCCCTCTACATTTTAATTTGCCTTTTGACTTTCTGTTCTTCCCTGATGCGCTCTTCCCTACATAGCAAGTACGGAGAGTGGCGAGGGGAAGGAAGAGTGCGGCTGAAATGTTTTTCCCGCTACAGCAACGCGCGCTTTCAACGAGCTTCGGCGCCAGGACAATGGTCAAATTGGTCTGTTCGGCGAACCTGCGACTGATCCCTCCTCAGTCCAGAAGGAGCCGGACGCAAGTAATGGCAGCCAGACCCAGCCTTCTCGTCAGTGGGTTCTGCTAGGAAGTCTTGCCTTCCGCTGCCTCTCTTGTCAACAGGACGAGCTTCTGCAGAAGCGGGCAGACAGAGCCCAGAAGCATTCAGGATCGTCGTCAAAGCGCTTGGCATGAGTCATCAGTTGAACACGGCACTGGCCGCACGTGGGACCCTTCCGAAAAGCGCTTCTCGAAAGTGGTCGACTAGGCAGACACTACTTCGCCTCGTCAAAAAAAAAAAACCAGCGAGAACCCCGGCAAGCAAAAACGTTCTAATGAGCAAAGTGGTGGTGGAGGGGAGGATTAGTTGAGACGCCTTTGCTACTCTTTTTTTTTGTTTCCTTTCAACCCTTTCTAGATGTCGACAGGAGATTCGACATCTACTTGTCCGTCGAAGTTTCGGGCGTTGCAATCGAGTATAGCACAGTTGAAAATATACGATATTTATGAAATAGAACAATATACTTAGCTCACGTAAGTTATAACAACAAGAAAACACATCTTGTAAACGCCACCGCCCCAACCTCACCAGCATCCCATAGTCTTTAACTGATCGTGCAGTGTCTGCGTAGTTAGCATTGTTTTGATGAAGTTGCTATTCTTACAAAAAAAGTCTCCACTGAATGATGGCAACTTTTTCAATTTAAAATAAAGTTTTTTGAATGATGAATCAGTTATTTTTAAACGATGTTTTGAATCGGAGTTTCTGTGGTGGCGGGGCAAGTCAGCAGTAGGAGTACGAAAATACTTTCCAAAGACATTTTATAGTGTAGCAGAGAAACACGTAGCCTACGTAAATTTTCCGCATGCGACGCTTTGGCCGCTTTAGGAAGGTACCGGTGTATTCACATATAGACCAGCAGAGAGCGAATTCGCTTGCGCAACAAAATGTTCAGTTGCAGCTGAAAAGTAGAGTTTTTTTCTGATGAAAGCTGCATTATGGTTGAGTTGACCTTCTCTACTTTGTGGTGGTGGAATACATCTATATATTTGGGATGTTCAATGCTTATTTTCAATAAAAAAATACGAGGTAGACATAATTATACATTCGGAGGTCCCGAAGTGAAAACTGTCACGGTGAATCTCTTAATAAAAAATATGTGGGGGTTGGAATAATCTCGACACCTTGTATGTATTGAAAAGCTTCCAATAAAAGTTTTCTCCTACGAAAGGCACGTTGTGCTCTTGTTTTTTCGTGTTTCTGAGGGCGTCACGGGCCTTTAAACGTCAGCAGAAATTGGCACCTCTTTTTTTTTTTTGTAATGCTGATCATACTTGGGAGGCTTCCTAAAGCTAGAAACAGTGACGTGGCATACTTCAATGTTTGAAAGTCCCACAAAAAATTGTTGGACTCTAAGGAGATTGAAATGTCGCTTGGACCGCTCAAAAAAATGCTAAATTGGGCGACTTTCTCGCTAAGTCCATTCCACTGTGCAGCCCTCTGCCTTCCGTTTAACGGCCCGCTGACGAGGGCTGCCCCTCAGAACCCTCTGCTTTTCCTTTGTGAACATGACCATGGGCAAGGATGAAACTGAATAGTAAACGAGGAAGGGTTCAGTAAGTGGGGGACGAGAGCTAAGTTTGTGGCCTTCGTTTGGTAAGGCACTGCGCCGTGTCGCCTGTAGGCAGACAGAAATTAGGTGCCTTTTTCCTTTTCCACATGAACCACTACCACCCACCTTCGTTTGGACCACAGCTGCGGGGCAGGGATCAAAGGGGAAAAGTATGTCAAGAAGTAAATGGTAGGAAGATTCTAGAAGAAAGCTAGCAAGCCCTCCTCCTCCTTTCTCGAGCGAAGAATTGTATGCTCTTCTGTTCTGAGAGAGAGGGAACGAATAGTCTCACAGGTCTGCCCCCTTTATGAGAGTACTTAAGCAGGGTCCTGGTTCGGGGGCGCGCCATACGTTCACGAAAAAGCGAACAGCGTCACTGAGTGGATTTCTCTAGGTGAGTGAAGTCTCTCTTTTTTGCTACAATGAGTTGTGCGGAATTGACTAAAATAAAAAATTAACACCGCGTAAATTGTCAAGCAATCGATAAGGCACAGTGGTGACAATACCTTTGTTTACAAATTGTACTGAAAACATTGTCTTCAGATGCTAGTAATTCAATGTTAGTTTTCGAGTGACGTTGGGCCAACTTGCTTCTGTTCTTATTTGTTCTCTTTGTGCCGGGAACTTGAAGTTGGATTTTACGAGATAAGCATGGTTTGGTCGGGTTTTATATTCATTTTTACATATATAACCTTCATTCTTTTTCTTCTTTTCAGATACACCTGCTACCATGAAGACCGGTGAGTGATTTTTTTTTTTCTTACGAGAATGTCAGCCGAAGGCATCAGGATATTATTCACCTCGGATGCGACTCTTCAACATGTCATCTTTTAGAAGTATCCGGGAAGTTGAAAGCATTTTCCACAAATTCCACAATGAGTTCCTGGGGCAGGCATATTAGGCGTTTCAACTGAGCGTTTTTTGTTTCGCTCGTTTATGGGTGCAATTTCGAAAAATGGATCGAACAGTCAAACAGGACTGCTTAATTGCTGTACTAAGCAAAGACCAACCATTGGCTGTACACTGGTAGCGTAACCGAAGAAACACCCTTATTCAGTGAAATCGATTGACGTTCTTGTATCTAGCAGACAAGAACCCGAGTTGGTGCTGCCAGACGTTTATCTTTTGTGTCTCTGGCCTGATTGCAGTTGCCGTCATTGCGTTCGTCCTCTGCGCTGTGGCTGCTCAGCCTATCGTAAGTACACCCTCTATAACAATTCAGCATGCTTGATTATTCCCTATTTCGAGGCGTTCTAACGGGACTACCTGCGGCCCCCTCTTTTGTACACGTGCGTTAACGGGACTTTCTTTGATGATGTTTGATGTTTTGTGGCGCAAGGGCCATTTCATGGCCAAAGAGCACCAGTTATTCATTGGAGATATGAACAATGGGACTTTCTTTAGACGAGGGGATGCGACAGTAATATCCGACATAAAATAAGAAAAGTAACATTTCAAGTAAATGTGTTATGCAGTGTGGTCCGAGCTGGGTGTCAGTTTTACGTTGCTGCACTCGCCAGGATCTGCAAGAAGGTTCTAGTTAAAGATGAATATAAGGTATAAATATCGTTTATGGTGCACTGCTCGCTCATTAGCCACGAAATCGTATCTGCTAACAAGTGCACTCATGATAAAACAATGCGTTCTTGGAACACATACGTCGTCCCAGTTCGGTTCTGTGAGGTTGCGTCAGGTGCCGTAGCCAAGTGTGCACGCACAATCTCGATGTGGTAGCGCGCCAGGCATATTCTGCTGACGCACACGTTGCAGTGAATGCTGGCTTTAAATCGATGCTCCAATTGCTCCAATACGCACGATTAGGAGCAGGGTCCAGTTCAGGCAGAGTCTCCAGAGTCACGCTACCTGGGTCTTCCCGCCGGAGCGGATGGCATCGTTCGCAAGATCGACATCTCCTTCAGCTGCGCAGACCGCGAGCTTGGCTACTACGCCGACATCGGCAACGACTGCAAGATCTTCCACGTCTGCAACCCAATGGTACTGAGCGACGGACAGGTGAGCACTTGAGTCGACCTGCGTTGGTCGTTCACGGTAGATAAGCTTTCCGATGCATCTCATGCGTAGTTACGTAGATTAAGCCAACGGTAGGTTTATCCCATTAAGGTCCAGCGGACCAAGCTGCCCCATACTTCCAAGATTTACACGTTTGGGCGCTATGGTGGAGAAATTCAATGAGCTGACACCCGAGGTTCGCATTCGCTGAGGGGATTGTAGGTACCACACTAGTTTTCACTGAGAGTTAAAAAAAATTGTTTAGTGAGGCTCTCACCTGCAACTGCAGTTAACTGGTAAAAAAATTCGGCACAGGCCTAACGTAGAAACTTGGATGAAATATCGTACGCTGCTTTCACTTGTTTGCTACCTAATTGCAGATATGTACGCTTTAGTTCAATTGACGTGAGTGAGCTGTCCGAATTTGCTTTACGGGCTCTGTGCCAAATGACCTGCATAAGCATGCACTTCTACGATTCCGTATGCCGTTGCTTGAAATTTCTGTTCTCGTTTCTCTCCCTGCAGCTGGCCACTATGCAGTACAGCTTCGTGTGCCCCAACGGAACCCTGTTCGACCAGCAGACTTTTACCTGCACCGTCCCTCCCGGCACCGCACCCTGCGTCCAGGCTGAGAGCTTCTACTACCTGAACCGTCACGTTGGCCAAGCTGGCCCTGAAAGCGTGCCCGTCGCCTCACCCCCCATCCAGGCCCAGCCCGAGCTTCAGCGTCCGGCTGTGGTACCAGAGCCCAAGCACGAGGCTCCCGTCCACCAGCAGCAGGTGAGAATATGTTCAAAGGCAATTTTCGCTCGACGGCCATTGCTTGCAAGGCGGCTACTTGGGCTTGCACTACCGTTATAGTGTTTCATCAAGGTTTCCCAGGCCTGAAGAATGCCTTCCCTTGTCAGAAAGAACCTTATCAATTCTTGCTTCGGAGGCTGCGTTGGCATTTATCTTACGAAACTCAGCTTGAATCATTCCGCAGGAACAACAGTGTTTCTTTTCTTCGATTTTCCAGTTTTACTCTTTTGCACAGTCTATGCGCTTCTGTGTCTTCTGTCAGCTAAAGCTTCTGTGCATTCTGTCTTGCGTGTATTTTTTTTCTGTAATCTGGCTTGACCGGGTAAGTCTCCGTACAAGACCTTTTCAAATGTTATCCATTGTTGTGATCTGACTTCTTGTGGTATGTGCGCCTATAGTCTAAATCAAAGGTGAGCATTTCGCAGAAGTCTGCCTTTTTGTGGGGGTAGCCAACTCCAACCGAAAATTGTACTGTGAAACCCGACATTTCGAAGCCAGACCGGCTTCTTCCTCAGGGGTTGCTCGCCTTGACTGAGAGGTTCGCCGCGATCCTCCGCAAATCCTGGCAGTATAGGGGGGGGGGGGGGTTGTTGCCAGCTGTCTGCTGAATGTGCCAGGATTCGAGGAGAAGTCGTCGGCGGGTATTGCTTTCTTTTCCCAGAATCATTGCGTCGTCCGGGTGTATGTGCTAATAAAAGTGCTCGCAACAGTAGGGCAAGAAAATGCATATATTTTCTTGCCCGACTACTGCGGTGGTGAAGTCGTTGATTTATCCCACAAGCAATAACCCGACGCGCAAATTGCTTGTCCAATGCGCCTCGCTCATGTCGTGTATTCGCTTACTTACAGCTCGCCCCTCCTGCCCCATCCAAGCCTTCTGTTGGTGACAACAGCGTCGTCAGGCCCGCGTCCTACTACGGTGGCAAGAGCAGCTAAACAGCAAATGTTATCTTAATGCCCCATTGTGTACAAAAGAATTATTTGTACTTCACTCTCGCTTGTCCAGCGCCAAACGAGCGTCAAGACGAAGCTGGTTGACGAGTTTCCTGCACAAATGTACGCCAAATAAAACTGATATAATTAACATGAGTTGGTTGTTCACGTATAAACCACAGGAAATAGTTTTGCTTTGTGATGCACCGTGATGCTTAACGCCTTCCAGTAGGAAGAGATGTATAAAGAAAGAGTAGGAAGTCACTGACGCAACCTACATAATACCCAAGTCCTACGTTATCGATAAAAGCGATATACAGATATCTTTTCATTTTTCGCATCAATGGTTTCTGCTAGTAAAACTAATCGGGTGAACGTCCCATTATTTTTCAGCATGTCCATGTGTGAACGAGTAGGCTGCGATTACAACAGCCTACACATAACAGTCGCTACTTCTACAAAGTAGTGTTTCATCAACTGGGATCAACGAAGAATTCATCTCTACTTTTAACATTTATCTAACCAATTTCTACAATGCATATCATTTGCTGGTGAATACGAGCGATACAGGAAGTGTGGCTACACAAATCACGACCGTGCGTTCTTCCATGGTTCTAACAAAGTGTGTGAACTTCTGTTGATGAAAATGTTTTACTTGTTTCGGACACATTTTGCTACATGGGCAAGCTGCAGAATATTAGGTTCCATGGGTGAAACAGGAGGCATGCGTCCACGGATCCGCACTGCAAACAATGTTGGGCACGAAAAAAACCACAAGAAAAACAAACAAGAAAAATGGTTGAGGCCACTACAGCTTCGTGTGCCCCAATGGAACCCTGCTCGACCTGCACTGCCCCTTCCGGCACCGCAACACAGAACGACGACAAAGAGACGATGATACGAAAGACACTTTGTCGTCGTTCTGTTCTCGCGTTATAACTATCGTCATACTAACTAGCCCAAGCTCCCACACTTCTAAGCTACAGCATAGCACCGGGAGGATTTGGCTCATGGGTAAGCACTACGGCCATGTTTGTGTCCCTAAGCAAAGCAGGAAATAGATTTCAAGGCGACACGTTCAGGCCCTTGCAGAAACGAGCGAGCGTGATATGACTACGTACCCTGATGAGTTTTACCGCATCAAGTTTGAGTTGCCACATTTTCACGTTCACATGTTCACCCCTTCGCTCGCTCTCTTTCCTCCTTTCGTGAGGCTCGCCAGATGCCACCTAATGAAACATTTGCACGTAGTCATCGGTGGCAACTGTTCTGGTTGTGTTCTTTTTGTTTTCTTTTTCTGTGCATCTTGTACTGTCCACTCCATTACGTCCACGCAGTGCGAAGAAATAGAGAGAGAGAGAGGATCACGGACGGCAAACCACACGACTCCCCGACACCTTGTGCCACGAACTTCGCTCTCAGGTAATTGGTCTGTCGCCCAAATCCACCGTGCCCCTCCTGTCTCCCCCGTCCAGAGAGTTCTAGAAACGCTGTCTCAATCGTCGCCGGCCTATGCACGTGGCTACGCACTAACCTCTTCGGGACGCGTGCTGCCTCGTTTGCTGAGCGGCTCTGCAGCAACAGCCCCAAAGCTGATCGCTATCTACTCAACTGCAACTGCCACGGTCACCATTCCCGAAGGTGGTTTCCCAGAAAAGGATCGCAAGAGGAGGGCTGGGCTGCTTTCAAAGTTAGGTAATTTTTCTGACATCAGCAGTGAACTTGTCGGGCACAGTGTTACTGTGTAAACTTGCGAACCCACCATGACCGGAAGCTACGTCACGGCATTGCGAAAGCTACGCATTACGTGGAAATCTTATAGGAAGCTTGCACGTGGTATCATGGACGTAGAATCTGGCCGTAGTGACTCTGCATAATTGCGGGCTTGATGACAAAGAAAGTACGGTTAACATGCGTGCGATGATTGGATAACAATTTGAGAAAATTTTGCTGCAACGTTTTGCACCCCCCCCCCCCAAAAAAAGGGCTCTGCTTGAAGAATGCAATACCAACCAGCCCAAGCACCTACACTGACAGGTTGACAAATTAATTGGCAGACCTTCACGTCCATCAATAATGGTTTTTGCCCACGCTAAACATCAGCAATCACAGTCATGTCGAAAGATTGAGCTTGAGAATGACTCGTGAAAAAAGTTGCAACGATTCAAAAGCCCCATACTTCTTTCTCTCTTGTGGCCGTGTATTTATGCCAATCTTTCGACAGGAATGCAAGTAAACTGCAGCATCCAATATCATTGACCGCGTGTAAACCTAATTGAAAAATCATCACATATTTGCAGCCTTATGCTGTCGCGCAGGCGCATACCGCGAATGTTAACTACGAATTTCATTTGAGACAGTAATAAGGAGATGACGGCGAACGAGTATACCAACAGACACATCAACCTATGGTACACCGTTTATAGGTATAAACTTAAAAAAACGCATCACGCTTCTTTTGTTTATGGTGCAGCGTCAGACAAGTGTATCTCACGTGCTATACAAGTAATGTGGTGAAGTTCACAGTCGCCCTTTTCAAAAGAAGACATTGCGTTTTCATGAGAAAAAAATGAATCATCGCGAAATAAAATCAGGCGTGTGCCACATTTTCTACTGTCTCGCTATTTTCCCAGTTGTGGATTTTCCCACACCTTACTTTTTCATCCACACTGCACACATTGCCTCTCGCTGAAGTTTCGGTAAGGAGTTGACTACGATGAGTCTAATCGGAGCAAAAAGGAAACATTGAGCAGAATGTGAAATAGAACTATTACAACGCGTCCGCAGCAGTGGAGGAGTGGTTATTTATAGTGCCTGGCTGATCTCTAGAAGGTTGCGAGTTGTTAAAAGATCACCAGTCAGTGCTTGTTCAAAGATGACCAGATGGTCAAAATTTTTGGAGCCCTTCAGTTTATATCGTGGTTTCGGTACGTAATACCCCTGTCCTGATCTTATTACGATGGTAGGAAAACCCAGCAGCACGCAATTTTGCCACAATGTATAGGCAACTTTCTTGTTGTTGCAACCTTGAGTGCGACTGGAGAAAGAAAGTTTTCAGCCCACTAGCCGAGACGTAAAAACAAATAAGAGCGTAATAAAGTGAAACGATGCAAATGACAACATAATTAAGGAAATGGGCTTGCGACATTTTGAATCATTTATAAACCAGACAACTGAACACACCATTATTAGCAACGATAGCAACTATTTGCCCAGTAACTGACGTTCAGTTTCTATCTGTTTCACTGCCTTCTCCCCCCCCCCACCCCCCAGTTGGCATTCAGCCATAAAACTCTTGACTTCAGCAACTGTTCTTGTTATCCGCATGTATATTTTGTGCGTGTGTTTGTGAGTGCGTATGTGTTTTAACCTCTCTGTCTTTCATTCCCACTCCTTAGGCATAGACGTGCCGGAGTTATTACCGTTTTTGCGTTCAATGTATACAAAAACAACACTCGCATTCACTAATATGATGATAATAATGTGTGGTGATTTTGGCGCAAGGGCCGATTACTGGCCAAAGAGCGCCATTTCAGTGACTAAAGATATGAACAATGACATGGTGCGTGGCTGTATAGGGGCCTTAAAATTCCTCGCGCTAACGTGGGTGAAAACATAAGTATTAAAATCATGACAGTTGCTTGAATAAGACTACTGCGGAGATGTAGTCACCACAGGTCCTGCTACAGATCACTTTGAAATGTGCAGTGAAAAGATAAAGCAGCCGGAGTTTCCTGCATTTCGCCGATGAGTCCCCCCATGGGACAAGCTTGTAGAGCGGGCATGGCGAGGGGTGTGCTCGAAAACACGCAGGTTACTGTGTAACCATCGCGGCTCACTTCCGCCCGGCGCCTAAAAAAAAAAGACAAACCACGTCGGCACCTACAAAGGCCGTGCTGCGTCCAGCTCGAGGATGGCTCGGCTATTTCGAATGGCAAGGACCATACGTCAAAAGAGTCGGATAGGTACAAAGTGGGCCCGCATGGGAAGCAAGACATTGTGAACGACGAGAGCCTTGACGGGAAGGGACGCAGTACTTTGGGCCGTTTTGTCATTCGCTTCGTGGATAGAGTACGCTACCCATTAGCCCAGGTCGGACAGTCTGCTGCAGTGGCCGCGCCTGCTTGACCGCGGCACCGTAGCGCCTGCAAGGCATCTACACGCTTTTCTTCAGTCGTTGCGGCGGTTTTGTGGTTGGTACGCACGTTTCCATTGTAGAAGGCTTCGATTCCGGTAGTTGCTGGATGAAGGAAGATTATCTGGTGGCCGGTCCCAGTCGGGAAAAAAGAATTGACGAAAAAAGGAAATGTGGAAGTTGCGGCGAGAAGCGATGCCTTTTTTTTACTTGTTCTCTTCGACAGGAAAGTATAGTGGAGAAGAAAAAAAACTGCGCTAAGAATGATAGAAAAATGCGTGCATGCATGATTCTCTTCCAAAATTACTGTCTATAAGAGAAATAGAAAGAAGCCTGTTCTCTTTCCTCTCGTAATGAATTGCCACTTATATTCCAAAATTACTAACAGCTGTGGCTTGAACAAAGCCACGAAAAGGACGAACAGCAGTAGGCCAATTGAAACATTGAAAGAAATTCTACAACATCAGATGCTCGCACGGTGATTGCCAAGGATTAAATGGTGGGGCAAAATTAAAAAAAAATTAAAAGGCAAAACATTTATTCACCTTGACTAGCGAAGACTGCATGGGCTTGAATATTAGGAAAGCCTTCTCTGCGCTGTGGACGCAAGACAAGTTGCTGGCGATAAACACAATAATTACAGAGTAGTAATGGCATGCCCTCATAGCACATATCACAGTGTGAACAAGACTCTTCAGTAAGTGAAATGAAGGGAGATGCACTAGCGGAACAGGTTTTAGATCTATTGAGCATTATTAGGTCATAAGTATTTCGTAACCAATGCAGTCGTGTTCTTGTAACGCTATACGAGGGTTTCTCGTCGTTTTCTATGGTATTGAATGTATAAATGAAGCTAGATTCCCGTTCTTAATTTTAGCGGCTAGTACCGAAATCGTTTTAGCAACGTACCTTAGATGATGCCACAGTTGTGCCCTCGTCATGCTTATGCTTTTATAGGGCAATGCCAGGAACCAGCATGCCCATGTTGTGTGGATGCTGACAGCCCCTTTAATGCTGTTTGGCCTGCATGGCGCACGTGTCTCGCCCAGAAGCCGCGTTTCGAGTTACAACCGCCGGGCGGTAGGTGGCGTTGTCTTCTCAAGAGTAGGCCATCACTATCATCATCATCATCATCATGGTGTGTTTGTCGTGTTATTTTGTTTGTCATGTTTTGGAGTGTATGGAAATAGTGTGTACAGATGTCCTAGTGTGCTAAATTACGATCGAGGTATTAATACGGCGTCGTCTAAATTAGGTAAATAAATGTTTGTGTGTGTTGTTTGTTTGCCCCGACCGCGTCTACTGTGTCCGTTCACTCCAAGAGCGCGGCGCTCGCTCGCCAACTCGAGACCCCACACTGGCGCCCAACGTGAAGCTCTTGGAGTGTCGGACGAGTTCTCGCGGGTCGGTACAAGCTTTTGTTTGAGCCAGGGAAGATTAGGCCTAGGGGGGGACTTCTCAACAAAGCACTTTGTTGGTATGGGGAGTTTTTCTTCTGCTGGCAAGTTGTTCTCTTGTTGGTGTTAGTTTACAAAACCGTTGTTGAATTGGGACGAGAGCCATGTGGTCTGCGTCCTGGGGTGAGCAAGGCTTAGAGCACGTGGTTCGTAGGCTGTCTGTCTCTCTCTGTGCGTGTGCATGTGCGTGTGCGTGTGCGTGTGCGTGTGCATGTGCGTGTGCGTGTGCATGTGCGTGTGCGTGTGCATGTGCATGTGCGTGTGCATGTGCGTGTGCATGTGCGTGTGCATGTGCATGTGCGCGTTTGTGTGCGTGTGCATTTGTGTGCGTTTGTGTGCGTGTGTGTGTGTGTGTGTGTTTAGTTTGTACCGACCACGTCTGCTGTGTCCGTTCACTCCAAAAGCGTGGCGTGGCGCTCGCTTGCCAATTTCTGAGACACCACAATGTTCATGACAAATTTTGAAACTAACTTCAGGAGATGGGGCTAGCTATCAGTTGGCGTGTGCAGGGCTCCCAATTAAAAAAAGAGGGTGGGGGACGAAGCTCGAAGACTTATTTCAGCGTCGCTCCCCTGCCGATGGAATCCCAAAAGCATGTTTCACAATGTAAAAATGAAAATGAAGCCTTCGCGAGCTTCTGAGAATGGTCTGCTTTTGGTCCCTGACATTGCTGAAGTAAAAATGGAATTGGGTTGCAAAATCGTTGGTCTTTGACTGCCATTATTGTAAAAAGAGTTGAAGAATGTCGAAACAAACAGGCTGAATAACAACAGTACATGACTTTACGCCTCCCCTCTCTCCACCCGTGCGCGCGAATATGCGTATATCTATGAGACGGCTAATGGTAGATTCACACGAGGGAACGGAGGAGAAACTTTCGCAGCGGACGGCGCATCACGTGACGTGGTGTCATCGAAACTTGCCGTCCACGCTTCATCTGCTCTTTTCTTCTCGCGGCACGAATGGAATCGCTTCGCTGCTATTTCGATCTGTCTGATGGTCGTCTGCCCTCCATCAAGAGGAATAAGTGTCAAATCTGTAAACATTCGTCAGATTGGCGTGGCTAGGAAGCCGGCTGCCCGCTGAAAGAGCAAAGTGTTTTAGTTTTGTGGCAATGACCAAATGGGTTCCGGGTGACAGTGGAAGAGGAGAGTGGTTTTTGGTCGCATAAGCACGCTGCATGAGCATAGGAGTCAAGAGTATGCACGAGGACTCCGTAAGCGTAGCTCCGGCTTTGTGCATGCGACGTCTCCGCTGATGCGCCGGCTTAAACTAATCAGGTGACGATTCAGTCCGTGGAGCAGGATTGCGCCCTCGCGTCTGAATCAAGCTTAAGCTGCGAACAGCTTCCCAAAGAATCCTTCTCCTACTGCTTCGAGCAATGCAGGTGTAGTGAATGTGCACTTTTATTCAGAATCAGAACTTTCAATCGACGTTTTCTGCTCCCTTAACTTTTCACTCAAGACTTACTACACAGCCACTAGCCATGAACAGATGTGGATTTGAAAGGTGAGGCCGTAAACGTAAACCCTATCTGGCGAGTATATGCACCGATCTGTGATAAGTGGAGTGCGCGTTTGAAGTTTACGCCTTGAAAAAGTGTACAGCATAAAAAAATGAACGCGCAAGAACGATGATTTATATGTGGGGTTCTGAGTTCAACGTCTCAAAACCACCATATGATTATGAAAGACGCCATAGTGGAGGGGTCTGGACATTTCGACCACCTGGGGTTCTTTAACGTGCACCCAAAACTGAGCACGCGGTCCAACAATTCCACCTCCATCGGAAACGCAGCCGCCACAACCGGGATTCGATCCCGCCACTTGCGGATCAGCAGCCGGGTACCTTAGCCACTACACCACCACGGCGGGGCTGGACGTGCAAGAATGGTGGCCGAGCTAGAAGACTACGATGGTGAAGGTGAGAAGTGCAAGAGCACGAGGACGCGCAGCGAGACGTCTATGAAATAAGAGGGAAGATATCCGATGAAAACTGCAGCATATTCATGGAGGGAATGATGATGAGTGGGATGAGGCTTCGAAAGGTTTTATCGGTAAAGTCTTAATCGTCTATCCGTGCATCCATTCATCCGTCTGTTCGTTCGTTCATCTGTCCAAGCCGTATTTGGGTACCATTCAGTATTCTTTTGTTTTTCGCTGCAGAACCCATAGATATGGAGTAGCCGAGGCAATATGGACCTCAGTCTCTCAACAGCGAAACATTTATAACAGAGCAGAACAGGTAACTTATGACATTACCTTTCTCGTCCCTTAAAGGGTTATTTCGGCCTGTGTCATGATAATGGTGCTTCTATTTTTCTGAGACACTCTTGGCACGCGCCCCGTAGCTGGAATGCTGCACAAATTCGGAAATAATGTTTTCATTAGCAAAAAACCACGAAACCGAAACTGAAACCCAACCTAGCGCACTTTTACGTGTGACGTAATTATTTGCCCGCACCTGCCTGACTGCGCATAATACCCGCCAGGTGGCAATACCTGCCCGTGCCATCCAAGTTTGTGGCTGCGGCAATCGGCTGAAACGCTTAGGAAGGAAGGAAGGAAGGAAGGAAGGAAAATAGAGGGAAAAGAAAGGCAAGGAGGTTAACCAGCCTATAGGCAGCCGATTTGCT
Source organism: Rhipicephalus annulatus (assembly GCA_013436015.1). NCBI lineage: Eukaryota > Metazoa > Arthropoda > Arachnida > Ixodida > Ixodidae > Rhipicephalus > Rhipicephalus annulatus. The sequence continues at coordinate 277,052 of WOVY01009962.1, read as the reverse complement.
ACCCTGCGCATGGGAGAGGGATGGGGGAGATGAAAGAGAGCAGAGAGGGAAGATAGAAACAGCACATTCGGCAGCACATGCGCGCACACTCAATCATAGTCCAGTCTTGTCTTTCGCGGTGTGTGACATAGCTGTTACAGTCGCTTGTTCAAGTCGGTGTCGCGTAGGAATTTCAACAGAGCTTTCGTCGCCTTCTGTTGCAGTGTCTTCTCTCGGGCACTCCACAGAATAGTGTCCACAGACATTTGGATGTTGTCGATGCGCGCAAAAGCAGACGCCAGTGACTGTCTCTGGATTTCATACAATGGACAGTCAGTCACACAGGATGTGGTGTAGCGTCTCTTCGCAATGACAGGCATCGCAGAGAGCGTTGTCGGCCATTCCTATGACAAAGGCTTAAGTTGTTATGGTGAATATGGGGCAAATTGTTTGTCGCCAACAACGCAACACAACTTGCCACTTATCGCACGCCCACCAACATGGAAAAAGAAAATCACATGCTTAGTCAAGGAAGAGCTGGCCAAACTCACAAAGCTCATAGAAGACAAACAGACGCTGCAGTGGCACTTCAGTTCCGTCATTTGCGCAAGGCGAAATTTACCGTCACGCACAAAATGTTGCCTTTAATTCTGGCAAGTGAAGTGAGCCTATATATTCAAGCTATAAAGTTCATTTGATAAGAATAGGTGAAACTCTTAAGCCTGCAAATCGGCATGAATGGCGCGAACATGCATATTAACGTACGCAGTGAACTTCATTGAGCTCCATTGACCCCGAAAAATTGTCGGAGTTGACCTTATTTGCGTACATATGATTTTCGCCTATGCACAAGTTTGCCGTGGTAGCGTTTCAACTTCTGCTGCTTGTCACAGCCTGCTCGGTGCTTTCGATGTTATATCATCTGATGTCGGCTAAATGAATAAATTTCCACAGAACTTTCTCGTGAGTGGTGACCATTGCAAGTCTTAGACGCTTGAGAAGGACCAGAAAGGAGAGGGATAAACTAAACTCCCTGGCGACGTTAGCCCTTGCTGTCCCGACTGGCCTCCTCAAGGATGTCGAATGCATCCTTCTATCCCATGGCCGCTCGTAAAAAGAAATTGAGCAACACCCGAGGAACGAGAAAAAAAACCATTGTACTACCTAAAAAAGAAAAAAATAAGTATGATTATGTGCGATGTTTATTGGTGGATAGGCCATTTGATGGAGAGAGAGCACCAGTGCATGATTAAGAGTGTGAAAAGTGGTTATGTTAGGCGGCTGTATAGAGGCCTAAAATTCCTCGCCATAATGGCGGGTAAAATATGTAGGTAATAAAATCCTGAGCATGAGCCATAATGTGTGCGTTGAAATTGAGCAGCCAACGATTATAAAAATAAAATTATGACGGGATGAACAATAGCACGGGTACCTCCTCAAAGCCTTTGTGGTCCAAAGCGGGGAGGCCAGTGCTTTCTGTAATTGAGCCACCAAAGCAATTACCTCTGTTAGAGGTCACGCTGGGGATAACCAGGGTAGAGGACGTGAAACTAATGAACGTCATTGAAAATCTAGAAGAGTGAGTGGAGTTTAAAAAGCGGATCTTCACTAATAAATTTTGCGGGATGAAGAGACATTTCCTTTTGGAGTAGTAATGAGAAAAGCTTTCTGATTTTGTCTGGTTCACTGAATTGTATCAAAATATGAAGTACAGTCAGTTATTTGCCACATTTCTCACACATGGGCGGGTCACCACCGGACAAAATGTATGAATGTGTTGTAAGTGTGTCCGATTCTGAGCCTTGCAAGTGTAACTTGTGTATGGGGTGACTTGGACACTGGCGGCCAGTTACCAAGTTGCGGCTTGGTAACGTGTAGTTTATTTTGTGTGCATATTTTCTAAGAAAAGGTTTTAGGTCAAGCACAGGAAGAGCTACAGACGTATCGGTGTTTTCGTTGGCGGATGCTGATCCGCCAGCACGTTTGCTTGTATTTCACGGTGCCCTGGCGCCCAGCACACAACGACATGCTTTTATGTGAGCAAACTGTGTACAGCAGTTCGTAGAACTAGACTAGGACGAGGTTTTTGTGTTTTTTGAGCGTCTGCGCATTCTTCTGTCTTAGGATTTTATGTTCTTAAAATTGTCGAGGTTCTCGGCTGTCGGTGAGTTCTGAACCAACCTCGATGCTTTATTTCGCATTTTCCGAGCATTTCGACCATCACTGTATCATCACCAAGGCAGGCGTCGATTGGCGGACAGTCTAAATTGTGGAATAAACTTTGTGGTAGCATCAATAAAAAAATAGTCGACAGCTGCATCTAAGCTTGAGGCACACAAGTCACTACAAATTAAAATTGCATATTTTTAAACTGTTCCCAATCTGCTTTCTCAATCTACCACTTAGGAACATGCAGAAAACATCTATTTCTTCTTGGTACATTCAAAACTTTAAAAAAATGGTCGCTTGTGTAGGAATTCGCAATAACTTTCCAATTTTGTTGAAGAATAACAGTTGGAGAAATAATGATGAGGTCTATAGCCGAGTACGTTTGATTTGCGAAGGAATAGTAAGTTTGGTTCTTTCCTATTTAACCTCGCGCATTGCAGCGAGAATCACCCTATAGAGTGCTATGTGCGTTCAGGTACCCTGTCATTGTGCGTACTTGAAGAAGAGACTATCTATTGTGCATATAATGAAATTCATGTGCGGGAAAGCATGGGGAACTTCTGTGGCCTCCATGCTACAGCTGTACAGGGCCCTATTTCTGGGTCTATTGCGCTACAGCTTGCCAGTACTGACTAACACTTGCAAATCCAATATTCATTCATTGGAGAGTTTGCAGGGTCAGGCACTACGTATTTCCCTCGGACTGCCCCGATGCGCTTCTACTTATGCCACAATCATGCTTGCCAAAGACCGTCATAACATATAGAGTTGTGGATTGCCTCAGAGCGCCCATTCGACATGCTAGCCGTGTCCCCGACCACCACTTGGCCCTTCTACCCTCCGGAAGACCACGTGCTACGTTTTCAGACGTCATAGCCAAGCACCTAAACAGCATTCCATCAGGATATACGCCAGCTGCGAGAATGGCATGTCCTTTGTGGTGCCTCGACCAGCCGCAAGTACGTCTAGAAATTCCGGGTATCAAAAAAGCAATCATTCCAGAGTAGCATTGATGCAAGCAACACTGCTATTATTAAATGAGTTGTACTTGGACCGAACGCAGATATACAGTGATGGGTAGTGTATATCTCAGCTCATCAGGTGTATATCTCAGGTAGCAGCTCATCAGGTGTCGCTGTAATTTCGGCTGCAGCAATGGCTATCAAATTTAAGTTGTCGCACATGCCTACATCTACGGCATCCGAGCTTGCTGCTATCAGGGCAGCTTTACGATATCTCGTTCAAGAACGTCCAGGAAAATGGGTCATATTCTGTGATTCGAAGGCAGCGCTTTAGAGTTTGCAGTCTGCCATACGTAGGAGGAGTCATGACCAATTGGTACAAGAAATAAGACATTGCTATCATGAAGCTCTAGCACGAGGGCATGATATTATATATTGTCGCGGTGTAGCGCGAACCAAAGGCAGATAAACGTATAAACGTTCACACAGCGACTCTCAGCAGCCGAACAGCAAGATCGCCTTCTTTATCTACAATCAGCCAGAGCTCCACTACCTGGTGTCCGCCAAATCCCCTTATTGTTGTTTTGGTCTACCAGTACACACGCGTCATTTGCCCCCCCCCCCTCTTAATGAGCATCGCCCCGATGCTAAACCAGTAGTGCAGTTTTTTTTATGTTCTTTAAGAAGTGTCTTGCGCAGTCACTACCTTTCATAAGGCTTCATGCGCACAACGTGAACTAGTTCAGGACGGTGCTGGCGAAGCCTCGTACTATATGAACTGTCGGGGACGACCTCGTACGTAACATCACTCAGTCGTCGCAGTACTAGATATGGGCCAAAGTATCTCCTTAGGAGCTTTTCAGAGAGTCCTCGTTTCCGTATGGGCGTCCAAACCCATACTCTGTCACCGGTCTGGTAAACGACTGTTCTGCGGCGAGAATTGTAGCGGCTCGCGTCGTACTCTTGTTGTTGCTGAATTCGCAGGCGTGCTAGTTGCCTTGCTTTTTCCGCTCATTCTGTAAACATCTCGGCGTCTGGTTCGATGTCGTCGCATTCGTACGCTAGCATCGCATCTAACATGGTTCGTACTTCCCTTCCGTGAATCAGGCTGAACGGGGTCATCTGGGTTGTTTCTTGCTTGGCAGTGTTGTATGCAAACGTGATATATGGCAAGATTTCATCCCAGTTTTTGTGTTCGACGTCTACGTACATTGAAAGCATGTCTTCAATTGTTTTGTTGAGACGCTCTGTAAGCCCGTTCGTTTGCGGGTGGTAGGCGGTGGTCTTGCGATGGGTTGTTCCACTCAGCATGAGGACTTGTTCCAAAAGAGCTGCCGTAAATGCGGTTCCTCTGTCTGTGATTACGACGCTTGGTGCACCATGCCGCAGGACAACGTTTTCGATGAAAAATTGTGCCACCTCCGCTGCTGTACCTCTCTGGATAGCCTTTGTTTCAGCATAACGGGTAAGGTAATCAGTCGCGACAATAACCCAGCGGTTCCCAGCAGTAGAAGTAGGAAGTGGGCCCAAAATATCCATGCCAATCTGGTCGAATGGTGTTCTTGGGACCTGCACGGGCTGCAGGAGGCCAGCTGGTTTAGTCGGTGGTGACTTCCGTCGCTGGCAGTCGAGGCAAGTACGAACATGGTGTTTTACGGCAACGGTCAGTCTTGGCCAGAAGTAGCGCTGCCGTACTCTGGCCAACGTTCTTGTGTAACCTAAGTGGCCTGAAGTCACCTCGTTGTGGCATGCTTCGAGCACTTCGGAGCGAAGGGCTGCTGGGATGACGAGCAAATACGCAGATCCTGTCGAAGAGAAGTTTCTTTTGTATAGTACTCCGCTCCGTAAGCAAAATGATGACAGCGCTCTTACGAAAACAGTTGGTGCCTTCTGAGATCTCCCTTCCAGGTAATTAATTAGGGCAAGTAACTCAGGGTCGCCACGTTGTTGCTGTGTAATAGCGGTTGAGTCAAGCACACCGAGAAATGCTGTTTCCTCCTCATCGAATAGAGTTGCCGATTCAATGGGTGAGCGGGATAGACAGTCGGCGTCCATGTGGCGCTTTCCTGACTTGTGTACGACAGTCATGTCGTACTGCTGCAGCCTGAGACTCCAACGCGCTAATCTCCCGGTAGGATCTTTAAGATTTGTCAACCAACACAGTGAGTGGTGGTCGCTGATGACTTTGAAAGGGCGGCCGTATAAATACGGGCGAAATTTCGTGACCGCCCATACCACGGCGAGGCATTCCTTCTCAGTCGTGGAGTAATTAGTCTCAGCGCGTGTTAGTGTTCGGCTTGCATAGGCGATTACTCTTTCTGTGCCCTCTTGCAGCTGCACAAGCACAGCTCCCAAACCAATATTGCTAGCATCCGTGTGTAGCATCGTCGGAGCTTTCTCATCAAAGTGGGCAAGCACTGGAGGCGTCTGTAGTCGTCGCTGGCGGAGATTCTTAAAAGCAGCTTCCTCTTCGTTGCTCCATTGGAAAACAACGTCTTCTCTCGTGAGGCGGGTCAACGGTGATGCGATATGCGTGCGAAGTCCGCGATGAATCGCCTATAATACGCACATAGTCCGAGGAATCGTCGGACAGCCTTCTTATCAGTCGGCACTGGGAACTGTGCAACAGCTGCGATCTTTTCAGGATCAGGACGAACGCCTGCGTGACTGACAACGTGGCCAAGAAATTGCAGCTCTTCATAGCAAAAGTGGCATTTTTCAGGCTTCAACGTCAAGCCCGCAGACCGTATGGCTTGTAAAACTGCCTCAAGTCTTTTTAAGATGCTGGTCAATTGTTGCGGCGAAAACTACGACATCATCAAGGTAGACCAAGCAGGTTTTCCACTTCAACCCAGAAAGTACGGTATCCATAAGTCTTTGAAAGGTAGCAGGCGCTGAACATAAACCAAAGGGCAAGACTTTAAATTCATATAAGCCATCTGGTGTCACAAAAGCAGTCTTCTCGCGGTCTCTTGGGTCTACCTCGATTTGCCAATACCCACTCCTTAAGTCCATCGATGAAAAGTAACGAGCATGTCGAAGTCTGTCGAGAGAGTCATCTATACGAGGAAGTGGATACACATCTCTCTTTGTCACCTGATTGAGTTTTCGGTAATCTACACAGAAGCGCAGGCTGCCATCTTTTTTTTTAACGAGGACTACAGGTGACGCCCAGGGGCTTTTTGAGGGCTGAATGACGTCATCTTCTAGCATTTTGTCGACTTGCTCTTGTATCACTTCGCGTTCTTTTGCAGCCACGCGATAGGGGTTTTGGTGAATTGGTCTTGCCATGTCCTCGGTAATTATCCGATGCTTGGTTAGAGGCGTGCGGCCAACTCTTAATGTTGTCGAAAAGCAGTCTTTGAATTCGGCCAGTAGCTCAAGAAGCCTCTTTCGCTCGTTCTTAGGCAAAGTAGTGCTAACGTCAAGAACTGGTGTCGAATCAAGTTTTGGTGCCTCGTCGACTACTGCCAAGCAGCCTTCTGCGTCTGTGATATCGTCGAAGTAAGCGACGGCCATGCCTTTTGGAAGGTGCCGGCGCTCATCACTAAAATTTGTCAGAAGCAAGTCCGTGCGTCCAGCGGCGACACTGACGATACCTCTTGCGACGGAAATGCCGTGTGTGAAGAGGAGCGAGGTTATTCGGTCTGCTACTCCTTCGCCGTCAAACTGAACAGCGGCTGCCACAGAAACAAGCGTGCATGACCGTGGAGGGAGAACCACATCGTCATCAGTTAGACGCAATTGATTCGGTCGCGCCTGTGTATAATCAGGTGCGCCCGAACTGTTGCGGAATGTAATCAAACTGTCTGGGATATTGATGACGGCGCCGTACTCTCGTAAGAAGTCCATACCAATAATTAGATCCTTGCAGCATGCGGCGAAAACGTCGAACGACGCAACGAAAGAAGAACCTCCTATGTCAATTCTTGCTGTGCATCTTCCAGAGGGCATCAATAACTGACCACCTGCCGTCCTTATTTGAGGGCCTGTCCACGGTGTCTTCACTTTCTTGAGCCGCATGGCGAGGGTCTTGACTGATGATAGAAAAGTCGGCACCGGTGTCGACTAAGGCTGTTACTTTCTGGCCGTCAAGAAAAACACTCAGGTCAGCGGTCACAATGTCGTTGCTCTCACGTCTTGTCGAGTTTACAGCGTCGTGTAATGGGGGCTTTTCGTCGTCATCTTCATGGCCTGTAACCTTACCCCCGGAGGTCGCCGCCCTCAGTTTCCCCGTCGCGGGCTGGGTGACCTTCTTGCGTTAAGGTCCGTGGAGGTACGTCGGTGTGACGAAGGTGAATGAGCGGGAGAAGGAGAGCGCGATTGACGTCCCAAACCTGGCTGGTGGGTAGGTATTGCCTCCTCGTCAGAAGTGCGGTATTCGTAAAAGTGAGAACGGGCTCCATGGAAAGAGGCGTCCTCCCGGCGTGGTATGTATTCTTCGTTCGCACGTCGATCGTCAGACCATGTTCGAAGTGGGCGGAACGAATCATTGCGGTGCCAGCAATGACGGGCAATATGACCTGCACCTCCGCAGTTGAAGCATAGTGGACGTCGATCGATTGTGCGCCACGCGTCTGTTCTTCGGAGTGGTGGACGTCTGAGCCTCCCTTCTTGCGACGATGTCCATGGTGCTGCTGTGGACGCCTGGTGGTACGTCGGTTGGCTTGGCGGTCGGCTCAGGGTCTGCTCTTGCCGCGGAGACCAAGGAGCCGTCGGCACTGGGTGATATGGCGGCGATGTTCCAGATGGTGAACGTCGCAGAGCATCGGCATAGCTCATGGGACGGTGCTCGTCACCAGGACCAGCGGTAGAAAAGGCGTGGCGGATTTCGTCACGTACCAGTTCAGCGACGGACGCAACGGGGGTTTGAGCAACCGGATTCCGGAACTTTTGAAGTTCTTCGCGAACTATCTCCCTAATGAGGTCTCGCAGGGAGCTTTGATCCTCAGGTATGGCGGCAGCATTGATTGGGGCGCTGCTAGACATTCGATGATACTGCCTGCATCGTTGATGGAGCGCCCGCTCGATAGCCGTAGCCTCCTTGATGAAGTCAACTACGGTACTTGGAGGATGGCGCAGTAGCCCGGCGAAAAGTTGCTCCTTAACGCCGCGCATGAGGTAGCTCAACTTCCTATCTTCACTCATGTTCGGGTCAGCTCGACGAAAAAGACGAGTCATATCTTCAGCAAACATAGTAACGCTTTCATTGGGTTTTTGAACCCGTAGCTCCAACAGCTGCTGCGCACGGTCGCGTCGATCGACATTGGTGAACGTATCGACAAGCTGTTGTCGGAAGTCGCCCCAAGCTAACAGACTGGATTCTCTGTTTTCATACCATATTTTCGCACCGCCGTCAAGGTAGAAGTAGGCGCGTGAGAGCTTTTCTTGTTCAGGCCACAGATTAATCTTGGCGACACGCTCGTAGTGCTCAAGCCAGTCGTCCACGTCTTCATGGGCGCCGCCACTAAAGTGATAGGGAACCAGTGGTTGAAAGATGGTTACCTGTGAAGGCTGTGTTGGCGGGGGGCCTTGGGGCGCCGGTTGCGGACTGGAGTTGGCCATTTGTAGAGGTAATCGGCACTTGCGAGGTTCCGTGGAAGGCGTGAACTCTGGAGCGAGGCCTATCAGCCGCCGACTGAACCGGTGCACGGGAGTTGCAATGGGTGACAATGCGTCCGAGCTCGATGAACGGCTCCCAGTGGGAGTATGGAGCATGAGGTAGGGTTGCGTCCCAGCACCTCCACCAGTGTCGCGGTGCAGCGCGAACCAAAGGCAGATAAACGTATAAACGTTCACACAGCGACTCTCAGCAGCCGAACAGCAAGATCGCCTTCTTTATCTACAATCAGCCAGAGCTCCACTACCTGGTGTCCGCCAAATCCCCTTGTTGTTTTGGTCCACCAGTACACACGCGTCAATATCAATGGCTGCCTGGACATATCGGTATTACCGGAAATCAATTAGCTGATGATGCAGCCCGCTCAGCCCATGAAGGAACCCGTGTAGTCCCGATTCCTCTATCAAGGAATGATGCAGCAAGACAACTTTACCTGCTGGCTCGAGAACTCACACGCACGTTCTGGTTGTCTACCAGCTTCCAAAGGTGTCAATTTTATGAACTGGATCCTTCGCTCAAGCTAAAGCTACCATCACAACTTTCCCGCTCCGATGCGACACTGTTATGCTGCCTTTGGTTGGGTGTTGCATTTACAAAGGTGTACTACTTTCGCATAGGTATGGCAGACACTCCTACATGCGACTACTGCGGAGCTTAAGAGACCATCGAACACGTCTTGTGCAGCTGCGCTTGCTACGACACACAGCAATGCCAGGTCCGGATGGTTTTGAATCAACTTGACCCCGGACCATTTGTGTGCAGAAGATACTAGGACCTTGGGCATCTGCCTCAGTTGCGCAGAAAGCGACTAAATCGCTGCTACTTTACTTGAAGTCAACAAACCTGAGCGACCGCCTGTAGACTGTGTGCTCCCCGAGTGTGCTCGTGATTGTGTGTACCTTCTCATCTCTCTGCAACCTCTTTTTTCCCCTACATCCCTTCTCCAGTGCAAGGTAGCAAACCGGATGTGCGTCTGGTTAACCTCCCTGCCTTTCCTTGCATCTTTATCTCTCTCTCTCTCAGGTACCCTGTCCTTCCTCTTTCATTCCTCCTCCTCCTCCAGGTACCCAAGAAACAGGTAAAGTTCTGGCAGTCCATCTATTAAGAACAGTAATTCACGTTTTTCGAGGCGGCACTGTGGAGGTATGTAAAGGGGGCAGATGGTGACGACTTCGTTCGAAAGAACTGCTGGAACAGCCACTGTCTCAAGGTATGTTAGTAGTGTTAGGTGGGTAAATGCTACACCTTGATTAACTATAATGGCCACACCACCCGATGATGCCATTACATTATCTCAATCCCTTCAAAAATAAAGTACTTCTGCAGAAAGTTCATGTGTGTTGCTTTCAAGGAGGTCTCGGCTGGCACCGCTGCCAGCCGAGACCTCCTTGAGAGAAGTTGAGAGAAAGAGAGGCAGGAAAAGGCAACTGCCGATTTCCCCTGGGTGGGTCCGCCCAGGAGTGCCTTCTACGTAAAGCTGGGGCCAAAGAGGTTTGTTGCCTCCACCAGGGGGCCTTAAAGGTCCAATCACACGGCATAGGCTCAGCCCCTAGGATCTCCTTTTCCCCGGACACGGCTCATCTATGCACGGCTAAGTGTGGGACAGGCCGAAACCCCCCTTAGCTCGGGTCCGTGGTGTCACTACACACCAAACGCCTGCTTACGCAGACGCCTCTGCGAGGATATTCGGAGCGGATGTCCGTTGATTTAAAGCAAATCACTGCTCCATGAAATGGAACACTTTAAAAAAAGGAACAAATAAAGAAAGTGTGAAACGAAGCGCCTGAACGAAACTTGAAAAAATTCCACTTTCGATGGAGCAAAGCAGGAAATGCCAAACAAAAAATTTCAACAGCCAGTACTTTCAAATGGCTAGTACTCTAAGATCAAGGTAGTGCATTAGTGGTGGTGTTCAGGGACGTTTAAGTGACAATAACTTAGTTTAGATTGGCAAACCGCACTCTTATAACTATAGTGTCACAAGTTTCACCACCGTACGTTCTTTATTAGAGAAAATCATGATGATGACCTTAATGATGATAGTGATATGTGGGATTTAAAGGCACAAGGGCCAGGCTTAACCAGAGAGTGCTATGAACTATGATATAAAAATGCTCTTTCCGCGCAGACTTGTCACTTTAAATCAATTTTTGTCCCAGATGTCCTTCAGTGTTGTGTCATGAATGCAGTGTGAGTGACAACTTGTGTTACCATCATCTTGGGTCCCTTTTCATTTGTAGGGAACGTATAACAAAATACCCCTAAACAATACGTACAAAAATCCTTTTGTTAGTTTAGTGCTGAATCATTTGAGGCAGCCTCACAAGGGGAATTCGTCATGTCGAGGAAGTCATAAAATGAAATGTAAACGTGCAGAGAGACTGTGAGGCACTAAAGCCCTCCGATTTTTTTTTCTGTTTTCCTTATGTACTGTTCCTAGCACAGTTGTCAATAAATGAATTTCGGTACGTACACTACTGCACACTGCAATGTGTAATGTTTTTTTGGTGAAAGAGTGACAGGCCTAGAGACATGGGATGTGAACAATGAATGTGTTAAGTGGCTATATATTGATCTTGAAATTCCAAGCGCTAAGGCAGCGCTAAACCATTAGTGGTAATTTCACAAGAAATATAGTGGCTGCAAGTGAGGAGTAACGAAAGCATCGCTAAATGCTTTCCTAATCATTTTCGACTAGAACAGAGCATGTTATCTTCTCTTACAATGTAACAATTACAATTTGACCACAGAAGGAAAGACCAGTGCTAAACACAAGTTAACCCGGGTGTCATAGGTCTTTCAACCTGCGAAATTTCCATTTTGCTTGTAAGAAGTACATGAGAGGGAGAATGAATGATAAAAAATTTCAATTTTCTTACTGAATTATCATTGGTTCTTAAAACAAGTACATATAATCTGACGCCCTTAATGACAGTCAGGTGATATTGGTTTAGTTTATTTTCAAGAGGGATATTTCCATACTTTATGCCTCGCCTTACGCACCGTAGGCCGATATACCACCCATTCGGTTAGAAATATACTGGATCACATTTTGGCCCAGCAACACAACGAAGCGTAACAATATTTTTGTTGGTAAACAATAGTGCAGATATCATCGATAGGGTACTTTTTATTTGCTTGGCCGATCCCCTGAGTGGGTATGTATCATGGTATCTAGGCTACGAACAAACAAACGGTGCAGGTACCGGGTACCAAATCTAAATTTCTATAAACACAGGTCTGCTCAGGAACTTTCGCCACTGTGCGTGTTCTGTGATGAACTTGAAACAATAGATCATTTCTTTTTGACCTGCAGGCGGTTTAACACATTACAAAAAACCCTTTTAGGAATACCTTCACGGGGTATTGGTATGAATTTATCTGTGCCTGTCTTTTTGTCTTTTGGAGCTTCCATTTTTGGGTTCTCTAATGCGACAGTATGCTCGGCCATCCAAAAAAGACTATATTGATGAAAATAATAGGTTGGCTATTCTGTTCCATTATGTTAACGTATCAACAAAGTTATATACGCATGAAAATCAGATTATTGCTCTATTCTAAGAATAAATTCGTTTTTTTCTTTAAATAATAAGATGCATTAGATCAAGCACCACAATTTTCTTGGTCATTGGTAATCTTTCTATTATATCTCGATTATTCTAAATCTGAACAAAAACTTTTAAAACCACTCCATTCTTGGCCAATATCTCATAGTGGGTATGCGCCAGGGACAATAGGTGAACAAAAACAAGAATGAACTAGAGAACAACTGGTAGAAGAAGAAGAAGAAACCATTACTTGCTACCTGCTCGATCCCTGATCCCTGCGCAAGGTAAGATAAAGCGTTCCGCCTGGGTTTGTTAGGAATTGCTTTAACTGCCCTAAAATGTGCACCCACTATCCTCGTAGCCAGCATTCTCTTAAGTGCGTTTCGGTTTTAACTCTGTAATCTTCGCAATGGCAGCCTCGGGATGGAAGTGACTTGTCCGCCATTTTCGGTACCACACTGCCACGCCTTGAACAAAAGGGGATGACTGTATTGAAGTGTTTGTACTTTACAAGATGCAACTGTATGAAGCCAACAGACAATAGTACTAAGGAAGCATTATCTTTTAAGGTAATTGGCGCGATGCCAATTATCGCATATATCATATAGATGTTACGCGAACCCCATTTGAGAACCAGTGCTTCACTTAATGACCTAAGAGGGCTGTCACGTCAGTTAAACTTTTTGTTAAAGAGAGACAATAGACAATAATGCCACGGGAGGTATATGGGTAGCGTTATTAGATGTAATTGTAATGTAAATGAGAAGAAAGAAGAGTGCCAGACATCTTGAGCATGCAGAGGCGAAGAGCGTGAGTGTATTTTTCTCATGATAACTAATCAAGTGGTATATAACTTATACGATAAAAATGACATTGCCTGATTCTGAACATAATATTGTGTGAGGCTGCACGTGAGCTGAACTACTTCCCAACTTCACGCATTTTTTCTTCGTTTCCGAAATGTTATGGTTGGTAAGTTTGGTAACTGCTTTTAACTGGTAAGTAACTGCGTTTAACTGGTAACTGGTAAGTTTGGTAACTGTAAACGTCACGCAACGATAGCCGATGATGGCATTCATAGCCGAACCAGCTAACCTACTGATCTTCCTCTTCCATGGCTCATATAGCATGGCCCAGCTTATACCGTAGCAACATACTAAATAAGCTCACAGCATGTATTTCGTTTGAAAGTTTTATATATGCTACCCACCCGTATGGTAGACACGTACATTTTAATGTATCACGTGCCTTTCAAGTGTTGTTACTTGGTGAGGAGCTCTACTAGGAGGAATAACGCAATGCTTACGCAAATTCATTTGCATTGCAGAAATGGAGGATCTGGCTATTAGCACGGCAGCTTACGAGAGCCTTCCGGAGTACGGCACGTTGCTGATACTGCTCGTGGTGATAGTGTCCTGTAAGTTCGATACAGACCTCACATTACGTAGCAGAGCTGCCCACTGAACAAAAAAGTTAGCAGTCACATTCTCGGGGAGTAATAGCTAAGGTAGTGATGATGATGATGTGTGGTGTCTCATGGCGCAAGGACCATTTGATGGCCAAAGAGCGCCAGGTCATGGGTCAAGAGAAGCAAATAATGGTTATGATAGGTGGCTGTATGAGGGCCTTAAAATTCCTCGCGCTAACGTGGGTGAAAACAAAGAAGCATTAAAATCATGACAGTGACATGAAACGCGCAATGAAGATCATAATAAAAGCATGGCTGAGATGTAGCCACCGCAGCAGTGACCTCAGTTCAAAGCGAGATCGTGCTACGGAAGGCCCGGATATATGACATGAATAGTAAGTACCTAGGTCTCTTAAAGATCCTAACACTGATTTATGTGTAAAAAGTAGTTCCTTGCCGACAAACATTGCCGGGTGAACCGCAAACTTTTGGGGAAAGTGTTGTGGCGAAGGTGGCTCAGTGGGCAAAGTCAATAAGGGGAGACGCAAACTGCACACGGAATTTCCATGTCACGTAACTGCATTGTATAATTATTGAGTCTTGTAGAAAAGCTGTAAATAGGCAGCTGTGATTTAAATAGCCTCATGCAGCTGAGAAGTATTGCAAAATAGAAAATAAATAAGCATGATGATATGGTTAGCATTGTTTTATGGCACAAGGGCCATAAGTGGCCAAAGGGTGCCATGTCGCTTATGTGGTTCAAGTATTGCCAAATGAAAAACAAGAAAATTTCATGATAGCTAACTCTCAAGCACCTAAAGTATATGGTTTTTGAAAGGTAAAATTCTAGGAGAACGTTTGCGAGAGGTGCAACCATGAACAGAAAAAGGGTCAGGACCCCCTTCTCCACCCAAATGAGTTACGCCGGTGCTGGTCGTTCTACCCACGCAGCGGTGCTGCGAATGGTGAAGCGAGTGATAAACCTGCCAGTGGTGGCTATCACTGTGGCCTGGGGATTTCTCGCCGGCTGGCTCGTCAACCGGTACGGAGACAAGGAGACCTTCCTGCCCGTAACCGACGCCAACGTGGGCGAGCTCCTGCACCTGTACATGCCTGTGCTGGTGTTCACGGTGACGCTCAACGTGCGGTACCACATCTTCTGGCGCTGCTTCTGGCAATGCGTGCTTCTGGGAGGCGTGGGGCTCGGTAAGCCTCGATATTTCATTTCTTTAATAGCCGAGCTGTTACAAAACATTTTCCAGTGGATCATTGCGCGAGTACAGCGAGAATCCAAGCGTCTTATAAATAATTTGGCGTATTTTCAGACATAAAACTCAACCTCTTATGGTTTTTATGGAGTCGCTGAAAGCATCGCTGCGCCCGTTAGTTACATAGTAGAGCTTTCGTTTTGAATGTTGATTTGACTGATATGTGGGTGGGGTTGAACGTCTCAAAGCCACCATATGAATATGAGAGACGCCGTAGTGGTGGACTCCGGAGATTTCGACTACCTGAGCTTTTTAGCGTGCACCCAAACGTTCTTAATGCTGTAGGTAACGGGTTCTCTTCTCAGTACCTATTAGAAACCCACCCCTGTTTTCTAATGACCACGTTGTCAACCTCTTAGCCCAGGAGAACACCACAAGAGGAGCACACCAAACTGGCGCGTGATAGTTCACAAGGTGATGGAAATCTGTGAGGCGATTCATAGGATGAACCACAATACATCCACAGCCCTCTCACACACGCCAAAGCCTGAGTGCATACACTTGATTCTCTTACAGTGCTTAGCGTGTGCATGTTCGTACTGTACATGACGTTCATGGTGCCTTCGAGCAAAGAAGGCATCGGTGGTCGGGACCCCTCGGGTAGTGACCGGGAGAGCCTCGGAGACAACTTTGCCACGTCGGCGCTCATGGGCTTCCTAGTCTGCTGCCCGGAACCGATGTACTACACGGAAATTCAATTTCTGACCACAGGTAGGCGAATCATGCGGGCAATTTCCACGGTCACGCTTCCCCTTCGCATAATGAAGTCATGCTTATACCATCATATGGATGAATGTCTAATGTACATGTAGGATGTGTAATGATTTCATACACCGTTAACGGTATATTTGCAGCTTGCATGTAGGACAGAGCCTCGTTTCAGCCAATCAAGTAGTTCTAGTGTACAGTGTACTGTACATTCATCATACATGTAAGTGGTAAAAATGGCAGAAAAGGTATCCTAATGTAAGGCAATGTGCCAACCCGTCCCTATCATCGAAACACCTATACAGCAGAAATGTATACAGCATTTACAAAAACTGTAAGAATGAAGCACTCTAGTGCACTTTGCACTTGTGCGTAACACGGCGGTACAGGCTAAGAACTTTCTTGACGTTATCAGTTGAAAGAGCAAAGGTGGAAGCGAGGCGAGCCGGCTCGAAGAGACGCTGGTGTCACCATGTTTACCTGCGAAATGGCCTTGCATCCCTGCTCACGACCTCACGAATGGTTCCATAACTGGCGTTATCTAGCACAAATGGCACACTTCAAATATCACTCCATCCAATCCGGAATAATTTCATGCCTTAAGGGAATGTACACTATGTTTATGACGCCGCCGCAAGCGGCGATGTCAGCAAATGCAGGCTCACTCCACTCCATCGACTCTCCTTGCCGACACTGACGGAAGCGGTGACAGGGTGATGACGCTACCAGAGGTATGATGACACACGTCTCCCGAGCTGTCATTGGCTGCGGTCGTGCGACTTTTTGACGCGGTGACGAAAATATGTGCCTGATAGGGTGCACGCCGAACATGTGACGCGGCGTTGCGATGTCATGAATCGTCGCGAAGCGTCACATCTCCGGCCGCTGCATCGTCGCGCCACACGCCACATCACATGCAAAATCTCGCCGTTCGTTTCCCGCTATATGCTTGTTCAAGACGCAAGCTACAACACGGCGGCTTCAGCGAAATACTGACGAAAGATTCACTTGACCCCCTTCAGAGGACATCCTCGCGAGACATCCTCTCTCCCGTCCCCTTAAAATGTAGAAAATAATAAAGGTAGTCGCTAGCGATCCCCATACTCGGGCAAGTGGGTTACCAGAACCTGTTCTTCAACCAACCTTCCCGGAGACAACAAACTCCTCTATTCGATTCTAAGTGCGCAGATTGGCGTTACACCTAGGCTCACAATTACAGTGTTCACGTCATTGGGTAATAGAAGCAGTCTCGTCAAAACGTTTAGGAGTTCTTGTGAGATACCTAAAAAGCGCCAAAACATTCTCCCGCTTGTGCGAAAGTACCAAAGTACCCCAACTTCCTTCTTCAACAAAGAAGTTGTGATCGTATTACTCGATGGACATGTAGTGTCTTGGCGCAGGGTCATGTGATCGCTAAAATGTGCAAGTACATGGGGCAGAAGATGATGGCAATGGGTATGGTAACCGGCTGTATATGAACCTAAAATTAATTACACTAAAGGTGGACAAAACAGATTAAATAAAATCATAGGACTTGCACGAAATGTGTGCAGTGAAGATGAGCGGCAAACGGTTGTGATAAACTCCTCAAGCCATGGTGGCCAAAGGCTGGGAAGCAGGTCTGTTCTGTCATGTAACTGCTGCAGTAACAACCCCTTTATAGAAAATCGTGCTGCAGGTTGCCTGGAGAAATGACGTGAAAGCTATGTACATCCTTTAGAAATGCCAACAATGATTCGAATTTAAAAAGTGGGTCCCTACCATTGAACACAGACAGACGGGTGCATAATGAATTGCAGTCAGTAAAGTAATAAAAAGTGCTCTTTTCTAATAGCGGGAAATTCATTGCACTGGGTTAGAATGTGGAGAACGGTAAGTGGTTCTCCACATCTCTCGCTGCTCGCTAGGTCACCACCAGAGAGAAGATATATGCATGTATGCTGTGTGTGTGTTCCATTCTTAACCTGGTAAGTGGGTAGCGACACCTCGAAACTGATGGCGTTTTCAGGAATTGGCTTGATAACATGTAGCCTATTTTGTGTTTGTCTCCTAAACATTGCCAGTATTTTCTCTGAGCTTTCGCTTTAGGAAGAGTTTTAGGTCTAGTGCCGGGACCGCTATAGATCTGTTGGTAGCACTTTCGTGGACGGATGCAGCTAGCTAATTCGACACGTTTTCTTCAATTTCGTGATTACCGGGCACCATGAGCGAAACCACAGCCATACCACCATAACTATCTTGTTGATAGATGGCTAGTTATTAACGATAATTCATATAACCAGTCGTTGGGCACTTGAGTTTCTTCGTTCACTCTTGCTTTATGTTCTGAAGCTGTTTGTGTACGTCAGATAGCATTTATTGCCCTTCTATGTTTGCGTATGTTTAATTCTTCGTTTTCTCGTGCAGCCAAATCCCACATCCTCGAAACTCTGGTGATGGGCGAGTCCCTGGTAGGCCTGTCGTTCTACTGGTTTATCTACAACACCGTTGCCGTCCTCAAGGAGTTCAGCTTCTCTAGTAAGCTTTAGATTACTATTAGAAAAAAGGTACAAGGTAAAGGATGTAAAGCATTTAGTACTCTCGGCACGTTTACTACATTTCGCTAACGCCCGTAGGGGTAGTAAGTATTTTAATACTGTAGCGAAAATCTATGTGGTATTAGAGGCAACTACTTCGTACCTGAACGCCCGTAGGGGTAGTAAGTATTTTAATACTGTAGCGAAAATCTATGTGGTATTAGAGGCAACTACTTCGTACCTGAGGTATGGTAATCTTACTTTTATTGGCTGCACTATGAAAAAGATTAGCCTTTTCGTAATTTTGTTGCAATAACGTACTCGGCCTCATGATGGACGAATGTGAACATAAGAAAGTATAAAGAACCAGGTCCGAACATCAGATCTGAGTTGATGGTCAGCTACCTGTACGAGGTATGCTACACTAAAGTAAGGCTATATGCATGCATCTTTCCGGTTGCTGTTAGTAGATATCGCATGGAGGCCTTTGAAATCTGCTGACACCTGTGTGAATAAGGGTTCTCTTTTATGGTTTGGCCATGCCTCAAAAGTAACTTGGTATTTCGTGGCGTCCTTGCTGAACATAGTTACCAGGTCGCATGAAAATGTATAAGGTCTCACTTTTCGCATTCATCTTGTCGGGGTAGTAACGCTACTTTTTACTAGTTCTTCCCTGCTGGAAGCCACCGTAAGTAGTATCCTTGTATAGTAGGTATACTAATTTGGCAGTTGCTATCTAATTACTACGAGCGAAGAGTGAAACATACAAATCCATACAGGGGCGTGGTAAGGAACTTTTTCAATGGCGGTGGAGAGGCTGACATTTTTTTTGTTTTGTATGAGTGAATATGTGTCTACTTGTTTGGGTGCGCGTCTACCCATTGTCATGACTCATGACCAAGTCAGGCAGAGGAAGACGAAGCAGAAAGCACAGCAGCTGGCCCAGGATAAGGTGCGGTCCCTGTCTGCTTCCTTACAAAGGCAGAGCTCGACCACTGAACCTTGTAGCTCAAGTCACCTGTCTGTAGCCACGTGGACCATGGACTTCACTACCTGATGGCTGTGGTGACTACCCACTGAATTAATCGCAGAGTGTCAATGCCTTTTCTGGGGTTCCAAAGTATGACTTGAGACAAACCCGTTCGCATCCAAGGAAGCCTGGACGGTGTTCCTTGGCGTACCCCGGCGTCGCTAAGAGGGCGCACAGCCTCCTGTCTCTCGGGAACGCTGTTCATGCTTCCAGCGGCGACAACCTCCCGCTAATCTTTACATTCCTGCTGCTAATGTGCGCTACCACAGCTTCACCTGACAAAGATCCCATTCAATTGAATACAGGGATTGTCTCTTTCTCCTCGGGCATAACCACGGGCTCCACGTGTGAATAGCTGGACAGCACTACGCAGCTTTGGCGTACCGTAGCACGATTCTGCTCGACGATCAACTCCTTAACATCGAGCTCTGTCTGCACTGCTGATCCTTCCAGCTTTGAGCGCTGCCGATGTCGTGCTGAACGTAGTCCCGTCACATGCCCTGGTGGCCAGCCCACCCGAGCAACGCAGAGTCCCGGGTGCCGTCATGCGGCTATCGAACCAGCAGGGCTGCTTCGCGTTGGTGCTCTCTGCGATTTACCCTGGGGTGCCATCATCACAAGTGGTCACAAGAGTTCCAAGATTTCGAGAACAACGCTGAAGACTGGGTGGTGACTGTCAACGCTATTTAGCAGTGTGTGAGGCCTTGACGTAACCTGAGATATTGTCTGTAGCTAAAGACCACCTTTGAAATGTTGCCGTGGCGTGGCATTCCTATGAACGTGTGCGGCAGCAGTGCTAGACAAACTGGGACTGCAAGCTCAAGGCTGCCTTCGATCGGATTCTTGGTAAAGGATAAGTTGGACTTGTACGACTCATAAGACTAGGGTGCTGTCCCTGTCTGCTTACTTACACCATACATAATTGAAAATTTCCGGGGGTGAGAGAGTTAAGTTTTCTCTCCAACATTCCCTCCCATGGTGATGACAGGGGCTATACAGTTAAAAAAATATCCACGCCAGAAGATGGGAAAGAATCTCATTCAACAAAACTGCTTGTAATAACACAGAAGTCATTCACGGTGTTCGTATAATGGTGAAGTGGTCCACAAAGTGCTGCCATGTCATTCAGTATAAGCGGCAGCGCGGTGTCTTCTCACCAGAACTTTCCGAACTAGCCTCATCAGTAAAATGGTAATGGTCGCAAATACGCGACGTCACCTACAACAAAATCATTCGTGTCTTGATAATATCATCTGGGGTATTACACCCCAAAACTGGGACATGATTATTTTAGATGCCGTAGTGGAGGGACCCGGAAATTTCGACTACATGGGGTTCCTTGGCGTACACCGACTTCACACACGGGGCCCTCACCTATCGTCTCCATCGAAGTGCTACTGAAGCGGCCGTCAACCAACCCGTGACTTGGGATTATCAGCCAACCCATGTAACCGCTATCTTCGCATGTGTCAAGGTCTTGCCTTATCGGATTATGTTTGACCAGAGGCGCCATGTTCCGCTCATCTTGAGCGTGATTGGGCAATGAGGATGCAATATGCTACTTTTATTGCGATAGCAATTATATGGACACTTTCGGCAGGATTTTTCCGCCGGCATTGGCGTCGATGTCATGCACCGTATATGTATACGTATATATATATATATATATATATATATATATATATATATATATATATATATATATATATATGAAAACGCAAGAAAGAAAAAAATCCCGAAAAAACACTCCGGTGCGCAGAATCGAACGTGGGACCTCGGCGTCGTGAAAACGAGTTGCTAACCACTGAGCCTCCCCGCAGCACATCCTTCACCGTTCAAACGACAAGCTACTTATATCTACCACTTACCACTGCTCACGAGTATCTCGGACGGAATTGTGTTTTCAACATTGCCCGCAAGATGGCGCAAAGGGCACATCACGTGGCCGCGCCCGCTCTAATCTCCTACGCGTACTTCGCCCGACAAAATAAGGGATAGCGAGGAGGCGAAGGTCGAACGCCTTGACTGGCCTAGAACTGGAACAATTCTGCTGTAGTTACCCGGTGCACAAAGGTCATTATAATCATTGCAGTCTCCGTTTGGAAAAAGTGCGCGCTTCTCAGACGGTGTAAAGTAACAAATGAGACGCTTATTCGCGTGCACCTGTACCTGTGAGTACGTTTTGTGCGTGAGGAACGCGGGGCATGTTTCGATCTGCTTTCAATTTTGCGCGTGATATTTCAACTTGTTATTGCGTTCATTGCTTCGCCTTTCCGGCAGAGCTGTGGCTGTTAATAATTTCTTCGCTATTGGTGCAGAAATGATACAGAAGGTGACTCCAAAACCACCATCCAACCCGTGCACGTATACACACACGGCAGGAGCAGTGGTGCGAAAACCAAACGCAACACAGAGATCAGTCCCAATATAATCCTAAAGAGTCAAATGCATTCAATAACTACGGTCATTATGGATGAGGATAAGGCAGGTCATGTTCTACTAAAAATTTTCCGAGCGCGAAACAAGACAATCACAAGAACGAGACAGGACGAGCACCCGTTCTGCCTGCCTTGTTCTTGTGAGTGTCCTTTTTTGCCCTCCAAAATTCCCCCCTAGTTATTCACCACCTCACCAAATCGCAAATTTAATAAAATTATAATATATGCAATCCAGCGACTACCAGAAATAAATCGTCAACATAGTTCTGAATGAAACAGTTTTATATGAACGGAGAGACATTAGTAACGTGCACTAGACGTAAGGTGTTACGCAGTTTTTATATTCGGAAGTGTCAATTCGAAAAGGATACCCACCTACACCTATAAGGTGACTAACCGATGTGGTAATGTACTTTTACCATTAACGGCATTTTAGTCAGTTGTTCAATCACGCAATACGCTCTGAAGGGTGAAGAACTCTTACTCTGTGGACATAAGAGCACGGGCTTCATTTCTCCCACAGACTTTGGCGTGTTCGTCCTGACCACCCTTGTTCTGGGCCCCCTGTTCGGAAAGCTCGTGGGCCACCTGCTGGCCTACCTGCTGATCGCGCTGTCTCAGGACGTTTCAATCACTTACCTGGTCTCGCTGTGCGCCGTCTACCTGACCTTTCTGCTGGCCGAGCACGCGTTCCTGGGCAGCGGCGTGACGTCGATCATCGCGCTCGCCCTGACCGCCAGCGCGCACAGCGCGTCCACCATCATGGACCCGATAGTGCTGCGAAAGTGAGGCCACCATCACAACGCTTGCCTGCCTTGTTCCACTGAGAAGTGGCTCCGAAACGCTTTTTCAAGCAATCGTCGAATAGAATCATTAGAAAAAAAAACACCTTATTGTTTCATGATTCGACTGCCGCGAAATTTTTGGAATTCGACTGCTAGTGTAGGTACAAGAATCTGTCCACGCTGCTAGAGCTTCCTCTCTCCTTTCATACGAGTAAGTGCACTCGAAGCTACGTTCAGAGTGAAATCACAAGGGTGCAAGAAGGCCGACCCCCTTGCCTGCACACGTCGTGAGCCTGAGCAATTTTTTATATACTTTTTTCAAACGCATGGCTTTCTCTCAGTGGGATCGTGAGTGCATGCTTGCACAGGCACGCAGTTGTATCGCGCGGCGCCATGTGCTTCAAAATACTCAAATGAAACAATGGTCCTGGACTTCAGGCCTATGGTGTCATTTTTCGGAAAAAGAGGGAATGATCTCTCGCTGACTCAGTTTCAGAACTATTTGAAAATTTCAGGTCGCGTGGTGCGCTGTAATGCATGGCTCGCATCGACAACGGATCAGGAGCGCTTGCTAACCTTGCTAAAAAGGGGTTGTAGGGCCACTTTAATTGAACACCAGAATGAAACAATTAAATAGCCTCTATTGATAGATGTGCACCGAGTGCTCGGTATTATTAGCGGAGGAGGTCAAACTTCAACCTTTTTTTAAATTTTGCGCCGAAATCTTCGTGCGTTACGTCACAAATTTAGAAGGGCCACAAGTGCAAAATTGGAAGGTCATGCATGCAAACGTCATGAAACACACCCAAATGACGTTATATCACTCTCCGTATTCCAGCCTCATAGGCTCCACAAAATTCTCCCATATTTCGTGTGCTGTGTCAGGTGACAATCTAGTTCATTTGTACCGATTAGGAACTACGAAATACCTTATAGACACAGTCGAAATCTATAATGTCATGGCATTTGATGCGGGAATTACAACCTGGTGTCCCCAACAGCTTGTATATTTTATTTTAGGTTTCAGTCTTGTAGCTTTGCTACCAGAGACGTTGCACTGTCCAGTGCAGTCGTGACAAAAGCCGAGAAAGCAGTGCTTGAAATGAGTGCATACCTTGTCTTAGCAGTTGCCGTGATGTAACATCTATATTCTAAATTGCTAGAGCAGCCACCACAAGAGGTGTACAATGCGCTCAGCGCCAATCTGGTGAACATTCGTGCGCGCATTGCACTTCAACCCACAATTCAGCGGTTGCGTGTACGTTTATGTAGCGTGAAAGTGTACAGTGTTGCGTTTACAAGTCCTTTAGGATAATGATTCTGTTGTGTAATTGCATGCATCATCATCCTCATCATCAGCCTATATGCCCGTGTATAACGAGGACTTTTTTTTTTTCTTCGGCGTGCGTAAGCAGAAGCTGAGGGACGACTTATACCCTAAGGAGAGCACATCATCGATTCATTCTTTTCGGATGGAATTCGTATGAATGCATGTTGACACAATTTAGCGTTTACACGTGTGGCAGCGGCAGGTGCCCCACAATCATCGGCTTTACGGTGGAGTGGCTCAGTGCATTCATTGCCTTACACAATGTTTAGGCCACATTGCCTCTTCGGGGTGAAGGGGGGGGGGGGGGGTCCACAAAACCTATCCCGTAGAAAATGAAAACAATGTGCCGTAATGATGGTTTTGCCCCCTTTTTTGTACGCTACGGGACATAATATTCTTGAATGGCGGCGTAGGTAATTCTTTCTTCCTATTCTCTATATATGAGACGGCTGTAAAGCTTTTGTCGCAGTTTTCTATATATGCACGTGACGACGATTGCATGTTTGCATATTTGAGGAGCTAATATAGATGCAAGCAAGTTAAACCTGTTTACAGACCGCACAACTTATTGTCAAGCAGTCGAGATCGAATAGGCACAGAATCCTATTTTAACCATTCTTTTTAAGAGAAAAGTGAAACTGTTTGCCGCTGCGAGTTGTGTTAATTGATCACATGTACCCGTGCGCCTCCTCCCCTTCCAACACATTTTTTGTTTTCTTTCACTGCAAGATATCCTTCAGTACATCCACCGGTCCCCAAAAAGTCCGCGAAACATCCGTGGCTACGAATCACTGATCTATAGGCATTTGATATTAACGTGCGCGTAATTGTGTGTGCTCTCTCGATACCTCTCAACTCCGTCTGCTTGCTGACTATGTCACTTTCTGGTAGTTGAACGTCGTGAGTGTCTCTTAATAGTAATATATGGTGTTTATTGGCCCAAAGGTCATTTGATGGCCAAGGAGCGCCAGCGCATGACTAAGAGTGTGAACAATGGTTATGTTAAGCGGCTGCATAGAGGCCCGAAATTTCTCGCCATAAGGACGGGTGAAATATATAACAAAAACATGAGACGTATGTGTGCATTTAAAATGAGCGGCGGACGGTTATGATAGAAAAATCATGACGGGATGAACACCACGGGTGCCTCCTCAAATCCCTTGTGGCCAAAAGTGGAAAGGCCAGTGCTTTCTGTAATTTAGCTATCGCAGCAGTTACCTTTGTTCAGAGGTCGTGCTGTGAATATCCAGGACAGATGACGTGAAACCAATGAACGCCATTAAAATGAGCGTCTGTTAAGCTCATACACTACAATCTACGGTACTTGTGCGTACAACGGGATCTTTGAGAAGGTAGCGTTATCTTCTGACATATTTCATCTATTCATCACGCTTCGCTCAGTGTTTGTGAATCATAACAAACTAAAATCGGCACTTTTGAGAGAGGTATTTAGGTCTCAAATGAAACGCAAGGCGCACATCACTGGACTGAACGTTTGTGAAAACAAAAGAAGAACCGCATACAAAGTTAAGAACACTGGAGGGTCCGGCAACAGCTGTGTCATTGTCATTTAAAACATTAACAGGTTCTGGATGCTGTTTCGATACACGTACGATACGGTCATCGTGTTCCTGGCCGCCTTCAAGGTAGGCCGCGACGCCGTCAGTTATCTGGACGCTGACGACGTCATCCTCTTGGGCCACACTTACGCCGCGAAGATCATAGTCAGGTGAGTGGAGACCAACGTTCAGAACATCAGGTCACGGCAAGTCTATCTCCCTGCCTAACCGCCTAAGCTACCTCCCCACCTAAACACCCTTAGCATTCACCAACGACGACCCGAAGTAGAGCATCATCTTCATCTTCTTGATAAAGTTTTTCTTGGGAGTTTTTAGATGCGGAGCATCTAATACTCGAGGCTTGTAGTGCGGCGCCGTCCGCAAGCTTCCTCCTCCTTCTTCCACCATCTGTGCATCCCTTCCTCCTCTACACACCGCGCGCGCTTCACTCCTCCACTATCTGTGCACCCTTCCTCCTCTACACACCGCGTGCGCTTCTCCTCTTCACGAACATTCGCTAGCTGTATAATGTAGCGCGCATGCGCCGTCACGCTTCGAGAACATCGGCAGCTGACGCGCGCGCATGCGCCGTCGCGCTTCGAGAACATCGGCAGCTGACGCGCGCGCATGCGCCGTCGCGCTTCGAGAACATCGGCAGCTGACGCGCGCGCATGCGCCGTTGCGCTTCTCCCCCTTCTCGAACATTCGACAGCTGACAGTGCATGCGCCGTCGCGCTGTATATATACTCAAGGTCGGCGCTCGCTCGCTCAGTTGCCGCTCGTCGGTTGGTTTGTACGGCACGTCGACGTCCAAGGTCGCGGTGAAATGAATTCCAACAAATCCACAAACACAATGATCGACGTCCCTTCGACCAGCGCCGCCCTTTCGCATACGTGTGTACGTGTTCACTCATTTAACACCCCCTCCTACAACCACGTTAACCAATTTAGCCATCGACCCAAGTAAGTCGCAATTTAACACCCCATTTCACAACCACGTTAACCAATTTAGCCATCGACCCAAGTAAGTCGCACTTTAACACCCCGTTAACCAATTATATGCTCCGCATCCTCCTCAGTGTTCCCCCGAGGGAAGCTGCGGGCAATTTTTTTTCTTAATCTGTGGCTTTGTGATGCCGTCGTATGGTGACATGATCACTTCAGAGATTGAAAAATTGGTGATGACGTTACGATCACGTGTTGACATCGCCATTTAATTTCATCAGGTGATTTTTTTTTTATTCTCTGGTCCCCGACGCCGGAGCACGGTCGCCAGTGGCGGTCAAACTACCCGTTTGATGACCCATGAACGGCATTCGCTTTTATAAGAAGGCTGCGCCTTTGGCTTACACTGTACGAATTCTTAGTCCGAACAGGCAACAGGCTTAGTAAAAATGCGCTCGTTGGATGCGCATTTCCAGCGATGGCTGCAACTACAGCTAAAATCACGCCGCTGTGGCGTGCCACGCGGCAAGCAGAAACGCTATTCAGACGGGGGGGGGTGGGGGGGGGGGTAGAAACTCCCTGTACCTTTTATGTATTTGCTCTCGGCAGCAGCAACACTGCTTTTGTACTGGCAGTTGCCGGGCACCTTACTAGAAAATAAATCACTAACTGAAAATTTCATAAAGTCACTGGTGCGGTGCCCAAATAGAGATAAAGGGCGCAAAATTGAGAGGAAGAGGGTTGTCGCGGAAGCCCTCCTTTCCCACTTCCCACGAAAGCATAATACGCTCGTACCTTCTTTCAGGTGCGCTGGCCGTTTGGCAATTGATGATGATATATGGGGTTTAACGTCTCAAAACCACCATATGATTATGAGAGACGCAATAGTGGAGGACTCCAGAAATTTTTACCACCTGAGGTTCTTTAACGTTCACCCGAATCTGATCACACGGGTCGACATCATTTCCGCCTCCATCAGAAATGCAGTCGCCGCAGTCAGGAGTCGCTCCCGCGACCTGCGTGTCCGCAGACGAATACCTAAGCCGCTAGACCACCGCGGAGGGGCACCGTTTGGGCAATTCAGCATAAAATTTTGCTAATCTTTTCTTCTAAATTTTGTTCATGTTTATTGAAGAGACGAAATTTCAATGGCTGATTTCTCAGTAAGACGAAGCTTGATCGGCAAGAGTTAAATGAACTTTTTTATCGCACGTTTTGCATAAAAAAGCACACAAGCGTAGTGTTGATGAATTGATTGATATGTGAGGTTTACCGTCTTAAACCACCATTTGATTATGAGAAACACCGCAGTGGAAGGCTTCGGAATTTTCGACTACCTGGGGTGCTTTAACGCGCACCCAAAACTGACACACGGGGCGCGATGCAGCCGCCACAGTCGGGATTCGATGCCGCGACCTGCAGGTCAGCAGCCCTGTACTTTAGCCACTAGGATCCCCGCGGCGGGGCACACGTACAGTGTCAAAGAGTCAATCTATAAAAGCAGCTTCAACTTGCAACTGACATAATTAGCAGACGGTAAGCCCAGAGAATAATCGAATCAATGCGAAAATTATCAACAATCGCGAGTAGAACACGCCGTACTTGACAAAATCACGTTTGTTATGACGGCGTGCATATTTCCTTAAAGAGATCGAGTACTAAATGCGACAGAAGTTGAGGCACGGAAAGGCTTGAACCGATCAGAAGTTTTTCGACTAAGAATGTCTCTGGAATCATTGTTTCGGCAAGTTGACTGGTCTTCGTAAGGGCTGATTGATCTGTGGGGTTTAACGTCCCAAAACCACCATATGATTTATGAGGGGCGCCGTAGTGGAGGGCTCCGGACATTTCGACCACGTGGGGTTCTTTAACATGCACCCAAATCTGAGCACACGGGCCTACAACATTTCCGCCTCCATCGGAAATGCAGCCGCCGCAGCCGAGATGTCTTCGTAAGTGCAACAGCGTTGCCTTTAAGAAGCAAAGTTTACTTGGCAAGAAGTTGGCTACACCGATATTCTCTGTAATATTTAGAAGCGTTTCGGCCGTCACGTGTCTTTTAGTGACACAATTAGAAGTAAAGACTAGCAAATTTCGAAACTGCGGCTTGAAGAATTTCATGAGCACGAAGAAGCCTACAAGCACTTGAAATCATTTGAACTACACGCCAAAAGCAAAAGAAACAAACTAAGTAGCCGAGTCAACTCGAATGCAAGCCTTTGAATAAACGCATTTTTCCGGCAGTAGCTTGGCTGCCGTCTTTACCAATCAGTCAAGAAATACTGCATTTATGTCAGCCAAATCAGGCTTGCAGAAAACTTTACTTATGTACAGAAGCAAAAGCAATATCTGCACAAATCATGGGTCCAAATTTTCGTACTTACCCGCGGCCTTTAGAAAATGCTGAAGAACCTTCGTGGAATGAGAAATTTCTGGGCTAGCCCTAAGCATTGCTGCGGAAAACACGTGTTCCCCGAATAAGCCATCTTCGACAAATGCATGGGAGACTTGTCCGGCATAGCTATCTGCGGCTTCCGTTCTCTGCACGCCACGACTTGCTGTCTTTATCTTTTCCATAGTAGATACGGGAACCGAGCGAGATAACTGAGCGCGATCTAACTTCGATCATCGCTGAGCGCAGGGCGAGGTGTGGAGGCAAGCGCTGCAAACGGCAACTGAACTATTTCCCACCCTTCGCCCGATTTAGCCCCGCCGCGGTGGTGTAGTGGCTAAGGTACTAGGCTGCTGACCCGCAGGTCGTGGGATCAAATCACGGCTGCGGCGGCTGAATTTCCGACGGAGGCTGGAATGTTGTAGGCCCTTGTGCTCAGATTTGGGTGCACTATAAAGACCCCAGGTGGTCTACTATACTTCCGGAGCCCTCCACTATGGCGTCTCTCAATCATATCGTGGTTTTGGGACGTTCAACCCCACATATCAATCAATCCGCCCAATTTAAATTCACAAAATTAGGAATACGAAAAGACATAAACGTAAGAGAAGTTCTTTACATAGGTATTTTTTTAGTAAAAGCTCGAGAAAGCGAATAAATGTGAACATTCACATCAACCCCACTCCGTTCAAATGAATCTTAGGATACCAGGCAAGCGCTACGAACGCGCATGTTCTTTGAAACCAAAACCAGCGCTAAATTTACAGGGCCTGGTTCAGACTTCATATTGCCGGCGTGGTACACATCTGACATGAGTTGATGTCTGCAGGCGCGTGCCCTCACGATAAAACGGCTCATCCCGAGGGCTTCGTGTGAGAGAGCAAACTGACAAGTGAACAGTTACGTTGAACTAACCGACAGTGAGGAAATACATGTCAGCTGACTTTAAAGGGGAAACGCAAGCACAAACTCGCAATCCGGATTCGTACAAAGAGGAACATCCACCCACCCATCTATCCATCCACCCACCAACCCACCCTTACATGGTATCTGTACGTGGTATCTCGCCATTTTTTTTTTGTTTTCTGGAAATTTTCGTTGTTCTAGTAAGTGGTCTGCTTCTGCCGCTCGTTTTATGTGCCATTTTCTAGCTGTATACGCATAGGGTACATTTTGTATAAAAGAAAATGGAGTTGAAGGGCTTGTTTGACTTTGCTAGACACAGTCTTAATGTGAACAGACAATTAACGAAGGGAAGTACCTACTTGAGACGTTTTTTGTAGTAATTGTGATGTAATTGTGGATATATTATAAGAAATTAAAAGACAACTTGCCTCGGAAAGTGACCAAACCTGCAACCTTCGAATAACGACACTCTACGTTGGTTCATACTTTGTGTATTCTAATGAGTGGTAAGAACAAAGAAGCTCCTTTTCTTGTTTTACCACTAAGCTGTGACGGCCTGATTCAACGCCATGATTGCAAATCCATAAGTAGTTATACCATTGGCCCACTTTTTTTTTTGTCTGTCGCCATGTCGGGTTTTGGTGATTAAGAAAGCACGCACATAAACTTGCGCAACAAAAATGAAAGTTCCAGGGCGTAAAGGGTTAAAACGGTGCTTGCCACTACGTTCAGGGGCCTGATGGTGCTCGTGTTGTACCCGGTCCTGTGCTCAACCGGTTACGATTTGAACTGGCGCCAGTGCGTTGCTCTGGTCTGGATCAACTTCAAGAGCGCCGTCATCATGGGCTTATCGCTCTCCTCGTGGGTTTCCAACATCAACGTCAGCGTCGCTCTCAGGGTAGGCCGTATATACGCTCAAACGCGCTTCAAGTGTATGTACCCCGAGGTATTCAGCAATAGAGACGACGCACCAGCTAGGTCAATTACATCAAATACGAGTGCTTCCTCGTGCAACGCAATATTGAAAGCGAATAGTCTCGCTTGAGAAGCGACATATTTGTTTGAAAAGTCACCTCAAGCATCTGAGAACTTGCTTCCACTATTTAGACACCTAAAAAGAAAGAAGTTTGCACTACCTGCGTAAAGCTTGGGGGAACAGGTTAGGGGCTTACTTGGCCTTCATGACTGCTGCTAGGTCTTTCCTTTCGGTAGACAAAGTTTCGTTAAACCACAACCTACCACAGACCATGCAAAGTATGTCCAAATCACCGCACCAAAACCAACGTGCAAAGCTTGCAGTGGTGGTGGTAGTGGTTAGAAGAGGAGAAAGGCACCTAATTTCTGCAGCCCGGTCGGGAGCACGGCGCAGTGCCTGCAGTGGCACCCCCGCTAGAAGCGTGCGCCTTTCATTACGCGTACGCGGCATGAAAGGCGCGAAGCAACAGCGCGTGATAAGCAACACCGCGAAGGGTTTGCGCGGACATCATGACGTTTTACCCCGAGATTTAAGAGAATGGCTCTTAAGATGTCACGTCTTTGCGATTTTGCCAAAGGTGGCTCAAAGGTCTGTAGATATTTTCGTCTAATCTGCAGATATTATTCGTCTTAATTGACTATACGGATCTCTCCCCACCTTCTCTCCGAAAGTTTTGTGCACCTAATGAAATCTTACACTACCCCAGGAATAAAGGACGTTTGACATGTTTGCCCCTAATTTTGGTAAACAAATCTTGCAAGATCTGCTCACAACTAAGCAAGTGACGACGTCATGTAATAGCGTCATATAGAGACGTCGCAAGTAATCTTAAGTTCCTGTGACGTTCTGATGAAGCCATCTAGTATTGATGTCCTTCATACTTTCAATCAATCTATGTTGGCGCCAATGATGCCAACGATCCCTCTTCGATTTTGATTGGCCGTCCGAGGTTTTTGCCGTAAACAGAAAGCGCAGTCATAAAAAAACACAAAAAAGGAAGCATAATTTGGGTCGTTGAAAACCAATACGACTTTTCAGCATAGCCTCTGAGATGGCCTTCTGTAATGTGGGAGACGCGTGGGCAGATTTTGGAGGTGGTATATGGCGAGATGTGTGCAGTGTTCGTTAACTGCCTAATGCCACTGCGGAGGCTGCTTATACATTGTCGTAAGTAAAGTAAATATTTAGCATCAAGACCTGTATGTTTGTCATGGATTGTTCAAAAGCAGTTTCTGATGATGTAAACGAATGAGTGCACACACTCATTCTTTTAGCCATACGGGCTAGCGGCCACTACCCATAGTCTCTGACCATAGTCTCTGACTATGGGACCTCCTTCTGCATACACAAATTTTTGTAATTGATTTGATGACAAAATAAAACCATTTCTGATTCTGATTCTGAAGTATATGGGTTATCAAAGCTTCGTTCTTTGCGTCTGGTCGTGTGATTGACGCCCTCAACGTGTAGTCTTGCCAAAAAGAGGAAACAAATTGCAAAAATAAGTAGCAGTTCTCGTGTGCAGATTGCAGAGCTACATTTTCTACAGCACGCGTCTTTTTTTTTGATCATATCCATTGCAGGAAGACGCCATACGTCTCGGCTTGGTGTTTCTGGTACAAGCCATAAACACCCTCTCTCTACCCCAGCTAATGTGGGCGTTGGGTGAGCAGCAATTTTATTTTTATATTGTGTTAATAAACATGGTAGTGGTTGCAAATAAAAAGCACGAGGCCTGGGAATTCTGAACACGCGGTCCGTTTCGCTTGACATAAGAATCGTGTTAAGAAGGTCGGCCCCAAAAACACAGACCTAACAGAAGTTAAGAAACCACAAACGCCGACTGACAACTGAGGAAGACTCCCAGCAGCTGAAAAGAAGGTCAACACAGAAATGGTATCCCTCATGGCCAGTGGTTATTGTTGCAGCTGCCCGACATACACAGGAACCTATGTGCACCTGCGCAGGCAAAGGGCGAACCTATCTCTTACGTAGACCACCATGGGTGCCGGATTTATAACTGCTCGCGCACTTGACTTTATAACGTGGGGTGCACCTACTAGCAACCCTAAGTCTGTTAATTTAAGCGGGAATGGTGCATATACATCCCTATTATCCCTTTGATGCAGGCAGAATAAAGGTACGCGCAATCCGGAAAAAGCTTTCTTTACTGCCGCCACGTTGTGCTCTGAACACTTGTGACAACCTTGCAGGATCCTCAATTGATTCATTTAAGATAAAAGAAAGCGAAAACTATTTTATTTGAAACGAGCTAGGCTGGTGTATTGATTACCCAGCACCCCCCGAAAGCTTCCTGCAACTAACGTCATTTTGCGATGCCTCCAAGATAGGAGACATTGCAAGCTTTCTGTATCTTACTTGGTTTCATACTGCCTAAGGGATGGAGCTTCGCTTGACAAGCGATGATGTTATGTGATTACTGCCATGTCATGTCACGTTAGGGAACATCACGACATTGTGATCTGTGACGTTGCAGTGTCGCACCTGACACCATCACGTGGTAATTTTTGCGCCACGCGTGTACGTCCACGAGGCATCTAATCCTCGTTGATCATTTACGGAGTTCGCCTTCCTACGAGTGACCAAATTGCACTGCCGTGTAGTGGCGTTAGCTCTTGTACTCAAGCAGCCCAGATCTGTTTCATTCCTCCAGTGAGCAGGGGCTTATAGGGAACAAGGTCTGATTACTGAAAAAAAAACCTTCTCGACATTTTGATTCCATCGAGTTTTTATAAATCCCTTTTTTCTATGAATCTACATAAAGAGAAAGTGGAAAGCATCTCGTGGTTCGCCCTGTTATGGGCTTGTGCAAAGGGACTCATTGAAAAGTGCAGAACAATACGGAGAAGGTACTCATCGTGGAAGAGCGCAAAAATTGGACGCAGGCGCTGACTCAACTTTTAGTTGAAAGTAAGCGCCCGTGTCATTTCACTTTCCTGTGTCACCGGCTCTTTGTCGCGCTATTCCACGATGCCCTCATACCAACTAGCTCTGCTTTCTTTACTACTAAAGAAGATAAACAGGGCAAGCAATGTACCTTCTTACTTTTGTGAGCTTTTCAAATAAACCAGCCCTGCTTTCTGGTCTTGTCAGGCCTAGTGCAGATGTCGGAAGCGGAGAGGGCCAACATGAACGTAGTGGTGACGGCGCTTCGCAACACGGCCAAACAGTCGACCAACAAGCAGCGTCGCGAGAAGAACTTCAGCGGCGCCGACTGGAAGTGGGTCCAGCTGCACACCTTCATCGAGAATCCGTACGCCGACGTGGCAGCCGCCGGGACAGAACGTAGCGCCCTCGGTCCACGGCTCTCGCTTCAGCGCCGGGACGACACGCTAGCCGAGGCCAAGCACAACGCCAACACCAACATACTCAGGTTGCAGAAGGTACAGTCCTTGTCAAAAGTTCTCAGGTCACGCTCCCTTAGAAATACATGGGATTGTGGACTATAAAAATCTGACCCCCCCCCCCTCCTTCCCCAGGGACATGTGGCGCTCGGTCAATAAACTGCATGTGATCAAGATGCTGATGAGGGCGAGTCGTGCGTGGTGCATGGGGACTGCATCCGACAGACCACAGTTCATTTTGTGGTTTGTGATGGCACCGGTGGTGGCGCGCGTAGCAGAGGATAGAGCTGGGCAAGCTAGCTTGCGTTTGAACGATTGCAGTGCTCCGTCGGCTCTAGCGAGAACCGCGGACTGACTGACTGTTTACAGAGTAATAATACCTTCGCGACAAATGCTCTGGCCCTCACCATTGACTTTTACAAGATGACACTAGGCCTCAGAGGGCATCTTTCATAACACCAGAGATCCCAAACACCCGATCTGAGGCGACGATTTCATAGAGGAGTTCCCGATGAACGACCTTCCCCACAGTCTTCTTCACAGTCTTCCGAATTTCTAAATAGGCGAGGCCATGACCTATGGCAATATTACCGCATTCACTGCGTTTTAGGTCTTTAGGGGGGGGGGGGGGAGACGAGTACACAATGCACTAGAGGTGAACAAATACAAAACAAATCCCAACAGGTGTGGACCTCGAATAAAGATGACCGTCTATGTCTTTCACTTGGCGCTATTGATCAGTCAAAGTATTCATCTATTGGTCATTGCGTGTGTTTTATCTGTGAATACTGCAGTAAAAAATAAGGTGGTGATGCCAGCATGAACCTGCCATACGAGCCACTCGGGTTCTGTTGAGCTTGAAACTTCCAGAGAACTACGTAAAAATACTGCTGCACCGAGATAGCTGACACATTGTGAACGACCGAAACAAGACGTGCTTATGGTATAATAAGGGCTGCAGCGCGAGCACGAATGTGCTAGAAGAAACAGACGAAAGTCGAGGCACGGAAAGCAAAGAGGACAACACGAGCGCTGCTTGGTTTCGTGGATTGCAGTAAACAGCGCTCGTGTTGTCCTCTTTGCTTTACGTGCCTCGACTTTCGTCTGTTTCTTCTAGCACATTCGTGCTCGCGCTGCAGCCCTTACTACCATGAATTCAAATCAACTAGCCCAAATTACCATTCTTCTTCAATGCATTTCTAGTACACAGGGCCGTCCTACTTTTTTGGACCCGTATTCTCAAGACCCAGCCACTTTGGTTTCGTGGATTGCAGACAGCGCTCGTGTTGTCCTCTTTGCTTTCCGTGCCTCGACTTTCGTCTGTTTCTTTTAGCACATTCGTGCTCGCGCTGCAGCCCTTATTACCATGAATTCAAACCAACTAGCCCAAATTGCCATTCTTCAAGACGTGCTTAGTCTTCGCGCTCTTTCAATCAAGCTATCTGTGTATTCCGGTTTTTATTAAGCGTTATTTTTCCAAATTTTCAAGTGATCATTTTTACTGAGTGGAACTTCAATTGCAATGATGAAGATGAGGATGTGTGGTGCCTAATGACGATTGTTCATTCATCCGGACATCGTCACGCTTGCTTAAAAAACGTTATAGATAATACCAATTAGAACACGGAAACACTGTACTTGCACTTAACCACATAGGTGAAACAACTGACGTCTCTTGTATAATTTTGTTTTTCCTTTTTTTTAGGTGTGCTACAACAAGCAGTACGAAGACGGCATGATTCACAAACGCACAAAGACGACCATTCTAGCGGCCCTGCAGTACCCGCTGGAAAGGGAGCTGTAAGTAGAACCCTAACACCTCAGACCTTCGAAATTAGAGCTTAGCTTTGGGTTGTAAGTCTTTTGCTTTCGATGATTTAATGCGAGCCAGCTTGAGATTACTGCTGGCGTTATGCACTCCAAGTCTGATTAAACTTGCAGTCTCTTAATCTCTTTGGGATATATGTGACCTTATGTGACCTCGATAAGCGTGTTTAAGAGCAGTAAATTTTCATGCGTTTATCTCAGGTACTCGCAAAGCTTCTTAGTATTATCACTTTCTATGCTTGTTTAAGGTGACGTGCCAAACGCAATGTCAGAAGTGCTGCCTATGGTTTCTGTTGCATTTCATTGCAGCACGTGTGGCTTGCAAACCACATTTCAAGGACACCGTGATTGTTGGAAAACACAAATAAAACAAGAAAAATTATCGAGGCAGAAATGATTTGTCGATTAGGGCTGAACTGCGTCAGCACGTCCTCTCTCGAGCTGAGTAAAAAAAATGTCCTTCCTGATAATGTAAGATTTTCGCGCACAGCATTTGTGGGCTTCTTCACTGTTCGGTTTGTTTTTCGCATTTCGAGAGTAGATATGTGTACGCTTTTTGAAATACATCTTTTTGAAAGTAGGCGCTCCCCTTCGACCGTTTCCTTGTCCCGTGTTTCATATTTTTCTCGCACCGTGATTAGCTACGAAAGAACATTGCTGATTGCCGTAACCAGTGACGCTGCCAGGGGGTGGCACACTGGGATCACCCCCCCCCCCCCCGAATATTTTTCTGATTAGCATACTGAGGGAAAAATGACAACCATTTCAAAGAAGTGTCCCTCACCCCCCCCCCCCCACCGAAATTAGGGAGGTGCCCCCTCCCCTTGTTAAGAATTTCTGTCCACGCCCCTGGCCGCAATGAATCTTTGTTTTGAGAGTTACCATGGTCAGTAGAACAGAGAGATTTTTTCTGTAGCTTTGTTGCAGTTCTCCTAATTACTTTTTTAAGCTCAATCGTCTGTCTGCCCCTCTTATGTCAAACCTGTGTAGTCACCCCACTGTCGCCCTGGAATGCCTTCAGACGCTGCGGGCATCTCATGTGTTAACATAAATGAATAAAAACAAACAAATGAAAATTTTCATTCATAAACTAGCCTTAACAAGACTCATTGCTTTACCGTTTCGCTGAATATAAAACGTAGAAAAAAGCGTAACGTGCTCGTCTGAGAGCGCGATACGGTATGACAGGTAACAGTTGTTAACGAGGCCAAATAAATACCCGCCCCCTGGTGGTATCTTTCAAGTTTAAAAGCACAATAATTGACAAAAACGCAAGGGAAAACAAACCCCGTGACATTCACGTTGTTTTGTGTTGTTCTGTAGCGCTATTTTCGAGTATTTTAGTATTAGAATACCCTCTAGCTCTTCATTGAACTTCTTTCAATATGGTGCTATTCAGCGACAACCAATTATAACGTTGCCTTTTTTATTTACTGAGTGCCGCTGTATTACTCTTATTTAATGCTGAAATGTGAGCTTGCATTTTGCAGATACCTCAACATCGACATGATGACCCAGTACATCACAGTGCCAGCTTGGATCTATTCGCTGGTGAGTCTAGTGGTTGACTTCGAAGTAATATGTTACGCTAATTGGCGTGATCATAACAAAGTCTCACGTTCTCTTGTGCGTTTGCTTAAGATAACTCGACAGTAAAAGCCACCGAGTCTAATATATGATACGTGATGTATTGTGGTGCAAGGGCCACTGTTGACCATAGATCACCAGGCCATAGGACTTCGGATGTGGGGACATAGGATGCAATAAACGGTAGTTTTTAGCGGCTGTATAAGAGCCAAAACTTGAGCGAACTAAACAAGCGCGTAAAACAAATTTATTAAAATTATCAGAGTGACATGTGGCATGCGTGAAGCAAATCGGACAATTAAAGTGCTAAACGGCCAATTAAGGGGCTAAAAGAAAAACGTACGTCGTTAGATCAACTACCTCTTCGAAACCCTTGAATCAAACAGCTAGGAAGCTGGTGCTTTTTTTGTTTATTGTAAATGCAGCAACCTCC
This sequence comes from Rhipicephalus annulatus, assembly GCA_013436015.1. NCBI lineage: Eukaryota > Metazoa > Arthropoda > Arachnida > Ixodida > Ixodidae > Rhipicephalus > Rhipicephalus annulatus. The sequence goes on along the minus strand of WOVY01009962.1, from coordinate 239,301 downwards.
TGTGAGGCTCCATGCTATGGAGTTGGGCAATATTCTTGCAGTCTTGTACATCTTAAAAAATTCTAAATCCAAATCGTGACTAAAAAATGTTGTTTCCTAGAAGCACTACTTATAGGGTAGTATTTTTTTTGGAAGCATTACTTATGGGGTAGTATTTTTTGTTGATCGAGTATGGTAGATGATTTCTTTTGCGCATAGTTTATTAACAAAGATTCGCCGCATGCGCACTTACTAAAAGCAGACTGCGGGCTTCTGTCTCTAATCAGAGCTCCCATTTTCTATAACTAGAGGCTCTCACTGGATATTTCCCCCTTTCCCAGGTTTCACGTTACTGGAGCTGAAAACTTTTCTCTACACGCCCTTTTGACCAATTTTTATCAGCGCTGCAGTGAGGCATTGCGACTTGCGCAGAGTACGTTACAAGTGAGCAGAACCTTCTTGTGGTACATACCCGTTTCTTGGGCCATAATTTTCATTGGAACTGTGGTGAAAGGCAGGATTTACAATAGGCTATGGCGCATACCTATCTGTGCTTACCACTAGCGTTGACACGGACTCTGGACGTGAAAGGCTCGACTGAGAATAGCTTCGCTTTAAATGACTTTTGATGTACGCGCAGAACAAAAGTATGTGTCATGCTCTTGGCTTATATTGTTTTATATGCGAAGCAGCTGTTTGACTGGCCTGTGTAACGCTGTTCTGTGCGTCCGCATCAACCACCTCGCCGCGGGTGTTGGAGCAGTGCCAAGTAGGTCAATTCGCAGTAGCGCGTTGACGTCACTCTCTCCCTCACCACGAGCAGCTGTCGGCCCCTCCTCTCACTCGCAACACACTTCTGTGTCGCTTCATTCTCTCCACCACCCGCAACGCTCGACCGCACGTCGAGCGGAATTACTTCTATTTATCAGCGCTGAAACTTGCACGAAACCCAACCCGCCTACCGTTTTCTTGCGTTTCAAACAAGCGTTAACTCAAATCGTTCCTCCAGCAACCACGTCGACGCCCGTTTCAGCTGGGTCAATGCTGTGCGCATTGGTGCTGCTTCGTATTCCATCAGGGTTATCTTCGGGGAGACGGTAATTTTTTTGTGAACGCTGTCGTATTTAATTACGACTATAGGAACTAGCCCACCAGTACCTTAACGCCTTAATACGAAAGCAGGAACGTAGTAAGTGCGACGTGAGAACTCAACACATTTCTCATAATTTCTCTCACAGAGAAAACCTCACAAGCAGTTTTCCCTCATATACTTTGTTTTCCTGCTCGTGTACAGAAAAACATTCTACAAAGGTTTGCGGGCACCGAGGTCATCGAACGTCGCAGTTCGGGCCGCGTCAGCGCCCGCACGGAGAGCGAGACCAGCGTAGTGGAGATGGACCTTCTCTCAAACTCCATCACTCAGGTGGGCGAAAAAAATTCATGGAGCTGTGACCTTTTTTGGGAAAATGGGAGAAAGTCACTTATTTCTTTCTGTGAATTTGTTTTCATTTTTTTTCCTTTTTTCTTTCTCTTCAATGTTACATCCTTCTGTCTTTTGTATTCTTTACTTTGTTTATTTCTTTTTGCTTCTTTCTTTTTTTTTTCTCCAACACAGTAGTTGATATTTGGTGCCTCGTTTCGCAAGGGCCATTTGATGGCAAGAGAGCGCCAGTTAATGGGACTAGAGACATAGACAATGATTCTGTTAAGTGGCTGTATTGGGGCCTTAAAATTCCTCGCGCTAAGGCGGGTAAAAACGTAAAAGCATTAAAATCATGACTATGGCGCAAAATGCGTGTAGTTTGAATGGATTATGAAAGTTTGTGATAACTAAGGTGTACATGTATGGCATTAGCACAAGGGTCTCGATCGTCGACGCCATTGCGTCCAAGGGCCGCGAGGCGAGTTCTTTGTTCTGTGTAGCCACTACAGCGGAGACCGCAGGTTGTGCTACGGAATGCCCGGGCATATGACATTAAAGCTACGGACGTCTCTCAAAAAAAGAAACAGCCAATAACAGTTTGTGTCAAAAGTTGTTCTCTACCGACGAATATTGCAGGGTGAAGTGGCATCTGTTGTCGGTTGGGTAATGAAAAGCGTTGTAATTTGAGCGTGTCTATGTCTTTTCACAGGATTAAAAGGTAAAGTACAGTGAGTGCTTCTCCACATCTGTCACACAAAGGTAGATCACCACCGTACAAAAAAAATGAATGCGTAGTGTGTGTAAGTCCTGTTCTTAACCTTGTAAGTATTATTAACAACACAGTAGTTATATGGTTTCACCTGAAAAAACCACATTTGCAGATACTTTGCGTATCCAGAGAGACACAAAGTTACACAGTAGCGATCGCTGTCAGCTGACCAAATAACTAACACTCATGTTACACAGGCAATGTAAGCGTGATTACGACCAACCACGGTTAGCGCCAACTACGGTTCGCGATGTTACACACTTACTATAAAGATGGAAACGCATACCGCGTTTATCGCGACAGAAAAATGCTACGTGCACTCACGGCATGCACTTATCGGTGTTGGGCGCGGTATTTTGTCGGTTTGCCTAACCATACTTTCGTGTGCCGTGTAACATCAGCGAACCACGGTAAACGGAACCGCGATTAACGTAACCGCGGTGTAAACTGCCTGTGCAACAAAGGTATAAGATTGAATAATTAACTGTTCAGTTAGTGCAACAAACGGATTTTACATCCCACAACCACGATGTCCTTATGAGGGACACACCTTATAGCACAGTAAGCGGGCGTCAACAACCACTTCACGTTTCTATAGAGTTACACTTTAAAAAATTCTTATAGCACTTAGATACCTCGAGATATCTCACTGCAAATTCTGATCGGAGTGTGCATGATTACGCATGCAAGACACTGGCGCAAGATTCCTCCCTGATGTGCAGCTGCAGTTGTGTGCGGCGTGTAATCTGACAGCGGGTCGAATGCATAGGCAAATGAGGTAACGATTACCATTTTGCTACCGGCTGGCGATAGCAACTGTCCGTCACATCAATGATGAATATAGCGCCGATTAGCTTCGCCATGAATGTTTTAGAGGGAAACCGCAACGAAACTTTGCAACGCGGGATATCTCGGGCCACCGGCATAATAGAGTAATTATTCCAAGTGTAACTTTGTAGAAACTCGACTGTCTCCACCTTTGCAATACAGACATGCCCGGCAGCTGCACTCAGTACAAGTTTTAATATGTAACCCTATAGCTATTCGGGTGTGTGGCAGCGATAATTAAACTGTTTTACTTTGTGTCCCTCTCGATGCTTAACTTATTTTCAAAGGCGAGTTTTCACAGTGAAACACATAGCGCTAATGACAACGTGGATACACGAAGGGAACACACACAGCACTCATGATGGTTGGTGTTGCTTATTGGTGCAAGGGCCATTTGAACACCTAACTTGGAACACTTTATTGTATGATTACTTCATCCAGTACACTGTTGTAAGCTTATCGCAGAGTGTGTTTTCTTCTTTTGTAACCGTCGTTATTTGCGCTGTTTTTCATCCCGCTTCGCCAACAAGCCGTAGTTCACATTATTGTGGTTTTCACATTCTTCCCAGAGTGGAACGTGAAGAATACCATAAAGCTTAACTTTGAACACTCGGTATATATCTGTAACAACGAATCAAAGGGGCTACATGGTGGAATGATCCCGATTTGACCAACTAGCGATATGCGAATGACAGTGGGCATTCGATGGGTAAACGGATAGAGGCTAAGTGTTACATGAGCGTAACAAGGCCTAAAAGTTAGCAAAAAGTGCACACAATGTGCACACAATGTGCACACAACGCAGTTTGAGCGAGTGAGGAATCAGCGAGAAACACTGAGAACAATAAGTCAGTTTTGCCTCAAGTACGAAGCGATGAATGAGACAGCAATCAATCGGCGTGATATAAAAAGAAAGAACAGCATAAAACTCGTTTGGCATGCGAGATGGCAAAACTCCACTAAACACGGCCGCAAAGAAATACGGCTGCTATATTGAGCGAGGCTACCTTCACGTTTTCTAAAGCTTCAGCGAAAACTGTGGAGTGAGAGTACATCACGCGCAAGTTTACGTTTCGTCTGCTAATTTCTGTCATAATACAGTCCGCCCGATCACGCCGTATTAGGTACCTAAAATACAGTAGAGTTTTTGCATTTCGCCCCTAATTGAAGTGTGACGGCTGTGGCGGAATGCGAACCCATGTCTTTGTACTAAGCATCTTGACGCTACAGTCCCTAAAGCAGTCCACCACTTTGGCATCATTAAAGCCCCATAGATTCGGCAAGAAGCTTCGTCATGCGTCACGCGATCATGTCACAGGCCTTGGGCGCCTCATCAAAACGTGAAAAGTGACCTTCGTTGCCAAAACAAGTTATGATAAAAATCATGCGATTAAGTCACCTTAAGAAGTCGTCATGACGCCACGGGTCGCCGAAATCGAGATGTCATCCTAATGTCACAAGATGTCACACCATCCGACTTCCCACAAGGACGTCATCGCACGATATCATCGCTGGGCCAAAGGTGGGCCGTTGCCGGAGGAACTGGAAACCACGCGAGGCATAGATTCCAGTGCCTCTGTTCCCGGAGGAAGGGCTACATACACCCCGTATAGGTTGCCGAAAATCTGCGGAGGAAGAGAGGAGTCAATGCATTTGACTGAGAAAAAAAGAGAAAGAAGAACATGACTGGCGTATTCTTTGGGTAAACGCATAAGGCAGAAAAGTCTCAAACTCGCCTCAGCCTGCGGGCGGCAGTCAGGCAACTTAGTCCAGCAAGGGCCGGCTCGTATAAGAAATAAGTTAAGAGGGGGCGGGAGGGGGGGACATTTTTATTATTTTTTTGCACGGGCGATTTTTGAAGAGATATGGCATCAGCATTCCAACACCATGTTGAAAGCGACTGTCAAAGTTACTAGATTCCGGACACCTATTTCGAAATGCGATTTTTTTTTCGTTCACGTTTATCTTTTCGACATTTTGTGACCACAAGAGATATCTCACGAAAACAATCTTTTAAAGCAGTCATGCCTGTTTAGCTCACTAACATACCTATTCAGAAAAAGTAATGGGACAAAGGCAGCCATATGAGGGCCGCGGGACACAAGCTAGAGGTTTGCGCGTCACACGTGGCCCGTGAGTCACGCGTTGAAATTCCTCGGAAAAGCGTACCATGTGACGTTTCCTTTTCAGGGTTGGTACCACGTGCTCGTGGGCCTGGTGGCCGTGGGCTTTGTCTTCCTGCTCGGAGGACTGGCGTTCTTCACCCAGTACAAGATGAATGACGTCATCATGTCTGTCGTGGTCAGCGTCCAGGGCTTGTACGTCCTGCTGTACGCTCTGGAGATACTCCTCGTGGTGAGTGCATGTGTCACCTCACCCTTTTAGCAAAGCACTTGTACAAACCTAGGTCTCCGTAAAACCCAGAGAGATAACGATGTCAGGAGTAACCTGAAAAGTGACAGTACAGCGGCTAACGCAAACACGGCAGGAATGTTCATAAAGCGAGCTTTCGTAGTTATAACTAGTCCAAGTCATGAGACGCCGGTAGTTTCGAATTTGCAACCATAGAGACGCCTACAATAGTGACAATCACTTTACTACTGACTTTATCTGACGATATTTTACTGACTAGTCGTTGTTCAAAAGCAAATGTCAAAGAGACGCTGTTCCGCATCTTTACATGCTTTTCTATCCTGTGTATGTCTCAAGTAAGTGGCAGACACTTGACAACTACAAACAAGCCCAAACGCAAACCCTTCTAGATGTCGTAATTTACAGCATTTAATATGGGACGATGACGCTGGTGAGACCACTCTTCGACTGTCGTGTATGTTGATAGCTTGCATTGTGCACGTTAGCTTACTAGGGAAATTTTACAATATAGTTGATAGCCAGAAATCCGTCGTCTGTTTTTTATTCGACAAATCTTGACCCTAATGTTTTGCAGGTTTAGCATGCGAAAGAGAGAAATGCAGGGCAGTCAAGCTAGACTAGCTGTGCATTGACTCATCACCTGCGCTCGTAACTAAACGTGGAACTGTTTGCATGCTTATATAAAACTCACTTACGCATGGTTTCTTTCAGGAATGACGTGTCGAACAAAATACAGACGCTAAGTGGGCCTGCTAAGATATTCCGCCCTATTTGAGGTTGCGAGGAAAAGAGGGGGGGGGGGGGACAAGGCGGGTGCGTCAGGCACATCGTACGCAAAACTATAACTTGCTTTCTCCAGCTTCTTTAGCCATTGGGTCTCTGAACTCTTGCGTTGTTTCGTACTGTCCACCGCTCTCTTTCATTCTCAAGCCTTTCGCAATAAGAGTACGGAAAAACGCAGGTTCTTGCCTCCTTTGAACCTTCTGATAACATTACCAGGTGTACACTTATAGAAACTCTAGAACGAATTACAAGTGGCAGACTCACTCGCATTATGTTTTCTCTTTCCTTCTGACAGGTGTACTCAATGGGCATGTTCAGGATGGGCCGAGATGTTTGGCGCCAGCTAGACCTGATAATCTTCGTCCTCGTGGTGTCCGAATTCGTGCTGACCAGCTTCGTCTCAATAAGTATGGACGAAAAGCAGAACAAGTGGTACGCCATCTTCCTTCAGTGCAGCTTCATACTGCTGGTTGCCTGCCGCACGGTGAAGACGCTGCAGAAGAGAGCAGTGAGAATCTATTCTTCTGATGGTTCTTTTAACTCTTTGTAGGAACTGTGGCACAGATGTCGTGTGAAACACCCCAAATAAACATGGTTGAAATGGGCACTGTTCTTATTGGTGGTGCACCATGTAACAAAATAAATGCGAGGAGGCTATTTTAAGCCTTTGCTGTGCTGCCTGTGGGCCAGACAACAAAGTGCATTTCACACGCGTCTTGATTAATGCTCGCTATTCGACCAGTTGCCGAAATTGCCACCTTGAAAACATTGCTTCACCATGACTGAAGTGTCCCATTTCACTCGTTCTCTCAACAGAGCCTAGCGATTAACTTGCAACATGAATAGTTTTGCTGCGACGATTATCAAGTGTTTTTCAACGAATCATTTTTGTGCTTGATTTTCACTGATGGCGTTTGCGCGGCAAGCTGCGATAAAAATCAATGGTGGATGAAATCATACTCATTCTTTTCACCTGACTCTTAGCTCTCCGACAAATATGGCTGAACGTCCCAGTATTCTGGTAACCTACCTCAAACGTTTATATGGGTTCCACGTATCCAATAACCTCGTATGAACACATACGAAGGGTGTTTTCTCGTATGTTCATTGACGAAACTACAAAAGCGCTCTTTCTCTCTATTGTTTTCTTTTCCTCTGGTCCTTGCACTGCCCTTTTTAAATGATTATAATCGGCGACCATTGCATATGTCATATGCCTCATATGACATATACTTCCACAAACCTGGCGTGACATCAGCGGATCGAGTTAGCCTTGTAATTTAGCCATAAAATACGTCAACTTTTTAGTGGTGGAAAGACTCATGATAAATTCACCTTTTAATATAGTCGGCGTACATAAAATGTAGGATGACGAATTTTGTGACCGGGATAGTCTTCAAAAAAAATGAAGAAAACTCATCCAGTGGTATCGAATGGGCTAATGGTTCATGACCTTATCGTCCGCCCCAGGTCCTGTTTGTGTGGCTGTGGGACCTGATGGACGGGGTGCTGAACCGGAAGCTGTTCTACGCGTACGACGTCAGCTGGGCCTATATCACCGCCGAAGACGAAGCCATGGCCAAGGCGGGCCGCTTCGTCAAGAACGCCCAGCTTGCCAACAAGATTCGGGACCAATGCGGGCGGAACAAACTTCAGGTGCGAACGCCCACCCACGTGCAATGTGAATCAGTCGCCAAACCTTTCAAAATTCACGTCGAAGGAACAAAGCCAAAAAAATAGTATCATTTAAAATGGCGGCCTTCAAGGGGGGCGGGGGGTCAGCATTGATCAGTACATCCGGTCCACATCCTGACCAAGGGGTCGCAAAACGCTCACGTACTTGCTTTAGTGGATAGTCTTTTTAAGTCCATCAGTGTGCGTCTGTAGTGTTATTCATCATGCAAGGGTCATCGTACAGCTAAAAGCTTGTTTAGGTATGAAAAATGTTTTTTTTTTCATACTACTTTGTGGGCCTTTAAGTAACTTCATGGGGATCAGCAAACGGTAAGAAGGTGCAAGAGGGGCCCTTGCCCACCTCGGGCCATGCCAGCATTTGGACCCTCAATAAAAAAAAAACTCTGCCGACACCCATGAGTAATTTCACTACATTAAAAATTCGGTGTTTCTGTAAAATATAGAGATGTCATGGCAAGAAAGATAACGGTCACGTTGTATTTTTACTCTACGAAATCTGCCAAATCTGTCATACTGCTGTGTCACATATGCATCGTCTACGCAAAGGGTAGATGTGTAATTCCACGATAGATATGTATGCTGTTAGAACAGCTCCAACCTTGCCGATTTAATTTCCCAGCGGTGAATTTGTGAGCGGCTTTGTTTTGTCAAAATTATTACAATACAGAAGTAATCACTTCCATATTGGGTTTCCATGTTGATGATGGTGGTAGATTTTAATGGCGCAAGGGAAACTCAGGCAGAGCGCCAAACAGAGGGTTTTTTGCAGGTTCAATTATAAAAAAATCACAGGGTGGCAAGAATATAAGAGTGGGGCATAGGGATTAAACTTAAGTGTAATGGCTCTTTGGGATGAGTTTAAAACGGTCTAAACCTATGGGTTTAAAAAAGTCATGCAGTGGCGGCAGTGGTCCTTGTCAGGACAAGGAGTGCGTGCTGCATGACATTTGGTAAAGAAGTCTCAGCGGTTCTTTCAGGATTGAGAGCGGGCTGAGATTAGTGAGAATATAATTAAGTGCAAGAATCCAACATCAGCTAAGAAACCATATCGAGTTTCCAACAACCCGTCATTTGTGATATAAAACTAGAGTACTTGTTGTAATGCCTAAATAAATGGATGAGTATGTTCTGTGCATTGAATTCAAGCGTGTATGTTTGTATCTAGCAGACATGCACAAGTAAAAGAGAAAGAATTTCTATTGTTCTCCCAAATCACAACGACACTCTCCCTACTGTATGCTATGTGCATTTATGTCAGCGACTGCTAAATATGGTTCAGGAAGCTCTTCAATTAGGTTTATAAATTAAGTTTTAGCACGTCTGTAGCTGGGGTGTATGTATAATGAGACGACAGTGGTGAGCTCTTCAAAAAGCACCGCTTCAATAGCGACTGCTTCCAAAGGTGTTCTCAGATTGAAACGCCAGCAGCCGACACTACAATCGACAATGGTTGCCACACCACTGGAAGAAGCGACTGCATCGTCGCAATCTCCGCAAAATATGGCATATTGTCTGAGGAAGTTAGTGTGTGTAGCTTTACGATGCTCTTTTTTTAACGCTCAGCACTTTCCGGCTAAATGTACGCAGGAGCAGTGTTACGTCTTATAATATGCAAAAGACCTCTCAAGTTCTACTGCTGTACCTGGGTAGCCATATTGATTGGAAAGTGAAGGCTGTGTGTTACAGAAACTTCAGGTTACGGAGCTTTATGCAGGCCTCATAATAGGAGCTTTTCTTTTTTGAATTAGTCCTTAGAGTCGCGCCGCTCCTTCGGCGCATACCATGCCACCTGGACAAGAGTTGTGTTCAAGACCTCAACAGAGGCGTTCGGCACCCGCTCTATGGAGTGGTGTGATCGGCGGGATAGCCTTCCTTCTTAAGACGAGGCACTCTGACCCACCTTATGTGGGTCAGAGTGGCGGTCAGAGTGGGGCACAAATGGCGGTGCAGCACTTGTTGCTGCTGCCACTGTGGCAGCAGCAACCATTGCGCCACTATGCTCACTGCGCGCAAGCATGGCAGCTGCCGCCAGCCGCTGTGACGGTGCTCCGTTACAGTTACATCGGCAAAGAAGTTTTAGGCATGTGGGTCATACACCTCCATGCCTCTTTGAAGGGTATATTTTTTTAGCTTTGGTGGTAAAAATTTCCTTTTTCATTTTGCCGTGAGGGGCAGGGCCGCGATTATGCGGCATGCTCCCCGTCACAGTTCACACAATGAGACGTATTTGAGCAAGTTCGACTCGAGTTGTGATCTCATGAGAGCTTCCACTGTAAAAAGGCGACTTCCGATTTTCCCGGAGTGAGTCTGCCCATGAGTACTGTCCACGTGAAGCTGTGAGCGACGTTGTGTATTGCCTCTGCCCGGGGAGCCTTAAAGGTGCAGCCCCCCGGATCCCCTTTTCCCGTACACGGCTTAACCACGCACGGTTAGGCTTGGGAAGAGATCAAAATCCGCCCGTTAGCTCGGTTTCGTGGTGTCACAACACACCGAAAGCCACATCGCGCAGACTCCCCTGCGAGGCAGGCCTGCACATGACGTTCTTCGTGCAATATGTGTATTTTTTTCATCTTTCTTAATACGTGTATGCAAGAGCTACACAGGCACAACTGGACACGAGCTTTTTTTTGGCAGGGAACCTATTCATTCTGTTACACTATATAAAACATCACCTGAGAAGAAATGCTTGACATTGCACAGTTACCGTTGATATTTAGGTGAGATGAGGGGTATTCTATGGCGCAAGCGCCAATTGATGGTCAAAGAGCGCCATTTCAGCAGGCTAGAGATATGAACAATCATTTGATTCGTGGCTGTAAAGGGGCCTTAAAGTTCTTCGCGCTAACGAGGGTAAAAACATAGAGGTATTAAAATCATGGCAGTGGCGTGAAATATGCGCAGTGTAAGTGGATGGCATAATATGTAAGGCTGACTCGAACTTTTGCTGAGGGGGGGGGGATACTTTTCAATAATATTCACTGTACAATACTATTGGGAGACTAGATTTTGTGACTTCCTCCTGCTCTCTGATGAGAGTTTGACCTCTGCATTATGCTGACCTTTCCTTTCTTTATGGGCCGGGGGCGCAGACGCTGAAAAACGTTATCGACATCCAGCAAAAGTACCCCAACATCGAAGTCGCCACAAAGACGCGTCAGGCGGCACGCAAGACGCTGAACAAGGCACTGGACGCTCTGCACGACCTGCACGACGGTGGCCTACTGGACGACAAGCAGTTCGGCATGCTTTACGAGGTGACGTTTCCGTGACAATTATAACAAGGCGAAATCAATGATGTTTGCTAACGCAATGTGCCATTACGTCTCACGTGAAATCGTCATCACTCCCTATGTGTAACCAGTGCTGGAGTTTTCGCAGACATGGGGCGCCAAACTGTCGAGTGCGGTCGAAAACATTCCGGCACACAACAAATACTAACGTGAACAGCAGTGTCCCTATCGTTCCTTTTGTGTTTGTCGTCGTGCGCCGTTTCATAAGTATTCATGAACCATTGCGCCAGGCGCAATGACTAGACGAGGAAAAAGAAGCTTCGAGACCGACGTTACTGTTGTATTCGCGAATGCCACAACCACACCAAGTTTTGAATAACAGAAAAAAAATAATACAGAGCATGCACAGTTGACTCCCTCCCGCATATAGATTTATACCAATGCACGAGGGTTGGTGCTCTAGAAAACATCAAAAGTCTTTTAATTAAAGCTTGCCTTGAAAACGTTCAAGAAAGCACATGAAAACTTACGTTGCACAACCGTCGTGCCGTATATTGTACAGACCGTATTTTTATTCGATTCTAACACGACGACGATTGTAACGCGAGGGGTGACATTTCAATACGTACAATAAGAAAAGATCGGTACTCGGTACCCGAGGGTCAACATAAGTAGGAAAAAATCTGCAGAAAAAAAAGAAACCTTGCGTAACATTTCAGTAAATATGGTATTATGTCACGTGCATTAGACTGTCACGTGCGCAGTTCCAGACTAGTTGCAAGAAGATGACTGCTTAAAAATGTTGCATTACTGACGACACTCCGTTTCAAGTGCGGAACCACCACCAAGTCAATTACCACCAATTTGTTCAAACGCATTCTTTTTTTTTAAGTGTAAGGCTTAGACGAAAATCGACCACTGGATTGAAAATGGTCCGCAGACGACGGTGAGTCGACTTCGCTAAAGCATGACCACTGCGATATGTTTGCATTTTCGCTAACAACACTAATCTCCGCTTTACTCTGGTCTTTCATCAGAAGGCTGTCTTAGACATTCATTTCAAGATTCATTCAAGAAGAGCATTTTGTGAATTAACGCTAGCAGTTGAAAACCGCATAGAGGAGCACGTGGCTAAACAGCTTCTGTAATATATAGTGCAAAAGCTGCGACTACCAACTACGTAAATGTGATGTTCCCGCTCAAAACGGCTGTAACTGGGCCAAATGCTACCTCAGTGCTGCCTGAGAAATGAATAATTTTACGTCAAAGTGTGCACATAATGAGCAACCTGCACGCTACGACGAGCTTCGAAGCGCTATTCGAACACACTTACCTGCTAGTTTACGCCGTACAATGCTTGGCACTGCGTCAAAAGGTCGCACTGTTTCTTCCGTGTCCCAGACGTACTTGGCATCGGACAGCGTCCATCCTTTCGACAAAACATTCTCGCGAGGGTATTCGATCGCGCACAGCGCATCGTTGAAACAGTAGCAGAGAATAATACGCTGGCATCGTTGCTGGCCCACTGCGTCGCACTTTTCAGCGAGGTGTCCTATTCTTCACTGGTCTTGCGTGTTCCAAAGTACAGGTTACAACACGACGCACATCAGGCAAGGCTGGAGGCAGCCATGGCATTCACCTTGCGTTTCAGCGTGCGTGACGTGTACGAGAGTCGTTAAAACGTTCCCGTAGTACACCTCGTGGCGGATTCATAGGTGGTTGTCAGACAGCTTGCATGGGCAGTGCATCGTGTAAATTTTAGGCGTGCATGGTAAAAGTGTAGGCGCACCACCTGGGCACCACTGGATTCTCATATAGTTCGTCTCCATGACGTCAAAAGTCGTCAAAATCTTAAACGTCAACATCACTTCTTTACAATACCATACAAGCTGACGTCATATAAAGTCGCATTGTTGCTTGGTCAAAGGCGTAGAGTTTTCTGAAATTAAGTAGAGAGAACTCCAGTTAACCTCATAATCAGGTCGTACCAACACACACAATGCTACAGTCTTCTACGCCCTCATAAAGATAAGCATTGTTTTCATCGACATTTCCTTTTCGACAAACGTCCATCGCTTTGTCTTCATGTGTTCGCGAACTTCGCTCGTTTGGATAATGCCAGTAACCAACTCGAGAAGCTTGCGCAAGGGAAGTACGTGTCTAAAAATGCTGATCTTCAAAAATATAAAGGCAGTTGAGTTCGCCGCAAGTCTGATACGACGTGTCTCAAAGCGGCCCTGTCAATAGGAAGTGTCATTCTTTTATGCAATATCGCCTCATTTGTCTTGCCTTGGCGATCACTCACAGGACCTGACGTGGATGATCCACCGTGTGGACGGCATGCCGACCAACATCATCGTTGGAGACACGGCACACTGCATCCTGCTTAGCATTCCTTGGCTGCCCAGGGAAGAGGTCACCAAGTTGCTCAAGGTACTTCTCGTTGAGGTGGTCGTTATTGCTTGAATGTCTGTAAAAATATGTCTGCAAGGAATTAACCTATATATCGTATCTGTGCGAAAAAAACGTTTATAACTAATTGGTGCCTACATTGATCATATGCTAAATCTTCTTGGAAATCTAGCATTATGTGCGATGCCTTGATTCTATGTTCATAACGCGATGGAATGAATTAAACGTGAAACCAAGGCATTGCATATGATACGATATTTCAAAGACTTTGCATACGGGCCATGTAGCCGCCAATTCGTTACAAACGTGTTGTTGATGACGATGATGTTTGATGTTTTGTGGCGCAAGGGTCATTTCACTGCCAAAGAGCGCCAGTTCCTTTTACTAAAAATATGGACAATGATTGTGATAAGCGGCTGTAAAAGGGCCATAAAATTCCTCGCGGTAAGGTGGGTAAAAACATACACGTAATAAAATCATGACCATGCCGTGAAAGGTGTGTGTGGTGTGAATAGATGACAAAAGTTGCTGATAATAAAAAAACGATAGTGGACGTGTATGGCATTAGCACCAGTGCCTCACTCGTTCATACCCTTGCGTCCAAGGGCCATGAGGCAAGTGCTTTGTTGTGTCATTTCCTGATCTTGTCCTCGTCAATGATGATATCGCTGAGCAGCATGCATCTCAGGAATGCTGCTTCGTCTCTCTGGGTGCCGGCGGAAGATCTAACCGCCTCGACAAATTGCGACACAGCCTTCGTGTCCAGCATAGCCGGGAACTCAAAAAAACCGGCTGGCTTGAAAGTCCCCGATTGGCTTGCTGAACACGTCAGCCATGGCGCGGTATCTGTCGGTGGTCTCCGTCTCCTTGCGGCCATGACAGCACCATCGGTTATGAGTGGGTCCGCCCAGCTCCAGGGAGTGATATCGCTGGGTGTCTTGGCCACGGTCTGATACAGCATCTGGTCAAGACATGGGGGACCCCCAAAATTCATGTCCATTACTTGTGGGAGATGATGATGATGATATATGTTGTTTAATGGCGCAAGGGCCATTGATGGCCAAAGAGCGCCAGGAAATGATTTCGGATGAGAGCAATGGTTATGGTAAATGGCTGTAAAAGGGCCTAAGATTCTGCGCTCTAAAGGTACGTAAGACATATTTGATTAAAATCATGAAAGTGAAGTGAAGCATGCCTGGTGAGAATGAGTCTTAAGTTATCATGACATGATAAAATAGGAGTGTTATAATAGCACCGATACCTCGCCAGCGGCCTTGGTCCCAAGGGCTGGGAGACAGGTGCTCTTTTTGGATGTAGCATCCGCAGCAGCAGCCTCTTTTCAGAGGCCGTGCTACCGATCACTTGAGCAGGTAGATAACATGGAAACTATTTACTTCCTTTTAGAATGCATTCAATGCATTATATTTAAAAAGAGGTTCGCGACCAATAAACATAGCTGGGTGAAGGCGTATGTGTTCCTTGTACGCTAGGGGAAAGTGTTTCTTCCTGTAAGCCTCTAGCTCAGAGCATTCAAGGAGTATGTGGGGTACGGTAAGTGGACGGCCACATCTGTGACAGCTGGGTGGGTCACCCCCGAACAAAAGGTGTGTGTGCGTGCTGTGTGTGTGTCCTATTCTAAGCCGACAGAGACTGACCTCACTTATGGGAGACTCTGCTCGCAATATGCCCGGGCAATCTGCAGTGAAAGGGACTGGTTTCCATCTACTCGTTCCTCATTTTGTGACATCTTTCGTATTGAGGGTGTAAGATTTTATGTAGACTCCACCCACGCTCCACAACTGGCCAGGCGAAGGCTCCAGAACCGTACTTTTAGACCCCGAAAATAATTTTCTAAGGCAAAAAAATAATTTTGCCCACAATTCTCCTAATTGAGAGGTGCGCCTGTCACCTCTCCGCCGAGATACGCTATATAAGGTAATTCGTTCCAGAGACTTTTTTTAGCGACATTCGGGTAATGACGACAGCCCCGTACTAACGAGAGTCCGATACGTTATCCGAGTCAGTTATTCATAGTAACTTATCGGAGTCACAAGCCTCACAACAGGCTCTCAGATGTTTATATGTTACTGCGTTGCCTTTCACATTGCAGTCGTTTTTCGTGACCCAAAAGAAAGGCAATGTGCTCTCCTTTGTGGGCCACGAGCACGAGCGGGTTTCAATCATCTGCTCCGGAATCGTGAAGGTAAGTTATGAAAGGGTGCAGGAATATTGAAAATGTACTGCCGACTTTGAAACGTAAAGCTTCGCTTCAATTACAACCTTTAAAAAATAGAAATTGCTGTGTCAACAGTAATTGCAAGGTTAAAAATGTCACATATTCCGCTTTCTTGGGGTGGGGAAAAAATATCCAATGATAAATATCATTTGCAACCACTGCAGTGTTGACGGTAAAGTTTACGCTGATAAAGTTAGTAGTCATCATTAGATGTGATACACGTGATAGGTACACTTATCAGTACACGTAATACACATGATAGGTACAGTACCAGACTATCTGTGAACACATCACTTGTAATTCGCTCTTAACACGCTGTTTCAGCCCTTTGTGCTGTGTACTCGCTTAGCTCAGCTATCAAAACCGACCAGGTACGATTTCGTAGGATGTAAAAAGCTAGGCAGCAGAAAAGCGGATACAGTCAGTCAAGAAGGGAGCGCGACACCTCATTAAATGAACTCACGGAATCGAAGATAGTGCTAGTTAGCAAGGATTCATATGTTGGAATGTGTATCGCCCACAGAAAGAAACCATGTACGAAAAAAGGGCACGTGATATTCACTGTGCGAGTGCATGACATCGCATGTCGCCTGCACTTCGTCCCATTTCTTTTTTTGTGTGCGTTTGATCACAGCAAAGTCCCAAGTTCAATGAACATTCGTGCAGTTAGTAGGCTCTTACTTTCATGAAAACATAGGAATGGGTATGTAAGTCTACTCACTTTTGCAAAAAAATTAGATACAAACAGCAAAGAAACGCAGAAATATATGTAATTGTAACAATACTGTAGTCAAAACATTAAGTAGCTACTCTCCTCTCGGACGAGTCATTATGTGTATAATGTAACTTCATACACGGGCTTCCATGGCGCGCTTGTAGTTAGTACTAATATTCACGCCAACACAAGGTAATAAACAGCCAAGAGCTAATTACTATTTCGACAGAAAATAACAACAGCTGGGTTTGCGCAATTTTGCGACCTCGACACATAACGGAGATAGCGAGCATTCATAGTATACGGCTAACATTTTCTAGCGTCCACGCTCTCCTGCATCTGCACATAATTTGTAAATCTGACTAAATTACACGTTTTCTTCTTTATGCTACCGCCTTTTAATAATTGCAGTTATCATTGCGAATTCCACGGGCTGCGTAGCTCTAAATTGATATTCCAGGGCCAACTTCATGCCTGGAATTATTTCCGTCAAACATTATCCAACAGTGTGTTTTATTGTCCTGGAGTCTTGACCTTTAATGTTTGATTTTATGAAACTGCCTAACAAAGAGTTTCCATCTGTGAGCTTTAAATAGCTACTTTTAAATGAATCCACAGCGAAATTATCTAAAATGCAACTTTAATGCATACTTCTGTGTATGCCGCGAATTCTCATGCCACAGAAGCCAGGACCTTGCAAAAAAAATGTACTTCATAACTAAGCAACATGTCGTGTACGACTTCTTGGATGCATACACGCCAAAAATAAATGACATTATTGATGTTAGAGCTTGCGTCATCTTGGCGAGAAGAAAACGATGAAGTTGAAGGTGTTGCATGCGCTTCGCGCTCACCGCCATCAGCTACAAAATCGGCTACATGTAGCTAAATTGTAGCTACATCAGCCACATCAGCTACAATTGGTTCTAGCATATACCTTAGGCGAGATGACGATAGATTTTTCATGCTTAAATCTACATTCCCCATGAGTACTTGACACACAATAATATATATAGGCAGCGCGAAGTTTTATGTCTTAATTGTTCAAAGCTTTCGCGAATTCGCGACACTCAGCAGTAAGGGGTTGATCAATTTACGACTCTCGCGCGTCTTCACCACCGCTCCTAATGTACTGTATTGTTTCTTAAGCCCTCTTGTTTTGAATCCGCCTTTGCCAGGTATACGGCAAAGGAACGCGACAAAGTACAGACACAGAGGGACGCCTGCAGAACGCAGACTCAAACCAGTACTTCTTCAGCGAAGGCGACTTCAAGGACTATTTGGTATCGCCAGATTGCATAGGCCTCATCGGCTTCCTCTCCGCAATGCCATCGGTATGCCAGGCAGTCTGCGAGACCGACGTCGAAGTGAGTGCGAGGAATAGCAAAGCAGTTTCAAGGGACCGAAGCGTTCCATGTGGTTGCCTTAAAAGGGACCATAGAATAAAAGGGACAAAAACGCTGTCGAGTGGTGTTTGACAAGGACTATGTCAGTATTTGTGTGTTGGGGGAGGGGCGATAGGGTTCAACAAATTTTTTGTATTATGTATGCTCCAGCGGGCGTTTGTATGTTGTGTGTATATATGACAATGATATATAGTATATTGGCGCAAAGGCCATATGCTGGCCAAAGATAGCGGCAGTATACACGCAATCAATGTTGCCAAATTTCGAGGGAAAGCTCCTACAACACCCCTCCCCTTCATCTACACGGTGATTATATCATCATCGTGTAAGACGGGCGAAATTAATGCTGCGAATGCGCCTGAATTATCGTAGTGAAGTTGGACCCTCGTCAGGTGTATTGACACACCTTTAGTCCTATTTACTGGGCATGCAGCTTTCGCTATGCACAGATGTAACGCTTTTCTTATCTTGATTAATTTTTTTGGCACAACATGATTAATATGGGCATGGGTATAACGTCCCAAAATCACCATATGAGTAGGAGAGACGCTGTAGCGGTGGGCTCCGGAGAGTTCGACCACGTGAGGTTTTTAAACGTGCACCCAAATCTGAGCATACGAGCCTACAGCATTTTCGCCTGCAGCCGCCGCAACCGGGATTCGATCTCGCGACCGGGTCAGCAGCCGAGTATCTTAGCCACTTGACTACAGCGGCGGGGCCATTGGTGAAACATGTATGAGGCATTTGCTGTGCAGCCTGTGATGTTTGCTGCTACTGAGGATGATGACTTCTCAAACCTTGTATCGACCATTCGCAGCTGTGCAGCATACCGATGGAAGTGATGGAGCGCATCACTGAGCAGCACCCCGACCCACCGACAGTAATCTACCGCATGTGGTTCTCTGTGGCGGTGCGCGTTGCCCTCGGCGTCCTCATCAACCACAAACGATACCAGGTGTGCAGTCCTCTAGAACAGCGTCAGCTATTTAAGAAGAAAATGACCATCGCTGTAACACGAGAAGTGACTTCATTGCGTTCAGAAGCACAATATAGACACATGAATATTTGATTGTAACGCGAGGGTCACGTATAAAAAACCTAAAAAGGTGCGTGTTGCGTTAGCGTAAACATCGCGATTCTCTTGGTTAATTCGGTCATTCCAGCGACGCCGGCGGCGTCATGTAGCCATGCTCTGAAGCTGTCACACGGTGATCAAACTGCAACGCTCTTTGGTATCTCAGCAGTCACGAACCAACGAACGCATCTTCACGCTCTGCGACGCTGACGTAAACGCTTGCGACATCACCATCCGCCATTTCGACCTTCCCCTGCGCCGCCTATAGTCGCTGGAATGATCGAATAGACCGATTTAGTTGCGCATTCGCAGCAGCCGTACGAACGCAGCCAGCCAGCCATTCCCAACGGAAGGCAGCGTCCGTACGGCAGCTCCGGACGAGCAGCTAAATATGTCCAAAGCTTCGGCTACATTGTCGTGACAGGACTGGACGCACGACAAACTGAAGCAGTTCCTGGAAGGCGGCATCATGCCGAACTTGTACTACGCCATCGAGTTCTCCCTGGACGAGGCCGTGCAGGACGTCATCTTGATTCAGGGCTGCGTCGTGTCAGCCGAAGGACACCGCTACTTCGGGCCCTGCTACTTGCCGCAGGCGCTGCGGCAGATGAAGCTGCCGGTAGGTCTGAGTGAGTGAGTGAACAAGTGAGTGAGGAAGGGAGTGAATCAGCGGTCGAGTGTGTAAATGTACAAAGCGAGTGAGTGAAAGGGTGGGCGTGTGAAAGTTGAGTGAGTGGGCGAAGAAATGTGAACCGGAGAGCAGTTAGCTGAATGAATGGGTAAAAATAATTTCTTTCATAATAGAGTATAACTGTTAGGAGCGCTTGGGCATAGTGTAATATAACGTTTTGCATATTTTCTTTATTTCTGTATGTGCTCGTGTTACTGATACTCAAGCGAAAAAGTAATAAACAAAGCTTAAATAAACAACGCTGGCCGATTTGGCAACCTTCAGAAAAACAATCTGAATTTCAATAGTCCGAAATGAAGAAGGGAATGCCTGTGCGAACATACCAAAATGGAGGAAAACGAACCTTATATGCAAGCGCTGTCGTGTGCACCAGATCCTGCTGGTACGCTCTTCCTCCATAATTAACCAACTTTGCCGAAAGAAACTTTAAATGAAGTTACTAAACAACATGTGTCGTACAGCAGGCTTTCTTACGACGTTCAAGGGGTGTCATTTATACTTCCACTGTGCTGTAGCCTGACGACGTTAGCCTGCAAGCTTTGCATCCTGACGTGACCTGATACACAGGGCTCGCCAAACTCGCGTCCTCGGCCGGTGATGCTGATCACGACCCTGATGCGATACCACCTGCCCCCGGAGCTCGACTGGTACCACCAGCCGCTGCGCCACTACGACTACATGCCGCGGACCAGAACCGACGAGGAGTACGCGCACTGGTAAGCCTAATTTGCTACATTCAAGCACAACTTTACACCATGCATGCCTTAAGCATGTAAGTATTATTCAATAACATTAAGAGCTCGTGTCGCAGAAATTCCAGCGTCATCAATCGCGGTGTCGGCGGTTGTGAGCGAAAAAATCGCAGCACATCCACAAAGTGAATGATGAGGAGCGGTCGAAGCTCCGGAAGTACATCGGTAAATCGTGAAAACTTTCCCAGTTGATCGTAATGTGACGACGTCATGAGCACTTTGTGCGCGTTTCACCACCGCTTCGTGGGCTCTCAGCTCAGAATCCTCTTTCCGACGCTTCCGTGCATCTTCGGCATCAACTTTCACTGCAGCGTGTGCTGCAGCCGCTTTCGGATCCCACCGCTTCATCGATCATAGTCGAAGCATACGCACTGCCGGTGAAAGAAGAGATGCTCCAAAAGCGAACGCATCTTATAGTGGCGCCTCTAGCGGTCTTTTATCACACTACAGCACGCATCGGAGTGGAGTGGGCGCCGCAGCACCATCTAGTGAGCAAGTCGAGTACTACTGTGAGCGCCACAGCGTGATCCCCATAGCGGTGGCTATGGCACATGACTAAAAAATAAAAAAAGATCAGTAGGGTCGAGAGCTGGGCTAGTTGGTGAGACATCATTTAACCATATGGTGTAGTAGCGCAATTTTCACGGGGCCGAAGAGGACAAGAACACATAGCGAGTGTCGTGAGGTAGCGAGTGTCGTGTGTTCTTGTCCTCTTCGTCCCCGTGAAAATTGCGCTACTACACCATATGGTTAAATAAAAAAGATGATGCAAATGAAATAAGGATTAGAATATTCAGGGTATGAGTGGGGACGAAACGCGAGTCGTTCGCTGGCAAGCGGGTGTTCAACCACACAGCCACGCCTATGCTAGGGAATACATTGAAAATAACTTATTCTTATATGAAATGCAACGAAAGTAACTTCCATGCTTTTCAAATACACGCGCCCTGTATACCTGTTTCACAATACAACATGAACCATTGCTGTAATATTGCGTGTTACAAGCGTACATTGCCATCGGGCATCAGAACATGGGATTATCATAATAGCTTCATAGTTTAAAGCCAGTCATACTACAAAAAGGCACAAACGCCAATACACCCTTAAGGCAACGTAGTGGGTGCACAGGAAGATTAAAAAGATTTCATGCACTAAGTGGTTGAGGTACGCACTAGGAACAGAATATCGCTATGGTGTTCAACTCTTAAAGGCGAAGCTTGAGGGTCCCCTAATTTTTAGTGTCACACCGTGGTACGTATCAAAAAAGATAGTTTATAAGTGAACACTTCACAGCATTCTGCGTTTTGAGAAAAAATTATCGGTGGAACAGTAAACCAAAGCTTCATTAAACCATTTTCTACCTTTCAAAAAGGAGAGACTTCGACGTTTAATATTTTCATTCTTTAGTGAAAAGTTATTGCTTTTAATGAATACTTCTCTAGGCATCACGTTCTCGTCAAAATAAAAAAAAACACAACAGGACTGCAGCAGTGTTGGTGCTTATTTTCTGAAGTATTGTAAGTACTTTGTGCAGGCTGAGAATTCTGCTATAAGGCAAATACTTCGTTTTCAGTCCCATTGGCGGCTCTAGCAGCCACAGAAGGTCGCTGCATCTAAGCAGCCCTATCAACTTGAAATGACACTTTAAGCATATCTGCAAAGTGATGGAGCTTTACACGCCACTTATCCACAAAAAAATAGAGAAGGCCGCAGTAAGCGAAACAAACAGTGGACGACGTTAGTGGAGATAAAATATCCTTCCCTACATACGGTAGAGTACTGAAACAGGGCACATAGGGAAGAAGCACCGTAGGCCAAGCTCCATTCCGGCTCAGTATTCCAATGATGCAAGTGCAGCTGAAACGCCCTTCCCCGATTCTTCACGCTCCCGAGTTTTCTTTCATTATTTCGCTAGTTTTGCACAAAAATCCCAGTATTCAGCGACTATGGAAATTATGGGTATGACGTGGCTTTGCCTAGTCTTCGTGCTTGTTGGCGTGAACGCACTTGTGGCTTGTTCTGGTTTCGTTTCAAAACCAGAACAAGCCATTGCTGTGTTCTGGTTTCAGTTTCAGTTTTATTGAGCATTTTCTTCACAGAGTTGCGAAAGAGAAAACGCAAGGAGAAGAGCAAAAAGCTGCTATGTTAGCAGCTTGACGAGGCTCCTACCCCTTTTACCCCTGGGGGGAGAAGTCCTATCACTACCTGCTCGTGGTTCCCCCTGCCACTGTGCTTTCTTTGGAGCATTACCTTTGAGTGATCCATTGACTGCCGTTGCAACAGTGAAGGCGCCTCCATCATTAGGGAGAAATCCCTAAGGCCTCTTTTGCTTGGCTTGTCAGCTGAAAATAATTTTCGAGAAAGCGACTGCCCACAGGCAGCCGCACCAAGCTTGGGGGAATGTATCCCAACACTCGTGCGAGTTGTTCGCAAAGGGTGCCAGCAGCGGCCCCAGTTGAAAGGACTCTGTTCACGTGTGACATCTGCAAACGGTCTTTTGGAACACAGAGGGCTGGATGTGCATCGCACGAGATCCGGTCACAGAGCTAAAGAGAAGCCTAGCGTTCTGTACGAGAGGGCTGGCGACACCGGGGAGGCTGTTGAGGCAGGAAGAAAGGTATCGCCAGAGACTGATGGAGGAGATGATGCTCAAGCACTTGATATCCCTCATGGGGGTACAATGAAGAATCTAGAGTTGGGGGTGGTTGTGCAGAGATCAAGACTGAAGGCGAACAAGTTTACGCTGGAAATAAAGCGGCAGGAAATGTTCCTGAGGATGCAGTGACATGTGAGGTGAAAGGAGAGGCAAATTCACGAGTACTGGAATCTCCCGAAGGTCATGATACTGAGAGATCAGCAGAAGCTGCTTGCGGAGCAGAGTCTTGGGCAGAGTGTACTGATATGCCACCAGAAAGAATTGAGGGGAGGCTTGAGTCGCCTCAGTTGGCACATGGTCAACGGATGAGTCCGCAAGAGTCACCAGGACGACTGGGAGAAAGGGGAAGCCCTATCGATCATAGATACGTTATGTTACCTACTCCATCGGTATCTAGAGCACCCGTTGTGGTGGGTGTTTCCGGCTCTCAAGCAGCCGGAGTGTTGGAGGCGGTGGTGGCGTGCGAATCAGCCAGCCCCACGCATCAGGCGTCAGGCTTGATTGTCGGTTCGGCCCCATCCGGCTCTCCAGCGCCTTCTGTGCGGACTGCGGCGGTTGCGCACGGACCTGCCGGCGGCAACAAAGGGTCAGACTGGCGGAGCACAGGTGCAAGACCAAGAGGTAGGCGCATTTTACCGCCTGACCTATTTTCGGACTCCGAATCTGACAATGGAAATGAAGACCCCGCGTTCTGCGAGGGTGCCTCTTCTGGGACTCCTCCCCTCAATCACAGTAGTGATGGCATTACAATAGTGGAATCAAACACAGTTCTGGACAGGGAGAGGGACCACTATGCCTGCCCCGAATGTGGAAGATCTTTCATGTCGAAGATTGGTTTAAGCCAACATAGACATCATGCTCATATCGAGGCTTATAATTCCGACATCGATATCGAACGAACTAGACCAAGATGGACAAGGGAGGAAGAATACCTTCTGGCAGCCTATGAAGTCCAACTCCTTAAAGAGGGTGTTCAGAATATCAACCAGCGATTGGCGAGGAGATTTCCAACAAGAACTTTCGACGGCATTAAGTCCCATAGATGACAAGTGCAGTACCGGAATCTCGTGAAAGACTTGCAAAGTAGGAGAGATGGTGACGATCAAAGCCAAGCTGTTTCTGGTTCTTCGTCAATGTCTATACAGGCTCAGGAGACACAGGGGCACCGTGCGGCATTACATCTTCACAGGTGGACCATCGAGCTGCCATAGTGAATGAGCTGCAAACACTGGTGGGGAAACAGCCACCTCGTTCCTTCCAAGCTTTTAGATTGTGGGAATTGAAAGATTCCTGGATGGAGAGAATGTCACAACTGCCCTTGAAAGTTACCTACATGACGTCTTCAACACAGATAGAAGGGTACAGAGAAGATGCACGCCGGCCGCGACTGAGGAAAGCCGTCGTAAAAGAAAGAAGAGAGAATACGCACAATGCCAAAATATAAGAAGAATCGCTCGTTTTGCATACGGAACATCCTGGAGGAAGCTGGGTCATCCGTGATAGAGGATCCCAATGCTTTTCTAGAAGAATGGCAGGAAATTCTTGAAGCACTCCCAATCTCCACACACTAATTAAGCAACAGCGCAACAGCTGGGTCGATAGACCCTAGGTTCCTCATCTCTGCACAAGAGATTAAGTCTGCAATGCCACTGAAAAACTCAGCGGCGGGACCGGATGGGTTTTCCTCCAGAAGTCTGCACACCTGTCGTATGCTCGTTCTTGGAGTTCTTCTGAACCTTTTGATCTTTCAGAAAAGACTGCCTCTTTTGCTGTGTAACACTCGGACCATTTTTATTCGCAAGGTGCCTGGAGCATCTTCGGCTGCATTACATCGCCCGACTACAGTTTCTCATGTTATAACGAGGCTGTTGCATAAGATATTTATGCGTCGTCTAATGTCAATGATTAAACTGGACTACCGTCAGAGAGCCTTCATTCCTGCTGACGGCTGTGCAGAAAACTTTCTCTTACTACAAACAGTTATTGATGAGGCGAGGCTTAAGCTTAGGCCTTTGGCCTTGGCCTCCGTCGATGTTGCAAAAGCATTCGACCGAGTCGCTCACCCAGCTATTTTACAGGGTTTGAGACGAAAGCGAGTTGCGGAGGGTTTCTGTGCATATGTCTCAGATTTTTATGAAAGAGCCACCACGGTACTCTCGTGTGGCAACCTATCTAAGGTGCTCCACCCTACGAGAGGAGTAAGACAGGGTGATCCATTATCACCCCTGCTCTTTAACTTGACACTGGACGAATTTTTCGAACAGCTCCCAAGTGAGATTTCTTTTCAGAGTGAGGGCCTCGTAATGTCAGCAATGGCTTTCTCCGACGACATTATGCTGATGGCTAGTACAAGGAACGGGTTGCAGTCCCAGTTACACAGACTGGAAGAGCATCTCCAACGATTTGGTCTCGAGGCGAATGCAACTAAGTCGGTAAACGAAAGAGAGCAAACCGTTCTTTCCCTGCATGAGCCGATTTGAAGTCGAACCGACTTAATGTCGATTTGAAGTCGAGTTCAAGTCGAACATTTGCCGATTGTTTCGGGACAAAGCAGCTTCAAGCCACACGAAGCCAGAACGAAAGCGAAGTGCGAAGACCAGGCAAATCTACGTCATACCTATCATTCCCACGCTCGCTGAAGTGCCATACGCTGCAGCTTTTTTAGACACTAGCGCCAGAGTTACCTCTAGTGTATAATTAGAAAACTTTATGCGTGGCTGTCAACATGACGTCATGGACTTCAAAGTTTCATTTCTGCTTATTGACAAAACTTCCTCAATAGTTTTTACAAGTTGCTTTTTAGATCCTTCATTTCAATATGAAAGAGCCGTAATTCATTTTTAAGCATAAAATATCGTGCAGGTTCTAGCGAACACTTAAAATCTACAATGTCGAGGCAAGTTGGTGCGTGAACTTGTAGCGTCGCTACATGAACATCATTTCTGTGCATTATCTTGTTCGATGCAACAGTGGTGTTTTTATTATCGTGGAAAGGTAGCCAACTTCTACGAGTGAAGCCGTCTTACGAATAAGTGACCCTTTCAAAGTGACATTGTGCTAGAAATTGTTCAATAAATTTTAATTGATTACTTTCTTTTCTTTTTCAGGTGAATAGCACGAGAACTACCAATCTTGCAAGACTCAGAGTTCTCTTTGTTTTAATTAGGTTAGTAATAAACGTTTATTTTTGCCTACGTGTGCTTCGTTGTTTGCCGAAGGGCGCCATTGTGTGCTAGAGCACACCTTTCGTGGAGATTTGTTCACTTGCACAGTGAAGGCTTGTACATAGAAAGCATCAATTAGCTCACAAGTGGTGCTCGTGCAAAGACAACCAGGTAAATATTAGCATTATGTCAAGCTCATAAACGCACTAGTTGCTGATTTCACATAGAATAAAATTGATTATTAGGATTGGGGTCACTCTATAGAACCGTTACTATAGTCAAAACATGTGTGGTACAAAAAAGGTTTCACAATAGACTTCAACATAGACATAGGCTAAATATAGGGTGTGTGATCGCTGTTCACAGCAAAGATAACCTATCAAGAAGAGTACTGATGATTTGATCTCTACTAAAATGTGCGAAACCTGTAACAAAAAAGCACAAGTTGAGCACTACATGACATTAAAACTTTCCTGCTGTTATTCTTTTTTTATTTTTTTTTCTATACAATGTTCTCTTCACATATTGTCGTTTCTCCATGCCAGGAATAGAATACAACTTCGATCCCGTGCAACGTTACTCTTGCTACACGGAGCAACGACGTTCGTGCTTGAAACAATGAAATTCAAGTATCAAAGGAAGTGATGATATGTGGCAGAGTGATAAGAAGTGGCGTTGATGAAAATAAATAAGACAGTCACAGCAGAAAAAGCCCAAAGCGGACACCTGCACCACAGTTGATGATGCGCGGGGGTTTACAGTGCAAAAACCAATTGATGGCCGAAGAGCGTCGTTTTAGTACACGCGAGATGTGAACAATGATATGGTACGTGGCTGTATATGGGTCTTAAAATTCCTCGTAGTAACACGGGCAAAAACATACACAAGTATTAAATTATGACAGTGGCATTAAATTTGTGCAGTGTGTTTGAATAGCAAAAGGTCGTAATAATTAAACCATGGTGAGGAAGTAGCCACCGCAGCCATGACCTCAGTACAGAAATCATGCTACGGATCAGCTTCTCGGTTGGTGTATGGGGTGAAAGCCAGATGCATAATTTAAAATCATGAACAGTGGTTCAAGTTTAAAAAGTGGATCCCTACTAATGAACTGATGAGCACGACAGGATGTGTGGCAGCTGCTGTGGCGTAGTGGCAACTGCTGATATATACAGACATACTCGGCGCTGTGGCGTGATTCAACGTAAGTTCACCACTGCCAGAAGAAAGCGCACTACGTCCCCTTAACTAAAGCTCAGCCTTATTGGGTCATATGCAAATCCCGACAACGCTGATATTCGACGCACCGCCATGGCACGAATACTACCAGCCAAGAAATATACGAAGCGAGATATATCTTCTGTTGCCACAACAGCGTCGGCTATAAGAGAAGCCACCACATAAATGCGGAGACTGACACACTAGGGAACACTGCGCCGAACGAGGAAAATCAAGTGGCAAGTGTATTTTCAAGGTGGATTAACCAGTAAAGCATAAGACTTTCTCCAAAGCTATGGTCGCTGAACAGAATGGCTCGTCTGTGCGCATCCATCTGACAACATCCATCGGCTGAAGCCTCACATGTTTGCCCTCGAGCAAAGCGACATATTGGAGACGTCGCGAAGCAAAGCTGAGGCTTGCCCCATTGTTTCAGTTCACAAGTGCGCCCATGGTTGTTGGCATATCTTCGGTGCCGGCTGCGCTCGCCAGGCGAAACTGATGCGTATGAGTGCAAGAGTCTATCAAAGATTCATCCGACCACGCCTAATACCATTACGCTGCTGCCTTCAGCGTTCGCAAACGCTGCGAAGAAACGCGCTACTCACAACATCACGACGGGATCAGTATCTGTCGGTTATACACCCATGTAAAACCGCCAATTTCGTACACCAGAGCCCGAAGAACGGGTGTTGTATGTTATTTCGTCCATTACATTGGCGCACCTTGTCAAGTTGCAGCTAGCACCACCTGTCCATGTCCTCAAGGGTCATCGGCAGTGCGGGTAGCGGCTCCATCTTAGGAATGCCACCCACGCTTCCTCCGCATCATGGACTTCACGACACGACTGCTGCTGCACCTACCGCGGATGGCGTCAATGCCTCTTCGGTGGTTCCAGGATACTGCAGGATGAAGTGTATCTAATGTCGGTAGATAGGGTAATGAAAAGTGTTGTCTTTTGTTTCTCTAATTCTTTACACTGGATCAGAATGTGAAGTACGGTAAGTGCTTCTCCACACCTATATCACACAAAGGTGGATCGCCACCAGACAAAAGAAGTGAATGTGTAGTGTATTTACGTCCTGTTCCTAACCTTGTAAGTATTACTTCTGTGTGGCGTGATTTTGATACTGGTAGCCAATGACCAAGTTGCGGCTCGATGACATGCATTTTATTACCTGCGTGTGTCCCATGTGCTCTGCCAGTAACCCCTGACCTTTCGTTTTAGAAAAGGTTTCAAGTAGAGTGCAGGAATTGGTATCGATAAATTAGTAGCGGTTTTGTTGGCGGATTAAGCTTGCTGGTCCACCAGAACGTTGCTTTGTATTTCGCGGTGTCCTGGCGCCCAGCAGACTACAGCATTCTGTTTGGATGAGTAGACTGTGCATAAAAGCGAATAAAGCGAGACAAGGACAGAGTTTTTGTGCTTTTTAAGAGTTTTAAAAGCTTTTACTGCGCTTAGGGAATCTGTATATACTATTGCCTTCTGTAGTTATATTTTTTTAATGTGTCTAATGGCCGCAAGTATCACATATTCCACAGCCGCCACCAAGGACTTCCGGAGCGGCTTACGCGACGATGCAGCGCTGCTCATCTGCGCCACCACGCGCCTGTCGCACTAACTAGGCAGCTTAATACCTTCTACCCGTGGCCTGCGTGAGGGCCGGGGTCTTTACAGTTTCCGCGGTGCCCACCCTTATACCCTCGAGTTCTTCGCGTAACCACCACATAGATGTCATACGGACGAAATCCTCGCTAGCGAAAGAACTAGCCTGTTTTCTTTAGGGAACTCCTGGATCCAGCCAAAGCTCGTTACTATCACCTGCTGCATGGGAATTACCAGAGTTCCGTGGTTTTGAGGATGACGTGTTTTTTGGGGTCGAGACCGTCAACTTGCTCGGCACCCTTGATGGCAGGTCAGAGCATCGAAAACGGCGGCCGCTGATAACCGTCACGATGTCGCCAAGATTTGGCATGTCTACGAGTGCGCCAGGCAACAATTCTGGTCGGAATGGTGCGCTAAGTTACCAGTCTATATCACCCGCTTTCCACTCACTGCGACTACCTCCCATCCACTAACTCGCTGTAAACTGCGGACACCGGCTGTGCGAAGCACATCATACACATACATAAGTATTCAGGCCTCTAACACTTCCCTGCCTTAAGACGGATGGGTACTATGCCGACGCCTACAGCTGCGCCCTGCATCAGCATTCTCCATCTCAGATACCGAGTTCCCGAGGGGCACTGGCGTGGCGGTACATCTATGCCCTGTAGCGAACTCTCAGTAAGCTTTGCGGAACACCCCGTGACGGAAACACACAAAGGCCGCTAGGTGGGTTTCACACCTGGCAACCCGAACTCCACTTTGCGACCCACTTCCAGGCTTGGCATGGCACAGACCGAAACTGCCTCCAAGTCAACAGCTGGCGAGCCAGCTTCCAAGTTGACCAGTGCGAGAGTGCTTGAACGCATCTGGCTACAGTGTTGCCCTTAGGTAAAGACCGAAGGGCATCACTTTAAGGTCGAAGAGGGCGTCCGGTGTTATAAACGCCGTCTTCTCTCGGTCTCTTTCGTCGACTTCAATTTCCCAATAGCCAGTCTTGAGGTTCATTGACGAAAAGTACTTGGCGTTATGAAGCCGATCCAGTGCGTCGTCTATTCGTGGGAGAGGATACACGTCCTTTTTTGTGATTTTGTTCAGGCGGCGATAATCGATGCAGAAACGTAGGGTTCCATGCTTTGTTTTCAATAACATTATGGGGGACGCCCATGGAGTCTTGGACGGCTGGATGATGTCGTCCCGTAGCATTTCATCAACTTGTGTCTTTACGGCCTCGCGCTCTCGCGTCGAAACCCTGTATGAACCCTGACGGAGTGCTCTGGCATTTTCCTCGGTTATTATGCGATGTTTAATGATTGGAGTCTGCCGAATTTTCGACGACGACGAAAAGCAATCTTCGTATTGCAGGAGCAGGACCTCTTAATTTCTGCTTAAACAGGTCTGGTCTGGTGCCACTCCTCTGTGCTCAAACTGTAACGAACCTGAACATATTGACCATATTCTTATTACATGTGACCGTGTCAAAACAACAAAGAAAAAATTGCTTCGAAATTTTATTTAAAAAACTAGGAATATCACTTAATACTTCCAATATCTTGTCTTTTGGGGCTGATTCATTGGGACACAGCGGCAGGAACATCTGCGGCGTTCTCTGCGAATGCCTATATAACACAAGAAGATTACCTTGCTGAGTCAGTGATCAGCTTTCAAATTTTACTAGTCACACTACCATTTATTATTTAGCTGATACACTGCAATGATTCAACTTTCAGAAGAATTTCATATAACGATTACACCTCAGATTTTATTATTTCTCTACCCCCCCACCTTTTTTCTTCCTTTTTTTTACATTGCGCCAAATTATTTCGCAGTCAAAACACAGTAAACATATTCCCCTAGTCTAGAAAACCTAGAGGTATTGACTTGCATTAACCACCGGCATCTTGGCCAATCCCCCTCAGTGGGTGAGAGCCACAAAAGAAAGGAATAAGCAAGCAAGCAAGCAGGGTCTTGAGTTGTCCTTTTATTGTTCGGAAGGCTGGGATTGACGCCTAAAGCGGGGGAGGGGCTTGGTTTCGCTGAGCAGGTTCCGCAGAATCGGCGAGGGCGAAAGCACTGGTGGCGTCCCCAATTTCTTCGATGTATGCGACCGTTGTTCCTTTGTTCACGTGTTTGTATTCATTGCTGAAATTCGTGAGCATAACCGTTGCTTTGCCTCCCCGCAGCTCTGCAATTTCTCTTGCGACGCAAATATTGCGGGTGACCAACAGATGCTGATTGCCTTCAACGACGCCTTCCAAGTCGGATGATTTAGGAGCACCGACTGAAATAATGACGCTGGAGCGAGGCGGAATTGTGACTCGTTCTTTCAACACATTCAAGAAGTGGTTCCCTTACAGCGACGGTAGTGCTTATTCTGTAGATAACGTTATCGAATTTGTTAAGAGGATGAATGCGCCATAGAGGCATAAGAAGTTCATGCCAAGGATGACATCTCTCGAGCAATGCTGTAGGGCTACGAAGTCTGCAGGATAAATACGGCAGTTAATGGTGATTCTCGCTGTGCAGATTCCTCCTGGCGTTAGGAAATGACTTCCGGCTGTGCGGATTTCGGGGCCTTCCCAAGCTGTCCTAACTTTTTTTTTAACTTCGTGGCGAACGACCCACTGATTACGGAATAGTCGGTTGCAGTATCGACCAGAGCTGTCACACTGTGGCCGTCGATAAGAACGTCGAGGTCACTAGTTCACCGTCTCGCATTACAGTTAGGGCGTGGCGTCGGGTCACGGCTGCGTCGGCTTGTTCGCTGCTTCCATGTTGCGTCGTCGGGCCACCTTCGGTAAGTGAGCTTTCGCCGTCAGAGCTTTGCCGGGTTGGCGTTGTGTTCGGAAAGCTCCGTCGCGTCGTCGTCGGAGGAGGATCTTCGGTAGTTCGTCGCACAGCAACCGCACCTGTGTCGGTTGCTGTCCTTAGTTTCCCGGATACGGGCTAGGAGACCGGCCTCGCGTTGGGCCAGAGTACTGCCGGTGGTGCGGTGACATGCGACGGCTTGGCTACGGTGAACGGGAAGGACTTCTTGGTGTTCACTGTGTTCCTGTCAGGTAGTGGGCGATGTCATGTGGCCGTTCTCCAGGCTGCGAACATGGTGTATTGACGGCGAAGCCAGGCAGTCCCATCTGTCGGCACTGGCAACGGCGGTAAGTGCGCCCGGCCTCGCCGCATTGGTAGCAGAGCGGGCGGTTGCCAGGTGCACGCCAAACGTCGCTTTTCCTCTGCGCACTGCGCTGGCCCGCTGGCGAATGGTAGGACGTCGGTGGGGGTAGTGGCGGCGGTGTCGTCTGGCGACGGAAGTGTGATGGGGTGGCATTTTGGCGTGGACGGGGAGGAGTAGCGCTCTGCAGCGGTGTAGTTCATAGTTCTCGGCTTGGGCAGCGGTGCTTGGGCAATTCGAAGCGATTGCCGAACTTCTCGCACAATGTCGGCGATCGAATCCACTTGAGGGTGCGCTGAAGGCAGCAGCTTGCGCAGCTCTTCCCGCACGATCGCTCGGATGGTATCACGCAGGTCGTCGGAGTCAATGGATTGAGCGGCAGCGCATTTTGGAGTCAGGCGATGATTGTACTGTCTGGTGCGCATGTCCAGGGTCTTTTCGATATTCACCTCGGATACAAATTCTTGGACGGTGTTCGGTGGATTCCTCATTAGTTCCGCAAAGAGCTCCTGTTTGACCCATCACATGAGAAGACGAAATTTTTTCTACTCAGGCATGTCTCAGTCAGCGTGACAGAAGAGGCGGGTCATCTCTTCTGTGAAATTGGCAACATTTTCATTAGGCAGCTGAACCCGAGTCTCTAGTAACGCAGCGGCCCTCTCTTTGCGAGCGACACTCGCGAACGTTTGCAGGAATGCGCCGCAGAAGACATCCCACGTTCGGAGCGTGGATTCCCGATTCTGGAGCCAGGTCCTTGCGGGGTCTTCCAAATAGAAGTACACACGACGCAGCTTTTCGTCATTGTCCCAGTAGTTGAGGGCGGCCACACGGTCGTATGTTTCTAGCCAGGTCTCCGGGTCTTCGAACGATGACCCATGGAAAATTGGTGGTTCTCTGAGTTGATGCATGACGATCGCGGGCTGGGACGCTGCGGTTGTCATTGTCGCTGCAGTCGAGGTCATGGCCATGGTCTTCCGCGCCTTGTCTTGTAGAAGCCCGTACTCCGGTGGTAGACCTTCCTTTCGGCGGCTTGTTTGCTGCTACTGGTTGTCGTCGGCGTCTTCTCCGCACCGTGGGCTGGGTTCACGGCTTGACGGCGGCGTCCGGTAAATGAATGAAGCAGCACCTCCACCAGATGTCACGGGGTCATGACATGGCCGAAGACAGAAAACTTTATGTTGGGAATTAACTGTTTATTTGGGCGAACTTGTGCCCGGTAAACGGAGAGTCTGATTACAATAGCAGTCTTGCGCAAATAGCAATGAACGGAGCGCCGGCCGTCGATCAACTACTGACAAGTGGCGAAGTGCGTCGGCATTTACACTCTTGCCATCGAATGTTCTAACGTTATCGCTGGCGGTCACGTAGGTTCCAGAATAATCTGTACAGTTCACGGAGTGGGCGTGATCTTATCGAAATGATCCATTACAGTCCTGAAGCTTCTCGAAAACTGCAGATGCGGTTTGCGCTGAGAATCGTGTAATGGGTTTGGGCGATACCAAAACTTGAGAAATGGAACGTGGCAATATTGTCTTTCGACGACATTTGCAATAAAACTTCCAGATACGGGGCTATTTTTTTTTGCGAGAAGGTGTCCAGAAAGACCGCAAACGATTGCAAGTAGTAATTTTGTTAAATACAGTTGAAGCAGAGGCTACTAATGCCTCTGCTTCCAGTGATTCACCTGCAAGAAAGGCGCATCAGCGTCGCTGGGACACACAGCCTGCGTAGTCTGCTGAGGTGCCCTCACAGACTATATTTGCAGTGAAACTTCCTGATACGGGGTTAATTTTTTGTGTGAAAAGGTATCCAGAAAGACCGCAAACGATTGCAAGTAGTAATTTTCTTTAAGACAGTTGAAGCAGAGGCTATTAATGCCTCTGTTTCCCAGTGACTTACCTGCAAGAAACGCGCATCAGCGTCGCTGGGACACACAGCCTGCGTCGTCTGCTGAGGTGCCCTCACAATGGCGGCAGACTGTAGTTTGCGTCCACGGCACTGGGGGCGCCTTTTTTCGAAAAGGGTTTACTGCGAAGGACAAAACCAACGTCAATGTATTGTATGCGAGCCATGCTACAGCAAGCCGTGTGCTGTGGCAACGCACTACGACAGTAATTGTGAGCGTTACTCTGATTGCAAGCAGCAGCTGTTGCATGCCCAAGGTGCCCTGGGAACTAACGTGAACTGAAATCTGCAGTTTAATTGCTGCGTCCACCATGAACTATATTTCAGAGGCGAAGTACACACAACCTTGACAACACGCGCATCAGCAATGTTAACGACTAATGTGATGGATCTGGTGACCATAAAAACTTCATTCTTGAGATTAACATGCAAAACTCACAACGCAATTATGAAGGGTTTCGTAGTAGTGGACTCCATATTTGATTGTTTACTAAAAATAATCCAAAACTCTTGCAGCTTCAAGTACGCTGTGTTCTGGCACTTAGTACCCATTGAATGTTGGCCTCTAGGAAAAGGCATCAAACGTGGCATTAGAGCTGAGCACGGTGACATATTACCTGCTAAGCTACCACGACAGGTATGTAAAAACATCTCAAGAGCTAAAGAAACAGGAATATCATCAACGTGAAGCCCGGTAATGCGTCGACCGCGCGCATTTACCGCACTCTGGTCAAATTTATTGTTATGCAAAGCAGAAAACATGCATCAAAACTACGCCATCCCTGAACAGGTTCAAGACGGCGACTTGAATGAAAATGAGCACTTCTGACAATAGCGCAACGTATTCGACTATACAT
Source organism: Rhipicephalus annulatus (assembly GCA_013436015.1). Taxonomy (NCBI): domain Eukaryota; kingdom Metazoa; phylum Arthropoda; class Arachnida; order Ixodida; family Ixodidae; genus Rhipicephalus; species Rhipicephalus annulatus. The sequence goes on along the minus strand of WOVY01009962.1, from coordinate 204,359 downwards.
CAATCGATATGTCTCACTTTCAACTCAAACCCACTTTGAACTTTAGGAGAGCGTAATCTTTAGTTTTCAATGGTTCTGACTCACCAGACAATAGATAAATGATTCAGTTTTGCGACTTCACGTGTCAAAATACGGTAAGGTGGAGAGCAATGCCAGACTCGGGAAAACTCCCTATATTTTAACAACGTAGAGCTTATAAACAAATGTCTTAGTCTGAGTGCATGAAAGTTATTGCATTTCACCAAAACAAAAATGCGGCAGCCATCGCCCGAATCGAACCTATGACATCGTAAATAACATCGCAGCATTGAAGCCGCTTAGCTTTCAGCACAGGGAAGATGAATACTATAGCAAAAAATATAATTAGAGAAATGTTCATAACTACACTGGAACAGATTCACTGACATGGCAGAGAATAACACTCACCAGAATGAGCACGACGTGCTAGCAGGTTGGGTTTACGGCGACGCTGTGCTGCCACATGTCCTCCGTGACCTCCCACGTGGTGCCGTACACAACCTCGACAGTGAAATTCGAAGTTCTGCTGCTGATGCGGTAGGTCCCGCCTAAATCAGCTATGTAGAATGGTGAAAGACAGTCATTTGCTTTCAAAAAAACAGACAGAATGGTGCCTCAGTGCAATCCCGCTTCGTCAGAATGAAAGTTAAAAGTGAGCGTGGCGTCTACGTGTTTGTTCTGCCCAAGAACTTTTGCTCCCACCCATGTAAGACTGTGTATATGCTATTGTTTTTTTATTTTATTTGTACCAATCAAGCGGAAAGGGGTAGCGGTCACCAAGTAACGGTGACAAAAACTTCGTTTATTTTCTATTTCAATAAAAATATGCTGGGTGGCCGTATTGCGGGACATTCTGCAGTGAAGCGTTACAAAGCAGGGGCTGTCCGATATAGTTCTGTTGAACCTACAATGCAAGTGCGATTACTGAGACTGTACGCTGTCTTCATAGGCAGCCCCTCGTGACCCGAGGTATTCGTACACGTGATAGAGGCGTGAATCAAAGCAACCCCCAAACGCCCAAAAAAGATGCAAAAGTGATCTTCGCGTCAAGTAGTCTGTGTTGCAACATTAGTTGTGTGTTGAATGAGGTGTTCTTAATCTTCCTAGCAAAGCACGCTGATGGTGAGAGCGTCCGGTTGCTGCATGAAAAATTTGGTTTCTTATATGTTGTGTGTTCTATGAAAAGCGTAATTTCAATAAATACACTGTTCTCAAAAGTTCACGCTGAAATCATTTATCGGACTAAAATTAACAGATTTTGAAATATTAGTCTGGATCTGAGTAAGAATGAATAAAAAATCTCGAAACTAGCAGCTCGGACTAAAAAACGCATGACAATATCCACGAAATGAATGGCGAGTATACGCAAAACTTTGGAGGGTTTAATCAGTAAACCTTGAATCGTCCATTCATCCGTCCGTCTGTCTGTCTATATGTATCTATGCGATGAATGGGAATGTTCGAGTGTGTATGTGTGTGTGTTCGTGCACATACGGCCGTTCATACGTGACAATGTTAGAATCACAATTGTTCGGAAAGTCGGAATCGTACCCGCCCGCCCACTCTGGAACCTCCAGTAATTTCACGTTAGCCAAACGATAAGACCAGAGTTCTCAAACAATCCTCAACGAGAAGTTCGTTCTTCCCACCATAGAGTTTCCTAAATATACACGCGAGAGAGCTCTGGCGCTCCTGACTATGGGAGCTGCAATGCATGGTGCTTCAGCGAGCATAGGAATTATAGTATATATAGTAAACTTATTTGCCTAGTCTTCGTGCTTTACGTTTCTTGTGGATTTGCGCGGCTTGAGGCCTTGTCACGAAACAACAATTGGCAAAGGTTCAGCAGTTGCGCTTCACCACGTTAATCTTTTATGCTTACCGTTTCAAATCGGATCCCTATGTTCAAAAGTGTTTGTTTTTTCATTTGAAACGACACTGGAGCAAACAATAAACAAAGTCACAAGTGCGATTCGTCACCTGCAACTACGAATTGATTGACTGATATGTGGGGTGTAACGTCCCAAAACCACCATTTGATTATGAGAGACGCCGTAGTGGAGGGCTCCGGAAATTTTGACCACCTGGGGTTCTTTAACGTGCACCTAAATCTGAGTACACGGGCCTACAACATTTCCGCCTCCATCGGAAATGCAACTGCCACAGCCAGGATTCGAAACCGCGACCTGCGGGTCAGCAGCCGAGTGCCTTAGCCACTAGACCATGCACCGTGGCGGGACACCTGCAACTACGAAGATGAGGCTAATTCGTGTACTACCCAATATTTCCATGGTCGCTGAACGATCGCAGCAGCGCAAGTGTCGCCTCTAGCTAACTTTAGGAAACTATATGCTTCACATGACTCAGGTTCATAGCGTCTCAGGACTGAGCGAACAAACTCGGGACCGTGTGTCGGCTATAAATGGCACAGCGCTGTACTCTCCAATCGCTGCCGATCATCGTTAATAGGCAGAGATCCTTACTGGTGGAAGCGGGTGCTTGACTTCCCTTTCTCTAGTCGACAGAGTGTTTTCGCGTAGTAACAGGGAAACACTGACTATTCTAAGAAGCATTCAATGGAAGAACGTTCAAAAATAGATTGTTACATCTTTCGAATGCGCGTAGGAAAAAGAGGTGGCGCTTTTTAATCACTTGTTGAGAAAAGCCGACGTGGCGCCGGGCCAGCCTCTTACGCAAGATGCCGGGACACTGTCTAGCGTAATCGCCTTCAAGAGGAAGGTGGTGCTGACCCCAAGATAACATGACAAAAGAGCCGTGGTTGCTCCCGAACTCGCTTGAACGCGCCGCAAGCAGCCGCCCCGCAGGGCCCGCGCTCTTGTGTTCACCCTTCTATAACAATCGACAGTGTACGTGAACGCAAAATATTTTGTACGATATACTAAAACCTCTCTACTCAAGGAAAAGGGATGGAGGGTACTTCAGGAACCCCACTACCGGACATCACAAGGCACGAAGATCCCAGATTTGGTCATTCATAGAGACCAGCAAAGCGTGCTGCTGGATGTGCAGGTCGTGGGAACTCGGGTAGCCCTCTCGGAGGCCCACGAGTTGAAACGAAACAAGTACCTCTTCCCTGAGCTCACCAAGCAAATAAACTCCAACTCTTCTCCGGTCGTGGCTGCAGTAACAATTTCCTATCGTGGCACATGGGCCAAAAATATGTGAACGTCCTGACAGACGTTGGACTTGGCCGTAATGACTTTAAAGTGATGTCCATCAAATGCATGTAGAGTGGCTTGAGGGCCTTCAGTGTCCACAAGAAATCGACGCCGTGGTGCGACCCCGTCGGTAGCAGTGGTTCAAACGGTCTGGTCTTTATCGCTAGTTGCGATACCCGTCGGTCGACAAGTAACGATCGTCGGGGTTTGGGTTCCTCCGCCCTTTCAGAGTGGCCTCCTAAAGATGCGTGTGCGGTGGCAGCAAACGCTGACACAAAGCTGCACGAACGCTATTCAGGGAGTGTCTATTCAGATCGTAGGCAGCATAGCAGACCGTTTCACAATAGCGTATGCGGGGTTATGATTCATGGGACACGATGCGCTAATGACGTAATGAAGACTTTTCAAATGGCGTACGTTATTCATTAGCGGATGTTGCGGGCGTAGCGTTTGCGTATGAGCGCCATACGAGTTTTCCAATGTCGTTTATCCCCCCGCGAAAGCTCACGCACGCTCGAATAACCGCAAAGGGGATTCGCGGGCCACACGCTATTTTGAATTTCCTGCGGGAGAACAGCAAACGCTAATTGGCTGGCGTTATAATCCCAGTGCAATGACAGCAACTGCAACACGTAGCGCACGCAAAGCTTCCCGCAGTGGAGACAAGCGCTAACGCGAAGCCTTAAGTAGTTTGTTCTCTAACTATTTGGTACCACATTTCCTCGACATACTCGCAAAACCGAGGAGAAACGAATGCAAAATCGCAACAACCACAGACAGCGCGTGCCACTACATACGGGACCGCGGCCTTCTCTGGCCAGTTGATAGGCGCAGATGAACGACTGCCCCGAAACACACACACCAGCCCCCAAAACGCCTTATGAACACTTGCCGACACCATTTCACTCAAAGATGGTGGTGGTAGTGGTTAGAAGAGGAGAAAGGCACCTAATTTCTGCAGCCCGGTCGGGAGCACGGTATAGTGCCCTAAAGATCCCCGAGTGCCGCCATAGTCCTCCCTGGGGTGTTGTTAGTGCACGTGACCTCCCCCCCCCCCCAAAAAAAAAGCAGTGCTGAGGCCGTGACGCGGCTTCTGTACTCTCGTACAAGAGTCCAGAAAGAGAGAAATCCTCATTTTCGTAAAAAAAAGGTTCATATGTGGCTATAAAGCCACAGGCACGCCGTCAACAAGGCGTAAGGCACAATCGCCACTGCGGGCGTCAGGGTGATTCGTGAAAAGCAGCGAGACAAGACCAACAAGCGGTTCACGTGATTATCGCCCAATAAACGCAAACTCTTGGTAACGTATTCGAGCTCCCAACTGTTTATTTTTCAGTTACTTTCTTTTTAATCTCTGAACGCGTAAGCTCAACCTAATTAGAAATCCTTAGCATGTGGCAAGCATACAAACTATCCAAGACACCAAGGCAGGCACACTAAATGAGCGTCTCATATGAAACTCTAGCGGCTGTCAAAACGAGCTGAAAGGCAGCACCGATAGACAAAAACAGCCCAGCTGTATGGCACCACTATAGATGCGCGTTCTTACGAACCTTTGCTATAATTGATACTGCGTAAAAAACGTCGCACAAGGCGATAAGATGGCTTGAAAAGCATGGAGTCATATTCACGGACCATTTCCAATCTGAAACAAACGAAGAAGGTCTCCTGCATAGGTTATTTGGATGGCTCGCAGCAGTGCATCGGGACAACGAGGCTTAGCAAGTCTTTCGCTCGGCGGGAGCTGCGTAGCGTCCTCAGCCTCCTTCGAACTCGTACAGCGCGTCGTCCCGTTTCGCACTTGCCCTACGATGTTCTGCACAACAGACGAACGCATTGCATACACATGATTTGGCGGCGAACACAAGTTCAGACAAGACACCTCGCGGTCCTCAGTCGTTGTCATGGCAACGGACGAGATAGCGGACGGCGAGTGATGTGCCAGGAGTGAATCTTGGGATCACGCTTATCAGATTCTGGTCTCGACGCGGCGAATGCATGTAACTGCGTGACTTCCCAGCCCAGCGTTTCCGCTTCTGTCTGGAAAACTAGTCAGCTGTCTGGGTTGTCGAAGGAAAACTGCCGTATTTATGCGATTTTAACACGCTTATTTTTCCTTCTGTTCGCTCTTACTGTCTAATTCGTGGGCATGTTGCAATCGGCTTCGAAATTGGATCAGCATCAAATTAGTTTTGGTTTTCAATGTGTACGAATGTTTTCAACCCGTTAGAAACGCTGACGCTTGAGGATTGTGTGAACTTGGTAAGAAGCGTGCGAGTGAAAAACCTCCACGCGTCCACTGAATCCAGCGTAGCTTCCTCTTCGGGCATTTGGCTGAACAATGTGAAAAATTAGAGCCAGCAAGGCAAAGTTATTGTTCATTGGTATAATACTGTGATAGCGTCAAAGAGCCCGCTTCAGGATGTTATGATTTTGGAGTCGGCGGCGTCGCTCTTTACCGAAAAATGAATGCCAAGTGTGGTGATCTCTGAGGCTGTGTCCCACCCCGCAAAGCAAAAGCCTCAGTCGAGTCAGAAACAATGAAATCGGAATCGTACTTTTTGCGCACTCCCAATTTTTTTTTAAACGCGGCTTTAAGAATCTCCTCTCTTTTTTTCTTAGCTGGTGCTTCTCTATAGCCTTTGCGTCTTCGCCGGCTGGCTGGGCGCTGGGTGGAGATTCGCGCCACAGTCACTTTTCGTTCAATTATTATTTTACACATTCTTTCCCTACTTTATTTTTCCCTCCCCAAACCCCATCTCGGTGCCGAAATGTTGGGGTGTCCTCGTAAGGAGCAACAGTTACGGGTCGACACTTTTCTTTAGTTTGTTTTATAACCACTTCTAGAGTGTATGTTTAGCCAACTTAATGCGCGGCTGAGCCGCAGTGGCTGAATATCTCTAACATATAAATAAGAAATGATGAATTTTAACGTCCCAAAATCATGTTATAACAATGTGGGACGCCCTGAGCAGGAGTCTCAAACACACGGCCCGCAGCGTCCACATGAGTGTCTTCGTTACAGTGCTTGCTTGGACATGTTGGTACGACCTATTGGAAGAAACAACGCGGAAGACGAAAAACCAGTCAAAGAAGGACACATACCACAGCACTGACTAAGAACAAAGGTTTACAAATGGATTGATCTGTGTGTGTGCTTTCACGATAATAACTATTACATTTTCTGATACTTTGTATGCTAGGTGACAATGGTGACATTGCTTGGTGATTGATAATGCACTTTGTTTTTATAAATTAGAGGCTACGTAGGACCCACTAGACGCTTTCGAGATCAATGAATGAGTCCATCAATCAATCATTTTATTTCCTTTTGATTAGGAGGAGTACGGGACTGAAAGAGCTTGACGAGGTCCCGACCTCGTTCCCCTTCTAAGACGGCAGTTTTTTTTTTTAGGGCGGCCATCCCAACAATGTTGTCTCCACCCGCATTTCGCTTTCGCGCCTTTTCTCGCTTATTGCTAGTGTCCGATCACATTCGCCGGTTGTGTAGACAAAATCATGGAGAGGATGATCCTGGAACGCCTGGAGTGGTACTTGGAGTGCACCAACATCTACCCAGCTGCCATGGCAGAGTTTCGGCGTGGTCGATGATATCGATTGACAACTTATCGACCTTGTCACTTACGTCCGACACGAGAAAGACCGTAAGTGTCCCTGCGCATCTTTGTTTCTTGACGTCGAAGGGGTGTGTGACAACGTTACGCATGAAGCAGTCCTCAAATTTCTCGAAGATGTTGGAGTAGGTGTTCGGATGTGTCGCTCCATACGTAGTGTCTGTCAATGTGATCCCTCTTTGTGAGCACTGAAGGTGGTCAAACTTCTCGACATTACAGCCATCGTGGCGTCCCCCAGGATGGCGTACTCAGCCCTGTGCTGTTTATTCTTACGCTGATTGCTCTCACTGAGAATCTGCCAAGCATAGTCAGGCTATCAATGTACTCGGATGATATCTGCGTATCGGCTGTAACACGCCTGCAATTGCGAGCGAGAATTCATAAAGCGACCACTGAAACATTACGTTGTCTCCGAAACCGAGGCTTGGCAATTTCTTCCGAGAAATGCGCTATCGTAGCTTTTACACGCAAGCCTATGACTAAGTACACCATAAGCTTCCATGGTCATACTCTACCATACCTTCGATCACACAAGTTTTTGGGCGTCATAATTGACAAGAATCTATCGTGGAGCGATCTCGTGTCGTACATCAAAAAACGAGTAATAGACATCTGTAATATACTGAAGTTCTTAGCAGGGAAAACTTGGGGAATGTCACCCAGTGCAATGCTACAGCTGTACAGGGTACTTTTTCTCGCTTTCCTGCATATTCTTGCATTGACCAATGCAAGCAAAACAAGCCTACAAACGGTAAAGACTGTTCAGGCCCAGGCACTCTGGATTTCCCTAGGTTTGCCTCGTAGCACATCAACAATGGTTTCTACACCAATCGCCGCTGACCACTCATCACCACATATATGGACGTTGGGACCCTTCGGATACGTACAGGATGTCCACATAGCTTCAGCCAAAAATTTGAAAATGAAAAACACTTCAGTGGCGAATTCAACCAAGCGCGTACTACTCGCACCAGCACGTAGGTACTCAGGTTATTTTTAGATGCGGAGCATCTAATACTCGAGGCTTGTAGTGCGGCGCCGTCCGGAAGCTTCCTCCTCCTTCTTCCACCATCTGTGCATCCCTTCCTCCTCTACACACCGCGCGCGCTTCACTCCTCCACCATCTGTGCACCCTTCCTCCTCTACACACCGCGTTCGACATCTACAATTCTCCTGATTCTCCAGTGGACGCGCATGCGCCGTCGCGCTTCGAGAACATTCAACAGCTGACAGTGCATGCGCCGTCGCGCTGTATATGTACTCAAGGTCGGCGCTCGCTCGCTCAGTTGCCGCTCGTCGGTTGGTTTGTACGGCGCGTCGACGTCCAAGGTCGCGGTGAAATGAATTCCAACGAATCCACAAACACAATGATCGACGTCCCTTCGACCAGCGCCGCCCTTTCGCATACGTGTGTACGTGTTCACTCATTTAACAACCCCCCCTCCTACAACCACGTTAACCAATTTAGCCATCGACCCAAGTAAGTCGCAATTTAACACCCCGTTAACCAATTATATGCTCCGCATCCTCCTCTGTGTTCCCCCGAGGGAAGCTGCGGGCAATTTTTTATTTCTTCCCATATAATTATTTATTATTTTTAAACACATTTTTTAATTGTCAGCTGGAAATCTAATGTATGAACACTGACATGCAAAAAGCACTTTCAGAAACCACCGACAAAATTGTTTGCTGTACGATACGTCTAGCGCTGTTATTTTTCCGCGTTGTAAAGAAAGCCTATAGCAGCACTACAGCAGTGCGCTCACGGTCCGTTACACAGCTTCTTTTCACGTTTCGCGGGATTTCTTTACAACCAGGAAACAATAACAGCACGAGATGTAACGTACAGAAAACAATTCAGTCAGTGGTTTCCAAAAGTGCCCTTCATATCAGTGTTCATTTTTGGTGTTTCCAGCTCATAATTAAAAATAGGTAATTAAAAATTAATAATTATTTGTACGGGGAGAAAAAATTGCCTGAGTACCTACAGGCTAGTGCGAGTAGTATGAGTTTCTTTCGATTCGCCTTCTAAGTGCCTTTCACTTTCAAATTCTTGGCTCAATTTATGTGGAGCACCCTGTATTAGCCACACTGCTCGGACACTCTGCCACCACCTAGCCTCTTTACCAGCAAACAGGCCACGTTCGTCCTTTTGCCAAACGATAACCACGTATCGCAACTCTTTGCCAACATGCTTCACACCCTCCGCAAAACCTTGACTCCTCCTTGGTGGCTGAATCAAGTGAACTTCAGGCTAACAATATTGACATTCAGAAAAGAAGCAGATATGTCGTCACCTGCTCTTAAGCAGCTTGCTCTGCTCTTGTCATACGTGCCGTACCAATGCTGTATACAGTTATACACCAATGGCCCTGCATGGTTAACAGAACAGTTCAACGACATGTTTGGATATACTAATAAAAGCCTCCCACCTTACGACATAGATGGGAGTGGAGGTCACAGCTCTTTGTGCCGCATTGCAACTCATCAGTGATAAACAGCCACAAAAACGGAAGATTTTCAGAGACTCTAAGGCGGCACTGCAATCTCTTCTACCACCTTTACGCCATGGCCCATATATATACAAACAACTGGTGTTCAGGATTGCAAAGAAAGGACATGAAATAGCATTTAAATGGCTTCCAAGTCATTGTAGAATAGTAGGTGACCAGCAATATGGGCAATTGCAGGAAACTGAGATACGACGGCTTCCGGTTCGACGCACCACGTGGACTAGCAGCGGCACGTGCGCTTTTTGTACCGCTCCGTTGAAAAAAAAAAGCACCTCTTCGTGCAATGTCAGTGCTTTAGAAGTTTTTTTTTGCTAACCATGACTGCGACGATATGACAAGTTACGAAAGCCATGAACGGTAAGGAAACTTTTTTATCGCACGAAAATGATCTGCTCTGCCTTTATGCGGCCCCGGGGTACTGTCAGTTTTGCTAGCAAATCAGTCGATACTGAAGACAGTTTTCACTGCATGATACGTTACTGCAGATAAAAACTTATTATTTTATAGATCTCAAGAGATGAGGTTGAATGTCGCAGTGTGCTAATCGGCATCACTGTTTGTCGGTCCATCGGCATGAAGCGCAGCACTTACCGAGCGTGTTGAGATATTTTTTTTCTAGCCTTGAGTGGGCTATAAGATGCAACTCTTAGTGCCAGATGCTTTTGAACGCTGATCTTGGTCAAGCTGACTGATATGTGGGGTTCAACATTCCCAAACCACCATATGATTATGAGAGATGCCGTAGTAGAGGGCTCCGGAAATATAGGACGCCTGGGGTTCTTTAATGTGCACCCAAATCCGAGCACACGGGCTTACAGCATTTTCGCCTCCATCATAAATGCAGCTGCCGCAGCCGGGATTCGATCCCGCGACCTACGGGTCAGTAAGAGAGTACTTTAGCCACTAGACCACCACGGCGGGGCGATCTTTATGAAGCTTCGCGGCACGGCGACACAAAAACAACAGAGTGAGACACAGACGGCGCCGAGTAATCGCTTGTTTAACGCACTTCTTTCTTTGTGCGCCGTCCTTGTGCACAGTTTGACCAAGATAAACGCAAATCGTCCAGCGCTACGTGTAAACTTACGCTTGAGTAAAGATTTCGAATTTTTCGTCATATATAGGTGCAATGGCCGGCGCTCATCTCGTAGGGCAGGTAGATTTGACCCGCGCGTTCCCCTAATATCGTTGCTAGGCGCGCCTGCACAACAATTCATTTCTCGATATAATACACGCAGCAAATTCATGCTTATGCTTTTTATTAGTGCGGAATACACACGCACCTGCGATAAAATGGTCGTCGCACACTCTGGCTTCAACGTTCGGTGCCCAAAGGCTATCTGTCGCGGTGGCTCTCTTCACAACCGCGGCCGACCTCATTTTTATTTCTTCATTCAATGGGAATCAATACCTGCGTTTGCTTTTCTCGTTCAAATTGGAGCAGCCAATGGCTGAACAACCAACCGTGGTTTATCAGGACGAATACAAACGGGCCACCACGCGCGCGAATCCCAAATATCCTGAGGCTTGCCATGGAGTGGTTCGTCGTCGTCTACTTTTCTCGAACCGGAAGCCGGCAGCAGATAGTATATCCCACAATGCCTCGCTCTTTTACTTGTTTCCTATCGGCCATGAACTGGCCGATCGAGCTGCCCGTTCTGCCCGTACTGAAAGCAATCAAATATCAATTCCGCTCTCCAGAACTGACGCTGCACCGAAACTCCGCAAGCTTGCTCGCAAGCGCACCGCGTCGCAGTGGAAGGAGTCACATTTCTTCCACACACGATTACGTGCCTTAGACCCAACTCTCAGTCTTCAAATTGCTCCAGAACCTCGCCGACGAGGGGCTGCTATGCTGTGCAGATTATGGTTGGGCGTCGCATTTACCAATGCGTACGCGTTCCGCATAGGAATGGTCGACACATCTGCATGCGACCATTGCGGCAGTGACGAAACAACTTGGCATACTCTGTGCGAATGCCCACAGTACTGCTCGCAGAGACAGTCACTCTGTAATGCCCTAAAGAACTGGACAACCAGACTTTCGGAAGAAAGAATCCATCGCTACCAACAGGACTTTATGGCGCAGAAGAAGGCTGTGAAGGCGCTTCCTGTGCTTTTTGCGTTCATGCGGCCTTTCTAAGCGACTATGATCGCAACGCCGTGTAAGCGTATGCATGTGTATTTTTTCTGATATATTTTATATCTTTCCATCTCTATCTTCTTTCTGGCCTTTAACCAACCCCCCTTTCATCATCATCATCATCATCATCATCAGCAGCAGCAGCAGCAGCAGCAGCAGCAGCAGCAGCAGCAGCAGCAGCAGCAGCCTGACTACGTCCACTGCAGGACAAAGGCCTCTCCCATGTTCCGCCAGTTAACCCGGTCCTGTGCTTGCTGCTGCCAATTTATACCCGCAAACTTCTTAATCTCATCTGCCCACCTATCTTTCTGTCTCCCCCTAACCCGCTTCCCTTCAATGGGAATCCAGTTAGTCACCCTTTACGACCAGCGGTTATCCTGTCTACGCGCTACATGCCCAGCCCATGTCCATTTCTCCTTGATTTCAGCTATGATATCCTTAACCCCCGTTTGTTCCCCAATCCACTCTGCTCTCTTCTTGTCTCTTAAGGTTACACCTACCATTTTTCTTTCCATTTCTCGCTGCGTCGTCCTCAATTTTAGCTGAACCCTCTTTGCAAGTCTCCAGGTTTCTGCTACGTAGCTAAGTACCGGCAAGATACAGCTGTTATATACCTTTCTTTCGAGGGATAGTGGCAATTTACCTGTCATAATTTGAGAGTCCTTGCCAAATGCGCTCCACCCCATTCTTATTCTTCTGGTTACTTCAATCTCGTGGTTCGGCTCCGCGGTTATGATGTGCCCTAAGTAGACAGTCTTTTACAACTTGAAGTGCACTATTACCTACCTCGAAGCGCTGCTCTTTTCCGAGGTTGTTGTACATTACTTTCGTTTTCTGCAGATTCATTTTAAGACCCACCTTTCTGCTCTCCTTGTGTAAATCCGAAATCATGAGTTGCGATTCGTCCCCTGAGTTACTCAGCAATGCAATGTCATCGGCGAAGCGCAAGTTACTAAGGTATTCTTCATTAACTCTTATCCCTAACTGTTCCCATTCTAGGCTTCTGAAAACCTCCTGTAAGCACGCGGTAAATAGCATTGGGGAGATTGTGTCCCCCTGCCTTACACCCTTCTTGATTCTGTTGCTTTCTTTATGAAGCACTATGGTAGCAGTTGATTTACTGTAGATTTCTTCCAGAATGTTTATATATACTTCATCTACGCCCTGATTCCGCAGTGTCTGCCTGACGGCTGACATTTCTACTGAATCAAACGCCTTCTCATAATCTATGAAACCTATGTATCGTGGTTGGTTATATTCTGAGCATTTCTCTATTACCTGATTGATAGTATGAATGTGGTCGATTGTTGAGTAGCCTGTTCGAAATCCTGCTTGTTCCTTTGGTTGATCGAATTCTGATGTTTTCTTTACTCTGTTAGCAATTACCTTTGTAAATAGCTTGTATACTACATAGAGCAAGCTAATTGGCCTGTAATTCTTCAAGTCCTTGTCATCTCCTTTCTTATGTATTAAGATGATGTTAGCGTTCTTCCAAGACTCTGGTACTCTTCCCGTCAGGAGACACCTCGTAAACAGGGTGGCTAGTTTTTCTAACACAATCTGTCCTCCATCTTTCAGCAGATCTGATGTTACCTGATCCTCACCAGCAGCTTCGCCTCTTTGCATGCTCTCCAAAGCTTTTCTGACTTCTATGATTACTGGTGGGGTGTCATCTGGGTTACTGCTAGTTCTTATAGTATTAAAGTCGTGGTCGTCCCTGCTACTGTACAGATCTATGTAAAACTCCTCCGCTATTTCAACTATCCTATCCATATTGGTAGTTATTTTGCCCTCTTTGTCCCTTAGTGCATACATCCTACTTTTGCCTATTCCAAGTTTCTTCTTCACTGCTTTTACGCTTTCTCCGTTTTTCAGAGCGTGTTCAATTCTCACCATGTCATACCTTCTTACATCGGATACCTTACGCCTATTAATCAGCTTCGAAAGCTCTGCCAGTTCTATTTTGTCTGTTGTACTTGAGACTTTCATGGTTTGGCGCTTCTTAATGAGATTCTTCGTTTCCTGGGAAAGCTTGCCAGTGTCCTGTCTAACTATATCCTGCCTCCAACTTCCACTGCACACTCCGTAATGATACTCGTTAGATTATTATTCATCGTATCTATGCTAAGGTTGGTTTCCTCACTAAGAGCCGAGTACCTGTTCTGAAGTGAGACTCTGAATTCCTGTACTCTCCCTCTCAGTGCTAGCTCATTGATTGGCTTCTTGCGTATTAGTTTCTGTCGTTCCTTCTTCAAGTCTAGGCGAATTCGAGACCGTACCATTCCATGGTCACTGCATCGTACCTTGCCAACCACTTCCACATGCTGCACGATGCCTGGGTGTGCACTTATTATAAAGTCTGTTTCGTTCTTATTTTCGCCATTAGGGCTCCTCCATGTCCACTTGCGGTTTCCTTGTTTTAGGTAGAACGTATTTAAAATCCGTAAATTATAGCGTTCTGTGAATTCTACTTGTAGCTCTCCTCTGGCGTTTCTAGTACCGATGTCATAATATCCTACTGCCTGGTCTCCAGCCTGCTTCTTCCCTACCTTTGCATTAAAGTCTCCCATCAGTATTGTATACTGTGTTTTTTCCTTACTCATTGCCGATTCCACATCTTCATAGAAGCTTTCAACTGAAGCGTCATCATGGCTGGATGTAGGCGCGTAGGCCTGTACCACCTTCATCTTGTATCTCTTATTCAGTTTAATTACGATACCTACCACCCTTTCATTAATGCTATAGTATTCCTCTATGTTGCCAGCTATGTTTCTGTGAATTAGGAACCCCACTCCCAGTTCTCTTCTGTCTGCCAAGCCCCTGTAGCAAAGGACGTGCCCATTCTGTAGCACCGTATAGGCCTCATCTGTCCTCCTAACCTCACTGAGCCCTATTATATCCCATTTAACACCCTCTAGCTCCTCGAATAGTACAGCTAGACTTCCCTCACTAGATAAGGTTCTAGCGTTAAACGTTGCCAAGTTCAGGTTCCTATAGCGGCTTGTCCGGATCCAGAGATTCTTAGCACCCTCTGCTGCGTTGCAGATCTGACCGCCGCCGTGGTCAGTTGCTTCGCAGCTGCTGGGGACTGAGGGCGGTGGGTTATTTGACGTATGCATGTGGGAGGTAGTGGCCAGATACTGCACTAAGGTGGCCAATCCTTCTCTGGTGAGGGAGTGCGTTCCCGGCGGTGGTTACCGGTGAGGCCGTACCCCAGGCCTCGTGAACTGTGCGGCACCGGGATTTGAACCACGGACCTTTTGCATGCGAGGCGGCTGCTCTAATCACTACGCCGTCACTGCTGATTTAGCACTATGATTGCATAGTGCTAAAACAGACGAGGTTTTTTTTTAATGTACACAGGTGCTTGTTACAATAGTTGTTTACAAAAATGATTAGCTAATAACCGAAAACAAGCCGCTCACTCATATATATTACTACATTATATATTAGGTACACATATATTCACTTTGTGCTGTGGGCGAGAGCTATTCGAAAACACACAGTGTGCATCAGTGAGCCATGGCACAGCCTAGAATGGACACTTGCTTAATTTTTACATGGCACTAAATAGTAAATAGTCTGCAATAAGAATTGGGTAGTTGTCGTATTTCTCACTTCATTTTCAATTTTCAGTGAAAATGCTGTCATCCCTCATTAGAATGCATAAGTTTTTGGCATGTACAGAATTAGTTGTGTGCTTCTCGGATAACACACACTTTCATCCTAGAGGTAGGATCCCTGCTTTAGCTGTCTTGTCAATAAACCCTGGTCCAATTTTTATATTTGGTCATCGAATCACAACCTGTAGGTATTTTAACCTGGATCTATTGGCTGTGTTGAAATGCTCACTTCGGCTCAAAAAAGAAATAGCAAAATATTATTCGAGTCCCTTTTCCGACTCACGGTAACGAGGACCCGGCCGAATGCGTATGCCATCATGAATCGCTGCTTACTAGAGACCAGATTTTAGGCAAACGCCTGTTTGTTCTCTGCAGTCATATAGCCCTTCTTTGATGGATGGGCATGGATTGGAGCTTAGAAAGGGCTGCGAGTTTTTTATAGTGCCTATATGTGGCTGTTCTTGGCGTTTGTGGCTTCATTCATCAAGTTCGTCAGGTAGCTAAGGCCAATGCAGCCCTGGACCTAGGACCCCATACATAAATATTTGTTTTGATAATCGGCAGTCGCATTAGCATTATTTATTTCTAAATTTCGCTATCAAGTACAGCCTGCCATTTATGTTTCCGAGCAACACTGACTCTCAGAATTCTTTTTGTTTTCATATTTTAGCGCTTATTTATATTGCCTCTTTTTCTTTCCTATGTCACACCTGTTCTGGTGGCACCAAACAACACCGATCTATCCGATCTATCAAAACGGGCAATACCACCGACGTCGTGAACAATAGCAGCGCCCAGGGAACCTTTCTGAAAAGGTTTATAGACTATTTTACGAGAGAAATTTTGCCGCCACCATATTGGACTGTTAAATTGATGTTCTCTAAGTTTTGCAGACTTCAATTCACAGTAATAAGGTCTTCAAAACAACGTATGCACCAACTAAACCAGTTTCACGCGTGTGCGTTACCTGTAACACTGTTCATTCAATCGTGGAATTGAGCAAAACGCACAAGTTTATAGCCCAACAGGGCGTCGTTGAACACACTCCACAAAGTAGTGTATAGAATCAGCGGAATGGGACGCCGCGGTGGTCTATCTCACCGCCCTGAGAAGGCGCGTCCGCTTGGCGAATGCAGATCACTGTGGAGCCGTCGGGGAAAGAATGAACGCCAAAAGAAAGAAAAATGCGACCTGCACGCGGTTTGCTTTGTACGTATAAGTGATTTGCTCACTGATGGTGCCGAAATCGACTTCACGCAATTAGATGCTGCTAATGCGATGCATGCCTGCCGTCAGGTCTTTTCGCGATCCGGCTAACTGATTCAGTGCCGCCAAAAGTGTGACCTGCTTGTGTGTTGATTCGAGAGAGGGCACTTTACTCACTACAGTAGAGAACAAGAAAGACTTTATTCTGCAAAACGTGCGGAAATAAAAGGTCAAATGTGTGGTAATGTAAAAGTGTAGGGCCCCTTTTACGATGGTAAGCAATAACATATGTCGCTTACAGGTCACGCTCATTTTTTGTCTTTGTTTTAATAATATTATACTCGTTCGCCCAAACATTTCTCGTGCGTTCAATTACGGCATTCTATGCCTCAAACGTACCTCCCTTTCAAACCTTGGCGCATGATATCCGTTCTTAAGTCTGTTAAAATAACGGCTTCTGCACATGATATATCTTTGATTTACCTTTGAGAACTATAAGCGGATACTACACAAGCTGGAACTTGATCGCCGCGCTGCGAGGTCCAATTTTATTCCCTCTATTAGGCCTGATTATTTATTTTCTATAGTATCTTATATGACATTATTTCAGAAATTATTCACCTGCATTACCTTGATGCAATAGCTTACTTATATTCGAATTTGATTGACATTTAATACACAATCAAGCAATCAAGAATCGCTAGGAGAGCAGCCAGTCAAACGTGAATGCCGTTCTACAATGTGCCTAACTAAGTTGCTTTGGCTAATATGCAAGACTTGATTATAATCCAATGCATTTCGGTCTGACCTTTGTCAGCTGGTATGAGCACCTCTTTTTAAAGTTTATTCTGACGGTGGACGAAATCACTGAGAGCCCTATAGCGTACTCACGTGTCACACCGTCTGCGGTTCATGAATTGAGCCGCACGTGCCACATAGCCCCTGTTCCTGCGTGCTGTATTCGCTACGACGAACCAGGGGCTTCTGGAGTCGTGGTCTTCATATAGAACGAACCCGCAGGCGCTGCACAGCGAGTAGTTCTGGGAGATGTCGGTGCTCATGCCTCGAAGAAAGATGGTTGCCGCGTCTTTAAAAATCTCCAGCAGACATAGCTTCCGAATCGTCTTGCTTCGTGCTACAGCGCCGCCGACACATTCAAGGCCTTTCAAGGATATACTGTTCTTGTCGAAGTGAATTCACAGGGTGAAATGATGCTTCTGTTGTGTAGCAAGGACTGCGAAAGTGCTAGCCACCAATCGTCCAGTTTGGTCTCCCCTCTCCCGGTGAGTATCAAATCCAGCTTTTTCAGCGTGACCATCTTCGAGACGAATTCAACCGAAAGCCAGCCAAGCTCCTTGTCCCACTCCATTTGTAGTCTCAAAAATGTCAACGGGGGATATGTGCTGAGCTCTTCATAAACTGCCCTTGCTGTGCATTTGTCCTGGGCCAGTCGACAAGCACGCCGTTCGGAGAATTCGTCCAGTCCGCTAGAGAGAACCTATTGTCGCCATAGGAGTCCATGAAAGAAACCTTGTCTTGACACCCGATTTCTCTTATTTCATTCACGACGTCAGACAGAAGAGCACGTTCGTGTTCGGCCACATCGACAGTGACCATCTTCAAGCTGTCGTGATGAGACAAAAAGCGAAAGAAGTGTCCCCAGTGCTCATTGGACCAGATGCTCGCACTCAAGGTCATAAGCTCGAGGGTGTTCTTTGACAGTGCCCCTATTCAGGATGCGTTGATGCTATCCCTGGCAGCCGTTATTTCTTCTCTGCTCATGTTAAAAGACACATACGAGCAGTGCAACAGACTGAAGCTCCGCAACACCTTGTTTTGTGCCAGCATCTTAGCTCCTAGCTTCCCGTTCGCTTTATGGACACACAGCTCACGTGCTTCCAAGCTGCTCACCGTAGAATTTTTCAGCATGCCCTGGCAAATCCATTTCAGCATATCGTACTCAACGGCACAACGATTTCCAACAACACTTTCAAGCGCTTCAGCGTGACTGTACTGCTCATAAATGCGACGAACAATTCTGGCTCTACCGCAACATCTGAGGAACTTAGCGTCAAATCTCGCAATGTGGAGTTGGCCCTGAGTGCTCTCACCAGGAGCCACGAGTGCGCGTTCTCTATGCGCGGTGCGATCACATCGAAAACGGTCAAAGTCGCAGAATCACGCAGAAGTGCCAAAATGGTGGTCGAAAATACCTTATCCCATGACGAGACTTCACAATGCAGTTCCTCTAGGCCCTTCATTGACAAGAGAACATAGAAAACGCGTTCTATTTGCAGCGAACCCGATGAAACTTCCAAGGTCACCGATTTCACGGCATGATTTCCGTCCAGCACGTTGCAGAGAACGGCGCTGCACAAATTGGCTATTTCTGAATCATCCGTGCAAAGGACGGGACTGCACAAGTCGGCTATTACTGAACGGTCGTGCGAGGGTAGGTGTTTCACAAGTGGACTATTTCTGAATCATCTGAGTAGTTTGGAATCTGAATGGACGTCACACAGCTATGCGTTCGCAGGAGCACGTACAAGATGGCGGCGGCCTGACGCACTTCGCTTTGTGTTGGTCGCGGACAACATATTTTACGGGTGTGCGCGAGTGCGAGTTTCCCGCCACACAACTCGCGCAGCTCCAGCTCAAGCCAGCAGAGAAAATCGTTCCATAGTGGAATGCTGGCAACAATCTGGCATCATGAGTTCTCTGAGGCCGTGCAGGGGATGCTGTAGTTGATCAGAGTTCCAGAGAAACGGCCTCTGGCGCCTTCCAGGTGAACCAACAGGTTGCCGATTTCGTCATGTGCCGGAGCTGCCGCTGCTACACTCGCCGGAGTGTCCATATCGCAGCAAGTTCGACCAGCCATTTCATCGCACCTTCGCAAGCTTCCGTTGCAACCGAACAACACTTCCAAACACGAAGCCCAGGTGGCGCAGGTTTGAGCTCGGTGGCTGCCGACTCCGCTGCGAACTGGTGAACATGCCCCCCCCCCCCCCTGTAGAGGTTAGAAAAGCAGTTCCAGGTAAACCTCCCTGTTCCTTCTCTTTGTTTATTTCTTTCTCTCGCTTATTAAGCGTCCTATCGCGGTAAATGAATGGCGTTTTCAGGTTTGAAAGAGTAAATGTTACTATATAGTACATGTTATTGTATATGTTACTATAAATATATGTTGAATTCTTTTCCTCTTTAGTGTACCTTTAATGTTATGCACGAGCCAGGCTCGTCATTCACAAACTGTGTTCAAACTGTTTTATTTTCTTCGCCATTGCACATTTTTTTGCGACCTTCATTGTCACATAGCTCTACCGTCGTTATTTATTCACCTACCAAAGTTTACCTAGACAGCTTGACGCGTTATACTCGCCGTTTTTCTACGATAACATGATTTTGCGAATCTTGGAGAACACCAATAACAACAATAACAATAGTGTACACATTCGTACAAAGTACAAAACAACGGGCCTGTAAGTCTCCGAGGACTTTTGCGACTAGGCCAGACAGAGCTGGTGACAGCGATATGTTGCATAGTCAAAAATTAATTTTTTGCCAACGAACACACACACGATAAACAGAATTGCTTGCTTACACGCAGTGAATAAAAGGATAAAAAAGAACCAATAGAATCCATTACATACAAGCACACCATATCCAATGAAGTTACACAGGTCAGAGAATTTCAACTTTTTTTTTAACTAGCCGAGAACAACTTCTCAGGTAGTTCTTTTGAAATGTTAGGCATATATATCCTTCTGCATGGTTCTCTAGGTCTGGTAGAGAACTACGGTACAGTGAAACCCTTTTTTTTTCCTCGCAGTGGTCGACATGCAACTTATAGCCTTTGAAGTCTTTACACAAGTTGTATATCAGAAATACTGTTATGGTAATGAAATCCTGGATCATACGAAATCCTAAATCATGTAAAATATTTTGAACTTCTAGCGTACTACCGCATAATGATATGTGGGCTATTACGTCCCAAGACCGACATACGTTTATGGGAGACGCCGTAGTGGAGGGCTCCAAAAATTTAGACAATCTGCTACTTTTAACGTGCACTAAAATTGCACAGTACACGGACCTCTAGCGTAAAATGCTGCCGCCATGGTCGAAATCAAACCTTCGATCTTCAGGTCAGCCGCCAAGCACCCTAGCCACTGATCATGCCGGGTGGACGAAGACAATAATAGGCCACGAAGGTTTTATTTTTATTACGTTTTTTGCTCAATTACGCTTCATTTATTGCGTTCCTCAGAAGACAGTGTTCAAGTATTATTGAATGCAACGTCCGGGTCCCCTATCGGAAAAATTGCCATGGTGGTTACTGGAAAACATGGTGGGCGTAGTGGAAATAATAGTTGGCATGGTGGAAATTATGATGGATATGGTGGGACGTAGTGGAAAATGTGGTGGATATGCCGGGACATACTGGGTGGTATGGTGTACAGATGATGGGCAAAGTGGAAACGATGGTGGAAAGCAGAGGCTAGATAGTGGGCAATAATGGAACACTCTGCCCACCATTGCGAAAATGCTGGGAAGCCCTAAGCATATGGTGGGTGGTGCTTATTATGGCGGGCTACATGATGTACCAAGCTGAGAAACTCTTCCCACCAATGCGATAATGCTGGGAAGCAGTAAGCAGATGATGGGTGGGCTAATAATGGCGGGCAATTTATATAGTGTACCAAGCTGGGATCTATCTGTACGCTACATGTTCTACCACCATGATTTCCACCAAAGGTTAGGCCTACCGACCGAGCCCGTACAATTGTGTTATCCGTGCCTCCGGATTTTAGAATACACGATTTCGACGATTAAGTATGACAATACAGCGCAACCATGGCATCAATTAACCTAAATGAAGCATTTTTCATTGTGTATGGTGTCCGCTCAAGAATCAACAAACATCGATGCGACGCGGTTAAAGCACTCCCAGAGAACATAAATCTTCTCACCGACAGCCGCCGGTCGCACTCGCCGGCATTTCTCTAGCTTTTGTACAAGAACTCAGACGTGGCAATTCGTATGCTTGGTGAACCAATATGATAGCGTAATGTTTCCGGCACACTGCATTCGTTTTGGCCAAGCCGTTATGTAGTTGTTGCTTTAGCGAAAGAGCTACAGCATTGCGCTGCATGACCGTCCTCTACATTGCGCGAAAAGCATCCCAACACTCAATCAAATAAATTAGGTGGGCGTATCTGTGGAATGAACCTAGAGGCGTCATAAAGCGTGAGCAGATGTCGCCCTTTAGAACGAGCGCGAAACGGATATTAAACTTGGCAGACCCCGCCGGTAAACTGTTGCAGCTCCCCAGTCCAATTGATTTTTTTCTTGAAGTTGTGAATTGTAAAAAATAGCACTAGTGTCATTAACACAGTGGCAATCGTTACAGGCCACAGTTGCTTGTGTTTAATAAATCCGCAGTTTTTAGTAGCAGGTGTAGATCTTGTCTATGTTGTGTACACGACAAACATAACTCAAGTTGAACCGTAAGTTTGTATGCCAACTAAGTATTTAACACACAATCAACGCCATGTTGCTATGGCGCAGTGGTTAGTGTCTTAGAATGGGAATCCGCAGGTTGCACGTTCGATCCTCCGTGGAACCTTGTTTTTTTTAGGGACGGGTGTTTTTATACCGTTTTTATAGAATTCTTTTTTATTTTTTGTGGCAGCTCGTCACGATGATTCTGACGTCATTTCGCGCTCAAGCGTTGCCGGCACTGCAGAACCCACCATACCCACCATGCGCCATGGTGGGCGTTTCCCACCATTCACCCACTACATTAATCCACTATAATGGTGGGTGGTGGTTTACACCATGCCCACCATTCGTTTTTTTCCAATAGGGTCCCCATTCCTGATTTTCATGAAAATTCGCTGTGTCTGTCTCTGTATTCTTTTTATGCTGCTGACCCTGTTCCAAATTTTACCCTCATGTAAATTTATGTTCTCGATGTTTGCAAGGTTCTCCGCTGCAGGAGAGTCCCATAGCAATCTGCATATTTTGTTTCTTGTGCGCATTTTTTCATTCATTGTTCCAGCATGGGACATGTCGTGCGTGGCCAGTCCAGACGTTTGTGGGATGCGTTGAGCTGCAGCGTCTGTTAGAAAGGCCGTATTGTACTGCAAAGTCGCATCTATATGTTCAAACACGATATGTCAGTCCAACTTAAGAAGGCAACCTTGTGAAACTGTCCCCAATTGATGTGATGTAATAGCAGCGATTTGATAGCGGCTTTACTGATAGCGGTGATTTGATAGCGGTGACCTTAGCACGACGGAAAACAGGCCGCTTCTGATGGGATGATAACTTCCTACTAGATGCAAGGACAGGAGTGATAAAGATACCATGCGGAGGTCTATGAATAAGTACGTTTCGTTGGCGAGTACGTGTGTTCTTTCCGGTTCAACAGACTTGCACCGGAGGAGAACGGGAACTGTTTACTTAGGTGGGCTCGTGCGTAGCAGCGAGAATTACTCCATAGACAACAATGTGCATTCAAGTCCCCAAGGACGACGTAAGCTTCTGGTAGTTCGTCTGTCAATAACTGGAATTCGTGTTTTTTAAGATGATACTGTGGGGGTTTGTGAAGAGAGGAAATGATGACAAGTTTATTCGGGAGAACTGCTTCAAGAGCCAATGCATAAAGAAGTATTCGTAGTGGTAGATGTGTACATGCTACACCTTGATTAGCTATGATAGCCACGCCACCAGATGACCCCAAAACATTAACGCGGTTCTTTCTAAGTGTAATGGTCCAATCAGTATATAGTCAAGTTTCAGAAAATAATTATACGACGATACAGTAAGGAAATACTCAACCAACACATATTTATCACCTTCGGTATCGGGGACTTACACCAATCAATTGAAACCGGCTACTGTAAGCTCCGTGTCACGCCCAATGTGCCGAATAGTCCATGTTTCAAACGCCAGCGCTTTGGACATGGATCGCTAAGCTGCAGAGGGCGCCCTACTTGTGAAAAGTGTGCATGTAACGAGCACCCATCGGACACTTGAAGTTCAACAATCTGTTGTGTGAACTGTGAAGCAGACCATCCTGCCTACTGGCGATGGTGCTCAACTTTAAAAAAAAACGAATCGTCGAGTAGAAAGTCTAATTCACTTTGTCCTTCCAAGATGTACGTAAATGGTTCGCACTACATCAGTCTACTCCCTCCTTCTCTGATGTGACGCGCCGAAGCGCCACACCACGTCTTCCTGCGCCCGCAGACATTGGACACACTGTGACCGCGACCGCACCATCAGCGGTCCCAGCTTGTAGAGTAGCCTCTACTGCTCCGTCTCTCACTAAAAAGGGCCAGCAGAGTTAACAGTCTGTGGGACCCCGAACCAATGAAAGTGCAGTTAACTGCAATTGCAGTTAGATTCAAAACTTGTGTGAACGTTCCTGCTGGGCAGGCACCATCCGCCATCTCACAAGAGGTGATAAACACAAGTCCCACTCCTCCGGCGTCTCGAATGCCCAAGGATAGGCACAACTCTTTCGAGCGCATAAAAAAAAAACACCGAACTACATTGCTTCCGAAAGGCCCTGTAACCTAAGGCATAGACTTCAAGTTCGTAAACTCATGTATTCCCGAAACAACCTATGCCATAATAAGGTTCCTAATTGAGAACTCCTTGCTCCAGGGGAAGGAGGGGAATATGGTGCGTTTTCTACACAGGGGAACGCTTCGCTATTCTGACAGTGCAACTTTCGAGCAACTATTCGGCACATCAAGAAATTATGGAGCTATTTGCATAACTTACCGCCACCTGGCTGGCCTCGGCGAAATAATTTCTGCATATTACTTAGATTTATTTATTCACGTCCAGAGTACCGTATGTTAGTCTCTTTGATTATCTCAGCAGATAAATTGAATTGTTTGATATGGCCCTGGTTCCAAGTATTGGTAGGCCAAAAATATGTATATGCGAAATTCTACAAGCGTACGATGTCATCAAGTGTCAGAGAATTATTATAAATACTGTGGTTTAAAGCTGGCTATTCATTACAAAAGGCCAACCGTTGCTGCGCGTGTTCACTTACCCCACGTAAGACCCGTTTAGATTGACCCGACGAGAGCGCGTTGAGTCGAAATAAACAGGTTTTCTGGACTCGCCCTCCCCATGTATAAGCGGACGCGTCGGGGCGGAGAGTCGTCGCGGCGAGTCCCGTCGACCCGGAGACAGGGGATAGGTTCACCGAACTCGCCGCGCTCAGAAAGGGCATGTATAACCGGTCGCGCTGAGTTGACGGCTCGTGACCTCTCCCGCCCGTCGCGGTCTCCGCTTCCCCTGTCCACATCACTCCGACGTGATGGGGACAGGGGAAGCGACCATCTACGATTACACTTTAAAAAGTAATGGTTGGTCACTTTACTACACTATTCATTTTTGGAACGAACTTTCTGAAGAAAATTTTAATTTCTTAAATATGGTGGCAGTTAGGTTGCGACAAAACTTCGAAAAAGTGAAATATTATACGCAGCACGGTAAAACGATTCCAGTCGGTAGGAAAAGAACCGCATTTCCTTGTTAAAACGCATTCATCACTAGTGTATGTTAATGTGCTTTGCGCGGAAGCAATGCAGTGTTCTTGACCAAAGTCAGAAATTTTTACAGCTTTTCAACTTTTCCAGAGAAAACGCAGCTGCATAGCTTGCTTGCATTGTTGACGGTAAGTGGGGAAAAACACGAGTCGCGAAGACAGTAGTTTGAAAGCGCTGGCACATGAACTTTGAAAAATTTGCAATATTGCTCATGTTCAGGCACTTATCGGTCTGTGTAACGCTCCATATAAAAATATACACTTTGGATCATTTCAAAGGGTGCAGAAACGACATTTAATTCTGTAAGTTTAATACGAATCTTTGTTTTACGCGAGAAAATATTTATATTGAGCTGCCCCCAAGGCTGTCAACGGCGGACCATAGGCGCACTTCACTGCACCGAGGGTTCCTCGGCAGCCTCCTAAATGCACCAAAGCCGGCTTGTTGATTCGTGCTCCATTTTCCTGCGCTTACCGCCAGTAATAGAAACAAATTATGCAGCTGCATTATCTCATAAAAAGTTATAAGAGCTGTAAAAAATGTTTAAATATCGCCCAAAAACAACGCATTGCTTCCCCTCAAAGAACATCTTGAGACAACCTAGTAGCTGTGAACGCGTTGCGCCAAGGAAACGCTGTGTTCTTCCTACCCACGAGTTTTTTTCACAACCTAGTTATTGGGCGCTGCCACAATATTTAAACTGCTCTGAGAGTTAGAAAAAGTTTCCTCCGAAAACTGGTCTCAAAACAAAAATGGAAGACAGGCTTTCGGCTCGCCTCGACGCAAAGCGTCGTGCGATCACCGCTCACCTCAACTCGTCCGTGCGAGTTCATATAAACTCGGGCGCGTCGAGGTAAGCTGAACCCGCCACTCAACTCAGCCCGCCCCCGTCGCGTCCATGTACACGGGGCTGTAGTGGGTGCATAACAAGCTTGAAAACTTTTTACAAGCACAATTGGTCACAATAGGCCTGCTTAGCATCACACAGAATGCAGTAACCTCCGAAAAATTCACTGAAACAAACAATTTTAAACTTCTCAATTACATTGTAGATATCCAGAATAAAAATTTATCGAGTAACTTTATACACTAAAAACTACGCTACATATGTGGTCAAAGTACGCACTATAGGGACCAGACATCACTAACGCGTTAAACCCTTAAAGGCGAAGCTTGTGGCAAACCAGTTTTCATAGCAAAAAATGTTATGAGGTTAAAAGAATGGTCACGTGCGCCGTAGTTGTCTGCCGCCGCCACCAGTGTGGGTAACCACTATAACGCAAAAAAAGGTAAAAAAATGACTAAATAAAAATTGACAAATCCCGGGTAAAGTGGGTATCAATGATATGTGATGCACGAATTAGGAAGGTTGATATGTCACACTAAAATCAGCACAACGTTACGTGGCGAATGCAAATTATGCTGTACCTGACTTCCATATCATGACTATCATGTTTGCGCCTGGCATTTGTGTTTGTCGTCCATTCACGTCACGTAATGCCAAATTTTGCATATGTGGAGCTATATAAATGGTCGCATTGCCAGCACGATATGAGCGTAGCATGTAGTGATGTTTTACATGACACAGGTATGATTATTATGTTTGGACGTGTTATTTGCCTTCGTCATCCATGGCGCCAGCTGTCGGAATCCTTCTGTGACGTATAAAACTACATCACGTGGTATCAGCTGTGTGAAGTGTTCGTTAACTCTTGTGATTCAGGCTGCTCTGCCGCGGCTGTTCTCGCTTCGCATGTGTCGGTTGCGTTTGTATAATCTGCGGAGCGATCTAGGGCATTCTACAAAAAAAAACAAAAACAAATTCAGCGAGGCAACGTACGATCATTGCCACGCTGTGCGCTTTCAACGGAGCACGTGCACATGGCGTCATAGACGCATAATGTGAAGAGGCACTCTGGTAAAAGGTGAGCTGTTGTGAAAATCTTCTGGTGATCAGTGAATCGAAGCATTCTCACATTGCGCGAACGTTTATGTTTACAGAGGCAAGCCATATGGCGTGTACCTGTCCCTTCCTTTTGCGCAAAAAGTGCACGGCCGCTAGGTAACATTTTGACTGTTGTTGACTGCCGCGCAGGATTCATGGCAACACCTACCTCTACTTAGTTTTCAGAGCGAGATCAAGTGGGCGAAGGGGTACGGACGCATCGGCATTGGTCAAGTTCGCTTTACCTTTTTCATAAGGGTGTCTATCACTGTTTTGCCGCAATAACATAACTCGTCACAACCATGTTTCACGTGGTCTGCTTGTTTCATCAGAGTTAATAGTGGACGGTTAGTCGTGACATATTTCAATAAGCGGAAGTTCACCCGCGTATGTTTTGTCTCCCTAATCCTCGCCTTCACTGCGCACGCTTCTCTGCGCGGGGTGCATTAACTGATGTGATGCGATGCACAAGCGTTGCAATAATACCTGCTCGCATCGTCTGCTCGACTAATAATTACAATTATTGTACCTTGTTTTCAGTGGCTCGTCTGGTCTCTGGCATAAACCGATTTGTTTAACAGCCGCTCAGTACTCCCGAATGCGCAAGAAACGTCCGAATATGCTAAGAAAAAAGGACGCATCTAGACCAAACATTCTTCCCCCCCCCGCCCCCCCCCCCCCTGAGCTACATACAACTGGGAAACGCCTGTCAGCCTGGCATCAATGAACTCCGCAGATTCTTATGTGTACATTCCCGGAAAGTTCCACGTCATACTCACCAAATATCAACATCAACGAAGTACACAACATATTTTCGCGAAAGTACTTCCCGCAGACGCGATCATCAGTTCCGAGTTGTTTCCAAGGAGGTATAAAAAAAATTGCTGAACTGAAAGCTCCCGCAAAGCTTTTCCAGCCGTAGTGAAGCGAAACTTTGCCCTTCAAATAAGTCGGAAACATGATATCTTCTGGGGGTGCCCACCTAGACATCAAGTGGCTTTCTATTGTTAGACTAAAAACTACTTCAATTATAAATTAAAAGATAATTGTGTCCGAAAGAGTAATGAGCAGAAACTAGTATCGGTGACAAAATCTCGAATAAAATTTGCCTTGGGTTTGATGCTTACTAAAGAAAACCAGTAACACAAGGACGCATTTTGAGCCCCATATGACCCGAAGAGGTTGCCACGCTAAACTCGTTGGGCGTGCCATGAACACGCCCCCCCCCCCCCCCGCCCCCCGAACGGCAATAGCAAATCATGCCCCTAGAAAAATGTCTGCCGCGGCCGCCATCTTGCGATTGGCACGGCCTAACTAGTGGACAAGAATTTACACTCGGGCAATTGTTTTAAGCCTCCTTGGTTGTTTCCTCATCCTCGGCTTTATCGAACCTACAGCCCGCTGCTTCTTTTTTTAGCGTACGCACAAAAATTCAAACCAGGGCGAGACGTCATCATACGTTCATCATTATACGTTCATTTAACAATAACAGGGCCGAATGAAGAATGGTCGCTGTGAATCGGCACTTTGGGAATCGTTTTTTTTCTGCCTGGGACAAATTAAGGCAACAAATTCCTATGCCTACAAATCCGTGAAGTACACCGGTATACATACCGAACATTGAATCTTCAATTTTAGACGCGACACCTTTGCGGATGCATGGACGCCCAAAGAAAAATGGCTGCTCAGTGAGCTGCGCAGCAAAGGACAAATGCTGTGTTATTTTGCCAGCTTAAATTTTATCAGTCAAGTGCACTGTCGCCGCAACGTTTTGGAAGGGCTCATTCACAATAAGACTCACTCGATTGCACCCGGTACTGCGGCAGCCTGCCCACAAAAAACCTGGATGTTAGAAAATGAACTGACTCGGGGTTGAAGCAAGTGCACTTCACTGACGATGGCATATGTCAGTCACGTCACGTCATGTTTACCACGTCACAGCGACAGCAGCGCTGGCCTCTCCAGCGGTCGCCCTCACTGCCAATATGTGATGCCAGCGAAACGGCCGCAAGCACATGATGACTCTGACATATAGCCATGTTCTTACTTGACGCGCATGCAAAAATTATCATGTTGGCGCCTGGCATTTGTGTTCGTCGTCAATTCATGTTACGTAACACCAAATTTGAAATATGTGAAGCTAGCGAAACGAACGCGAGCGCATACGAAGCGTGGCATGTAGTCATGTTCTTACAATACACGCAGGTCATGATTATGTTTGCAACAGCCACACACCTTCATCATTCATCCACGCCCCATAATACCGAATTTGATATATGTGAAGCCAGCTAAACGACCGCGAGCGCATCATGAGCGTGGCTTGTAGTCATGTTCTTACATGACACGCATGTCATGATTATTATGTATGCGTAAGTCATACCTTCGTCATCTATTCAGGACACGTAATATAAAATTTAGTATTATATGCGAAGCTATAGCGTAACGACCGCAAGCGCATCAATAGCGTGGCGTGTAGTCACGACTTACACGACATGCATGTCATGATTTCCACGTGAGGGCCTGTCACATTTTTGCCATGCAATTTTGTCATACCATACCAGTTTCGCAATATATCATGTGAACGAAACCACTGCAAGAGAAGCAAGACCATGACAAACTCAAGACATTCATGACATACATACGATTTTTATGTTGTGAACAGAGTATTTTCCTTGCAGTATAGTCAAATTATGTCATGCCAATTTTTGTATAAATCCCTTTGTCCAACTGGCAAGAAGAGCTAAATGTCGTAAGCGGCTAGATACACAGATACGGTCAATGTAGCCGAAGTTTCCTGAGAAATACTTCGCAAGAAACCACCATTGGCTCAATATAAAGATCCGGGTCCCTTGCGTGCCACCCCGGTATTCTACAACTGAGTCATGCCATTTCTGGAAACGCTGTTGTAAACCGTCTTAGACAGCCTTGTTGGCGGGAAACGAATCTTGGTTATGTAATAAAGTGTCTTAGAAAAGCAGAAAACAACAAGGCGTCACACAAAGTGAATTGTTTTACGATTGAGCAATCAAAAGCTCCAGCCTGCCATTACGAAAGCTTCAGGCATAATTCTTCGCCGTCAGTCAGGGCATCAAAAAATTGCACATACTGTCTTCCAAGTGGGCAACACGTAGGCACCACAATTTTCCGAAGACCAACGAAAGATACCATAGTAAATGCCTCTCTACTACACAAAAAATGATGTATAATGCCCTAGTGGGTATCCTGCCGGTGTTCTTGTAGCAGTCGCTCAAAGTGTGGAAGGGTGTGGAAGGCCAGTCTCAGTTTAGTGTTCCCTTCGCCGCCGTCAGAGATTGAACGACGTAGTGAATCGTGTACGGGTGGGCTTGATAGACGGGGAGCCACTGTTCACAGCATATTTGTCGAATTAAGCCTATAGCACCTTTCGTTGCGGCTGTAGCTTATTGACAACCTTACTTTTGGTACCACCCTCAGCAAGAGAAAAGGAGCGACTTGCCATCATCTGACAAGCATTAAGTTTAACCCCTACCTTCACGGCAAGCCTTTTATAGTTGTGAGAGATTGCTACGCCTTGAGTTGGTTAGCTAACTTGAATGCCCTTCATGTCACCTCACACGGGTGAGCCTAAAAATTCAGGCATTCGACATTACCGTCATGTACCAGTCCGGACTGAAGCACTTCGATGCCAAGTGCCTAAATAATGGTCTCGCGGCCTATAGTGCTGCTGGGCGACGAAGATCACGACTCTTCCTGGGGTACTGCTGACTGGCCGAGCTGGTGCATGATAAAATTAATATGTTGGGTTTAGCGTCCCAAAACCACCATATGATAATGAGAGACGCCGTAGTGGAGGGCTCCGGAAATTTGGGCCACCTGGGGTTCTTTAACCTGCACCCAAATCTCAGCACACGGGCCTACAGCACTTCCGTTTCCATCGAAAATGCAGCCGCCGCAGCCGGAATTTGATCCCGCGACCTGCGGGTCAGCAGCCGAGTACCTTAGCCACTAGACCACCATGGCGGGGCACATGATAAATTGATATGGCTTTAGCGTAGCCCAGTTTGAGCGGGAAGAAAAGGTACTATACAGTCAAGAGAACATAAGCGCCACCGACTTCACTGAGCGACATCGAGCCAACCCGGTGTTGATGAAGCTAGTGAAACATATGGAGGGCAGAAACCACCGTCCACTCAAATGCACGCAGGCGAGAAATGGAGTCAATTTTTTTAAATGAAATGTGCTGTGTAAAGAACATCTCATCCGCCTGAGCTAGCTACTTATCGTTGCGTACGACAAAACGAACAATAATTATGAAGGCCCTGCACAACAAACCAACGTCTGGTCATGCCGGCTTTTCCCGCACAATCGTACAGATACAAGGAAAGTACTACACTTGCCATGCTTCACCGCCGACGACTATCGTTACGCGATATGCCGCAACTGTCAGCGAAGCAAGACGCCGCAAACAAGGCCAGCGAGATTTATGCAGCACATCGAACCACTTTGGTGGTAGTTCTATCGATTGATTGATTTGTGGGGTTTAACGTCCCAAAACCACCATTTGATTATGAGAGACGCCGTAGTGGAGGGCTCCGGAAATTTTGGCCACCTGGGGTTCTTTAACGTGCACCCAAATCTGAGTACACGGGCCTACATTTCCGCCTCCATCGGAAATGCAGCCGCCGCAGCCGGGAATCGAACCCGCGATCTGCGGGTCAGTAGCCGAGTACCTTAGCCACTAGACCACCGCGGCGGGGCGTGGTAGTTCTATCAAATGGGTATGAACTTACCATGGCCATCGCGGACGTCGACTTTAGGAGAGAAGTACATCATCGCAGCTACCGAGTATACCTCACCTGCTACGCCGATAAAAGGGGTTTGCTCAAAGACAGCACCACCGAAGTAGCAATGATTTTCGTTCAGGACATTGTCCTTTATGACACCCCTCAGCTTCTCTTTATGCAAACAGAGACGGGGCTTTAG
This sequence comes from Rhipicephalus annulatus, assembly GCA_013436015.1. Taxonomy (NCBI): domain Eukaryota; kingdom Metazoa; phylum Arthropoda; class Arachnida; order Ixodida; family Ixodidae; genus Rhipicephalus; species Rhipicephalus annulatus. Next base: position 172,562 of record WOVY01009962.1, on the reverse strand, counting down.
GTAAAATTACCTCGGGTGATATTGAGGTACAGCCGGAAAAGCCACCACCGGATGGATCACTGCCTACCACCCGCCAATCTATGGCTTCGTCGAGCACCTGGACAAGACAATCGCCGGCATGCTCACAATGGACGTCGACGTCGAGCACAAGACGTGCGGTGCAATCCTTCCATACCTGATTTCGCATACAACTTGACCCTTCGATAAAGAACGCAAAAACGCCACGTCTGTCTGCTGGAGGAAGCTGGTCATGACGCTCGGCTCCACGTAACCCAATGTCACTGACAAAGAAAACCCCGACGCGACTGTAGCGTTTCAGTCTGCTGCAGAAGCACGACAACTCACCCGCCTACGCATCAAAATTCAGCAGAATACAGGCAGCCACCGTTAAAACTTTCCACGATGTTTCGTTGAATACCAGCATGGCATCCGAGTTAAACGGTGTAGACGCTTATATACCAGCATGGTCTTAGAGAAAAACTTCAGTGGTACTTTTGTTCATACATGTTTTGACTTCAGAGCGCTCTTAAAGTAGATGTGTTCCTGGGAGGCATCAAGAACACTCAATCTTTCCTCGTCACTCATTTGATTCCTGGTCACTCATTCAATAAACTAAGAGCTACTATACTGCAATCAGGGGCACGACGCTGCATTTGGGATGGGAGACTTATGGTCACTGGTGTTACAGGCTGCGGTCACCTGGGCTGTGTGCTCCTGGCTCCCTGGATCCTGCGAGCCGATCAGCCCTGTTCGCCTGCCTCTCCCCCGGCCGGATGGAACCCTTCCGTGGCTAAACTTGGACGAGATCGGCGCTACCATCTGGCAACATGGAACTTCGATATCGCCTAGTGACGTCAGCCGAGGCGCATATAAGCTTCACTCTTCATCCGCCAGCTTTGGGCACGACGCCGCATTTGGGATGGGAGACTTACGGCCACTGGTGTTACAGGTCAGTTACATGAAGGGTGCTTCCTGTATCAAGTGCAGTCATACCTGTTTCATTGCGGTGTCGTTCCCACCAGAGTTTTACGATGTTTTCAAGCGTTTATTGTGTATTTCATGCAATCTCTGTTCTTCCGTTCGAAACTTACTGCTCATGCTCGCGGGCGATGTGGAAACAAATCCGGGACCGATGAGTAAAGCCGAAGCGGACGCTTTCGCTTCGGTTTTGCATACAATTAAAAAGCTAGAGGCTGAGCATGCCATAATGTTAGCCGATCTGAAACGAGTAAGTGGAGAGCATGAAACTGCCAAAAATCAGATCAAGCTACTAGATGCTAAAGTCGCTGCCCTTTAGGCAACAATTGCATTGCAGCGAAACGCAGATAGTCCTTCTGACAGCTCCCTCCTCAAAGTTTCAGATCAGTTGGCAGCCATTTCGTCCCAATGCGACGATGCCGAAAATAGGCAGCGGCTATCAAACCTTCTATTCTTTGGCATATAAGATAAGGAGGAAGAATGGGCCGCGGCGGAGCAGAAAGTTATAGCGTTTTGCTCTGAAAAACTTGAATTAACGACCACTAGTTCACAATTCGAGCGTGTTCACAGGCTAGGCAAATTCACTGAAGGAAAAAATAGGCCCATCATAGCAAAACTAACATTCTATAAGGACAAAGAGCAGATCTTGTCTTGTGCGCGCAAATTAAAAGGAACAACCTACTCTATTGGCGAACACTTTTCCCCGGCTACACGACCGGCAAGACGCAAGTTGGTAACCTTCGCGAAATCTAAAAACAAAGCTTTCACAATTTCAGTTGACCGCCTGCACATTAACAAGCAGGTTTACATTTATGACGTCGCCAGTGATGATGTCGTACTAACTAACAGATAGCTAAATAACACGTACGGGCAAGATCGGAATATGACTTCGCCCTTTCAAGCCATCACCACATTATCGCTATCGTCTACTAACATCTGCAGCCTGATGCCAAAACGGGATTTGTTATGTTCCTTCCTTGACGATTGTGACTGCGATATTCTTGCCCTCACCGAAACCTGGCTATACCCTGACGTAACCGATAACGAAGTTCTCCCTGATCGCAGAAATTTCAGCATTTACCGAAATGACCGTACTGATAGGCGGGGTGGAGGGGTTCTTCTCGCAGTAAAAAAAACTTTACAATCGTATGCCATCAAAGTACACTCTAACATAGAAATTATCTGGGTAGCATGCTTAACAAAGTCCACCACACTGCTCATCGGAAATTGTTACCGACCTCCTGACTGTAAACATTCATTTTTGGAAGAACTGCGCAGTAGCATCACTGAGGCCATCCATCTCTGCCATACCGATTCCATATTCATCTTTGGTGATTTCAATTTTCCCGCGATTGACTGGAACCAGTTGTCTTCCCCTTGCCGCATGTCTACAGAATTTATCAACCTAACCTTAGACTTTAACTTATCGCAAATGGTGAATCAGCCCACTCGTGGTTCAAACATCCTCGACCTAATTCTCACCTCTGCTCCTGAAACAGTAAACACCATGCTGAACATAGATGGATTCAGCGATCAGTCTTCTTCAAGTAACCCTTAACATTCAACCACCTTTCTCTGGCATTGAACATAAAAAAATCCGCGATTACAATAAAGCTAACTACAGCAAAATCAACTGCGAACTAGAAACCTTCTACAATGACATATTCCTGCCATCCTCTTCCAGTCGTGACGTCAATGATAACTGGATGCTGTACAAAGACAAATTATGCGCACTGGCAAACCGGTATATTCCACTTGTTTCGGTCAAAAATGATAAAACAAACCCCTGGTTTACTAAATCAATCCGGCAGCTCAGAAATAAAAAGAAGCGTCTATACCGCGCGGCTAAACGACTTGGTACGTCCTCTGCATGGGAGGCGTACAAAAATGTTCTGAAAATATACTGTTCCACAATTAAATCAGCTAAACTAAAGTATTTCTCTAATGATTTGCCTTCCCTTCTGAAATCAAATCCTAGAAAATTCTGGAATCAAATATCTGCGGAACACAATGTTAAACAGATTTCCTTGCTAGATGATCACCATGCTCCCCTCTCAGATAGTCATTGCACCTCAGCATTTAACACCTTCTTTTCATCCGTTTTCACCCGGGAAGACCACGCCGACGTTCCGAACGTTCCCGATCTCAACATAGATTACATGCAACCTATTGAAATAACGCCTGAGGGTATTGCACTTCTTGTCACTAATCTTAAACTATCTACTTCAGCTGGCATTGACGGTATAAATTCCTAACTTCTGAAAAACAGTTTCTGGTAATATCCTGTATCACCTTTTCAGACAATCATTAGCAACAGGCCAGCTTCCCATTGACTGGAAGATTGGTAAAATAGTCCCAGTGTTTGAAGCCGGCGATAAACATTCACCCGAAAGTTATCGCCCCATCTCTCTCACGTGCATCTGCTGCAAACTCCTGGAACATATAATCACTTCTCATGTTTTCAGGCACTTAGAATCTAACCATTACTTTTTTATCAACCAACATGGATTTAGAAAAGGTTTTTCGTGCGAAACACAGCTGCTGGAATTTACGTCAGAACTACATTGCAACATGAACAATAACCTTAAGACTGACTGCATTTTTCTCGATTTTTCAAAAGCATTCGATCGCGTACCCCACTGTCGTCTGATTTCTAAATTATCTTCACTCCGATTAGATTTGCTCACTTTATCTTGGCTTCAAAACTTTCTTTCACTCCGCCAGCAGTTCACGGTAATAAACAATATCCAATCCCCTCTTTCCCACGTAACCTCAGGTGTACCGCAGGGGTGCGTCCTCGGCCCCCTGCTGTTCTTAATTTATATTAACGATTTGCCAATCAGCACCTCATCTCGCATGCGAATTTTCGCCGATGATTGCATTATATATCGCTCAATAACCTGTACCGATGATCACCTAACACTGCAAAATGACCTCAACAAGATTAATGATTGGTGCAAAAAATGGCTTATGTCGCTAAACAAGCAGAAGTGCAAACTTATGTGTTTTACACGCAAGCAACATATTTCTAGCCATTCGTACATAATTGATGACTACCCTCTGTCGTACGCATTATCCTACAAATACCTCGGTATTCATTTCACACCAAATCTTTCTTGGTCACACCATATCACCACCATTTGTGCGAAAGCTTCAAAATCATTGGGTTACTTACGCCGCAACTTGCATTGCTGCCCATCCCATGTTCGGCAGCTAGCTTATCAGACCTTCGTTCGACCACAACTTGAATTCGCCGCATCGATCTGGTCCCCATATCAAAATTACTTAATCAACATGCTTGAAGCTATTCAAAATAGGGCAGCCCGATTCATCTCACGAAATTACGACTACAATAGCAGCATAACGGAAATTAAACTTTCCCTTTCTCTTCAACTGTTGAGTACTCGGCAGGATATTTCTCTCCTATGCCTCTTCCATAAGTATGCTTACTGTAACAAACCATTCCCATTCCAACTCTATAAACCTTGCGTTACATCTCGTAGGCTGCATAATAAGTTATGTGTCACGCGATTATATGGGTCAACGGACGCCTTTAACTCATCGGCTCTTCCTCGCGTCATCCGCTTGTGGAATGATCTCTCGAATGACATCGTATATCAATCAGACCCCGAAAAATTCAGACAACTTCTTCACTCTTTCTTTCAGTCATATACACTTCGATTAATTGTTTTTTACAAGTATTTGTTGCACCTCCTGTATCTTTCCAGTGTAATTATATTCATTCGTTTTTTTTTTCCATTTCCTCCCGCTTACAAGCTTAGGGCCTTGTGTTCGTTCAGTAAAGAGCACGCGTTTTTTTTCACTTTGTGACCGCCTGCATTTTCCTACTTTATAATGTTCTTATACACACGAGAAAAACTCTCTTATCGCCCTTTAATGTCCTGTATTTCTTAAACAAGAACAAATTGCTTTCTGCGCGCTGCTCTAAAATATTTTTGGCTACGTGTGTGCTAGGTGTTTTTTAGTAAGTGTATTGCGGATATTTGTTCTCCTCCCACCAGCAATGTTCCGATGTGTAACTTCAAATGACATTTTGTACATTTTCTCTTTAGTGACATATAACGCGTTATTTTTTGTTGAGTTCTTTCAAAGTTTGATGTTCCCTTACGGTTTTGTCGCGACACTCACCCTTTGTAACCCCCCTTACACAATGCCCTGCAACAAGGGCCTGTAAGGTACTTTTAAATAATAAACAATAATAATAAGAATCAGGTTTCCCTTCACACTAGGATAGGAAAGTGCGCGAGTCATTTCTGATACACAAGTTGAACGCGATCTTATCCGGTATAAATGAAAACCCAGGCAAACTGACGTTTCTTTCGGCGCAGAACTAAGTTCTATAGTTTCATCACAGTCTGTTCATAATCACTGTACACGCAGATTTTCACTACACCTTTTCCATGCAGTGAATTTCTTAACTGTGTTATCGATTCTGTTTGCGCCCCCTGAAATTCTTAGTAACGCATTTTGTGCCATGCGAACGTTTTCTGCTATACTTTTTTGTCTTTTTTGTGCGTGTGATTTGCTGTATGGGTTTGATAGCTTTATTTTTTGTTTGTAGATATTACTGTACTTTTTAAACTGCTATTCATGTGATCTACTTGGTGTAAACACTATTCATGCATTCTCATAATCTTTCTTTGACATTGCTTTGACATTCTCTGCTCACCGTTCATTACTCACCACGTCACAGTAGATAGTGCATGATAGTGATGGTTCACGAGTCAGGGGCCGTTGATATACCATTCCTACTTAAGAAAAGCGCATTTTCGTATCGCGTTTTCCCTGATGAAGGCCGGTCCCCGGCTGAAACGTAGAAAAATAAAAAGTTTTCATTTTGCCCGCCCTCCGCTTTTTGACATTTTCCCACTGGATCCAAGGACACCTTTTTCATACCATTCGCCTAAGGATCCCGAACGGACAGCAACGAAAACTACACTGTGGAAGTTCCGAAAGATGGGGGTTTCAACTGTCGTTGTAAGGGACTCCCAAACAAAGTACCTTTTCCAGCACTTCGACCCTGCTCGAGAAGGCAGTCCCGCCTTCGTCACACAGTGGGGCGCCAGCATCGACGACGTACGTGCGTTACTGGACTTCGTGCCACCGTCAACAACGACCCTTATCCTCAGCGTCGGGACTAATGACCTCACCCGCCTCACCGGTCGTGTGGCGTTTGACAAATACAGAGACCTGCTGAACTTCATTGCTTCGCAACGCCCTGAAATACACCGGATACATGCAAGCTTGGTCCTTCCCCGATGTACCAATCGTCGCCGTGGCAACCGCAACACAGCGACTATACAACAGTGCAACCGAGAGGCATGTGAATTTAACCAGCGCCCGAGAGATTTTTGCCGCCACTCTCGTGTTGTATTTTTTTTCACGGTTTTGAGTGGTTCCCATCTGCGCGTGTTCTCGCTGCCGACGGCCTACATCCCAGCCACGAGGCCATCGCACTGATGGCGAGCCATATCCGACAACTCTGTCTTTGTTACATGCGCAACGTTATATCTCGCTCATGGCGTGATCACGCAACCAGCTTTTCCCTAAAACAGAAGTCTCCCAATCGACTGCTGTCGTCCCTGGACCAATAACAAAGTCAACCCTCGGGCAGGCGACAGCGCAGCGCATCTGCGAAGCAAGCTTCGCCCAACCGCATACCATGCGAACAGACGCAATACACATAAGGGCCCTCCTTCGTTGGACAGTTGAACGGTCCCTCAAAGCAAGCGCACGCCACCCGGCCTTTTCCCGCACAAGACCAGCGCACCGGTGACTCCCTTAGCGGGTGTGAAACGACAGAGCACCAGTGTTCTCCAAACAACGCTTCAAGTTTGCAGACGCAGCCACCACAGAAAAGGTCCGTCACTCTTCCTGCTTCACAGCCATACAAACTTAGAAGTGCTAAATTCAGCAAGGTCTCTTATAATTGACTAGTATCCCAACCGGCAGTCAATCTATCAAACTATTCGAGTTTTTGTAAAATCAGGAAGGTTATTGAAAAACGATTCCGTCATGCTCTTCACGCGTTCACACTTGGTACCTATGTAACTGCTTCCACGGTATTTAAGGAGCTTCGACTTTCGTTGAAACCAGCAACTTCCAAATTGTCGGGTTATAACAGCGACAAATGGAATGCAATCTTAACAAATGCTTATTTAGACCTAACACGTGTCGTCATCGACCATTACAAAGAATCCTCCAAACATTAGTTAACACTGAGCGACAACTACGCGCCTCGCATCCGATGAGTACTTCAGAGGTCAGGGCCCTCAACGAATACGAACAAAATAAATACGCTGAAATCCACTCAAAAATGGCTAAGTTGCTCCGCGACAAAATACTTCCCGAGACGGCTGTAAAAGAAATAGCGGATTCTGATAATACAGAAGTAGATAAGTCCACTAACATTGTCAATATTTCTGAGGTTATTCTTTCCGAACCGGAATTTGCGGTACTTGCTAGGGGTTTAAACATCTGTCCTGCCACTGGTGGCTTTAACTCTTACCAGCTGGCAAAGGATTTAAATAATTTTGCACGAAACCTATGCTTAAGAGAATTCTTTCATGAACGGCCATCTTCTTCGGACATGCCATCCCGCGAGCACTGGACGCCTCCAACACAACGTGACAAGTTTCTTGATCTCTACATCTCAGCAGTACAAGGCGACATTCTGGAGGCCTATAAAAAACCCACGTCCTTCAAACAAAATCAGTTCATTTCTGAAAAAAAGCCCTCCAAATGCTGCAAGATCGCGAAAACGTAATTATCAAACCAGCTGATAAAGGTGGCGCTGATTGATATGTGGGGTTTAACGTCCCAAAACCACTATATGATTATGAGAGACGCCGTAGTGGAGGGCTCCGGAAATTTAGACCACCTGGGGTTCTTTAACGTGCACCCAAAGATAAAGGTGGCGCTGCAGTAATAATGAATAAGTCTGATTATACTACTTAGATTCAAAGACAGCTAAATTATATCCATTTCTACAAGTGCCTTGATGACGATCCGACAAAGCAGTTCAAGGAAATGGTTTCCAATACCATAAAAGACCTTGTCAAAGAAGACAAAATCAGCGAGAAAGCTATACGGTCATTAATCCCTCTTAGCCCCATCCCGGGGCGATTTTATATCTTGCCAAAAATACCCAAAGCAAATAATCCTGGCCGACCTATTGTTTCCGCTATTGGCACCGTCACTGAACCAATGTCTAGATTCGCTGATAATCTCATTAAGGATATCCCACCCACTTTCAATTCATACCTGAAAGATACAAACGATGTCTTGCTCGACATCATTGACCTCGACGTGCCACTTGGATCATTGCTTGTGACACTAGACGTAGCCTCACTCTACACGAACATCCCGCATATTGATGGCATTCAAGCAATGTTGGAAGCTTGCGAAAAAAAAAGTTTCTAACAAAACGGTGGACAGCAACACACTAGCGCGGTTACTAGAACTAATCCTTACATTGAACAATTTTTAATTTGATGGCATTATGTACAAGTTAGTGGCACTTCTATGGATACAAAAACTAGACCAAGCCATGCAAATATTTTTATGGGCCATCTCGAAGGTAAATTCTTAGATGCATGCAGTCTCAAACCGTTTTATTATAAGCGTTATATTGACGACGTCTTTCTGACCAGGCAGCACGGAGAGATAACTTCTGTCGTTCATTGCAGACTTCAACAAGGCTCATCCCACCATCTCTTTTTAGCAATCATACTCAATCACAGCAATAAATTTTCTTGACGTCACGGTTACTATACGTGCTAATAAAGTGATGTCTAAACTCTTTTGAAAACCTACGGATAGGCAGTCATACCTACATTTCAATAGTTCATATCCAAAGCACTGCAAAACTGCAATCCCATATGGTCAAGCACTGCGTTTTAAGAATATATGTTCGAACAATTAATATTTTACAGACAGCTGCACCAAACTTCGGGAGGCCCTACAGAAACGAAAATATCCACCACAAATCATTAACGATGCTATTAAACAGGCTTAGGACATTAACCATAAGGAACTTTTTATTCGGAAGAAGAACGCCGAACCCTCAAGCACGAGCCTGGTTTTAACACACTCCGCATCAGCACCAAACATCAACAGCATTCTTCAGAAGCATCACAACATACTAATACACAGTGATCACCTTAAAAACATCTTTCCTGATCCCCCACGTGTGGTATATCGCAGATCGAACAACTTACGCGACATAATAACCTCATCAAGGATTACCGCCACCAATTTTTCTGGTTGTCACCCATGCAAAAAACCCCGTTGCAAAGTTTGTAACCATTTGACGAAGACCACTTTTGTTAAGAGTACCGCTTTAAACATTGGTCTAAAAATTAAAGGGGATTTTGACTGCGACCCAAGCAACATTTTGTACATGCTTGAATGCTCTGTGTGCAAACTCTAATACATCGGACATACTGAAACGCTTTTTAGACTGCGCTCTAATAACCATAAGTCACATGCCACAAGCCTACCCAATTTACCGTTGTCTAAGCACGTTAACATTCCTGGTCATTCATTCAATAAACTAAGAGCTACTATACTGGAATCAGGTTTCCCTTCACACTATGATAAAGAACTGCGCGAGTCATTTATGATACACAAGTTCAACGCGATCTTATCCTGCATAAATGAAAATCCAGGCAAACTAACGTTTCTTTCGGCGCAAAACCACGTTCTAGTTTCATAACTGTACACGCAGATTTTCACTACACCTTTTCGATGCAGTGAATTTCTTGACTGTGTTATCGATTCTGTTTGTGCCCCATGAAATTCTTAGTAACGCATCTTGTTCTATTCGAACGTTTTCTGTTAACTTTTTTGTCTTTTTTGTGCATGTGGTTCGCTGTATAGGTTTGATAGCTTTATTTTTTTTATTATAGATATTACTGTACTTTTCAAACTGCTATTCACGTGATCTACTTGGTGTAAACACCATTCATGCATTCTCATAATCTTTCTTTGTCATTGCTTTGCCATTGTTTGCTCACCGTTCATTACTCGCCACGGCACATTAGATAGTGTATGATAGTGATAGTTCACGTGTCAGGGGCCCTTGATGTACCATGCCTACTTTAGAAAAGCGCATTTTTGTATCGTTTTCCCTGATGAAGGCCGGTCCCCGGCTGAAACGTAGAAAAATAAAGTTTTCGTTTTGCCCGTCCTCCACTTTTTGGTATTTTCCCGCTAGATCAAAGGACGACTTCTTTTTCACACACACAAATTATATATATATATATATATATATATATATATATATATATATATATATATATATATATATATATATATACGTCCCGCTCCGATCTCTCGGGACTCGGAAAACTAGAAGGTGCAGTTTTTGGAGAGGAAACTGCTTGTCGTCGGAACGCTACAACTCCTCCGTCTCGTCCAGCTAATTTACTGCCTGTTTCTGTGAAAGGTGTTTTTGTTGACGCCCTTATAGACACTGTAGCCGCAATTTCGGTAATTGATCGCGAATTGTGTTTTCGCCTGCGCAAAGTGCAAACTCCTTATGCCGGTCCCACGTTATGCCGTGCTAATGACAGTCCAATTCGCCCGACCGGGTTGTGCACTGCTCGTATTCTCATCGATGGAATCCGTCATCACATACAATTGGCTGCGCTGTCTTCGTGCGCTCATCAGATAATCTTAGGCTGGGACTTCTTGTCAGCGGCGTCTGCTGTAATTTCGTGTGGTCGGCCCCTCATTCGTATTACGGACACTGAGCTTTCTTCTGCTGCCGACCTTTCGTCGCCCAACCTTGTGACAGCTGCGGATTTCCTCCTACCACCCGGACGAGAACGTGTCCTTACGATCAAGTCACGAGACATTCTAGATGATGACGCTGTGGTTGTTCCTTGTCAGCGCTGCATTTTTCGAGGGATCACCATCGCATCTTGTTTAGTGTGGTTCTCCCGTGGTTATGCAAGCATCACGGCCTGCAACACGACGCCAGAACCACTTCTTTTGCCTGAGGGGACCACTGTTGCCAGCATTACCGAAGAAGCACCGCTTTGTGTCGTCACTGGTTCATCAGCTTCGTCATTCTCAAAGTGTATGCCAGCGGAATATGCATTTCCTGCTCTCAAGGCCACTTTGTCTGAACATCTCAACCCAACGCAAACTGCTGCCTTGCTAGCGTTATTAATGAAGCACAAAACTTGCTTTGACGTTTGTTCCGGAGGTCTGGGTCAAACAACAGTGACCGCCCATCGTATCGACACCGACGAATCCCGTGTGATTCGCCACCGCCCTTACCGTGTGTTGGCTTCTCAGCGCAAGCTTATAGAAGAACAAGTCAACGACATGCTCGCGCGCAACGTCATCAGGCCTTCGACAAGCGCATGGTCTTCTGTCGTACTAGTGAAAAAAAGGATGGCTCGGTACGGTTTTGCATTGATTACAGATCACTCAACAAAATCACTCGTAAGGACGTCTACCCAATGCCTCGCATTGACGACGCTCTTGATACTTTACAAGGCGCCGAGTACTTTTCAAGTCTCGACTTGCGCTCCGGTTATTGGCAGATTCCAATGCACGAGTCTGATAAAGAGAAGACTGCGTTTGCTACGCCAGATGGGCTCTTTGAATTCAATGTAATGCCTTTCGGCCTGTGCAATGCCCCTGCCACATTCGAACGGATGATAGACACGGTACTGCGGGGATTAAACTGGAAGACCTGCCTTTGCTACCTGGACGACATCGTCATTTTTTCGTCAAACTTCTCACAGCACCTGGAACGGCTAGACGAAGTCCTCACGTGTTTAGCTAAGGCCGGTCTCCAGCTCAACACTAAGAAGTGTCGGTTTGCCAGTCACAGCTTCAAGGTATTAGGTCACGTCGTCAGTAAACATGGCGTTGAGCCCGATCCCGACAAGGTTGCCGTGGTACTGCACTTTCCTACGCCAACCACACAGAAAGACCTCCACAGCTTCCTTGGCTTAGCGTCGTATTTCCGCCGCTTTGTACGTGATTTCGCTACTATTGCGGCTTCTCTGCACAAACTGCTGACCACGAGCGCACCCTTTGTCTGGTCGGATGACTGCGAAGCCGCTTTTCACACCCTTAAGCAATGCCTCACATCACGGCCACTGCTTTCGACCCTGCAGCACCTACTGTGCTACACACTGACGCAAGTGGACTTGGCATCGGTGCTGTCCTCCTTCAGCGGAACCACGCTTTCGAAGAACAAGTCGTGGCCTACGCGAGCCGTACTCTGTCACCTGCTGAGCGAAACTACAGCATCACTGAGCAAGAATGTCTCGCCATCGTGCGGTCCATACAAAAGTTTCGTCCTTATTTATACGGCCGGCATTTCACAATAGTGACTGACCATCATGCTCTGTGTTGGTTATCGTCTCTCAAAAATTTGTCGGGACGCCTTGGCCGTTGGGTACTACGATTGCAAGAGTATGACTACAGCGTCACATATAGGTCGGGCCGAGAGCACCAAGATGCCGACGCTTTGTCCCGTTGCCCGCTCTCACAAAGCGCCGAAGTGTCACCTCCCATCTGTTCGTCACCACCCGCCAAAGTAACCAAACAGACGGCTGCTGCTTCGAAACAGTTAGTTGCCTCGGTGGACCTTCTTTCGTCCACAGATCTCGTCTCACTCCAACATGCCGATACCTACTGCCGCACAATCATCGATCGGCTCATTGGCTTATCGCGTGCTCCAAACAGCCGCCTAAGACGACAACTTGCCCGTTTCAAGCTTCAAGGGGGAACATTATGTCGGCAAATTTACCATCCTCTCGGTAAACAATGGGTTCCCGTCATTCCTCGCTCACTTCGTCTGGAAGTTCTACAAGCGTTTCATGACGATGCGACAGCTGGCCACTTAGGGTTCCACAAGACCTACGACCGCCTCAGGACTCGCTGCTTTTGGCCTGGCCTCTCCACTTCTGTCGCCAAGTACGTCGCTTCCTGCGCGTCATGTTAGCACCGAAAACGTACCACGTCTCTTCCCGCGGGGCCATTGCAACCACTGCCGTGCCCGTCCACTGCCTTTGAATTTGTGGGCATAGACTTATACGGACCTCTTCCGCTTACGCCAGCCGGTCACCGTTGGATTGTTACTGCCGTAGACCACCTTACTCGCTACGCGGAGACGGCAGCTCTTTCATCTGGTGCTACCTCTGAAGTAGCCGATTTTTTCCTTCGCGCCATTATTTTACGACATGGCGCACCGCGTGTGCTCCTTAGTGACCGTGGCAAGACATTTCTTTCACATGTCCGTGCTGAAGTCTTACAGGCCTCTAACACCATCCACAAGACCACATCAGCATATCACCCAGAAAATAATGGTCTGACTGAGCGCTTTCACCGAACTTTGTACGACATGATCTCTATGTACGTGCAACCAGATCACAAAAACTGGGACACAATACTTCCTTTTGTCACGTTCGCATATAACACTGCCATACAGCGTACAACGAATTTCAGCCCTTTTTTTCTCGTGTATGGCCGTGTACCGACTTTTGTTCTGGACACCAACTTTTTGTCCACATCTTCCAATCCACCTTCATCTCTCCCGCAAGAGTTCGCCGCTCGCGTCGCCCGCTGCCGTCAAATCGCCCGCGCCAACACTGCTACCATTCAGGACAAGAGAAAAATCGACCTTGATGCGAAGCGTCGAGTTGTTGTGTTCCGCCCAGGCGACGAAGTCCTTTTGTGGACACCTGTTCGTGTACCTGGGCTGTGCGAAAAATTCCTTCAACGGTATCTCGGTCCATACACCGTCCTGGAACGAACATCTGAAGTCAACTATCGCGTTGCTCCTGTCAACGCGGCTTCTGATCGTCGTCGCCGCCACACCGAGATCGCCCACGTCTCTCGACTGAAACGATATATTCAGCGTCCCAACCCTTTCTAACTTGCTGCCCTCTTTCGCGAAGGGGGGGAAATAGTGTGAGCGCTGACTATGTACTTCATCTTCATCTGTATGACCAAACCATTGTAGTGATCATTATCGTATGTCACGCGGGCTGTCTCTCTGGCTCGTGCGTCTGGATTAAAAAAGGATAACCTGGTTGCTGCCGTACTGGACGTGGTCTCATAACATATATTATATATATGTATCAACGTACGAGCAATGGAACTCGGGCATGGGTGGTGCGTGGTGTATGGCTTAGTGGCAGGAAGAAGAACAGCCAGCCCAGAGTACAGGCGTTGTCTCTATCTCAATGATTACAATGGTGCAGTCAGCGAATATGCAGTCTAACAGCTCTGCTTCCTCGTTCATGACAAGCAGCCACGGTAAACGCTGCATGAGGGCAACATCCAGACCTCCACGGCATCTTCTGACGTTCCGCCACTGCCACTACCTTTCGGGGATGGTGTCTGGGCCTCCTCTGCTGCTCCTAAATTCTGAACTTGTACTTGTCTACGACGAGGGGTGCTATCCACGCGTCCTCGGTCATGCTTACTGCCGCCATGAGTTCCGGAACTACCACGTACTCCGCTTTCCCGATTAAAGACAACGCCGCTGTCCTGATTGCTGTGACGGAAACATTCTGCGGCCGCCGCCAAGAGGTTCCAGGGTCTCTTACCCAACAATGCAGCGCTGATAATCCGCGCTGTAACACGCCCTACATATTTCGCGGAGCCCTCCCCTAGATTTCCGTGTTCTTCGCGCAACCACGACTAATACATCATATGGACTAAATACTTGCGAGCCAAACAAGTAGCCCATTTTGTCGGCTGAACTCGCGGATCCTGCCAAAGCACATTACTATCAGCTGCTGCATGACGAAGACTGGAGTTCCGCTGTTTCCAGGACGTCGTGTTCTTTTGGGTCGAGACCAACTCGCTGAGAAACCTCCCTGGCTGGCCAGAGCATCGGAAGTGGTCTCGTGGCCATCAATCACCTTCGCGATGCTGCCAAGGCCTGGCGTGCCTACGCGGGCGTCAGGCAACGATCGTAGTCAGAGTGATGCGCCAAGTTGACCAGTATGCTTTGCCAACTTTCCACTTACTGAGACTACTCCCCCCCCTCCCTCTATCTCCCTGCCAACTGCGGAAACCATCTGTGAGACGCACAGCGCTGACAGTAGAACTCAGGCCTCTACCACACTTCCCTTGCTCAATGACACAGTAGAAACTATCCCTATGCCTACATCTGCACCCTGCATCAGTGTTCTCTCGCTTAGATACCGAGTTCTTTAGAGGCACTGACTTGGCGATACATATGTGTCCAACAGTGACTTTTTCAGTAAGCTTCGTGGAACACCCCGCGACGAACACACACAAAGGTGGCAAGGTGGGTTTCACAGCCGAGGACCTGAACTGCGTTTTGCGACATCCTTCAAGACTAGGCCATGACACAGATCGAAACTGGTTTTTAGTCAACAGCTGGTGAGCGTGCTTTCAAGCTGGCCGGCGCAAGAGCGCTTGAACGCATCGGCCTACAGTGTGACAGCATCAGCTCCCTCGTAACGAGCCGGACCATCACCGCAGTCATTGGCCGAGCGTGTGAATTTTCGCCAAGTGCAAAGTTCTACCCTACCTGACAACCACGTCATCGGTAACAAGGTCGCCACAACTACGACTCCAAATTAAACGTACCCACATCTCGCAGACGGGTAGCGGAATTACTTCACAGTGACCGTCCCGTCCCGTTCATTGACGCCTTGTTGACGGAGGCTGGAAATGGCAACATAGCAGCTGACATCGATTATGTATCACGTGTGTTTGATACCAAAGTATAGGCAATTGATAACGCAGTAAGGCGGAAGCTAAGCTCGTAGACCAAGAAGAATTGCTAACCGCTTGTCTAATCTGCTGCCGATCCCAACGTTATGTAACAGAGTGACCGATGCTTTCAACGCTCCCCCCCCCCGCCCAAAAAAAACACAGACAGTGTTACCCCCCAAAATGGTCAGCAACCTGGTAAAATAATTTAGGGCGTATGCAAGACCGTCCACCACGGCACAGTCAATGCCGACCGCCAGATATTCCGCTAACGATGGCTCCTCAGGTCCCTGAGCCTGCAGGCCTGCGAAGACGAACTCCACACAGCCAGTGTCGTCAGGACGAAGTACATACAGCCTTTTGGTGCCTGAGAACGCTGTTCACTTTTTTTAATGCAACAACCCTCGCTCAGCAATTACGGACACCTGATCTTCTGAAGAGTGGTGTCACAGCTTCGCCTAGCAAGTATCCCAGTCCAGTGGGTAAAAGGGTCGTCTCCTTCTCCTCGGACATCACCGTGGTCTTCACGCTCAAATCTCCCGAAAGTTTCATCCAGCTATGTATGGCGTGCCGTCGCTTCACTCCGCGTCATGGCCAAAGCCTTCACAGCGCCGTGCTTTTTCCTGTTTCCTGCCATGCTACCGGCCATTAGCGCCAATAACACCTTGTTGCATGCAGCAGCCTCAGAAGACCTGAACGCTAGCTCACCCGATCAATGCAGAGAACTCAGATGTTCCCTCATGCAGCTCTCAAACCAGCTGCCCTGTCTTTTTCGACACACTCTTTCTTGTCGCCTGTGATCACATCGCAAGATAAGTGATAAAGATACCAGAGTTCTACGCTATTGCGTTGCTGACAACTTGGTGGCAATGGTGAACGCTCTGGGAAATCGCGAGGTTTGAACGATAGAGCCGAAATGGTCCGTGGCCATACACAGCCTCCGAAACGGTGCCGCGGCGTCGCATTGGTATGAAGGCGTGCAGCAGCAGTCCAGGCCAGATTGGAGGTTTAAACCTTATTGCTACTTTTGGCTGCACTCCCTACCACCTGTCTTCCACCAGCCACTTACACCACTACGAAGATTAGAGCACAGGAGGGGTTCCCCGTCGAGGCTGCAGCCATGAATGCAGCCCACCCCTGTAACTTTCGTATTTTTACCAAGAAATGTTTAGCACAGCCAAAGGCTATTAACGAAGACGAGCCTCGTGAACGACTCTCTCAAATGGCGTACCCGACCGGAATCATTCCGACTGCCCAGCTCCACCGTGCCATATTTTGAAAATGTATTGGCTGAATGCTGAGCAGGGAACACAGAAACAAGTTTGAAGATGCACGCCGTGGTTCCAATCAGATTCCCTGTCGCGTCCTATCTCACAGACTTTCCTGTCAGAGACCAGTACCACTTGCGATTTATATATAGCTGTCGAAGTAGCGAACACGAAGCTTGTGTTCGAATGGAGACATGGATGATAATAACACTAAATGTCGGTGTTCAATTTCCTGAAACCGTCATATGAATATGACAGACGCCGAAGTGGAGGGCTCCGAGAATATCGGCCACTCAGGTTTCTTTGACGTGCGCCTAAATTTAAGCACACGGGCTTCAAGCATTTTCGCCTCCATCGATGATGCAGCTGGGAATAAACCCATGAGTTTCGGATCAGACAGAGAAGAAGTACCATTCTGGAAATGACTTCAGAATAAACGAGAATTTTTCGTTCAACCACTACTACCAGACCGGCCCGCGGATAAAAGGGAGACCCTTTTAGGCCAGTTCGTACAACATCGAGAGTCATTGGACGAGCATGCTAGCTCTATAGATGGGTCCCAGGCAGAGAAAAACACCAGTGGTCCTTCCAGCGACATGTTGCTCACGACGACAAGCACGCCAGTGTTATTCCAGACGTACTGCCTGATTACAGTGCGCAGCCTCACGAAGCCGTTTCTCTCACTATGAATATCGACATCGATGTTTGGGGCCGTGACCAGCTCGGTCAAAGCAATGAGGCTCCATCGAACAACTCCGACGACGTCGGCGTGAGAGCCAGAAACGAAGAACAATTGTGTTCATGCACACGTAATGATAATGATATATGTTTTTATTGGCGCAAGAGCGACACTCCGCCAAAGAGTGCCAAGACAACTGATAAATAATAGCAATGGTCTGGGGTTTATGATGGTAAGCGAACTATGATGGTGATATGCAACTTTTTAAGGGTATAAAATATCACATTTCAAAGCGGGTAAAACGTACAGGCATTAAAATCATTAGGGTGACATGAAGTGCCTGTAGCACGAATGAATGGCAGTGGTCTTTGAAATAACTTTATAATAAGATATAATGAATTAGCACGAATGACACATTGATAGACCTTGTGTCCAAGGCCCAAGCTCTTGTGTTCATGCGTACAGACGTGCACATGTTGCGGAGACAGCAGTTTCACCGCAGAGATCTCATTTTCATTCACACACACACATTCTCTGTTACACAATCATTTTACGGCTCGGCATGCTAATGCACATAGCGACCACAGCGGCACACTTACACGGCATGTATGCAGAGTAGACACGGCATGAATTTCGTGTCCACTCGGCACGCAACAGCTACAGCGTCCCACCAAAATTAGCCCACGAGAGACACTCCTGGCAAATCTCCAGGACCAACCACTCCTATTGCAGCCATCATCGCCAACCAGATTCATATGTATTTTGATGAAGGACGATACAAAACTCCTGGCTCGAGAGGACATTGGTCCAGGTATAGAAAGACGAAGGACAGAATAAAACAGTTTTTCAAAGAACGGGTGTTGTCTTTCTGGCTCCATTGTTACGATAGCACAGTCCGACACCTTGAACCTCACGGCTGAAGCCGTATGTGTCCTCCCGGGTCGTCGACAGCGCGGGTCTGTCGTAGAGGGACGCCGTCCACGCTTCCTCAATTAAGAACTCAACAACCCTACCGCTACTGCACGTGCCCGTCGAGTCATTCTAGGACGGCGTCGATACTTCTTTGGTGATTCCAGAACATGACATTCCGGGAACCTCGATACCACCTGCATCCGAGATAGCGTACGGCCTCCTGTCATTTGGTAACGTCACGTCACCTCTGCTAACGGTGACATCCATCCTGGCCGCGAGACTTTTCTACCGCGAGAACATTCAAAGGACGCCGTAGAGGATTCCTTGGCGTACACCAGAGCCGCCAGGACAACGCACAGCCTTCAACCGCCTGAAAAAGTCGTTAACGCTTACGGCGGCAACCTCTCGCTCAGGAATTTCTCGGCACCGAGCACTGACAAGCAACTTACGGCGGTAAACACATCGACCTTATCGTGCGGACTGCACCGCCGACCTGCGGCATGCCATCGCGTGACTTGGACATCTGGCCCAAAATTGTGTGCTGTCTCTGTGCCTTTTCTTCCTTACACTATGTATATGTACAGGGGGCAGTCAAAAGATCACATGCCCCACTGTCATAGGAATACATAGAATAGTGGCCTAAAAACATTTGACCCCCCATCCTCTCTGTACATAGCTGCTATCCACTACTCTCAGCTGACAGCTCTGGTTGGCTGCGAGTCTTTGTTGAACGCAGCAAAGATTATTAGCCAGCTAATGGGTGTCGATTCAGCTTCGTCATCAGAACGAAGCCAAGAGGAGGCAGAGAGCCGAGGAGACTGACGTAAAATGAGCCGCATAGCGCGAGAAGCGTAACCATGTAGAAAATCAAGATAAACAAAAAAGATTGACCCTGCCTCTCCCTAAGCGCACAGAGGCATAACCTATGTTTGAACAATATTTCTGGTCACAAATTGCGGATTAGTGTAGTAGGCGACAATAATATTTCTCCCAATTTTACTTTTTAATTCGCGAAACGCATGTTCAAGTGCTAGTGCATAATGGCTTCCATAAAGTTGCAGACCTGTTTCATTGACTGAGTTCTCAATTTGCTTAGTGTAGAATGCATAAGTCTAATATGCTAAGTAGAAAGTTATTCGAGTGAAATGAGGGCGTAGCTTTACTGAATTCGTCAACTGCGGAATAGGCGTGAGGGAAAAACTCATGCGTGTGAAGGTATGCAATAACAAGACAACATTCGCGCCTTGAAAGATCTGCGCGATCGTCTGTGTAGCATCGTGTCAGATACTTCATCAAGTGTAAATTTGCATTAAAAAACGCAATGACTAATATATGCGGGTGTATAAGAGTACATTTGAGAATTCGGTGCCAGAATGCGCTGCCGGATCAACCGAGGGTTTCCTCGCCATTATTGGCAGATTATGGAGACCCGACAAGCACAAGACTGACAAAAAATTTTTAACATATTCACGGAGTGAATGATCTTGAGTCGGCTGAAGCGCTGAAGGGTTTTGTCGCTAAACCGTGAACCATCCGTTAACATCGCCTACTATATCAGAGACGTGAGAAACAATTATAAAATAAATTTCATGCCTTCCGTTCTCCCTTCATTATAACGGCTTTATGGTCGTTGAAGTGGTGGATCGGTGATGGGGCGTACTAGGATGTTTGCAAGGATGAAGTTGTGCGCAGTTTGGAAAGGTGGAACTATAGGCGGTCACGCATATACAAGGGATGGACAGACCCATGTCGTTAGGAGCTTCACCTCTACAAGAGAGACAGTGGAAAATGAATGAAGACTTAATATGTGGAGTGCATATAACAAGCACTTTTTACGTCCGTAGAATGGTTGTGTCGAAGGGAAGAGAGTGCATTGTTTTTAAATGTACCAACACGTATGCAGAAGGTCTTCAGAAAGAAACCCCAAACGATTGTACGTAGTGTTGTCTTTGAAGACAGTTCAAACAGAGGCTGCTAATGAAGTGTCGCCAGGCCAGTATTAGAAACCTTCTCTTGGACTGCCACGTGCCACCGTTTCTAATGCTGCGCTTAATAATGACTGTGAGGTCCAAGCTTCCTGGCTGTTAACTCAAGAATCAAGAAAAATTACTTCAGACACTTGTTGAGGATCACCCCAGGCGGAAAGTGTCGAAAAATGCAGCTTCAAAATGCTTGGGGGCCCGTACCCAAGGCAGAGTTGACGTACAATTTTGTCTCAATAAAAAACAAATTCAGAACACAGAAATACTGGAAAATGGTAAAATCATTTTAAAAATGCGAAAACAAATGTAATTCATGTATATGTAATGTAAGAACAGAAATATAATGACGTTGTTTGAAAAATAAAAAATGCGTGCTTTTAAATTTTTCATATTACTACACAAATATATATACATGAATAAAAAAGACTACTTCAAAATGCAAGGAGCAGTAAAAAATTTCTGAAATTGCGGAGCAACAATACCAAGTGCTAGCAGACAAGCTCGCAGCCGGGTAAGACGCTGCTGAGGGTGGACGTCCAAGCTCTTGTGGATGCCAGGTGCACGATGTTGCAGGGAACTTTTATGACAAACATCCATGCCACGATGAAAAATATTGTCCAATTAGCAATCGAGAAAACGGCCACAAGCTTGGAACACAGAATTACCACGTTATATTCCATGATTGACGGGATCGCTGCACAATTCAACAATTTTATTGCACACGTGAAGAAACCTTATGTAACCGTGGCACAGCTCGACACCTTCAGCAACCAACGCCCACTTATTCGAAAGAAGATGCGGGCAAACCGCCACAACTTCTCTCGCTCAGTCTCACCCACTCGCGATCGCCGACGTGACGTCGAATCAATCTAAGATGGTGAGCCGCTACCTTAACTTAAAAAAACCAGCATTCATCTTTACGCATACGGCAATGGAACTGTAATTCGTACCTTCCACGACATACGAGCCTAGAAGAATTCAAGTCTACTCAGCCCCACGTAATAGCACTGCAGTATACCAACACCCTGGACGTCCGTCTGCAATAACACATGAGCGGCGCTCAAACCCACTGCACTGCCTTACTTATCAAAAAAACTATTTCAGCGCAAAAGCATAAAGTACAGCAAACTGAAACGGAGCACACGCTGATAGAGATTCTGCTGGAAGGAAAGACGCAAAAAAGTCTATTCGTAGCCAACGTGAGCAGCCCCCCTTAAGACCAACTACCAGATTTGACGATGATGTGTAGTGCTTTATGGCGCAAGGGGCAATTGATGGCCAAAGAGTGCCATTTCAGTGACTAGAGATGTGGACAATGATATGGTGCGTGACTGTAGAGGGGCCCTAAAATTCCTCGCGCTAACGTGGGTAAAAAACATAGGTGTTAAAATCATGACAGTGCATGACGTGATATGTATAGTAAAATGACTGACAAAAGATTTCGATACTAAAAGCATGTGTATAATTATTTGGCACTATAGTGCCTCATGATGTGTGGTGCTTTATGGCGCAAGAGCCATATGATGGCCAAAGAGCGCCATTTCATGAGACAAGGAATGTGAGCAATGTTTATGGTAGGTGGCTGTATAAGGGTCTTAAAATTCCCCGCACTGTGGTGGGTAAAACATAGCCGTAATAAAATTATGACAGTGACGTGAAAGGTGTCTAGCGAGAATGGGTGGCGAAGGATCATGATAATAAAACTGTGTTGATAATTGGCATTAGCACAAATGCCTCTCGAACGCCCTTGTATACAAGGGTAGGGAGGCATGTGTTGCGTTTTTTGTAATAACCGCAGCAGCGACCTATCTTCAGAGGTCGTGCTACGAGTTCCCTGGGTAAATCACTTGAAAATCTTGCACCTGTTTTAAAAATGACAGCAATGCCTTGAGTTTTAAAAGTGGTTCTCTACCGATGAACATTGAAGGGTGGAATGGTATTAGTTGTTGGTAGCGTAAGAGAAAGAATTGTTTTCTGAGGGCGTTTAATTCCTTACATTCAATTAAAATGTGAAGCACAGTTTGTGCTTCACCACATCTCTCACACAATGGTGGATCATCACCGGACAAAACGTATGAGTCTGTCGTGTATGTGTGTCCTATCCTTAGCCATGTTAGCGTAACTTGTGTGCGGCGTGACTTAGATACTGCCGGCCACGGACCGAAGTGCAGCTTGGTAACATGCAGTTTAACCAACTACAAGATTTTGAACACTTCGTAAGAAAACTCAGAAAGCACACAAATGGCCACCAGATTGTCATAGTGGGAGACTTCGATGCCTCGCACACGGCATAAGGCTATCAAATCAACGCGAAGAAAGGCTCTAGGGTGCACGATGTCACCGAGCACCACGGACTAACAATGTGAAATGACCCTCTTCAGAAGACAAGAATCGAAAACAGCGTCTCTAGGGACATCAATCCCGATTTCACCTTCACGGCGAACGTCACTCGGGCAGAGTGGAGTGTGCTGCCAGAAACTTTAGCCAGTTATCCCCAAATTATCTAATTTGACGCAGCGCAATCTCGCAGTCAAACCAAAACATGAATAACGTGCTTAATGGCGTGAAATTTATACAGGAATGACTTCGCTGTCGAAACCACTACAACCGACATTTGCGACAAGCTACAGAGGACGCTTAGCACAAAAAAAAACCCGGCACCTGCTACGCTCTCTTATCGACAATGTCGTCGAGAGACTCTCGTCTTTCGACGACATTTACAGTGTAACATGAAGATTCGGGCCAAGTTTTGATAAGTTTTTTTCCCGCAAAACTACAGCTAGTTAAGTGGTGCGTCTCAGGCTTCTCCAACCTGTAACGACTGTTGTTCGCGTAGGCCGAGGCATAGATGTGACAAAAGGAATCGCTCTGCTTGCACATAAGCAATACAGTCCCAGTATTTACCTGGATTCTAGTGCAGCTATAGAAAAGCGTGAATCGAGCTATTGTGACGCAAAGAGAGAAAACCTAAAGCATATTGCACTCTGATGATGAAGTGACGGTTTCCATGGCGCAAGGGCAATTCTTGGTCTAAGAGCGCCATGAACATTGATAAACGAAGAGCAGTGATTCGTTATTGAAGCGATGTCAGCAATGGTGATGCTACGCAGCTAGAAAGGGGCCGAAAGTTTTAAACTGAAAAGCATTAAAGTCATGGTAGTGACATGAAAGGTGAGGAGCTGGACTAAACAAGAGTGTTGGTCACGAGAACTACCGCAGCCGTGACCTCTACAGAGGTCGAGCTACGACTCACGAAGAAATCAGGAGTGAAAACTATGCACATCTTTTAAAAACATGAACTGATCTGGAATCAAAACGCTGTTGCCTACCCATGAGCATCACAGGATATAGTGGAAGCTGCGGTCGTCGGGGCAATAAAAAGTGCTTTTTTTTGTAATAAAGCATCTGAATAACTACACTGAACTAGAATTTGGAGAACCGTAAGTGGATTAACACACCTCTCACAGATGGGTTGGCCACGGCCTTACAAAAGGTATGAAATGTGTAGAGTGTGTGTGTCCTATCTGTAGCCTTGTAAGTTATTTGTGCGTAGAGTGACCTGGATACTGGTGGCCGATTTCCAAGTATTGGTTTGACAACATTTGCTTTGTTTTCTGTTTTTCTATCTCATAGTCGCTGTCAGCACACACATAGCTCGCGTCGTAGGAAAAGTTTCATATCAAGAGCATGGACGGCCATTGATGTACTGGCGGGTGCGTGATCGCTGGTCTGCCACCACGTTCGCAGCGATCTCTCGGTGCCATGCCAATCAGCACAAGGCATGTCGTTTGAGGGCGTAGATCGTGCATAAAATAGAGTAAAGCGACACAAGGACCGCATTTTTATGTTTTGTTAAGTGTTTCCAAAGCTGTTACGACGCTCAGAGAATCTGAGTATACAACCGCGCATAGTAGTTGTAGTTTCTTAATATGCCTGACAACCAAAGACATCACACAGACTTCAGTGATGAAACTGCTTGTTTGGGGGAGCAGCAGTCCGGAATTCACAAAAAAAATATTGGCCAACAGCTGCATAGGACACACCGCAGTGTGAAAGTGACGCATCTTTGAAGCATTCTGGGCATGTGTACTAGTGTTGGAGTTCGAGGAAGTGCATGCGGATATGCGTAGTGGGTGCCTGTTTAGTTATTTCCACAAAAATACGTCACAGTCTATCTATATCTTGCCACTTCCACGGTGGCAGACATGCTGTTGGAGCCATCAAACGGTGTCCTAAAAGTGGCACACCTGTTTTCTCAGTGAGACTTCTCACACGGATTGAGTAGGGCTCTCTCAGCAAAAAACGGTTGTAGAACAATGTAGACAGACAGATCATTATATGTGGAGTGGGCGGGATGTTCTTCGTCTGCGTTCACCCTGCGATTGTATGTAAAAGACATAACTTTGCAGATGGAGGGGCATTCATTTGATTCTGCGTAGAGGCTTTCTACGGGGCTTGTTCCAGAAGCAGCCGTGTAAAGGTGAATTCTAGATGGTGGACAGGATCGAGCATCTTTATAGCTGATGGTGTCGCAGACTGGTAGGTTATATTCCCACGCGCTTGATCTGCCAGCGTGAAAGAGGCAGACGAAGACGCGGTAATCCTCGTGCTCGTGCTTTGGTTTGGCCGTTGAAAATAAAATGCAGCGTCTGCGCAAGTCAATTATGACAGCGTATTCCTGAAGAAAGTTCATTCCAATAATGAATTTGCGGGAACGCTCACGTAGCAAGAGGGCGCTAATAAAAAAAAGATTGCCCGCAGCTTCCCTCGGGGGAACACTGAGGAGGATGCGGAGCATATAATTGGTTAACGGGGTGTTAAAGTGCGACTTACTTGGGTCGATGGCTAAATTGGTTAACGTGGTTGTGAAATGGGGTGTTAAATTGCGACTTACTTAGCTCGATGGCTAAATTGGTTAACGTGGTTGTAGGAGGGGGTGTTAAATGAGTGAACACGTACACACGTATGCGAAAGGGCGGCGCTGGTCGAAGGGACGTCGATCATTGTGTTTGTGGATTCGTTGGCATTCATTTCACCGCGACCTTGGACGTCGACGCGCCGTACAAACCAACCGACGAGCGGCAACTGAGCGAGCGAGCGCCGACCTTGAGTATATATACAGCGTGACGGCGCATGCACTGTCAGCTGTTGAATGTTCTCGAAGCGCGACGGCGCATGCGCGTCCACTGGAGAATCAGGAGAATTGTAGAATGTTCTCGAAGGGGAGAAGCGCGCGTGGCACAGATGGTGGGTGACGATGCATGCGCGCGTCAGCTGTCGAATGTTCGAGAAGGGGGAGAAGCGCAACGGCGCATGCGCGCGCGTCAGCTGCCGATGTTCTCGAAGCGCGACGGCGCACGCGCGCGCGTCAGCTGCCGATGTTCTCGAAGCGTGACGGCGCATGCGCGCTACATTATACACCTAGCGAATGTTCGTGAAGAGGAGAAGCGCACGCGGTGTGTAGAGGAGGAAGGGTGCACAGATGGTGGAGGAGTGAAGCGCGCGCGGTGTGTAGAGGAGGAAGGGATGCACAGATGGTGGAAGGAGGAGGAGAAAGCTTGCGGACGGCGCCGCACTACAAGCCTCGAGTATTAGATGCTCCGCATTTAAAACGTTGAACCTCGTATTTTCAGCCTGGCAGTGCACACACCAGGAGGCTTGACGACGTGTCCTCCTGCCGTACGTATACGTGTGACCTTGAACAAGGCATAACTTGTTTCAGTAGACTTGCCAATGTTTTGCTAATAATCGAGTAGTCAGTATCAGTATCTACTAAGGCTGTTACGTTTCGACTACCGTTCAGCACACGCATGTCCATAGAAATGTCACCAGGCTGAGATACAGGCGTCGTCAAATCACCGTCTGTCCAGAGCCGCCTCGATTGGAAGTCAAGGTCTTCAACACGATGAGAATCGGCGGTCTCGCCTCGAGAGGCCACTGACGTCAGTTTTCCAGGCGAGGGCTCGGGGATCGACCTTGCGAAATGTCAACGCTTTTCGAACCAGGGACGGGGTGAATTCGCCGGAAAACCCTGAAGACCAAGTCGGCCGTACTGGCACTCGGTACACGTGACCCACCTCACCACAGTGATAGCACAGCTGTCGTCGGTCAGTCATGCATCAAATGTCAGATTTACCTATGACGGGTCGAGTGTTTTCAAAATAAGGCACCGCCTATGCAGACTGGAGCGTGGCATACGGGGTGGCTGCGGGTATAGGAACTGGCGCAGGTGAGTAGTATCCGAGTGTGTCGGCATAACTGGGGTGCTGGAAGCCCCCACTCACAGTAGATGTCACCACCGACAGAATGGTGCCTTTCAGGGCGTCGGCATACGTCACGCGTTGAGGTTCGCCGGAGGGGATGAACGGCTCAAGAGGCGCACCAAGCTGAACGGGTGTCTCGCGACGAAGTGAGCCGAGCGCCTGCTGGACTGTGTCTCGTATGATACTGGCCATGCAGCTAGTAGTCTGGTGCTGCTGCGTCTGGTGCAGTTGTTGCAGCTCGTCGCGGACGACTTAACGTATTAGCCCACAAAGCGCTTCTACGGCTCTCCGAAGTGATCCTAGCCCGATAGTGTTCGTAGCATTCACTTGCCTCATCATACTGGTTCCGCTGCTGCAGCGCCTTCTTCATCGTGACGGCTTCGGTGAGGAACTCCGAAATCGTCGTGGGCGGCCTACGACTGAGACCGGCAAAGAGCTGCTCCTTCACGCCCCGCATCAGGTGACGCAGCTTCTTGGCTTCCGGTATGTTTGAATCGGCTAGATTGAAAAGACGGTCCATATCTTCCACGTAGAAGACCACACAATTGTTGGGCATGTCAATGCGAGACTGGAGGACCCATTCCACTCGATCACGACGATCTCGGCTCGCGTACCAGTTCAGAAGTCTGCGACATAACTCGCAGCATGACGTTATGAGGCCCTTGTGGTTCTGTAACCATGTACAGGTGCGATCAAAAGTGTGCAGACCACGGGATCGCGTGGCAGAATGCATCGACGCGCCAGCTAGCGACGAGACACGACGAGACACCTGCTGCAAGGGCGCATGCGCGTCCCGTCTTATCACTTGGCTTCTCATGTCGCTCTGTTGGACGCGGTTATGGCGCTCGTACCCAAAACGACAACTGGGTGTCGCTTTCTTTGCTCCATCGAATCTGTGTCATTCTTTTACGTAGCGGCTGCGACGGGGCCGGTTCAACACCGGCTCGCGTTGTTATTGACACCGGTTGATTAGGATAAGTAAGCATAGCGAGCATCGCACAACCTGACGAAGCCAAATGCACAAAGTTAGGTTTTCTCAGGCCAGCTTGCCTTTGTCGGGCTAATCCAAGTTGCACTTAAATGAGCTTAGCTAAGTCAAAGTTAATGTAGCCGAAATTAATCAAATGTAGTCGAGCACTTTATGACCTAAATAAGTGAGGTGTAAGTAGCTTTAGTTAAGCCCAGTCCAGCTTGGTGTTTTCATGTTAAGCGAAGTTAAGCTTAGATGAGCCCAGATGAGTCGAAATAAGTATAGCCAAATCTAATTAGGCAAAGTTGATCATGCTCATCCTTAACCTAGCCGTGCAAAATTAGCCTATACAAGGCAAACCTTATCGGGGCCAATTAATCTAGGTCGACTTCCCCATGAGCCCACAGAAGTCAAGGTCAGGAAGATACTAATTACTCTTTACCGACTCCATACTAATTAGGATAATTTACGTCTAATTAGTGCTAATTATTGTTAACACTAATTATGACTAAATATTAGTCTGAAATCCAGCTAGAGTATCCTCTATACTGGAATTTCACGTGGCATAATTAAGCTAAATATGCATAACTAATCTAATTAGGCAAACACCAAGGAAATTATAAAAAGTCTGATTAATCTTGGTTGGTCATAGCATCATCAAACCAATTGGATTATGATTAGCTTTAATTAGGCAACATCTTATTAAAACACACATAATTAACGTAATTGAAATCGAATTCTCATGAGCTCAGAGAATCCAAGCTCAGCAAGATGCTGATTACTCCTGACCGAGTCGAGTCTCATTTACCTAAATATAAATCTAATTAGCCTTAACATTATTTATAAATATTACTGAATAATGTGCGTGACATCAAAGCCCACCCGTAGTACTCGAGTTTGATGTCGCAGAATTATGCAAATCACGGCTCGATCCGCCTAATATAGACATCTATTGCTGCATAGGACGCTTTTGAGAGTAAAGGTGTTTAATGCAGTGTAATTATTCACGTCAATGTCTCCAGCGCAAGCAGGCTGTAAAATGCTAGTTCTATTTTTTCTGGAAATGTGCAACAGAGTATCTAAATTATAATAATGGGAATTGTGGTAATTAATGCAACATCAAGAAATGCCAGTGAGGGCTCAAGAATGCGCCTTCGGTTTTGGCGCCAGCTTGCATCAACAAAAAAGGTGTCAGTCGGTCGCTGGTGCGTAGGGTTGCATTTTATATCTCAGATGATTCCGCTTGATAATTGAACCCCTGAACGATGGTTATGCCAAGCGACAAAAAGAGGCATAGGTTGAAGCATTCGGCCGCATATGCTGCAGCAATTCTGTGTGGCCATCCTTAGCACGCTTAGTCCGACGCCCTACCTCCGTTATCACTGCAAGCGATGAGAGCCGACGGTCACGTTGACGGATAATGTAAACGGCTCCTAGGTAGCAGACTGTGGAAGCAGCATCGGAGTGGTAGTGCTTCATTTTGTATTTGCAATGCCGCCATACGTGCCACTGGAGCAGCGACAACGTATTGTGGAGCTGTCGTTGCAGGGATGGTCCCAACGCGAAATCTGCCGCTTGATGAATAGGTCGAGGGCCGCAGTTAGTAGAATTATCAGGACCTACCTCGACCATGGAGGAAGTCTTGCTGACAGAGAGCGCAGTGGACGTCCAAGAGCAACGGACACTCAAACTGATTCGCTTATCGTGGCCTGTGTGGTGGTAGACCCATTCATTGATGCCAAGGAAATCCGCCGTGAGCTTCAACTGGACGTCTCCCTCAGCACTATTCGGCGGCGACTGCGAGAGGCCGGGCTGTGGGGCTGCGTGGCTGCTCAGAAACCTCAGTTGACGGAGCGACAGAGGCAGCTAAGGCTCGAGTTTGCGCGTTCTGTGGAGGGCTGCACGGTGGAAGAATGGGGCGAAGTAATTTTCACCGACGAATCTACCTTCTCTTCGCGATGGGACCAGCAGCGTCATGTATGGCGCCCTATGAATTGCAGGTGAGATTCACCTGCAGGTTTGATTCGTGGCAGTTAACAAATTGACCATTACTTCAGTAATGCCATTTGTCAGCTCCTCACACTTTGTATCAAACCCTCCCGTGAACAACAACACTTATAATACAAATGTCATTGCTTGTCTCCTTCCGAGGCAAGATTTATATATCTTTTCTCCCATAGAACAAAGTATTTCAACATATATAATATCACGCGGGCCTTGAAGCATCGCTAGGTTACCTGTCGCGACTATTCCGTAGCACCTGAACTATATACAGGACGCTCGGCAGCTTACCCGAAAGCCGCGGGTTCAATCTCGGCAGTGGCAATCGCATTTTTATGGAGTTGAAATGCTAAATGCCGGTGTATTGTGTGATGTCAGTGCATGTTAAAAGAGGACCTGACAGTCAAAAGTTCCGTAGCCCTCCACGACGGCATGCATGCCCTATAATCCTATGTTGTTATGGCACGTAAGATGACAGATATATTATTATGAGTAATTGATGCGTCCCGTACTCCGACGAAACACTGATTTTTCTGATTAAATTCCCCCAGATACCTTCCAGAATACTGCCACAACGTTTTGTCCAGCGGCCGCTGCGCCGTGAGCGCATGGGGAGCCATCAGCAAGGAGGGACTCGGTCCACTTGTCCGAATCAATGGATCCTTCACGGCATCCGCTTATTGCAGATTGCTGCAGGAAGTGCTGGTGCCTTACGCCCTGGAGGGACCATTCGAGGATGGCTGCTACCAGCTGCAGCATGACCGAAGTCCAATCCACACAGCTCGCATGGTGGCCACGGTACTCGAGAACCTTGCCATCCGCACTCTGCCTTGGCCCCCCGTCGGGGCTGACCTGAACCCGATTGAAAATGTGTGGGGCATCGTGAAGAGCCGCCTGTCTGCGCGACGGCTTTCAAGCGCGACTTCCGAAGCGCTTTGGCAGGCAGTAAGCGAGGAGTGGGAGCGCCTGCGCCTTACCCCTGAGGTGGTCGTGAGGCTGTACGAGTCGATGCCGCGACGCGTCCAAGCCGTCATCGCCGCCAACGGAAACCTGACACGTTACTGAGGAAACGTGTGGCAAGACGCCTGGTGTTTACAACCTCACACAATTAATTTCGTCGTCTTTCGGACCTGGGCGACCAGTCACGCAGTCACTTTTGCCGAGATATTCAATTCTCGCGCTCGGCTCCGACGCACGGAAGTGCTCAGGCGCAGCTTCGTCGTCGTCGTCATCCACATGCTGACGGCTCGCCGAAAGTACAAGCTGTTATGGACCGAAGGATCCTTGGGTATTCAGTTGCCGCTTCGAGAGGAGCAGAAATACTTTATTTTGCCAAGGGGGAAAATAAAAAAAAACGGCTCAATGGGGCCCCATGTTTTTCTCTCAAACTGACCAGCAGAAGTTTATTTGAGTCCTGAGGGGCCAATTTGAAAGAGATAAACAATATAAAAACTCAAAATAACCTGATAATTTTAACAATATCACGCAGTCCCTGCTTGCGCCATTTATGTGTAGCTTTCCTCACAGCTTCCATTGTTTTTATGGCGACTGTTCTCGCTGTAGCACGTTTTGAATCGCAAAGGAAATCCCTACGGTCGAGCTTGTATAAACGTAACAGCCAGATATTTTACAGGTGACGCTGAGGTTTTTTTAGAACCGCTTTTTTATTGTTCAGACGGCTTCTTCTAAAATTGTAATTATGTTTTGATCTTTTAGGACTAGACAGCGGCTGCATAGAAGAATTATTTTATCAGCAGCTAAGTAATCTAATATTCAGTAGTTTTTGTATTGTTTCAAAAATACTGTATCTTTCTCTTTCAAAAGAGCATATAACTGGCCATTGCGGTTAGACTGCCTGTTACTGAAACTCCTGAAAAACAGCTAAGCACCACAGAAAGCAGCGCGCCACTCGATAAACGAAAAAAAAACGTGGGCAGCCTGCACTAAAGGCGCAAGGCAAAGTCACAGTGAAGCTAATGGTTTCGTAGCAAGTCCGATCTCAATTAGGCGTAACTAGGCGTAATTTGCATAATTCTGCGACATCAAACTCGAGTACTTCGGGTGGGCTTTGATGTCACGCACATTATTCAGTAATATTTATAAATAATGTTAAGGCTAATTAGATTTATATTTAGGTAAATGAGACTCGACTCGGTCAGGAGTAATCAGCATCTTGCTGAGCTTGGATTCTCTGAGCTCATGAGAATTCGATTTCAATTACGTTAATTATGTGTGTTTTAATAAGATGTTGCCTAATTAAAGCTAATCATAATCCAATTGGTTTGATGATGCTATGACCAACCAAGATTAATCAGACTTTTTATAATTTCCTTGGTGTTTGCCTAATTAGATTAGTTATGCATATTTAGCTTAATTATGCCACGTGAAATTCCAGTATAGAGGATACTCTAGCTGGATTTCAGACTAATATTTAGTCATAATTAGTGTTAACAATGATTAGCACTAATTAGACGTAAATTATCCTAATTAGTATGGAGTCGGTAAAGAGTAATTAGTATCTTCCTGACCTTGACTTCTGTGGGCTCATGGGGAAGTCGACCTAGATTAATTGGCCCCGATAAGGTTTGCCTTGTATAGGCTAATTTTGCACGGCTAGGTTAAGGATGAGCATGATCAACTTTGCCTAATTAGATTTGGCTATACTTATTTCGACTCATCTGGGCTCCTCTAAGCTTAACTTCGCTTAACATGAAAACACCAAGCTGGACTGGGCTTAACTAAAGCTACTTACACCTCACTTATTTAGGTCATAAAGTGCTCGACTACATTTGATTAATTTCGGCTACATTAACTTTGACTTAGCTAAGCTCATTTAAGTGCAACTTGGATTAGCCCGACAAAGGCAAGCTGGCCTGAGAAAATTTAATTTTGTGCGTTTGGCTTCGTCAGGTTGTGCGATGCTCGCTATGCTTACTTATCCTAATCAACCGGTGTCAATAACAACGCGAGCCGGTGTTGAACCGGCCCCGTCGCAGCCGCTACGTAAAAGAATGACACAGATTCGATGGAGCAAAGAAAGCGACACCCAGTTGTCGTTTTGGGTACGAGCGCCGTAACCGCGTCCAACAGAGCGACATGAGAAGCCAAGTGATAAGACGGGACGCGCATGCGCCCTTGCAGCAGGTGTCTCGTCGTGTCTCGTCGCTAGCTGGCGCGTCGATGCATTCTGCCACGCGATCCCGTGGTCTGCACACTTTTGATCGCACCTGTACAATCATCATCCAGAAGGCTGAAGTACACGTTCAGAGCTTCGCCACTTCGTCCCACCCGTTGAAATTCGCTACGTGCTCGAAGTCCACCAGCCAGTCTTCCACATCTTCAAAAAAGCCACCACGGAAGAGACTTGACATCTGTAGTTCTTGCAGCATATAATAAGCGGGTGAAGCTGCAGTGGCCGCTGCAGCTGCGACAGCAGAGGTGGTAGCATTAGCTCCCTCCATACCTGTCGAAGTTGTAGTATAAGGAGGCACGAACTCGGGGGCGAGACCCCGAGTTCTCCGCCTACACGGTGAACTGGCGTACGTTCCCGGTTCTGGCTAGCGTTCCTGCTACTGGGAGAAGTCTCTTCTATTGGTGGCACTACCCAGCTCTTCCACCCATAAAATGCCACGTTGTAAACGAAGGCGAAGTTTATGGAGTGGGTATACACAAGGTTCGAGTCGCCCGAGAGCGTTCGGCACAGAACAGCCAAAACAAAAGCACGACCACGAGAACTACAGCGTCTTCGTCTGCCTCTTTCACGCTGGCAGATAAAGCGCGTTACAATATCACCGTAATCTAGGCGGGTGCGCACAGGGCTCCTATACAAATTCATCGGACATTTCCTGTCACTACCCCACGTAGTGCGTGAAAACACTTTCAAAATATTCATTAATTTTAAGCTCCTCTTCTCTAAATACTTGATTTGGTGTATAAAGGTTACTTTTGTGTCTAATATTAGGCACAGAGAATTATGCTCAGACTGCACAGATAGACGTTGACTATGCAGGTAAATATCGAGATCGGGATTAACACACCCTTTTCCGACAAAATAAGACGCAAGTGCTCGTTTGCGTGTTCAGTTGAAAACCGTCCTGATCTGCTCATCGAGAAACCTTGTTCAAACCCAATTGGTCCTGCCGTTCACACATTGAGTGGTTTCACGATTTAAAACAAACCTGTACATCAACATATGTGCAAGAAAACGTATTGCGTCGGATAGTGAAGCGCAAGGAGGTCATTTCGACTATGAAGAGTGTGCGACTCAATCCACCTCACGGTGGCACTCCTGTTTCCTGGACAAACGTTCGCGACATTACAGTGCCTAATCGAACACTACATGTCTTATAGGTCAAATGCATTTCGACTATGTTCTACATTCTTCCGTACACCGAAGTGGGAAAGGTCTCTCAGTATGCCAAAGCACCACGTACTATCATAGGCTTTATCCATATCGAGGAACACAGAAAAAATATGAGCTTACGAATATCGCTCATATATATACCCAGTGCACGCTTTTAGGCAACCCACCGTTACCTTATTGCGAAGAAGCACTGTATGCATGCTATGATGCGAGAAACGTGATCTCAGATCCGCTGCAGGAGTGGTCGTAAGAAACCCCGAGGGCAGTGACATCATAGTTTACTGAGCAATAATAATAATAATAATAATAATAATAATTATAATTTATTTAGAGTGCCCTGGAACCACCATGAAATCTTCGAGCACGCGAAAGTAAATCAATACAGAAAACAAACAATAACAACAAAACAATACAAATGTTACAATACAGGCACTCTTAAAAGATATCTACTGAACAGTGAAAATACACAGCGAAAAATCTGCACGAAACAGGAAAAAAAGATTCATAGAAAGCAAGTGAAAAATAAAGGAAAATATACATATCTATGCAGAAACCTTCCTGAAAGACTGAAAAGAAAGAATCTGTACATTCTGAAAACTATGTTAAACGGTGCTGAGCCGAGATGAAATGACAGTAGACTGTGAAAAACATCAAGATCATGAAAGTTCATTATATATAGACTTTGTATTCCGTTGACGGCAGAGTGTTAAAAGAAGTTGGCGGGTGCAATAAATGGTCTACTTTCTCTGGTTAGCTTACCGGGAACACAACAATTTACACAACTGAGAACTATAGGGCCGGATAGCATACCAGGAACTAGTTCGTAAAAAAATAATAGGTCAGCGCAATTACGTCGGCAGTGAAGTTATGACGATGATAATAATCTGGCAGTGTTAGAATGCTGCCATGCAGAGTTTTTTGCAGCCAAACGATGATTGGATATGTTTATGATTTTTTAACTCGCTCAATGACGTCACCACCGATTTTAGCGATGTCATTCCAGATCACAGATGCTTATTCGAAATTATGGTGATATGTGGGGTTTAGCGTTCCGAAACCACCATATAATTATGAGAGACGCCATAGTGGAGGACTCCGGAAAATTCGATCACCTGGGGTTCTCTAACGTGCACCAAGATCTGAGGACATGGATTACAGCTTTTTCACCTCCCATCGAAAATGCCGCCGTCGCAGCCGGGATTCGATCACGCGACCCACGGGTCAGCAGCCTTATCCTTATCCTTTATACTTCTGCAGAGGTACATATTTAAGTTGATTGATAGATATGTGGGGTTTAACATCCCAAAACCACATATGATTATGAGAGACGCCGTAGTGGAGGGCTCCGGAAATTTTGACCACCTGGGGTTCTTTAACGTGCACCCAAATCTGAGCACGCGGGCCTACAACATTTCCGCCTCCATCAGAAATGCAGCCGCTGCAGCCGGGATTCAAACCCACGACCTGCGGGTCATATTTCAGTTGAGGAACAAATATGGTGGTGTAAAATTCGTGGAAGTCAGGAGGAAAACTGAATTCTCGAGAGGTTCTACAGATGCAGCCAAGAGAATGAACGCCACCCATGGCAGCACGTATAGTGTGAGCAGAAAATTTCAGCATGCTGTCAAAACGAGCACGAAGATCACTGAATTCATATACTTTACACAAGGACATGGTATTGACAGAGTATGGAAATCACACGATAGTTTTCGCTGGATATACTCATGAATAAGGTCTTTGAGGTATATGGACAAGGGTTCTTGTTATCACACCATTCAAAGAACATAAGTCTGACTGCAGCAAATGACAGCCGTTGACTAAACAATTTTTTAAAATATCTTGATGTGATTCGCATACAAGAGAATTGAGAAATAACGAATTGAAAAAATATTGTTAACGTAAATTAAAATTAAGAGTGGCCCTTCGGATCTTTGAGGGACTCCACTAGTATACCTTTGTACAAGGAAGACTTTTGGCCATTTATGGCAACGTAGCATGATCTATTAGGCAGATAGCTGTGCAGGAGATTCACAACACACAAGTCAACATCAAAATCTGCAAGTTTATCAGTGGGTGGCTGACTACGTCAAAAGCCTTGCTCATGTCACAGTAGACTACATCAACTTCTCCTCTTAGAGAAACAGGGGCAGAGATTTGGGTCATAAAACTAGCAACATTTGTGGTAGATGAGCGGCCAGGGAGAAACACGTGTTGATTAGGAATTAATGAATTATAACCGCTAACGTACAAAATGTTGAGAATAGCCAGCTGAAAAATCGTCGTTGAGGCACACAACAAAGAAATCAGGCAATAATCAGAAACACCTGTTTTGCAGCCTGACTTAAACACCGAAAAAAACGCGCTGTTTTCCACATGCTAGGAAATGTACGCGCGTTGAGATAGCTGTTAAATATTGTAGTTAGAACTTGGCAAATATACTATCATTAGCTTTTAGTATGGCGAAAGGATGCCATCGAGGCCGCACGATAAAGATGGTTTTAAGCGCCTAATGCGTGAGCAAATCAGTCTGTAATCCCACGAAAGACCACTTGATGTGCTAACTGCCTTGGGCTGTTGTATCTAAGTAGAGGAGTCTGAGACCTCATAAACGAATGAAAAACTCGGGGCGAGACACTCAGCAACGGCACGCACTTCGACACCGTCCGAGTCCCAATAGCCTGAAGAACTCCCCACTTTCGCCAGACCGTTTGCGTACATACTTCCAAAACTCAGTTGGCCTTTCAGAAAGATAATTTTTTTCTGTTAATGCAATACATGAATTGTAGTCCCGTTTATATAGGCGTTTAGATGGAGCTCGGAAAAAGCTGAACTCTTCGTCCCAGTTAATAACGGATAACATATAGTCTTCTTGTGCGAGTGATCTTTGGGCTTCAATGAACATGTATGTTTAGGAGAAAACCACTAAGGAAACGTGCGATGTTTAGGCGTATATTGCACCACAAACCTAAAATAATAATAATAATAATAATAATAATAATAATAATAATAATAATAATATGTAGATTACAACGCCCTGGAACTGTGCAGCTTTTCTCAACGATCATGGGGAGGTCAAGAAAAAGTAACTTGCGACTCAATCCGCCAATACGGGTAAGCTAAAGAAGGAACGCTTCCCCTCGTGGAAAAGCACTGACATTTTCCAGGAGCATTTCGATGATTGATATGTGGGGTTTCACGTCCCGAAACCACCATATGTTTAGAGACGCCGTAGTGGAGGGCTCCGGAAATTTCGACCACCTGAAATTGCAGGAGCATTTTAGCAAACATCAGAGACTATGTCTCTGGTGTGACGGGTGTGTTCTTTTGACGGGTGCCCGGTTATATCCCCGCCGTAGGTGGTGGCGAGCCTCTGTAGCCCAGTGTCTGGGGGCGAGGTACCTTACAGAATGAAGTTCACACGAGTGGACACTGGTCCACTCTGCCAAGGTGTGTTTCCAAGGAAGGCTAACACCATAGTTGCTTTGCGAACTGAACAATGCCGGAACGACTGGGAGATCAGTAAGCGCCTGTAATCTGACGACTCAGAAGCGCTGGCATTAGGAACGCATTCCTTGAGACAGGACCTGAAAGACTGGGCAGCTTTGGCAGGAGGTGCTTGCGTCCTTCTGTAATCCAGCGTATGTAGATGCCGCTGATAATGGTGCATTCAGACGACAGACCGAATCCGGATTTGTCGTGGACGCGGACAGCTAATCCGCGGATGGTCCGCCTGCAGGCGCATCCACACGACGGACGGTGTCCTAGGGGAAAACAGCCGGATTACCCTCGACAGCAGGTTCGGCGCTCACCTGCGCGCGCTGAAAGCAGACCGGTTTGAGAGTATTCAACATGGATGCCCGCAAGAAGCGACGCTACTGCGATGTCTGTCGCGTTGTGACAAATGAACGAGGAGTGTTATTCTTTCAGGAGAAAAGGGAGTTGCTGGCATAATGTTCTTTCAACTACATTGTTCCCCACTTGTAGAACTTCTGAACGCGTCTCCCATCCTCTTTTTAGAAGCGGCACGTCGCCGGTTGCAGAAGTTAGAATATTTCACCATCATGACGGCTAAGAATCTCGCGTGTCAAACGACGGCGGCGACATTTCCCGAACCACCAAAAGTGATTTCTGCGTATTTAATCACCTGAGAACAAAGCTTCCGTAAACTATGTAAACCATGTTCAAGCGTGGATGATGCCAACCAGTCATGCAGCTGTCCGCGAGCCATGGAGGACATGCCGCGAGCCACCTTCATCTGTGCCGCGAGCAGACGAAAAGTGTACTGGTTGCCAGAAACCCCGAGCTAATCCGCTGAAGTATCGGCTTTCCCCCGCCAGAATCCCGATGTGAGAAACAGGTTGCGGTCATCCGTCCGCGAGCCCCGCGGACGAGTCGCGGACGAGGGAAATCGCTGATGTGAGGTCACGTGACGCGCCGTCCGTCCCGCCACATCGGGATTCGGTCCTTCGTCTGAATGCACCATAAGGAGTCGGTCCTTGCACACCTAGCAGAGAAGTTTCCGGTCCATTCCATGATCCAGGTGCCTGGATGGTACGGTTGGTGGCGCCCATGTAAACCAGCTTAGTTGGAGCCGCGACCTTGGACCATGCCCTCCCCACCTCCTAGAGGTCCGCCACGGGCAACGTGCGAGTGGAGTCGGATGCTCACCCGACTAAGAGGGAGGGAACAGCGGGTAGACCACCTCGCCCCACGATTCTCGTGTAGTGGTTCCCGCTGGCGCGGCACTGCCACGTTGAGGTGGCACTCAGGGTCGCTTGTCTTTGTTGGCGTCAGTGCGCGCAGCACAGCGCTGGGCTTGCGACCCATCGAGGCTTGACTCGGGGAGTCGCTATCTATATATCTACCTATCTATATATCTATCTATCAACCTATCTATATCTACCTTTCTATCTATATCTATCTATCTATCTATCTATCGACCTATCTATATCTACCTTTCTATCTATATCTATCTATCTTTCTATCTATACCTATCTATATCTATCTACCTATCTATATCTATCTATCTATCTATATCTACCTATCTATATCTATCTATCTATCTATATCTATCTCTCTATCTATCTATCTATCTATCTATATCTATCTATCTATATCTATCTATCTATATCTATCTATCTATCTATATCTATCTATCTATCTATCTATCTATCTATCTATCTATCTATCTATCTATCTAGCCGAGTACGACTTCCAGCTCTCCTTGCCGTTTCGATAATGAGATCTGTACGAAAATTCGTATGACATACTATCACTTTATGACGAGCGTGAGTGACTAGTCATAGCACCAAAATCATGTATGACATGAATGTCATGGTTTACATGTCAGTTTGCTGCTATATGGGTGGTTTCACTCACATGAAGTATTGCAGAACAGGTGACGCTGAGAGGATGCCGGTCATGAATCGATTATAACTGGCGAGCGTCCAAGAAAGAGCTCCATCTTCACCGACTGGTTGGACTCCAGTTGGGTAGGAACTATGCTGACCTGGCTGGGTGATTTAGTAAGCAGTTAACTTCCAGGAGGCCTCAGCGTAGGATTGCTTTTCTTGCGAGGTTTTGATTAGGTATCACTATGGCCGGGGAAACTCGCAAGTCCATATAATCCAGCCGATTAGAAGGCCGCGATACGGGTTTTGAAATCTCTCGCTGCTGGTTCGGTGATGATTCAAATCCTTTCGTGGTTCAGAGGCGCCGGGATGGTTCGGGTTTTCGCTTGCCCATGTAATCCAGCCCTGTAGGAGCCGCGACCTCTCGAACCACAGCGCCCCCTCCACCTCCACGTGGTGCATCACGCACAACGTGAGGGCGTTTTAAGATACGAGTGCCTAAGAGAGGCGGGGGGGGGGGGGGGGCTCACGTTGCTGACCTGGAATCGGAGGGTCAGTGGCTGCAGCGAGGGGGCAACAAAGTGGACCTACATGACTTATGTACCCTCCGGTACCCCACAAACTAAGCGTGGGCTGCCAACCCCTTCCTGTTGCGGTACGGGACACGTGCCCCAAAGGCCCATCGGCCTGAGTCCGATAAGCGGTGCGTTGGCTTTCTGCCACGTTTCTGCGAGTGGCGTCGCTGGTCGGTGTCGAGGTAGCCGTTCAGTCTTGCTGCACGGCTCCTTGAAGCACGTAAAGGGGAAAGTACTCTTGGCGGCATAGGTTCAGCTGAGCCTGAACAATCGAATTGGTCACACATGGCTGGCCCATATGTGACCCAGGGGGCATACCCTACGTCCACGCCATCCGGTATACCATCCCCACAAGTGTGCGTCCTGCATGACAAAGGTGCTGCGCACAGAGGACTCGCAAAAGGAGTGAACCCCGTACCGTGATGAAGCTGGCTGATGGGAATACGACACAAGACACATTCCCCTTCTCACTGCTGTAATGGTACAAAGTTGACTCACCCAACTCTCCCAGGCCTTGTGCCTTGGGGAAAATGTCGCCAGAAGCCAGGTGACCGGCCCTAACGCGGAAATCATGACATGCATGTCATGACTACACGCCACGCTAATGGCGCGTTCGCGGACGTTTGGCTAGCTTCACACATATACCAAATTTGGTATTACAGGACGTCAATGAAAGGCGAAGGTGTACGATTGATGCAAACATTATGTAAGAACATCAATATGTAAGAACATCACTACATGCCACGCTCATGATGCACTCGTGGTCGTTTCGCTAGCTGGGAACATACGCAAGTTGGTATTACGTGACGTGAATGGATCACGAAAGTATCCGACTGCTGTAAACAAGCTGTTCAGCAAATGCGTCTCATGTATGAACGTGCATACATGGCACGCTCAAGATGCGTTCGCTACCGTTGCGCTAGCTTCACATATAACAAACCTGGTATTACGTGGAGTAAATGAATGACGAATATATATGACTGCTGCAAACATGATAATCATGACAGGCGTGTCATGTACGAACACCACTACATGCCACGCTCATCATGCGCTCGCGGTCGTTTCGCTAGCTTCACAAACACCAAATTTGGCATTACGGGACGTGCATAAATGACGAAGATATATGGCTAGTGCAAACATGTGAATCATTACTGTATGTCATGTAAAAACATGACTACGTAGCATGCTCAAGATGCGTTCGAGGCTGTTTCGCTAACATCACATACACCGAATTTGGTATTACGTGACGTGAATAGTTGACGAAGGTATATGACTGGGGCAAACAAGATTATTACTGCGTGTCATGTAGGAACATGACTACGTGGTACGCTCAAGATGCGTTCACAGCTATTTCGCTAGCTTCACAAACACCGAATTCGGTATTACATGAAGTGAACGGTTGACGAAGGTATATGACTGGTGCAAAGAAGATAATCATTATTGCGTATCAGGTAAAAAGATGACTGCATGGCACGCTCAAGATGCGTTCGTGGCCATTGGGCTAGCTTCACATACAGCAAATTTTGTATCTGATGTGAATGGGTGACGAAGGTATATGACTGGTGCAAACATAATTACTGCGTGTCATGTAAAACACGACTACGCAGCACGCTCAAGATTCGTTCGCGGCCGTTTCGCTAGCTTCACGTACACCGAATTTGGTATTACACGACGTGAATAGATGACGAAGGCATATGACTGGTGCAAACAAGATAATTATTACTGCGTGTCATGTAAGAACATGACTACATGCCACGCTCATGATGCACTTGCAGTCGTTTCCCTAGCTTCCCATATGAGGTGTCTTCTTTCTAAAAGAGCCAAATGCAGAAAGCGAAACTAGGCTAAATTTCATTAGAACGTAACGAATGCCTAAGTATCTTCCATTTCTAGAACAGTTATAATCAAAGTTGGGCAATTCCTCATTGTAACATGAGCTAAAAATGCAGTTTCTAATCAGAAATAAGCCACGTACTCCAACTGTTTCAATGAAAGTGAGCGACATTCATTTAACCAGCACTGTGCCAATAAACATGATCAAAATAATCAACATGGTCTCACCCATAATGTTTCATTTTTGCATTAGTGGCTTTGTTGTGTTTACGTTCCAAAATAGGTGTTCTAGAGTAAGTTGGCACTTGCTGAAGGACATGTTTAATGACAAAACTCGGTTTTAAAGCGCAAGAGGCTGACTTGTTTACCTCTTTTTCCATATTAATGATTATTTTTGACTTTAGCACAATAGTATCTTGTCTTCAGCTGCCTCCAACACCAGAATAGGCATGAAATAAAAATATCGGGCGTCTGTCTATTTCCTTAAAAGAAGTGGTAAGCAATGGCATGACATAAAACTAAGTGAAACACTTTTCAAGGCCTTCAATTGATGCCCGGGAACAAGAAAACACGGATGACAGTCCAGAGTAGTGCCCCCTTTGCCAGGAAGGACCACTCACTTTTAAAGTCTGGCAATCGCCATGACACCCATGCGTCGAAGCAGGGCACCAACGGAAGCACCAGTATGAGGTGAATTCTATCTCAAAATATGGCTTTACTATACATTCGGATCGTTTTACTCTTACTTTATTAGCTATTTTTTGTCCAAATGAACTGTTTTAATCTATATTACTCAAATGCAAACTTTACTCCACAATACTGACAAATTTGGCTATGTAGATTTTGTCACAAGATAGATTTGTGGTATTTAGGGGAGATGAACATACTGGAAAAAAGATGTTCTTGCAGGCCCAACCAAATTGTCAGTAGAAAAAAAACTGCGCTTTTCTCAAGTTCATTTGAAGTGCATTTTGCTTTTTAGAAAATAAAAACACCTTATTTATCAAATTTGGTATTACATGACCTGAATGGGTTACGAAGGTATATTACCGGTGCAAGCATGTTAATCATGCCATTAAAGTCATGTGCGGCATAATTTACGAGTGCCTGGTAACATTAGGCTGATTTTATTGTGACATAACCTTCTTCCTTCATGCTTCGCATATCATTGATTCTAATTATACGTGGGTTTAGACGATATTTTTCTCGTTTTTTTTTGCATTCTGCGAATCATGGTGCCAGAAATTATGTGAGGAAATTAGGAGTGCGTGAGAGAAATAAATAAAAGAAACATATAGAAAGGTTAAGCTTGTACGTACTTCCCACATTTTTGATAAGCGCTCCAAATAAATTTTGGAAATATATAAATCCAAAGAAAGATGATGAGCTCATGCGTTCCTCTGACGACAACAACGATCTCGCCAACTTTTTCAATGATTACTTTCAATCAGTTTTTACCGTAGATGACGGAATCGTACCACTCATACACTCTTCAGACCATTCACCAATGGAACCTTTGACAATTACCGAGCAAGGCGTGCTTGGTCTACTAATAAATATCGATACCAAGAAGGACCCGGGAACTGACAACATTGTCAGGTCCCTGATTGTTGGAAGTAAGCGCTTCCTTCTGTCCCTTCCCTTGACCTATGTTTCTAAACGCGCTACATCGATCAACTATATCAAACTTCTTCCTTAAAAGGTATGCAGAATCGGTAGCTAAAAATTTATGTGTAATCTTTAATAAATCACTGCAATCATGCACTATCCCCGCTGTTTGGAAAACCGCAACAATTATACCAATACACAAAGCAGGCAGCAAAACCATGGTTTCAATTTACAGGCCAATATCACTAACTTGTTCTGTGTGTAAATTGTTAGAACATATGATATTGAAACACACAAGTATTTACCTAGAAAAAAATCATATCCTGTCTCCTGTACAACACGGTTTCCGAAAAGACTTTTCAGCGATTACTCAATTTTTTTAATTATTACACGATGCATCCCAGTCCATTAATAAGTATAAACAAATTGACCTGATCTTCTTAGACATTTCAAAGACACTTGATCGTGTTTCTTATACAAAATTAATAAGTAAATTAGAAGTTACCCTTGGAGATAGCACCATTTTTCACTGGGTTAAGGATTACTTGACCAATCACTCACAATTTGTACAGTTACAGGACACCACTTCTAAAATAGCAGCAG
This sequence comes from Rhipicephalus annulatus, assembly GCA_013436015.1. Taxonomy (NCBI): domain Eukaryota; kingdom Metazoa; phylum Arthropoda; class Arachnida; order Ixodida; family Ixodidae; genus Rhipicephalus; species Rhipicephalus annulatus. The sequence continues at coordinate 128,434 of WOVY01009962.1, read as the reverse complement.
TCACGTCATGCATGCCACAGGGCAGCGTCTTAGCGCCAATATTATTCCCAATATTCATTAATGATCTGCCCCTCTCAACTGAAGTAAAACCAAGGCTCTTTGCTGATGACTGCGTACTTTACGAGTAAATTAATACTCCTATGGTTCACGTAATTCTTAACCGAGCCCTAGAAAATGTACACACGTGGTGCAAAAAATGGCAAATGTCTCCTAATATTGGTAAATATGTCTCCATGGCAATAACTCGCAAAAAACACAGGTCCAACTTTTTTTACACTGTTGACAACTGCCCCTTAGCCACAGTCTCTAGCCACAAATATCTAGGAATAACAATTTCAAACGACCTGAGATGGTATTTCCACATTGATAATATTACTAGCACAGCCATAAAAAGACTATTTTTATTGAAAATACGCCTTAAACTCGCACCACCAAATACCAAACTAATAGCTTATACTACCCTCGTCAGATCTGTATTATAATATGCCAGCCCTGTCTGGTTCCCGTATATCAAGCAACAGATTATTAAAATAGAAGCGGTTGTAAGAAAAGCAATAAGGTTTATATTTAGCAAGTATAGACTGACGGACTCACCGACTCACCTACTCAATAACCCTGGCATTTTAACACTACAAAACCGAACAAAACTAACAAGACTAAAACTAATGTTTCAACTACTCTACAACATAAAAATAGATACCTCAAGGTATCTTTTTTTACGGTAAACCAACCCGTTATAATCATTCCCATACTCTTGCAGAATACTCTTAACACTAATTGCTTTAAATACTCATTTTTTCCTCTAACCATTAAAGATTAGAACTCGCTGAAACCCACCTTAAGCACTGAATCATCCATAAACTTGTTTACAGCTGCGATTGAAAGCGAATCGCTTGCCTCACAAATCGCACTAACATCACATCACGAATAAACCCAATAAACGAGTCAGTGTCATAAGTTTTGTTTTTTATTATCGTTATTTTCAAGTGACATGTTTTTTTTTCGATTAGGTCATTGTTCATAAAATTCTTTGAATAAGTTGTACAATAAAAATGCCTACTTGTTGTCCCTGCCCCATATTTCAATGCGTGCATTATCTTTTCGCGGTCGTTTTTAACAACTTTGTTCATGATATTGCTATTACTAAAACTGTTTGATTGCGTGTTCTTTAATGACAATGTATTACCTATGATTTCCATGTTATTTTCTAATTCCGGTTTTTTTGTGTTTTCTATCAATATGAATCTGTGTAAACAAATATTCGTTTTCATATGCCTTCCCTGCTATAATCTCTGATGAGATTGGCAGTACTGTTAAATAGGATAAATAAATAAGAACCCGCTTCCTACCCTGTACAGAAGAAGGAAAATGGGAATCGAAAAGAAGATAGAAAGACAGAGACACTATTAAAAAAGAAAAATACACATGCACACACATGCGCGGCGTTTCAATCAGGGTAGTTTGGAGAGACCTGTTGACCACACAAAGCGCCGGAGCACCTGCACAGCCTTCGTCTCCGCCGTAAACTCCTGTCTGTGGCACAGGACTATTTCCGACGAAACAGTCTGCTCGTCCAGTTGATCGTAATGCAGAGCGAGTGTCCCTGCGTGCAGTACTGCACGCATTCGCACTGAATATGCTGAATTGTTTCGCCGCTGCTGCAATGACCACACGCTGCAGTGCCAGCCATTCCTTTGCGGTGCGCGTACGCATTGCTTAATGTGACACCCTACCATAAACGGCACAGCAGGGTGGCACCACCTCGGTGAAGTCCTGGAGGTATTCGATTACAGATGGGTCTATCGGGTATATAATCATGCGTGCATATGTGACTCGTTCCAGTGCGACTTGGGGCGTTCGCGAGCAAGCATTTATAGCTTCCGGTCAACGTCAGTGTTAGAGAGCGGAATTATTATTTGATTTTTTTTTCAATGGTATGGTTAGAACAAGACGCTAGATGTGTCTGTTCCTTTCTACCCAACAACTACTTAGAAGCCAGTGGAAGGCTACCTGATTTGTCACTTAAATGGTACGTCTCAGGCTTCTGCAACCTGAAACACCATTGTTCGCACAGACCTTGGCGTAGATGTGACAAAAGGAATCACACCACATATTTGCACAGAAGCAACACAATCTCAGTATCCACCTGGATCCGAGTGTAGCTATAGAAAAGCCTGTATCGAGCAATTATGACGTAAAGAGAGAAAAGAGAAAGCATATGGCTCTTCTCACCGCCTTCTTGCTTATTATATCATAGCCGTTGCCCATTTGTCCATATGTTCATGGCCCACGTACTGTCTTGCTTTCATGGCCAGTGGCGTTGAGGACCGATCTGCAATACACAAGCCACAGAAATCAAGATACACCAAAGACTGCAACAGCTATCAGTGTTTTTACACTGTAACTATGTTATTCGTATGTGTGGTGTTTTTTTTTCTTGCTTGAGAAACTTGCGTAAAAAACTTGGCCGAAATATTTTTGTAGAAGTAGGTATGCCCCAGGCTTCATTTGAAGTTGAAGAGCTGAACAGATGACGCCAACGAACAAAGATGAAATTCAGGCTGCGCAATGGGGTAGAGGGAAAGAGCTAGAAATGAAAAAGTGGTGAAGTTAAAATGACGCACGAGAGGTTTTCTAACACACAAAGAAAGGGGAATTCAAAAAGAAATGATGCACAGCCTAAAACTACGTACAACTGGTGTCTGATCTCTAAAGGCCATTGGCTCCAGGACACTGCGGAATCTTTACAACCTAACGTGTGACGCGCCAGCTCCCCTAGCGGGCTTACGGCGCCAACTCTGCCGACAATCTCATTGCTGTCGTTTTTTTCCGCATGACACATCAGAATAAATATCCATGGCGTTACTTCCCGTCGAGATCACCGTTATAAAGCCACCTATTTTGACTTCATAACTTGCAGCTGGAACCCTAAGCTCGTCCTCTGTTTTATCCGCAACATTACTAGCAGCATCCTGACCACCACGGCAACTTCAGTTTACTGTCGACTGGAACGCCTCGTTTTTGGTGGATTCCGTTTTCGCCATATCAAATTTCATCGGATGATTCATGATTCTTATACGTTCGAGCAAATAGCCTTTGGCCTTCCACATGATTACCAAACGGTCGCATGGGAAATAACGCCAGTCAGCGCGTTCACTGCGCCGCTGAATTTCAATAGTGTTGCGATTCGTTATTCCCTGGTGTCCCTTAGTGGTGCTAACAACAAATGTAATCTTGACATTGCCTGCCGCCAGTCCTTTCAAGAGCCTATTTATACTTAACCAACCGCAGCTGCTACCCAAATTGCCCTCTTCAATCACTTGCGTATGCCATTGCGATCCTCAACGCAAATGTTTCTGTAATTTGTCAGCGTGTTTATCTGTATAGCTTAAATTTCCTCTGTCAATTATAGGTGACCAGCCGGTTGCATTTTGTCTCCTAAACAACGTGATTCGCAGCTGCGCTTGCTAGTGCTTCAGGGAGCAACACCGCGCTTAACGTCCACACCACAGCTGTGAGAATTTGTAGACTTTCAACTCACAGCTTTTCTAATTCTTTTCACCCCTGTTTGCACCCAGGATTTTTTGTCATTAGGTTACTGAAATGTTGCACGACATTATTTCTTCACTTCAATAAACGTCCACTACCAACTACGCATTCAACACAGCCAAGAAAGCTGCGACATGCCTAGCGCTCGCCATAATTCCACAATCCAATTACGTCAAGTGCAAAATCAGTTTCGTTTCTTCGGTGGGCGACTGTGCTACAGCACCATGATGGCTCATGGTGCCAACAATTTTTTTTTTTTGCTTGAGGAAAGCCGTTCCGCAGGAAAACACTACAAGCTCCTACTGTAAAAGATTGTGGCTTTGCGTAGTACAAATAGCACACAACAGGCACTTCCACCGTGGCACAACTCTTCAGCTCCTAAAAGACAATCTGCCCTCATTTTACGTGGCAACCATACAACCAACTTCTAAAAATATTCGTCGCACATACATTATGTCAGAATACACGATGTTCATTTGCCGGACCGTGACAACGCAGCAGCAATTGCTGGCATTGAAGCCTTCTGTCGCAAGGGGTCGCCGCGCACAAGTAATCTGTATTCTACGGTGATAACGTCCATTCCAGCAACTTGCCCTTGTAAAAATATACGCGCTGACTACGTTGCCATGCCAATATCTTTTTCATCCGGAACTGTCTTCCATCTTTTGATTGCAAGTTCATTTGTGCCAATGTATCCCATATCCTTCTCAATGATAAGGGGCATGACGACATCTACCCTGAAGTAAATGACAATACATGTTCTAAAGTATCGATCAGTGTTGCGCAATTTCAATAATGTCTTGCAGAGGAAAGTGAATGCTTCCAGTGCCCGCGGGAGAAGTTTGCCCGGTCCATCGTATAATTGGTACAGCACTAGCGCTTTCGAGCAGCAAACTTTTTTCACCCCAACATAGATTTCGTGTGTCTTCATCGTTCTTCGTTCTCCCTTTGTCCCGCCAGTGCATGATTGAGTTGTGTGCAGCCGTGCACTTCTAATCATGGAGTGTTCAAGCCGAAGCGGATTGCTACTGTTGAGGTGGCAACTCTTTATCAGTAGTTGAATTTACCTTGTCAGTCGAAGCATGATCAGTTTCGATTGACGAATATTTGTGCTCATCACCAATATGTCCTTCATGAAACAACCACTAACAGCACTCCGAAGTGGCTGCGTGTGCCGCCCAAGGCTGCTTTGATGGCAGGTGATTTTGCACATCTTTCGTATCCTCCGCTATGTCCTGCGTCGGTCACCGTATGCTCCACAGAATATTACTATCCTCGACTGATTCACGCCCTAGCCAACTCTATTGCCACGACACCCTACGCACACAACAAATGCCACTGAATCACGCTGATTGTCCCAGGCGAAGGATAGAGTATAACGAAATGACGATAGTATACTCAGAATGAGTACCAAATAGGCTTCCTGTTGCTCCTCTCCCCGTACGCCTCAATGTGGATGAACACATACAGTTCGAAGATAGTCTAAACGCCCGCGAAGCAAGAAAATGTGCCCCACGGTACAGAAATTTAGGTGTTCCTGGTCGTGAACAAGTGCATCGCGAAAGAAAAGGCAACAAACGTCAATGTATGGTGTAAGACCTTTTCTCTCCAGTTGCCCCTGTAGCCCCGCCCCACTCGTTAGAAAACTCGCATGGTTCCGGCACCCCCTTTCAAATGCTGCTGAAAATGGCCACCTGGAAATTTTTGGGCCCGGGCCTCCGATGATGATGAACATTAGCGTTGTCAGTGGCTCGTATTATTAAATGGAATGTTAAATTCAATATTTGTGGCTGCAGTTCAGCACTGTTTAACTCAACTTGCACTTGCGATGAAATTTAAGTACTCGATCACACCTACTTTCAATTATAATAATGATGGCTAGTATGCGCATGATGACCAATAAAAAATATCGAACCTCTACGAGGTGAGTGATGAGTGGGAGACAATAGGTATCAAGGTCCGTTATTTCTACGTCGAAGCCACCAACTACTATAAAGTATTTGTGCTTGTCGGTGTTTAAATTCTGGTCACAATCATTATCTTTCCTCTATTTTCAACATTTTTCACAAAAATGTCGCATATAGCCACGGTTTCCTAATCACGACAGTTACCAGGAAGCTTCGACAGCAAAAGCAAGTCCAAACGTTCATATTTCTTACGTGAAATTCACCGACTAGCATAAAAGTTTTCTGCTTCCAGGTGTTTTATATGGATTGATACGTGGTGTTTAACGTCCGAAAATTACCATATGAGCATGAGAGACGCCGTAGCGGCAGGCTCCGGAAATTTCGCCCACCTGGGGTTCTTTAACGGGCACTTATATCTGAGCACACTGGCTCACCGCATTTTCGCCTCCATTGAAAATGCATCCGCTGCAGCCGGGATATGGTTCCACAACCTGCGGGTCAGCAACGGTGTAAATAAGTCACTAGACCACTGCGGTGGAGGCTATCCGATTGATTTGTAGGGTTTAACGTCCCAAAACCACCATTTGATTATGAGAGACGCCGTAGTGGAGGGCTCCGGAAATTTTGACCACCTGGGGTTCTTTAACGTGCACCCAAATCTGAGTACACGGGCCTACAACATTTCCGCCTCCATCGGAAATGCAGCCGCCGCAGCCGGGAATCGAACCCGCGATCTGCGGGTCAGCAGCCGAGTACCTTAGCCACTAGACCACCGCGGCGGGGCGGTGGAGGCTATCCGTTTAACTGAACTACCACCATTGCACCAAATCGAAGGGGGCTAAACAAATACAATGTAAGGGGTTTTCGTCCACCAAGAATCGATTTCTGTGCAAAATCGGTGACGATTATGTGAACAAAAAGAATGACAGCTATAAGTACTATTACTGTCGACTGGAAACGTCCAAGTATTTAAATCTCGTCAAAGCAAAGACTCCTCACCTCTCTGCGCAGGAGCGTAGCTTATATTTTTCTCACAAATGGGAGAGAGGGGATGAGTCCAATCTTATGTTACGTATGTATGTACAGTCACGCTCTATTTTAGTTCCAAGACGCTGGCTGTGGTAACTATCTCAAGCCTAAACAATCACACGAAAAAACGTGATATTCTTCAATAAAATACCGCTGATTGAAAGAGTCAACTTCACTTTTTTTAATGTAGATGCCACTTTGGAGTACTAGCGCCATTATCAGCACAGACTTCATGTACGTATGTAAGTATGCATGCATGTACGTACGTATGTAAGTATGCATGCATGCATGTACTTTCGTACATATGCATGCATGTATGTATGTGTGCATGCATGCATGCATGCATGCATGCATGCATGCATGCATGCATGTATGCATGTATGCATGTATGCATGCATGCATGCATGCATGCATGCATGCATGCATGCATGCATGCATGTATGTATGTATGTATGTATGTATGTATGTATGTATGCATGTATGTATGCATGCATGCATGCATGCATGCATGCATGCATGCATGTATGTATGTATGCATGCATGCATGCATGCATGCATGCATGCATGCATGCATGCATGCATGCATGCATGCATGCATGTATGTATGCATGTATGTATGTATGTATGTATGTATGTATGTATGTATGTATGTATGTATGTATGTATGTATGTGTTGAATGCGTGCGATGAATGTGCACGCATTTGTTTATATGTGTTTTCGTAATCCTTATTTGGTTAATTTTAAATCAGGCGAAGCGAGGAAAGTGATTGGCTTGAGTTCGTAGCGCTTGCCTCCTCTCCTTCTCGCTCTTCGATAAGCGATATAAGAACTTAGATCGCACTCGGTTATCTCGCTCGGTTGGCGTGCATTTCAACGACGGGAAAGATAAAGACCGCAAGTGGTGGCAGGCAGAGAACGGAAGCCGCAATTTGCAGCGCCGAACAAGTGAACCATGCATTTATCGAAAATGGCTTAATCGGGCAACTCATGTTTTCCGCTGCTCGGCGGTGTGCTAACCCGGTGATTTCTAGTTCCGCGAAGGTGTCTCGGCGCTTCTTAAAGGCAACGGGTGAGCACAAGAACTTGGACCCGTTATTGGAGCAGGTATTGATTTTGCATGAGTACATGAGTAAGCCCAGTTCTCTGGGTGTCTGACTGGACTGACAGAAGTGAGGTGTCGCTTGCTTAAAAAGTGAAGACGGCAGCCAAGCCCCTGTCAGCAAAATGCGTTTATTGAAAAGCTAGCATTCTAGTTGGCTTGGCTATATAGTTTTAGCTTCTTTTACTTTTGGCGTGTAGTTTAAACGATGTCAAGTAATGAATGGCTGCTGACTGCTCAAAATTTTTTAGGTGCTCTTTGATGCTTTGCAAGTCTTTTCTACTAGCTGTCACTCAACTAAACGTGATGGACTAAATACTTAATATTACCACAGAGACTGTCGATGAGGCCAACGTTTCGATAAGTTGACTTTGTCACGGTGATGCCGTTGCCCTGACGATGCCTAGTCAACTTGCCGAAACACTGTTTCCAGTGACGTTCTTTCTCGAAAAACTACTGATCGCGTCAAGCCTCTCCATGCCTCTGAACGTCAGTCTCGTTCGGTAGCCTAATTCTGAAGGAAAACTATGAAGGCTGTCATAACAAACGTGATTGAGTGAAACACGACGTGTTCAACTCAGAATTGTTGATAATTTTCGCACTGGTTATGCTATTTTGGGTTCAATGTTTCTTAATATGCTCATATGTCAATTGTAAGTTAAGACTAATTTTATAGATTGACACTAAAAAAGTTCATTTCATTTCTGCCGATTGAGCTATGTCGTATACTGAGACATCAATCAACTTAACTACCGCCTCTTCAGAAAACTCGAACAAAATTAGGAAAAAAAGATTAACAAAATTTTATGAACAGTGGCTGCATCGTCCAAGCGGCCAGCGGACCTGAGAACAAGCGCATTCCGCTCGCGTGCGAAGAGGGAAAGGAGGGCATCCGTGGTGACCCTCCTCTCAACATTTCAACCTTTCCCTCTACTGTGGGACGTCACCAGTGACGTCGAGAAAGAAATTTTCTGTACGTGATTTATTTCTTGTAGGATGCCCTGCTACCGCCAGCGGTAAAACCAGCGCTGCCGCTGCGTATCATCACGCGAGAGCAAATACGTGGGAGGTATAGAAAGTTTCCGCAACCTGGTTCTGCTCGCCACAAGCAGACGTGACAAAGGCTGAGGTTGCTTCCTCTTTCCCTTGAACGCGCTGCAAGCAACCCCCGGATCGCACAGGGCACCCACTCGTGTGTTTCACCGTTCATTTAAATTATAGGTCTACGCTAACGCTAGACATCTTGCACTCTGTTTTAAAACTGCCTAAGGACGTATGTGCAGTGTCAACAAATGCTGACGCAAAGCTGTGCGTATATTATATTTCAGGGAGTGCTTATTCAGGCAGCAGGCTTTATAGCAGGCCATCTTACAATAGTGCAAGCGGGGTTATGGTTCATGGGATAGGATACGCCGATTTCGCGATTCAATAGGGACTTTTCGTAGGAATACGCTACTCTATGGCGGGTGTGGCGGGCGTGCGTTTGCGTACGAGGGCCACACGAGTATTCAAATAGCATGTGTCCTCCGCAAAGGCGGACGCACGCTCGAGTCGCCGCAAAGGTGCTTTACGGGCCGCACGCTATTTCAAATTTCCCGCGGGTGGACTGCACACGAGAATCCTGGTTGGCGTTATGACCAATGCGCAATGACAGCGACTGCAAATAATAGCGCATGAAAAGCTTTTCACAGTGGAGACAAGCGTTGACGCAAAGCCTCGCGCAGCTTGTTCTGTAACCACTTGGTATCACATTTTCTCGACATACTCGCAAAAGCGAGGGGAGACAAATACAAAAGCATAACAGCCACAAACAGCGCGTGCCACTACATCCGGTACCGCGGCTGCATTCACAGAATGATAAGTGCAAATGAACGACTTCCCCGAAACACACACCAGCCCTGAAAGCGCGATATGAGCATGTGACGGGCTGGTTTTATTTGTGGCTCTTAAGTCCACAGGCACCCAGTCAACAAGGCGTAAGACCACTAGCGCCACATGTGCACCGGGGTAATTCGTGAAAAGTAGCGAGACAAAACCAACCGGGTCACGTAATTATCGTCCAATAAGCACAACGTTCTTGATTTGCAACTCTAGCGGCCGTCGAAATAAACTGAAAGGCAGCACTAAGAGACAAAAAAAAAGCGCCTCTGTAAGTCGCCATTACATGCGCATTCTTACGAGCCTTCGATATAATTTCTAATGCGCAAGAAACATCAAACAAGGCGAGAAGATGGCTTGAAAAGCACGTAGCCGTACTCACGGACCATTTCTAATCGGAAAGGAACAAAGAAGGTCTCCTGCACGGGTAACTTAGATGGCTCGCAGCAGTGCATCGGGACAACGAGGCTTAGCAAATCGTTTTTCGTTCGGTGGTAGTTGCGTAGCGTCCTCGGCCTCCTTCAAACTCGTACTGCGAATCGACGCGTTTTGCAGTTCCCCTACGAAGTTCTGCGCAACAGACTAACGCACTACATGCACATGATTGGACGGCGAACACAAGTTCAGACCGCGACGCCTCGCTGTCCTCAGTCGTTACCATGGCAACCGCCGAGATAGCAGGCGGCGAGTGATGCGCCGGGAGATAATCTTCGCATCACGTTTATCAGACTATGGCCGACACGGCAAATGTATGGAACTGGGCGATGGCCCAGCCCTGGGTTTTCGCTTCTGTCTGGAAAACTCGCGAGCTGTCTGGGTCATCGAAGGAAAGTTACCGCATTTATGCGATTCCAACCCGCACATTTTTTTTCTTCTGGTCGCTGTTGCTGTCGAATTCGTCGGCGCATTGCAATCGGCTTACAAAGCGGAATCAGAATCAAATTAGTTTGCTTTTTCAATGTGTTAGAATGTTTTCAATCCTTTAAAATCGCTGATGCTCGAGAATCGCGTGAACATGGTAAGAAGCGTGCGAGTGGGAAACCATCGCGGATGTGTTTTTTTTTTTTGTATTCCGTACTGAAACCACTGTAATCTACCTCTTGGAAAAGATGCACATCTGACAGACCACTGAAAAGAACCAAGGACGGAAAAGCAAATTTATTATTCACTAGTGCAGTACTGTGATAGCGTCCAAGAGCCCTCTTGGCGGATCTTATGATATCGGTGGCGGTGGTGTTTACCAAAAAATGGATGCCAAGTGTATACTATAGCGATCCCGGAAGCCGTGTCACTGCCCAACAAGATAAAGCCTCAGCAGAGTCAGGATGATCAAAGTCGGAATCGTACGTTTGGTGCGCTCACAAAAATTTTTGAAACGCTTGTTTGAGGATCTTTTCTATATTTTTTTTTCCTTCATCGGTGATGTTTTTTCTGTCGATCGTCTTGGTGGCTTTCAAAGATGGCTGGGTGGCGCGCAAAAAAAAGTCGCGTGACAGTCACTTTTTTGTTTATTTGTTCTTATTTATTGTTTTCCGACTCCTTTATGTTTCATTCACCAAACCCCGTCCCTGTGCCAAAGTGCTGAGGTGTCTTCGTAAGGCGATTAAGTTACGGGTCAGAACTTTCCTCTTGATCGTTTTATAACCACTTCGAGAAAGTACGCCGAGTTTGCTTACTTATTGTGTTTCTGTGCCACTGTGGCTCACTATTGATAACATATAAATAATAATTGTTGAGTTTTAATGACCCGGAACCACTTTAGGATAATGAGCGACGCCCTAAGCAGCAGTCTCAAGCACGTGGCCCGCGAGCCCATCGCTTGCGGCCCGCAACAAGTGTCACTTTGAAGTCGTCACACCAATTTTATGTGAGAATAACTCTTGTGGTAAACGAATCCTGGAACATACAAAACACCAAATTGTAAAAAAAGAATGAAAAATCTAACAACTCTCGTCGGTATTACCTTGCGCAGCAATATTGCGACTTTGTTAGCTATAGTAATATAATTATGAACCACGCACCTAAAGCGCAAGTTTTTGTTTTGCACTTTTGTTCACACCGATTTAGGTTAGGCATACGAACGTTCGAAATGCGAAGTGATCTGAAAAACTAGGCGAACATTTCTGTGGTATGCTTGGTATCGAAGCTATTTGAAGGCGATAGAAACCACTTTGCACAGTCGTTTGCTGCGGAAGGAGCAGATGTGTCCCCATCAAAGCCAAGTTTGGCTCAAATCAGGCGTCCAGAACCGCCGACGTGTTTTACGTACACTACGCCGACTCCGCAAACGCGGTAACGCCAAATCTTAAAAATAGCGTTGCCACTGTACACGATACCGAGGTATTAGGCGTAATGCGCTTATATGTGTCAATTTTATGAAAGAGAACGTGAGAGCGCGTGGCCTGCGCACACCGGCGGCTGCTGGCAGCACGTTCAAGTGGGAGTGAGAGCAACCACAGCCTCTTTTTGCGTCATCTTGCGGAGAGCAAAACAACCATTCGTCGCTGATATAGAACCAGCGCCAAGATTGTGACCCCCTCCCTTTCAAGGCGATTACGCGAGTGCCGGTAATCGCCTCGAAGTGGAAGGGTTTCAATCTTGCCATTTGATATGTTTGAGATGCTCCGCGATTGTAATAGCTCATTTGGTTAAGATTGCACGCAGGACATGGACAGTGAAGCTTATTCCAAAGCTAGTGTGACCACTAGTGATGAAACTGCAAGGTTTGATACTGGGTGTACAAAAGGTGGCACGTCCCAGCGATGACCAGTTTATTGGCGGCTGACGCTTCGCCGTTATCATTTAACAGTGTGCTTTGCTGTACTCATCACCTCAAGTGTCGTGCGAGCAGTAGAGGCAGCATTGCGGCATGTAGCGTGTGTTCCTTATGACAGCCAAACAAGTCCATTATTTGCTCAGTTTAATGTTCTCCCATTTCGTTACCATTATGAGTTTAACTTTGCCATGAAGTATAAAGAAAGCGTTAAACGAGGCCATGGTGCATGTATTCATCTTTGTAAGGTAAACAAAGCACATCAACTCAATTATGACGTCAGAGAGCGTGAAACTTGGGCTGTCCCCTTCTCGCGAACCAATCGTGGAAGAGACCGGCTACCGTACCGTATATCATTGCTGCTTAGCGATCTTGAGGGGGAAAACATTAATTTAAATACTACTTCAAGTCGAATGTTAAAGCAGTATTTTCTTAGCCGTGCGGCTTTATGTGAGTAATTTTATGCCACATAAACGAGTGCTTTTCCTTTCTTGTTTCTTCGGTATGGTATATCTTTTATTTTTGTGGTGTGTGTGAAAGCCTTCCTACATGCTCTTATGTACTTGAAAATCTGTGTGGTTTCACCAGGATGCATATTCTCTACGACTGTGTTTGTAAACGTTGTGAACTGGTAACTAAAAAAAGTGTATTATGTGTAAGGAAAGAGGAAACTTTTTGTTATGCTCACAATTTGCAACACACATTTCAGTGTTTTATTAGTTTTATTATTTTTTTTCTCGAAATATAATTTGTATATCGATGCATTTCAGTTTTTGAGTACGTGTGTTGTCTCCTGCCAAATTCTGTAGGGGCAGGGGCCTTCGTCAAGCCGCTATGATAGCGGCTTTTTGCTCCTGTCCTAGCATTTGTTGTAAATGAATGCTGAAATAAAGAATCAGAATCAGCCGCAGCAGAATGCTTCTTTATGTACTTACTAGAAAGTCCCATGTGCAGTGTATCATTAGCTGTAGTAAAGCTTGAAAATTCCGTATGCTGTGCCGTATAATTTCGCGTGCAATTTGCGTCGAATATTGAGTTTCATTACGATTGTGCAGCACATTATTTTCACATCCGCATCATTCGAGAACAATGCTACTTTCTTATTTGTATAATTTTGCCGAGAAATGCTTTAGAAACAGCGGCAAAACGACGACTTAGTACTACAACATGCCCGAAAAGCACGGTCACGGCTTACGAAGCATGTATAGAAAACGGAAACTGGGACTTTCAGCTGGGCAAGTGCCGCAATAAGTAATAAATAAAAGCCCAAATTCTATATAAAGTGTCAATAATTCTACTTAACTTCAGCGTTCATTAGTTTTGTGGCTGGCGTGCTCTTTTTAATATACATGACGATAACTGCGGTTTAACGCAGTGTTCTCGTGTTATTAATCTTTTTTTTTTGGGAATCTGACCTTGTGAAATTCTTTGTTGCCGTAGGTCACTGAAATGAAGCTAAAATCATGGCGGGGTCTTTGCGAAGATGCACTGGCACACCTCATTAGGTTATCGTACCTCTATCAGATGCACGCCCTTTTCAAGATCACTACAAGCAAAGATGAAGGCAAGACTTACATCATAGTAGAGAGGTGGACCTCCTTCAAGCGATGACTTCCCAGCGTGAGCAATGGCTGCTTGGCCAACGCATTCCTCGAGTCAGTGCTGAATACCATCGCACGCAAGTCAGTTTCACCGTGATCAAACAATGCCAGGATCTCGACGACAGCATTAGAATTCCGCATCCGCATAATCATAGTTCACCGCTAGTCTTGCCTTCAGCCGGCGACTGCACCAATCTCCCACCCGGGAAGTGGCTTACGATGGCCAACGTTTTGGACGGTGCACCAAAGTGGCCCGCCACCGCAAGAGTCGTCGGAAGAAATTTCAAGGGCGCGTGTATTGATGTGAAGACCACCCTCCGCTACGAGCTGATTGTACGAGCCTTGTACTCGTTGGCCCTGGTGATGGTCAACGTCCTAAAGTTTCAATACATACCCACCTCGGGTTCTAAGCTTCAACCAGAGCTGGTGCAAAGGTTTTTCCACCAAGGCCCCGCCGTCATGTTCAGACACCTCTGGTTACCGGCCTTGAGCAAAATACTGTCCATCTTGAATGACACGGTCTCGACTGTGAACGAGTACTTCTAGGTATTCAAGGCGGCGTTAGATCAGCGGATAACCGCGGGTATCGGATCGAGGAGTGAGACAGACCGGCAAAGCACCGTCTTGAAGTCTAAAGGGTTGCAGATGTCCAGCCTGAGCAACAGCTCCCTGACCAAGCTAGAGATCGGCAATGGCCGCTTGAACACAATTTTCGGTATTCGTTCCAACTACTGGGTGTTCAACAGGGTAAGAGACTTAAGGTCGATGACGACGTCGACCAAGACGCGGACACGACGCGCAAGGACAACGAATATGTGAACATGGTTGAAGTTATGCTCATAACAGACCCCGCCACCGGCAGGATCGTCGTTCCACACATGTTCGCCGGGCCACCAGTGTTCTTCTACGACGTACGGGCGCTACAGCAACGCCAATGTCGCGTTGCTCGGAGTGCAGATGACACACATGGCACCAGGACTGCTCCTCTGCACTGTTGTTGCCGGGTCCAGGTAGTCAAACAAGGCAGCGACCACTTACGGGGCTCTACTGAAGTGCTACGGCAACCAGTCATGCATGTTGCATGAGCTGCTAGAAACGGAACAGTAGATTGACGATGCCTTCGCGGCTGCCCTGGCGATTAAGCTGGCCTTCCGATACGGATCGCTGGTGGCTGTGAGTGGCTCGCATGATGACGCTAGATTTTCGTCGGCACAGCTGTTCTTGAAGCACAGCTGCCTTGCCCTCTGCGCTGGCATCAAGCGGCAACAAGGCTTCAACTCCATGGACAAAGACGTGGCGTCGGCGGCATGCACGCTAGCCGCTTCCAGCGTGTCGGAGTTTCACACGGCGTTCGGCTGCAGCGATAGCAACTTAATGGTGGCACCGAAGCTGCGCAAATTTTAAAGGTCACGTGACAATTCTCGATGCCAGGTCATGTAATCAGATTTGTTGGTTTTGCGGTCATTGTGGACGACTCGTTATCGTACGTGCTTATCATCTGAGTTGAACACTCGTGGCAAACTAGTTCTCGTAACTATGCATGCATGGTTATCTGTTTTCGCTTATTTTTGTGCCTTTTCTTTTTATGTTAGTATTTGTTACGCAATTGAAGCGGCAGAATGCGGTGTCCAATATTGTGAGGACGCCCCCAAATTTCGTGACATTGTATAGATATATCAGCTTCAAAGAACTGGATAAGTCAGCCGTGACGTCACATCCACAAGTTCACTTGCTCGGTGGCTGTACGAACTCCTTGTACATCACGACAGCGGGCCAAAGTTGAACCTTCCCATTATACAGCCGCAGTCTTATTTTCTTGTCTGCCATATTCTCCACGTGACACGGGCAAAAGTTTTTAAATGCGTATGAAAATGGACCATAGCAGAATGGAACCAGGGTAATGTTTCTCTTCGCTTGCAAGAACTATTTTTTTTTATTTCGCCTAATCAAACAGTTGCCTAAGAACACCACCAATTCAATCAATCGACGTAATAAATTATTGCACTTTCGGCTATCTGGATAAAATGCTAGCCCAGCCTTTCATTATTATGTGGGCGCTACACATGTTTGTTTGGAGCTTTATAACGAGTGGGCCGAGGTACGGCAGGGTTCACGCGTCACTGTATCCTATAGTGCTATTCATGGAAATTCAGCCATGTTCTCAAATACGGAAAATGGTCACGTCTAATTCGCCCACTGTGTGTCTTCTCTGACTAGTTTAAAATGCCACCATCACAAAATTTGACGGAATGGTGGAATGAAACAGTGTTCAGGATAGCGTCCCTATTAAGGACTTAGGCTGCCTTGTGCAGTGCTGTCCACTCTGGGTACGAATACGGCGCAGTGGGGCCGCGTTCCGCAGAGCGCCACCGTACACGGTGCGGCCGCGCATCGAAGCTGATTTGCGCAAGCGCAGAGGCATTGCTTGAGCTCTTGTGACACGCTGGCACTCAGTGTTGGTTTTGAGGTGAAGCACGCCTACCCATCAGCATGCCTGTAGCGATTGAGTGCACCTCAACGTCATTGCAGAAAAGCGCACTTTGCTTACTGCATTTTTGTGCAGTTTTCTGTGAACTGTGCAAGTGGTTCCTCCTTTTATTGCCACAAGATTTGTTAATGGAATGCATTTTCGAGAGTGGGTCGCTGTTAATTTGATCTATAGGAATGAAGACCGCGAAGTGATATCACATATATCAAAGACGTTGTTCAAAAGGGCTGCGGATAATTTCACCCATGTTTGCTTCCATGGCATGAGCTCTGGGTAACTCATGGGCCTACTTGGCTCTCATGTCCACAAATGTTCAGCCAAAGTAGCCGAGTTTCGACGTGCAACGTTGGTCTCAATGTCTGTTGACAGTCTTGATGCGAGAATACTATGAATATAGCCCATCCTTTTTCAGATTGCCCCCAAAGAAACGGGCTTCATGGAAGCAAGACGATTGCCCTGCCCAAGTACGTTGGAATATAATGTATAGGTCCGTGTTGTGCGCAGCCTTACTAGCTTGTCATTTGAAGACATTGGTCCTGCCGCTTATTGTCGCCCGCTACGTGACCTTTCTTCTGCTCGAAGTTATACTTCCCCGCAATAAAGTTATCCTTACAATGATTCTTCCCAATGAACACCAGTTAGCCCCACGAACAGCACCTCACTCCTTGTTGTTAATACCTCCCAAATTCTCTTTATCATACGTGAACAAATGGCCTTAGTTAAACATCACACACAGAAAATCTATCCATGTTCAGGATCATTGCATGTGCAGTGTAATCCGGATGACTCATACAGTGTATTGCCGTCCATCACATTCACCTATCAAAACCGTATGAAACGGGGCGAATCAATTCTTCGGTAGGCTGAACGGGCGAGGCTTCACACTTATAGTTTTCACATTATTCTAAAATTTTTGAAACCCCTTTTGAAAGGTTCGCAAGATGACTCCAAAGCTGTTGCGGTTTATTCTATCAAGGGCTGCACATTCTCGTTACTACTAGCGATGCTGTGACGAAGCTGAAGTTGTTTGAAGCTATGTGCCTCGTTAAGCCAGGATAAGGATGGTCTGTTCGTCTTCGCACGCTTAGAACAGGAGGCATCTTTTTTACTGGTTATATTCTTTCTGCTGCGCTACGTTCACAACATAGCGATTCAATTTACATATAATGCCCGATCCCTTTTGTTATTGTGGTATATTATTTCGTAAAAGTTAAATAATTGTTTCGTAACACTGAATACTCATGAGTGATCGAAATTCCTGTTACCGTGTATGCTATAGCGTATTCAGGGGATTAGTTAAAATTATCCACATACATCTTTTATCACGTCTCTCACATATGTCCGGTGGCTATCCGGTGTTAAGTCCGTTAAAGAAACGTGATGCTGAGATGTTTGCGAAAATACAAAAAACAACAAAAATATTGCCCGTGAAAAAGAGACAGGCCAGACGTCCGAAACTTACCCCAGCTAGCGGCGTGAAGTCACGAAATTAATTCATCCAGCAAGGGCCCGGACAGTTAAAAATGGGTTCAAACAAAATGAAAGCTAGGGCCGGGACGGATAAGAGGGGGTTGACAGAAAACGAAACCGGACACTACAACGTAAAATAACGCATTTGTCATATCTCATATGTGGATTATTTCTGAAGTGGACTTGTCATCAGGATTAGAGAAACATACCGATACGCATATACCTTGTGACAGATCTGGAACTCAGATTCCAAAATATGCTAGATGTTGTTACACGGTTACCTTCAATGTACAGTGACCGCATGGACTGCCTCAGTGAAAAATTGCTTGAGATGAGTCTCGTCTTTGTAGTGCACCCAAACTGCTCGTTATTGATCGCCATAGGCGTGTAAGTATTTCGAGCACTACAAGGAAATGTCAAAAAATTGTTATTTGTGGAGGAGCTGCGGGTCGTCGGCAATACGTTCGTGGGTTGCATTCGGGCGCCGCATTTTCGACACTCTTTCTTTACGCATGAAGCTACAGTAACGTTCAATTCCAGTGGGAGATCCCGATCAAGTTTTTCTGCTCTGAGCGGAGCAATCACATTCCAATGGCGGATTGGGAGCGTGAATTGTGTGTTCCAATGGCAAATTGAGAGCAACCGCAGATCACGGATTGCTCCATGGAGCAACAATTCTTGCTCCGCCGAAATTGGCGGATTTGACAGGAAGTTCAAGTGACGTATTAAACAAACATTCGAAAACATTTCGCTGTTAAGATTATGACGTTGCTATAATGGACGTTTCTGATGCTTCGTAGCTATGGGAAGGGTGAGCTGCATCTAGATAGCACAGCAAGGCACAAATCAAGCAAGCACAAAGCTTGCTTGCACCCCTCTGCGCATGCAGTACTAAGTTCACTACTTTTCGCCTTGTAAATTTGCATTGGTCAAAGGAGTTTCAAATTTGAACATTTAGACTACCGAATAGATTTTTTATGCCTTTGTGCTAGCCGTATGTCATCAGTATATTTCTTGCGTCAACACAATTTTAACGCAGAAATTATTGACTAAAACTTTCTGAAACTTCCTTTGCACATCATAAGACGGGGTGCATTTGATGCTGCCGCTTTGAAAAGCAAACTGCTCCAGGAATCGCCACAGCTTTTAAGCGAAATAAAGACCAATCCAACTTGATTGCTTTGTTACCCTATTACGAAAAAAGTATGGTACACTTCGTAAAGCGTATTACATTGGTGTAGCCCCATCTGTTTTAAACACAATTGCAAAAAATGTGTAAGTGACATGGGAAATAACTATAACTCCAGGTTTTATCAGAACATTCTTTTAAAATTCTGCGCAGTGTTATGTTTCACATGTTAAGTGCATACGTTCACCGGCGATCAGCTTACACCTAATTCTTGCATCAATATTTGCAAGGCCTGCGCAAGTCATCAAACTCTGAACGTGGCTTTTGCGCTGCCGTACGACAGTACGTCAGATGTTTGCCACTACTTCATGGCTCATTTATTGGTTCCAACTCCTTGCCTGTTTTGTTATTGATCTTCGCACTTTGTAGCAAACAGCTTATGCAAGTCGAAAGCGACGAAAAATACGCTCTGCAAATAAAATAGGGTAACTCTCCCTGCGGCGAAGGCAAAAACGACTGTCTACTACAAAAAAGACACACCACATGAACCCATGAGTAGCAAAGTCAAACGATTTATTTGATTTCGTTCGTCCTTATTGTCGGAAAGCGATTCAATCAAAATGGGCGGCACACTTTCGTCTACTTGATACGTCACACTCGCGCACACCAATACATACGATACCAGTCTGGCAATAGTTTCACAACACTCGGGAAGACGTTTATCGAGCCAGCACATGCAGTCATTCTTGGCGATGCCTTTTGTCGAATACCACGCACAGAACACGCATACATCACGTAAATGTCAGTGGTAACAGGAACCAACAGTAAAAAGAGGTGTAGAAGAAGGGCAACGGAGGAAGCGTGGCACAAAATAGTCCAGCAGTCTTGCACTAAACGACCTTTGTTTCAGTTTACCCGGAACGTTTGCGGAACGAAAAAGACCGCCACATTTTTGCGAAAGCATTTGGTGAAGGAGGATGGTCGCGTGAAGACTCGGTCTTTTCTGATGACGCTTCGGCCTCTTGCGAAGACGACGACTTTGTGAATTCTTGAGACTTCTCCGGGGGAAATTGTGGCGTCACATTTTCTGACGAGCTTGCCGTCATGTCTTGCGTAGTACTAGGTCCTGGTGTTTGGTGGGATGGCGAAGTGCCACCTTCGAAGGATCCTGGGCCTTCCGAGGTCACAGATGGGAAGACAAAAACAGAAGGCGTCGCATTTCGTGGAGCACTAGTTGACAATGAACCTTCCGAAGCTCCATGATGAACTTGTTCCAAGACCTCTTGATGTTCTGGTTTTTCATGGGACACCGAACTGTCGCATTCGAAGGAGCCCGGACTCTCAGAAGTGACAGGTGGGAACCCCAAAACAGAGCGCGTCACATTTTGCGGTGAACTAGTTGAACTTCCTGAAGCTTCATTACAAACTTTTTTTGAGATACCTTCTTGCTCGAAATCTTCGATAAACACGCAGCGCACTTCCTTGGCTGCAATGGTGATGACGTCACCGCTTTCCCGAGAGCCGCGTCGTTGAGAACGTGTGAAACATGAGAACGTAGGCTGGTTGTCACTGTGGTGAGAGCTGCCGTTTCGTTGCGGTGAACACTGACCTTCAAGCCCCTGCGGAACTTGTTTTTCCTCGGAACAGCAGGTGGACTGCGAGGGGCTTCTTTCCGTCACTGCACTAGCTTCGGTATCCTGCACTGGAGAAAAGAGTCGTTGAGAGAACTGTTCAACGAGTCGAATAAAGCTCTCTATAAAAGGAAAGCCGCCGAGCAGCTCGTCGAGGCTAGCTTGCGCACCTTGCGTATCCCTTGGGGCTGGCGTTTCGTTCAGCGTTTCAGACTGTGGAACCGTCTTAGCAACATTCTCGATGGCCTGCTTCAAGTGTTGAACTCGCAACTGAAAAGCCTTGAAGTCGGTAACGAATATGAATGCTTGTTGGTAGAAAAGCTGCGCCTGTTCCGAGAACTGCTGTACTTGCTGCAAAAAGGAGTGGATTTCTTTTTTGACGTCATCCACTTGTTGCGGTGACCATAGCGTCCGAGGCTCAACGTGCTCGCTTTCCTCAAAGCTACATGGTAGAGCTAGTAGCCGAAGCTGACGTTGATAGCCCTCGCGTACTTCTGAGCATCTTTTAAACAGGTTCGTCAACTCTTCCTCGCTGCGTTCAGCAGACAACAACGACCTTCCCGAAGCAGCTTGTTGCGCCAAGAACTGAAGCACGTTACTGAAAAGCAGGCGCGTTCCAGCAGGATCTTCGAGTACGCTTCGCACAACTCTGCTGCTTGCCGGCATCGATGGGATACCACCTTTATCCATGTGTATGGGACATTCGTCGAGGAGTGCTACAGCGGTCTGCGAAGGCATACCTAGCTGTTGCAGCAGTTGCCTTACTGCATTCGGAACTTGAAATGATGCCCCTGGTTCTGAAAAATTTAACGTTTGCAGCTCGTTGGCCGAGGCGCTGCTACTGCTGCTCACACCAACTTGTGAACATGGTGGAAGTATTACCCTTCGGGGGAAGGTCTGCTCAGGACTTGTGGATGTGGATGTCATGCTAGCACGGCGCTTTTCTCGTTTGCAAAGAGGTACTTTCCACGTGCAGGTATCCAATACTTGAGGTTTTAGCATTCGTGCGGGAGCTAGGCTTACTAACATGGCCTTTAACGCTAGTTGTCGCTCGGCGTCCTCCTCCCCGCTGCTTGGAAAATTGAAATTACGGAAAGCAGAGTGATCGGCGGGACGGACGGGTGATGCTTCTGGTGTATTCGAGGCGTCCTGGTCTTCCTCGACTACTTCGATAGCTTCCGAAATTGCGCTTTGACAGTAAGCGCAGTCGGGGGGACATAGTATTCTCTGGCATCTCGTGCGCCAACTGTCTTCGCTATTATCTTGGTCGCGAGAAGTCTGTGGGGGCGGCTGGTCCAGCGTCTCCGGGGCACGAAATGCGTCCGCCCCGAGAGCCACGTCATCCGCGGCCAAGGACGTCAGTAATTCTAGCATGGACGCGCCCCAGACTTTCTTGAGCTTCTGCGCTGGTACCTGGCGAGTTGAAGATTGACTGGAACTTGGCGAACCCGAGCTTCCGCGCAGGTTTTCATTCGGCGATGGTCTAGAAGTGGAGGAAGAACTCTCCGCTTCCATCATGCTCGTAGGTTCAATCGAGGGACTCGTATTTGACTGCACAGCTTCTGTCCTCAGCTCCGTTGACTCAGACGTGTGTGTGGACGAGGCCTCCTTACCTTGAAATCCATCAGCGCAATCAGCTTGAAGCCGCTCCTTCATGAAGACGTAGTTGGCATTTTGCTTAGCATTCGAGTCTCTCTGCTCCGAAGCTGTGGCATCGCTGCACGGCAAGATACCGTTTGGCACTTTCGTCTTCTCTCCTGTAGGATTTAAACGGTGGCATCGCAGTTCAATACTATTCTCTGCTAGAATGCTGGTCTTTGTGCCTTCACAATCCACGGAATGCCTCTGAGTCTGAATGTTGTTACTTGGCATCGTCGCCCAGGTATTCGGTGAAGAAATCGTAGGCTCGGTAGTTCCCAGTGGTTCGCAGTGGTTTGCCTCGTCTACGCCGCCAGGTTCGTCATCTTCCGCTTGAGCGGATGGAAGCCGCACCAGTTGTGTTTCATCACGTACGGGAACAACGGCAGCCTTGTTGCTTTCCTGGATTTCGCTATTGTCTTCACGGGAAACGCCTCCACTCCTATGCTCGCGTTTGCCCTGCGTGTTGCCCATGGCTGAAGCTCGATGACTGGAGACGTAATGCAGGCGCAACTTGTGCAAACACTTGTATATATGTGCCTAGGCTTGACTACGCAACAGCCTCCTATCTTCGTGACGTTGTGATACGCTTCATCACATGAGTATACGTACCACGAAAGAACAGCTACCCTACGCATGCGCTTGTTTCTTATCTGGTACATGTCTAAAACGAATGCGTATAGAGTAGACGTGTATCAACTAAATGCGAGTCATTTATAATCGACAACTACAAGACATCCGGCATCAATCAACCATCAGCTACTTCAGTTTTTGTCATCACAAAAAGTGCTTCGTAAAACGAACGGCATTGTCTCGGAATGATGAGCAAAGGCATCGAAAGTTCGAATATAATCAAACACCTACAACTCTGTCCACCAGAAATCGTTTTATACGTAGTCCTTTTTACAGAAACACAAGCTTTTGTACGACATTGCGCAAACGCGCATTGACGGCCACTTTCCCATAGGACTGATAGAAAATTGCAAACACTTTGTACAATCTGAAAATACCACGAACAAGCTGAGCGCAAATTGTGTGGAAGGAATATTTGCCCTAAGATGAACACGATGTCATGGGTGTCAGGTAGTTCAAACCATTGAACAGACATTCTGTTGAGTGGACTAATGTGAAAAATGATTTCTCGAGCACGGCTATCTGGTCTCTTCCACCGCGGTGGTCAATGGCTAAGGTACTCGGCTGCTTACCCGCAGTTCACGGGATCAAATCCCGCCTGCGGCGGCTGCATTTCCGATGGAGGCGGGAATGTTCTAGGACCGTGTGCTCAGACTTGGATGCACGTTAGAGAACCTCAGATCGTCGAAGTTTACGGAGTCCTCCACTACCGCTATCTCATAATCACATGGTGGTTTGCACTGTCACGCTTTCGCTCGCACTGCGAAACGATAAGTGCAGACTTTGCTCTCCCGACGAAAACTGAAGGCAGCGAAGGTCTGAAGGCCTACACAGCAAGTGCATCGAGTGTTCCGATTGTGATTTGAGCAGTTTTCTTGGCCGTAGTCAGGTTATTGCAGCTTCCACACGGGAACATCAATGGTAGCTATATAGCAGACGAATGAGGTAATGAGTGGGGTGATATGAAAAAAAATACCAAGCAAGTAGGAGGCTTAGCATCTGCGAGACCGGCTTCTGACGAAGGCGGGTTCCGCGACCAAAACAGTCTTTCCAGAACATTTTCTTCTACGTGCTTATATGGTCCATATTCATTTATATATATGTATCATTATTATTGTGTCAAAAGATTGAAAAAGAAGCCCTTAAGTACACACTTCTTTTCCTTATATATATATATATATATATATATATATATATATATATTGTCAAGCACATTTTTTGTGAGCAGTCACAACGTGGTTTATTTCGACGTTCCAGCCAGAGGCTGGCCTTCATCAATCCTAATGAAGGTCAGACTCTGGCTGCTGAAACGTCGAAATAAACCACGTTGTGACTGCTCGCGGAGGATTCACTTGACTACTTGCAACGCTACGGCCACTCAACCACCAAGCCTGCCAATGTATATATATATATATATATATATATATATATATATATATATATATATATATATATATATATATATATATATATATATAGGTATGGGATATGGCACAATGGGAGCGTTGTCAACAAGAATATATATATATATATATATATATATATATATATATATATATATATATATATATATATATATATATATAGGTATAGGATATGGCACAATGGGAGCGTTGTCAACAAGAATATATATATATATATATATATATATATATATATATATATATATATATATATAGGCAAAACTTGGCGAAGCTCACTCATCGTTCAGACATCAGATTTACTCATTAAATATATTCGGCAGCGTAGAACTCCCTCAGACTCAACCTCACAAAAACTTTCTTCAACTAGACTCACCCGGACTCAAGCTCACCAAAACATTACTCATCCGGCTTACCCAGACTCACAATTGCAATGGAGTCCGAGTTAGTCAAACAATGAGTCCATTAGCCTAGTACACGGTGCAAGAATACTTGAGTTGAGCGAACGTCGCGGAGTGATCACTAGGCGGGGAGGGACCAATTATGTTCTCTTTTGCGGCATACCGATAGATGGCTCGCCGGACTGAGGACCATGGCGGGGTGCTGGCGAATTCCGCAATGCACATGCGCGGCACGTGGGTGACTCTTTCCAAACCTGAGAAAACTGGGTTATCACGTGATACCAACTACGCGTCACGCATAAAGTGGCGCCGCTAAAGAGGGCATGATAAAGGAGGAAGTATGGTGCGGCGAGGTTCTTGTGGCGACGATAAATGGGCGCCGCTACTTTCTTACGTACGCCACGGGGTTTTTCTACACCAAAAAGGGAGGGGGATCCGGGACAAAGTTCGTAGCGCCATCTCTCGGGCTTCTTGCAAAGCACAACATTATTGAGTAGCGAATAGTCCCGGCGTTCGCTCACCCAAAGTATTATTGCACCATGGCCTAGTATTAGCTTTAGTGACCAAGGTTGCAATGCTTATCCAATATCTCACGTAATCGGTGATGTTCTTGACAGTGTTTGATATATAGTACTTTCGAATACGAGTTTTGAGCGTTCGCGAACCAGTTAGGTCGTTTTTTTTTCTCACAAGATGACTACATCGGATGTATTCATCAATAACTTCCCCGGAAGAAATGTAGGGGGTACGTTGAGGCACACCCCTACGAAATTCATGCCTCTGATCAACAAATATTGCAATGGTTAATGAACAAAACTGCCCAGCAATACGTGTGAACAGACGTGAGCACAAACGTTGATCCAGGTGAGGCTGATAGTAATGCTGAAGACGAGTAGATAGAGCCGTAGGTCGGAAAAAAAAAGTGCAACTGACTCAGACTCACTCGAGAAATATATATTTTGCTTTGGACTCACTCGGATTTTGACTCACCCAAATTTTTCTTAGCTGGGCTTACTCAGACTCAGACTCACGGCTTCATTTGCGTCTCACTTGAGTCCAAATGAATCGACTCAAGAGTGAGTTCGGCGACCTGTGTATATATATAATCAATCGTAGTCTTCAACTTGTAGTTTCATATTGTCAAGCACTCCCCGGAAGTGCTTCGACGTGTCAAGCTGGCAATGGCGCCTTTGTATGTCCTCCACCACCCTCCTGCCCGACTAAACACATATAATCAATTATACATACTGCAGAACCTGCGCAGTGGCGTCAGTTTGACTTACAAGGTGTAAAGACGAAAAATGGACACGCCGAATCATTGATTGATATGTGGGGTTTAACGTCCCAAAACCACCATATGATTATGAGAGACGCCGTAGTGGAGAGCTCCGGAAATTTCGACCACCTGGGGTTCTTTAACGTGCGCCCAAATCTGAGCACACGGGCCTACAACGTTTCTGCCTCCATCGGAAACGCAGCCGCCGCAGCCGGGATTTGATCCCGCGACCTGCGGGTCAGCAGCCGAGTACCTTAGCCACTAGACCACCGCGGCGGGGCGGCCGAATCGTTTAAAACGTAGCATTAGCACAGAAATAAATAGCAAACCGTGAACAACATCAACGATTTCACGTAGAGGCAGTTAGTCAAGTTGCATAAAATGTATTTGTTGTGGGGCATGAATTCATAAGAGTTAAAACAACTTCACAGACCGCTTTTGTCACTTTTCCACTTTTAGTCAATTGGGAAGCCAGCTACAGAAGAACGCTTGCCTAAATGGTATCTAGCACGACACAGTGTTACGTCAGATGCGACTGAAAAATATTCCCGCCTGCTTAAATTACTAAAACCACTCGACTCGCTGTAACTCATATTTATCGAGATCCTGTATTATACACTGCTTACAAAAAAGAAAAAACAACAAGTCACCCTGCTCACTCTCAATACATCTGAAAAGCTCTCAACTGCTGGCTCTAGCGCGGCTGCACTACTGATAAGTACGCCACAAAAAAAACGAAAACAAATATTTTTGAAGAAACCCCTGATTCGCACCCACTGCAATCGAGCGTGCGGAGGCGGCAGCGGCCTCACAATGAGCCTCATCTCGCCGGAAACACGCCACAGGTGGTCACGTGGTGAACACGTGATCGACCCACGAGCCAGCAATGCGAGATAGAAAGCCACCATACTTTTTTTTTGTTTCTGTCATTTTAGGTGACGACGCCGCAGTTGCATTACCACAATCCATTTTTTTATTTTCATAGTTTATAGCTCATCCGCAGGTTTATCGCTTCCCCAGACGTGGGCATTCTTTCTTTCCTTCTTCGCTTTGCCGTTGCCCGGTTAGGGCGCGATTATGCCGACCTGTGCCGCTATCTATACCGTTGTTCGATGCCCCATCGTCGCATCCGCTCACCACACCCTTCTTACCCTTTCCTCGCCTTATCTCTCTCCCATATCCTGGCTGTGCCACCCGTCCAGCAACCACCATCGATCTCCATGTCTCCCACGCAAGTGTGATGTAGCGCGTTTCTAGGAGCGGCGGCGTTCTCAGTACAATGCGAAACAGCACAAGGGATATAGTTTAACCAATATTTTAGGAGCTCAAAACGTGCGCTTATCAGCTTTAGGTAGGATAGTTTCCGTTTGCCTAAAGAACTTCGGGGAAGTAAAACACAACGAATGCAACGTTTTCTCAAACCCTCTGGAAGCGTGCTGTATGAAAAGTTTTGTAATGATGCGATGCTTGCCTCATCTTGAAAGGCATTTATAGAAGTCAATATAGATAAAGTTTCCGTACAAAGCACCAAGTTTCATCTTAAGGTAAATATAAAGTAACTGGCGAAGCTTTATGTCCCGAAACCACAGTGCCATTGGGAGACACGGCGTAGTCGACAACTCTAAAAATTTCGGGCAACTGAGGTTTTTCAGAGTTGACCTAAACCTACGAAAAGTGCGCATGTTTCTGGCCCTTCACCTTCATTGAAATGCAACCGCCGAGCCCAGGATTGAATAGCGTCTTTCGGGAGCACCATTTGTTCTGATATAAATCGGTGGTGCTTGAAACCTTGTGGAATCCTTCTGAATGTTTTTAATGTGACGAAGCGTACCCATGAAGATACGAGTGCTTATTGTGCACTACCATTGCAATCATGAATCAATCTCTATGTTTTACGCCTTCCAAGGCGCTGACTAGAACCACAGGATCCAGATGCTCAACCATGTTTTGTATACACCCGTGCATGTGTTTATATGCATGCTTGTACATATACATATCCTAAGTTGAAACTTCCCTCGAGGACCGGAATTCACACCCCCAACCCTCTCGCCACCCTGGCCAGTATACCCAGTCAATCATCAGAATAAACTGCGCAGCGCGATGGCATAATGAGAAAAAAGTTTAAACTGCGGCAGAACCTAATGTTAAATGTTCCCGTACAAACTAGCCCTACTTACAACGCTTCTCTCAGTATCACCACCTAGAAGCGCGTTAAAAATACAAAGTCATAATTATTGCCCTCGTAGCAGTTTTGTTATCATGAGTCTTGGCCACCTGGGCCCGTCTCATGATCCTCACTTATGGTACACAGAATGTGGTTTGTACGTAGCCAGGAAGGTGGTACCATAATCTAACTATGTGAAAATACTGCTTCACGGACATGTGGTAAGGCTGGTTTCATAAAGCTATGCAACTATGTGCTCGAGCCTAGAGCAAGCTTAGTCTTCTCGGAGCCACCGGTCACTGTCCCGGTCACCCAACCAGCTTACAAGAGTCGAAAAGAGGTGCGTTCCACCGATCCTTGTTAAAGCTTATGCACGAGTGTAACTTTTTTTTTATGTCTGAAGAGTCTTTGGTGTTATTATGAAAGTTTCTTTATGAAAAAACACAGTCTTTTGAATAAAAAAATCTACATCAAAGCGACGGCCCCGCCGTGGTGGTCTAGTGGCTAAGGTACTCGGCTGCTGACCCGCAGGGCGCGGGTTCGAATCCCGGCTGCGGCGGCTGCATTTCCGATGGAGGCGGAAATGTTGTAGGCCCGTGTGCTCAGATTTGGGTGCACGTTAAAGAACCCCAGGTGGTCTAAATTTCCGGAGCCCTCCACTACGGCGTCTCTCATAATCATATAGTGGTTTTGGGACGTTAAACCCCACATATCTACATCAAAGCGACGTCATTTTCGTTCAGTAATCTATATGTGCTTGTTTTTGTTCCCTCACTCTCTCTTCTTACTTCAATTTTATGCTGAGTTGCGCAAGAACAACCTAGCTTTCGATTGATTTCGTTGCCAAGAGGCACAGAAAAATACAAAAATGCACAGCCCATGCCCACAACGATGGCACATTTGGTCTGAACGTATTCACAGCCATTTAGACGTTAATGCTTCATCACAAACCAAAATAATACTTACGCTTTTCAAACCTATTGAGGGGAATTCCGAAACAGAGGGGCCCTATCAAAATCGTGGTTGCAGTTTCCACGGGATCACTATTAAGGAATATTGGACGAAGTGATGACGAATGGAACTCTGTCGTGATTCTACGCCTAATAAAGCTTGATATCGACGCATTATACGCATGAAAGACGTTTATGATTACTTGATAGCACGCTTCCTTATATTATAATGAACACGTGCTTGCAACCGATTGTGATGAGTAGGTAGATTTTGCATGTGTCGCAGTGCTACAATATTTCGTTATGTGTTGTTTAGAAGAGTTGATCGCTGGACAAGCTGGAAATTTACAACCACGAATAACTGCGCTAAATAAACTAGCACAAGGAAAAACACAGATTGCCGAAGACACTGCAGACAACACAGATACGGCGAACAAAAAAGAAATACACGTGAAAATTTTGAAGTTGGCACCTAGATAAGCAATTTATAGTTTGTGCAACGTAACTAATAGCCTATCAGTGCACATATCACTATATTTGGGAATGAAAAGCACCTCAACTACTTCTCGTGCTGTCCTTCCTTTATGCCCGAATAGCACCTTTGTTTGACGCGGCAACGAGTGACCGTTTTCAATAATTACAATGCATACACAATTTGTTGAAGGCTAAGCTTTCAGTGACACCCTGTAGTTAACTGAAGTTTTATTTAAGCACCTCCTGGTTCGGCTGATATAACGCTTTCCGCAAGACAAGCGAGTAATGTACCACATTTAACCAACCCTTCCGGGTGATGAACTTGACAGTTAGCACCTGGAGCTCCGATCCCCCCGACCCAAAGTTCAATGTCACTTCACATCAAATTGAAGCTAAAACCTTTCATACTTCAATTTTGTTCGCAATATAAAATTTCAACATCAGGACGATTTCGAGACCGACTTCAAAAGGTCTATTGTTGCTAAATTACTGGTCTTTAAGCCACGTACACTCAGCACTGCCAAAAACTTACAGGGTTTCTCGCGTATTGAACTAGCAGGACTACGAAGCGAAAGCCATCCATCATCTTGTTATTCCCAGTCAACGTGTTTGTTGATCCTGCTCAGCCACCATCCGAAAACGTTCGACACATAACGTGGCTTTGCACTGCCTCCGTGATCTTAGCACCTTTCACCCTGCAATATGTCACGTAAACACGTCACAGTGACGTAATCTTGATGCCTCGAATTTCGGCGATCTGTGGCGTGATGCTGTGACATGGTGACGCCTTTATGTAAAAATGACCTTTAGCAACATTCATGTTTGCGCTGCCGACGTGAGACGCCGTTAAGTCACCAGCGAGCACATCCGCTCCACTTGGCAGAGAACTCCTTCAATCGAAGTGTCATCGAAAGGGAAAGGAAAGGGCTAGAAAGGGGTCTATCCTGGAATCTTCATTGGCATTCTGTATTTGAGCTCTTCTCCGACACCCTTCCCCCATTCATCGTTTCCTCCTCTCCCTCTACTTCAACGCCACCCGCTGGTAATCTCCGGGCGCCAGCCAACCGAAGGCACCAGTTGCGTCCAGTAGGTGGCGCCTGCGTGTCTCCCACTTTCCCTAACTCGGCAACGCTCTAGCGACAGAATGGGGAAGAGAGGATGCGTGGGATAGATAGGAAGAAGGGAGGGAGTCGCTACCTATAAGAAGTGATAAGAAGGCAGGTGTTGCGTACATCTTTCCATTGGTGATCGCTTCGACGACTCGAACCGCTCGCGATTTCATTGTTTCGCGCGGCCGGAGCGCAGTGCTTTTTGCAGTCCAGGAGCGTTTTTGACTGCGGTAAAGCGAAACAAAGAGAGGCAAAAGGAAGAAAACAAGATGGCGGCGAGTGCAACTTCGGTGAGCCGGCGAAAACTTTTCCAGAGCAGACGGTGCTGCAGCACGCCGGCAATGGCGAGCCTATCCGACTTTCCTGATTCGTTCATCGAGGAGATAAAAGTGAGTAGTGCGATGCACCCGAGTGTATTGTTACGAATGAACTTAGTTTGGGAAAACGGGAACCAAAACGTGTCCGAACCACTTGTTGCGATAGTACTTCCCATAGCTCGTCGGCGCTCCGCAATGTGGAAGCTATGCAGGAAAAAGTACTCTAGTTTCAGCTTCAGTACTCATACTTTTGAGCTGGACATAGCTGGACTATAATCTACTCTACGACAACTTACGCGAGCCTTCACTTGGCCCACTTTAACATCAGTAAGTAGGAAATGCGAACCAAAATTCGCCCTGCCGGAAAGATATAAATGACCCATATTTTTGTGTGTTATTCTGCAATGTCCCTTTGTGTTAAGGGGGGAATATATCTTAATAATATTTTATTTGTAACTATTAGAATTATTATTATTATTATACTGTTATTATATTATTATTATTATTATTATTATTATTATTATTATTATTATTATTATTATTATTATTATTATTATTATTATTATTATTATTATTATTATTATTATTATTATTATTATTATTATTATTATTACCACCTTCAACCCCGTTTTTTCCGCAACACCTTGTGATAAAAATCGTTGCTGAAGTTGCGACGATACTGATCCAGTCATCAGTCAGTGAAGTTCACCAATACGGAAATGCTTAAACAGTGCTCCACTGTAGTCGCGACAAGAGTAGGCTTCCTTCTTTAATCATGCTAGGAATTAGGACTTTCGTACCCGACTCTGACACTCGCGTCTCACGGCGTTTGAGCCAATCCGTCGCTATATCCAATACACTAGTACCACCGTACAAGCCTTTAGGGCTTCGTGCACAATCTGAAATTGTTCTAACCCAATGTCAGTTGATCTCGGTTCGTGTCGTGGGAATGGCAGCTCACTTCAGTACCATTGCTGTACTTCACAATAGCGCAAACGCACCATTGTGCAATGTGAAATTTCTCATTACGATTAAAACATCACCATTGCCTAGAATATTGTTTTTCAAAGCCCTTCTTGTATAAAAACGTGTAGCTGCTTTGGAACGGGTTCTGATTGCTAAATAAAAGGCTACTTGCTTTTTCATTCCGAAGAAGGCGTATAAACATGCGTCTAGCTGAAAAGGTGTGGCAAATTCATGTTTAGCTATTCAAAATTTCTGGAACTCCACGGCAGTATGCGACATTCTTCAAGCTTCTTGTTACTGCATTTGGCTGATTCATGCAACAGTTTTATTTCCTCTCTAAATACTTCTACATACTTTAAGAATACATATGTTCGTCAGAGATCAGCTGTCTCGCAGTTCATGGTTTTATTGCGTGATGCAACTGCCGCTTTGCTTATCACGCCGCTCTAAGATTCATTTTGCCGTCAAAATGTTCACATAGTGGGCTCTGCCTCCTTGTAAATATGCAGGAGAGAAACACTTGGTGCTAACCGTCAGCATACCAACCACAAATTAGGATTGCTTGATTATTGTAATGACTCTCAACTGCCCATCTTCGGCTCTCGTGACTTTTCAAGTTGCACATTTAATCGGTAGAAATCATTTTTAAACATGGGTCACTTACTGATACCCATAGGACGGAAAAAAAATTGGAGCGAACTCTCACTTTCTTATAAAATATATATTGTGCTCAAGGCTCACTCGGACTCAGAATCACCAAAACCTTTCCCAACTGGTCTCACATTGACTCTGACTTAATGAAGGTTTCCTCAACTGGACCCACTCGGTGTCCGATTTACTGTTTGAACTCAGTCTTGTTAAGCCTAAGTGAGTAGATTGATGAGTTCATTCGCGTAAATTATTTTTGTGCACATAAAGGCAGTTTTTCTTTAAAGCTAATATGTCACATAATCGGTGCTACACAATACGCCTTTTGATCTTGTAGGTTCAAGTACAAATTATAAGTGAATTCAACCCAGCAAGGACGCTCTTGTGATATACGGTGATGTACGTGACTCACCCGAGATATCTTTATCAAAATTTCGCGTGAATCAATTTCAGAGAAAAGTAAGGGCACCTATTCCATCCACCCCCATAACTCACGCCTCGGTTAAAACAATTATGGAGATATGTGTTAACAAATGAGCAGAAATATAAGCTGATATAATTCTGAAAGTACTACTGAAGATGAGTATATAGTAGTGATGCCCTTCACCACTGTTGTTATTTTTGAGCTTAGCTTAGCAGACCCTTTCGTTTTGGCGCTTCACACCATTGCATTTTTCCCATCGCTTTGTATGAATGTACGCAAATGTGTGTGTGGCATGTGTGCATGTACTGTTGGCATGTGAGCCTCTGTTGTTATGACCACAGCTTGAGCAACGTGACATATGTGCATCATGTTCACTCGTACAACGTGACATAATTTGCAAAAGGTCTGACACCCCTCCCCCCCCCCCTAGTGCCATCATTCCTTTCTGGCTATGGATATGTAATGTGGGGACTTAAATCGCCTCCTAGGGTTTGGCGAAGTGCGTTCGAAGCGTGGTTAACGAGGGATGCTTTCGCATGCGCCCACGTTGAAAGGCAGTCAGTGATTCAAGGAATTTAATCTGTTTCGTAATTCTCTTCAATAGCAGAATGCCGCAGCCGCAAGGGAAACCACGTTTACTGCTTCAAGCAGGTAGTATGATTTTAAATGCGAAGCATTCCTTAGCGAACTTTGGCGACCTTGAGCGAATCTATCTATCCATCTAACCGCCTACGACTTTTAGCGCTCCTGGCCGTTTAGATAATGGTGTCGATACCAAACTTGGTGTGACATAACATGACTGTATGACGAGCATACTTGACTAGTTATAACATGAATACCATGATATGTATGTCATGGATGTCATGATTTACATTTCGCGGTCTTGCTGCTCTTGTGGTGGTCTCGTTCACATGAAATGTTGCAAAACTGCTATGATATGACATGACTGCATGGCGAACATAAGCGACAGACCCTAACGTGGAAATCATTACATGCATGTTATGTAAGTCATGAGTCATGACTACACGCCACGCTCATGGTGTGTTCGCAGCCGTCTCAGCAGTTTCACATATACCAAATTCGGCGTTACGTGATGCGATTGGATGACGAAGGTATGTGACTGGTGCAAACATGATAATCATGAGATGAATGTCACGTGACATTATGACTACAAGCCACACTCATGATGCCCTCACAGCCGTTTCGATGGCTTCGCATACACCAAATTTAGTATTAAGGGACGTGAATGGACGACAAAAGGATGTGCTTGGTGCAAGCATGATAATCATGTGATGCCTGTCATGTAACAACATGACTACATGCTACGCTCATGATGCGCTCGCGGCCGTCTCGCTAGCTTCACATGTACCAAATTCAGTAATACGTGACGTGAACGAACGACATATGTAAATGACATGTCCAAACATGATAATCATTGCATGCGTGTCATGTAACAACACTACTTGCCACACTCATGATGCGCTCGGGGCCGTTTCGCTAGATTCACATATGCCAAATCTGGTATTACGTCACGTGAACGGATGACGAAGGTGAATGGATGACTGGTGCAAACATAATAATCATGAGATGCGTGTCATGTAAGAGCATGGCTACATGCCACACGCAAGGCGCCAATACACTTAGACGTGACCCGGTGCGCGTGTGCTCCAGCGTTCGTTTCGTCGCGTCATGCCGGCGATGCCACGCCAGGCGCCGATCTGCCTGGTATATACTCGCAGGCGCGCACCGCACTGTGTTGCCTTGACGCATGCGCGTTTGAGCACGCCCGGCGTCTCTTTGTCACGAAGCTAGGCAGACGCGGTGCATTCTCGGTGCCGTGGTTGGTGCGAAACGCAGCATGTCGCATTTCGCACCGGCAGCCGCCGAGCTGCGCCGACAGACGCTGGTCGCGTTTGGCGTCAGACTATAGAGTGATCGCGTTTTGCTATAGCGTAGCGTCGCTGCGCCCTGCGCGCGCTCGTCAACGTTACGTCGCAGTATATTGGGCCCTTCATAACGTTCTCCCCGCCGTTTCGCTAGCTTCACATATTTCAAGTTTGGTATTACGGGACGTGAATAAAGACAAAGGTATGTGACTGGTGCAAACATGATAATCACGAGATGCGTGTCATGTAACAACACGACCACATGCCACGCTCAAGATGCGCTCGCGGTCGTTTCTCAATCTTCACATATACGAAATTGGTATTGCATGGCGTCAATAGACGGCGAAGTTAAATGACACGTCCGAACGTGACAATTATGATATTCGTGTCATGTAAAACGTGACTACATGCTACGCTCATAGCACGCTCGCGGCCGTTTCGCTAGCTCCACATTTACCAAATTTGGTATCGGGTTGCGTGAAGAGATGATGAAGGTAAATGACACGTCCAAACATAATAATTATGACATGGAAGTTATGTATGGTATAATTTACCTCCGCCTCGTAACGTTGTTCTGATTTTAAACTGACATATATACCTTCCTCATTCGTGCTTCGCATATCATTGATTCCCGCTGTACGTGGGATCTGCCAATTTTTTAGCGCTTCGAGGTATTGATTTATTTATTTAGTTCAACCTACTAAACCTCCGCGGAACTCAATTTCCGATGTTTTATCATGGAGAAAAATGATGTCGCTATGAGTTCAATGTATTGAATGTTAGAAGCACTTAGTGTGACAAGAACCAGAATTAGCAAGTTAGTATCCGTAAGTCTCTTGAAATAACCAAGGGATGTCTACCAATTTTCCACAATAAACACAATTAAGACATCGTTTTGCATATGTTGCAAAATAACGAAGAGATTAACACTTGACTGTGGAAAAAAAAACAAGTTTCAAAACGGAAGTGCAGGATCTGTCATTGAAAGATTAACTATTCGATGCGAAGCTTATATAATGCCAGTCACTACAGAACATTGAGTTCTTCATTCAATATTTACTGCACGATATCAGTGCACGTCAAAAAACCCCAAATGGTCAAAATGATCCGGCACCCTCAAGCGGCATCTCCCATTGCAGGAGTCGATTTGGTCCAACCCACCAACTAATGAAACAACAACCAAACAAACAATTCACTACACTAACAACTATCAAACGCGGCGTGCAAAGCTCTTTGTATTTGACGGGTTTAACGTCACAAAACCACCATATTCTGAGAGACGCCGTAGTGGAGAGCTCCGAAAGTTTGTACAACCTGGGGTTCTTTAACGTGCACCCAAATCTGAGCTCACGGGGCTACAGCATTTTCGCCTCCTTCGGAAATGCAGCCGCCACCGCCTGGATTGCCCCGCCGCGGTGGTCTAGTGGCTAAAGTACTCGGCTGCTGACCCGCAGGTCGCGGGTTCGAATCCCGGCTGCGGCGGCTGCATTTCCGATCGAGGCGGAAATGTTGTAGGCCCGTGTGCTCAGATTTGGGCGCACGTTAAAGAACCCCGGGTGGTCGAAATTTCCGGAGCCCTCCACTACGGCGTCTCTCATAATCATATGGTGGTTTTGGGACGTTAAACCCCACATATCTATCAATCAATCAACCGCCTGGATTCAATCCCTCGACCTGCGGTTCAGCAGCCGCAGTACCTTAGCCACTAGATCACCGCGGCGGGGCATGCGTACAAAGCTTGCAGTTTGCGCGAGAACGTTGTTTCATTGTATCTTATGATTGAAGTTACATGGACTGTCATTAGCGTGCCCTGCACGATGTCAAAAATAGATCTGGCATGATAATAATATCTATAATTTGACCTGCCAAACGCTCGAAATGAGTACTGTTATTCTTGATCGTGATTGAAAGAAAAGGGCACAAGAAGCCACACGTAAACCACAAACGAAAGTGTTCTGCTAGTTGAAGTTAGTTTTAGAATCCTCTCTACATATATATGATGCGTGACATCGCACCTTCGTTTTTTTTGTTCCTTTTATAACAAGGCAACCAACTGGCCAAAGACACACATAACCACTTCTTTGATAACAAGTATGACACGTGGCTACTTCTTTGACACACGCCGCCCCCCCCCCCTTTTTTTTCAAGCACGACCATAAATAGTTTGTTATTGCAACTAGCCCAAGAAACAGCTCTCCTGATGATTATAAGGCCTGCCATTATCGAGGAACCCGCAAATACGAGAGCATCTGGTGCTCTTTAACGTTCGCTCACATCACGCTTAACACGGGGGGAATTAACTTTTAACACCACCAACACTATGTTAACTAACGTGGTTGCTTGGGCGAGTTGGTACGACATAATTCACATAAAAAACAGCGCCAATAACGAGGGACAAGAGAAAGATGGAGACCAGGTGATACGTGAAATCTATGAGGCTGTAGAGATAGAAAGGCTGGGCAGTGCATGTGTCAGCAGGCCTTCTATTGCGCTATCACTAAAAGAAATAGATTTCCTTCGGCACGTTAGCACACGTGTTGTTCATGGTGCGTTGTGGCGATGATTACGTGGTTGTTAAGTGGATTTTGTTTTCTTTGTTTTGTTTTGTTTTCTATTTTTGTCAGATACTGCCCAAGTATATATTGTGCGGTTCTAGCAAATAAATCTTGTTGTAAGTCAGTGCCGCTGTCTGTCTCCTTCTTTCTCTTGTCCCTCGTTATTGGCGCTGTTTTTTATGTGAACTATGTTAACGCCACCATAGAAATGCAACGGTAGCAGCCGGGAATGAACCCACAACCTTTAGGTCAGCAGACGAGATCTGTAGCCACTCTACCGCCGAGGCAGACTATTTGGCACGGTGTATAAGGAAGAGGGTGTTCAAGTCTTTCGTTTACCGCTAAACACGGTGTCACAGTCTGAGAAACGGCAAAAATAGTTCGTGAGCTAATTTCTCGTCATGACGTGGTAAAGTGTTACGTGCAACGCCGAACGCCCACGCGTCGCCTAACCCCGACGTGTCGTCGTGACCTTATTTTTCCCAAACGGCTCCCGTGTACGACTTCCTTCCCTAATATCGCTGTCAATTAGGGACAGCATTCCGTGCTGACAGGGGACGGCGGGATTCTTACGGAGCCCAGAGCGTGTACCGGCTGTTTCCCAGGGCAACAGCGCGCCTGTTGCGTTGCCCCGATTTGCTTGGAAGTCCGTGACAACGAAGACGACACGATGACGTGAAGACTTTATTCCGTGACGGCAGGGAAGAACACATCGAACGGTGCGGCTGTGTAAGGTTACGGCATCTCCCACAAACGACGAGGCAGGGGACTCATTCTGCGATGAATCGAAGCACATAGATTGTCTTTAGAAAAAGTGGTCAATGATTTAGAGTACTCGGTACTCTTCTATGAGAGAGCTAAAGGCCGCCCCTTCAGGCTCACACTTGATGAGGATGTGTGTGTGAGTGTGTATAGAAACGAGAACCACCAGAGAAAAAATTTAGACTGATCCACGAAGCGATTGCCTAAGATGGGCCATAGATGATGAGCCATGGTCTTGTATTTTGTTCTGGTTAAAAATATTTTATTTTGTTTTTGTTAACATATTCTTTTGGCATACACTTTGATAGATGGGTGGCAAATGTCGATGTTTTTACGGCATTGTGGCCTTTTAATTTGTTTCTTCAGCCTTTCGAAAAAATTTTTGTTGTTCACAGATAATTTGGTTCGTTCACACGTTGTCGACGTTGCCCCTTTGCCGCTTTTATGGTGTGGTGGTCTTCTATTTTGTTCTGGTTAAGAGTTTTTTGCTTTCTTCTCGTTAAATTTTTCTTTGTTTTATGCTTGCTGTTCTTTAGCCTTGCTGTTCTGATTGCGAAGCATTTCTTAGCGAACTTCGGCGACTTCGAGCGCATCTATCTATCTATCTATCTATCTATCTATCTATCTATCTATCTATCTATCTATCTATCTATCTATCTATCTATCTATCTATCTATCTATCTAGCTGCTTACGTTTGGGTGCTCTTGTCATCACCCCCTTAACTTGGCATGAACCAAAATAAGTATGCAAGGGTAAGATGGCTTGGCGAATATGACGCGCTGCTCAAGACCTCAATAATGTCCCAGTCACGTCACGTACACGTCAAACATGTCCCGCCAGACAGTGGCACATACCCACGGGCGTGTATGTGCCGCTGGTGTGCGGGTATGTGCCACACGCGATTGACACTTAGTATGTACCCAGGAACGACGAGAACACGCATCGGCAATTTAAACGTGCCAACGTAAAATAAATAACTGAAATCGGTAACGTCAACCTGACGAATGCAAAGAACAAATGTCAGGGTCCCAACTGGAATCGATCCCAAGCATTCTGCCTGGCAATGAAGCATTTTACCATATAGCTACGCCAGGTCTCGGAAGTACTTTTTCAAATAGACGTTGATCTTCGTGAAACGTCAGTAGTGGTTGCAGTGCTGCCTACCCAATTTTATAAACATTACATATGTACTTCTTTGATACCGCTGTCACGTCAGGATAAGGTCAATTGTGGTTAGTTGCCATGCGCTGAAGTTGATTCATGTGGCAGTGTTCAGGGACAGAATTCTCGCGAGCATCAACGCTTCATATCAGCTTCTGGTGTTGCTAATATGTATGTTCTAGTTGGCATCGTTTCGCAAGTGCAAATAACTGGTTATATAAACATCTGCAACTCTTCAGCATATGTCTGTGCGTGCAACGTTTGTACATGTATTAGCGTCATTTCATGACGTGTCACACAATAAAAAAATTGCAGCACGGTCACTTTCTCTCCACATGCTTCGCATAACGTCGATTCCCAGGTACGTGGGATCTGCCAAATTTTTTTTCTTTTTTGCCGCATGCGCGCTATATAGGGCACTGCGCACAGATCTTTCACACTTGCGCTTCGACTAAGGATCATGGCGAGGGGAGCCTCGACGACAACGGCTGGACATAGTGCGAGCCTGAGGTGAATCGCCCCTAATCGAACGACACCATCACACTGGAAGGGCGCTACCTATACCTAGACGAAGAGCAAGGGGCATTAGACTGCCGATTCAGCGGTCTGCAGGCGTACTCCACGGTTTCGCGAGAATAAAATCCCGCGAAGAAGTGCTGATACTTTTGGAATCGAGTCGCTAAACGATGACCAAATTAAAGTGACACGCCAAAATAAAAACATTTTCTTTTTCGAATTTCGCTAACTTAGTATTGCATAATTTCAACATGACTGCGCTTGCCTCGAGAAGTCACCTGGTAACCGAGAAAGCGCGCCAAAAGGAAATGCTTGCGGCGACGCCACCTTGAAATTCCAGCCCGTAACTACATGACGTCACAAATTTAGACAGCGTTCACTGACGGTTACATTGTTCCTAATCGGCCGAAATGAAGTACCTTCCCCTCTGAGGCAAATTACGGTTGACACGTCTGCCAGAAGAGTTGATGAGGTTCGATCAACTAGCCGTCTAGGGCCTCCATGATCTCCGAACTGCTCTTCAAAATACTAGCTTTACCACAACGCTCCACATTGTGCCACGTGTTACGACACAGATGGATGCCCTTCGTAAACTCCATGCTTCTTCTGTCCCCTCCGACTTAAACAAGCACGCGTGTTTTTTCGGGTAACTGGTGATTTTAATTACTGCCCTGATTGTGTTGTAAGTGAATGTTTGGGTGATTTCTCTAATGGTTATTCAGTTTTTATTCTTTCATGCATTGCTTTGTTATGAATACTTTTGTGTGTATTTTAGAGTTGTGATTATATTATTTGCTGTCATGGGCCACATGCGTGTTTCTTTTTGCACTGTCGCTTTCCGCTGCCTGTAACTTTTTGTAACTTTTTGTAAATTTGTAAATTAGTAGTTTAGATTTTTTTTCTGGGTGAAGAGGCCAGTCAAGCTGTGAAATGCAGCTTTTTTTCCTTCGCACCAAACCACGTATACAGCGTATTTTTGTGTACTTGTCACGTGGTTAAATAAACTCAAACTCAAACTCAAACCCTCACAGAGCAAGATATCCCTGAAAGAGGCGCCGCTTGAGGTTGAAACCCCGGAAGCCTCGGATAACGAGACACCCTCCGTTGAGAGCAATGGCACCCCGGACACGAAAGAAAACTCCGCCGTGATCTTCTCCCTGCGCAACCAAGTCGGGGGCTTGGTCAGGGCTCTGAGAGTATTCAAGGTAAGCTTCGTGCAACCTTCTGTACTGGTTTTTTATATGGTGCGGTATCGTATACGGTGTCTTATGGGGGCGATTGATTAATATTTTTTATTTTATTTATTTTTATTTACAAAATACTGTCAACCCTCCTTGAGGGTTATTACAGGAGTGGAAAGGATACAAACATTATACAATCAAGGCAATATAGTGGCAATACAAGAAGAGTACATAAGAAACGCGCGATCATCATACAGGCATAGTTGCCTTGAACCAAATGATGAAGAAAATAAAATAAAATGTTAGAGTGTGGATGCTTTCTCCCGAACGCAATTAGGTTAACACCTGGAACTTGGGAGCACAGACATGAGTTTTTCAACGCTTTCTAGAAATTTTTGAAGTGTTGGCTGTGCTACAGTATCTGGATCAAGCGCATTCCATTCTCTTATTACGCGAGGGAAAAATGAAAACCTGAAGGTGTTGTTACTGCAGAAATATTCTTTGAAGATAAGGTCGTGTTTTTGGCGCACTTATGTGGGGTTCAACGTCCAAAACAGCCGTGTGTTTATGAGAGACGCCGTAGGGGAGAGCTGCAGAAATTTCGACCCCCTGGGGTTCTTTATTGTGCATCCAAATCTGAGCACACGGACCTGCAGCATTTTCGCCTCCATCAAAAATGCAGCCGCCGTAGCCGGGACTCGATCCCGCGATTATCGGTTCAGCAGCCGTGTACCTTAGCGACTACACCACTACTGCGGGGTGTGGTATGAAGTTTTATTGTGATGCTGTGCAAAGATTTGGTGAGCATAATCAGAAAAAAAGCCACATGAATAGCAGCTTGTCTGGCTCTATGTTCTCTTTCACTTAGAAACACGGCATACTTAGGCTCATCCATGGGGTGAAAACAAAAAAAACAAAAAAAAACCCGACATGATGCTAGAAAAGAACGAAGTTACACACCAGATGAAAGGAAAGAAATCAACATGTCACTAGCTAATCAATGACAATCAGATATAATTTCTTATTGAAACGTACATCAGCACACAATTTAAGCATGTTCGTTTTGGAACGAACATTCTAAGGAGTTGTTAGCTGAGAAAAGAAGTGGCGCCGGAACACCGACCGCTGATGTTCCAAATAGAATATGGCTGCGAGGAGTCGACAGCTCTGCAGTAGCAAACAAACCGCATTTGCAAAAGTTAGGTTTCATTAACCGTATTTGGTTTCGTGGTTTTAATATGCACACTTTTTGCCATCGATTTGCCTTTGACAGCTTTCCAGTGTCGGGTAGCCAACTTGCTCTCAGCCTGACTTGACTCTATGCACTCTGATAATAAACGCCTTTTTCTCTTTTGTTTCATGTATAGTTCTATCAGTCTCAATGTTTCTATGACGATGAAATCGAGGTAAGCTTCAAGATGGCGGCAGTTTTTGTAGGTTGACGTTGCGTACATTTTCTAAAGTTCGCACAGCTGAGAAATGCCGAAAAATTACTGTCATGCGCGAAATTCTTGTCACCTGCATGTTTACTTCTTAAGTTTCCATCACGATGAAGAAGCGCTACAAAAAGGAAGACTTTAGAAGAAGAAAGGAGAAAACGCTTCTAAAGTCAGTTGCGCAGGTAAACATTTTTTAGGGGGGAGGGACACCTCTTCTATTTAGGGGGCGGGGGGGCGATCTCCTTGACATGGTCGTTTTCTGCTCTATGCCACCCCCCAGCTACGCAACCGTCTAATGTATTCGTTCTTTGTGGTGCGCTTCGCCATCATGAAAGTCTTCCAATGCGCGCAACTGACAGTCAATCCCTAACGTTATCTTCTTCTTCAGGAATGCGCAATTTTTTTAGAAATCTATGCCAACTGCTGCCGCAGGAGAAGAACGTCAACGTGCTGCACATCGAGTCTCGCAAGTCTCGCGTCAACCCGAAGCAGTACGAGATCTTCGTGGGCGTCGACTGCGACCAGGGCACCATGAACGACGTGGTGCACGCGCTCCAACACGAGGTGGACTGCATCCAGCTCAAGGAGTACTACTCCTCCAAGGGTCAGCTGCTGCGGGACGGCTCGCGCGAGGGCAGCGGCGACACCCCGACGCCACCTGCAGCCGTCCTCCGGGGCGGTCCGTCGTTGGCGCCCGGCGAGTCACTCTGCATCGACGACCTTCCTGGTGAGATGAAAACATCGCTTGTGCAGCGACGCTAAGCACAAAGCGTGCGTCGCCTTAGAAGCCGTCATGGTACCGAGCAGTGGCTCCGCAGCTCACAACCAAGGAGGATTCAAGAAAAATTGCTGGAGTGGAAGCTCCAGCAATGTCTTGCCAGCAGAAGTGAAGCCATCTTTTGCCACTGCCAAAATGGCGGAAACATGCTCTTTTCTGATGGTGCTCACTTAAAGATCAAGTAACTTTGATATGTTATGTAAATGCAACGTTAGTTCTATGTTAAAAGATAGTTGTTCCCGGCGAAATAACACACAGAAACGAGTATAGATGACTGAATCTTCAAAGAACTTTGCCTCCAATTAGAGGCTCTCTAAGGAATTTAGTAACTGTAAGACGCACTTGGAGCACTATGTGACCAGAAAAAGTTCCC
Source organism: Rhipicephalus annulatus (assembly GCA_013436015.1). Lineage (NCBI taxonomy): Eukaryota > Metazoa > Arthropoda > Arachnida > Ixodida > Ixodidae > Rhipicephalus > Rhipicephalus annulatus. The sequence goes on along the minus strand of WOVY01009962.1, from coordinate 84,806 downwards.
ACAATAAACTTGTTGGACGTGTGAGAGAAACGCTTCGTTTTTATTCGCTGAACGATGATAATTTATCATGCCCCTTGTAAGATGGCCACCACAGCCACCATCTTGCCAGTGGAACGGCTTCACACCTGGGCAGTCATTTCCACTCCAGCAATTTTTTTTAATCCTCCTTGCTCACAACTGGTCTTACAAAAAGAGGAGACGCTCGCTATAGACCATAATTTTGATCACTTGAAGGGCGCAGTCATTTTTTTTGTGGGGGGCTGCTGGGTACGTGGAACGAGTGGCCACGCTAGAATCTATCCTGCTATTACCGCATGGTGGTCGCCAGTGTTTGCTCGCCGTCAGCTGCGACGTAACCGTACCACAGCCCCCACGCCGGCCTCATCGACAGGTGACAACGGCGGACAAGATAATGTACGCTTGCTCTAAACGTGGGCGCGAGAGTAAAAGCAATCTGGTCTCTACCCGCGTCTCTCGTTTCACGACACTTGCTCGCTCTCCATCCTCACTTCTGAAGGGAGGATGGAAAAGTGAGTTTGCGGAAAAGTGAGCGCACCCTGTCGTGTAAACAGGAAAGCTTCGCTTTTGGTTGGAAAACATCTTCGTCAACTAACACGCTCAATGCAGTGTTTAGCGGTTTAAATGCGCTTGTTTTGTTGCTTTAGGACCAAAAACGCATGCCCGTTACTGAAACAAGAAGGTAAAGGAGAAAAACATTCTGTTGGCGTTTGTATACACGGTGTAAAACAAGAATTTCTCGCGTTTCAGCCTGAGAAATAACCAAGTGAGGTGATACCTGCACTCCGCTACATCGACGGTTCGCCAGGCTCATTACGCCTGCTCTTTTAAGAAGAACATTATGTTATACACTTGAAGTTGAACCTTGAAATGTCTGTCGATTAACTATAGGTTCAGTGAGGACGGCTTGTGCACCGTCTGTGAGGTACGGTGTTTGCGTGAAAACGGCAGTGTTCGCCGTTACTACGGGTCATATTGATGGAACGCCAGGCTGATGTTTTCCAACCAAAACCAAAACGCCTGTACAGGAACGCTACCTGTGCGGTTACTGCTCATGTGCAGTGGTTTTCCCGCAAATGGTTCCTTGTTCTGGACAAAGGTCCAGAACAAGGAGAACAAGAAGAAGGCACGTCATTTCAGGGAACGATGTAAAAAAGAATTCAAGAAATAAATGAGTGGTGACCAAGATCCATGCTGCACTAGCTTTCGCCGCCCGGTGTATCTGATCTTAAGAGCACTAACTGCGTTTCCAGGTCTAGAGAGATGCGTCTTCCGCTACTGCTTTTTTGAAGTCTGTGCTACAGTTTAAAGATTTGTGGATTGTGGGAGATATAAAGTCGGTATTATCGCAGGTGTAGGTAACCGTACGAGGCCTAGAGGATAGCCAGAGTAGTAAGATAGGGTATAAATAAGCCATAAAAGCTCCGCGAAATTTGTCACCAACCCAGAAACAGGCAAGAAAGTTATTATACAGTCAGTAAACATGAAAAGTTCAACTACGATAGAATTCATATCTTCACTAAAAAGGACACTATACTAATGCACAATTTTGATAAAAGCATTTTCTCTTTTTTGCATCATAGATAATATTAATTAGTAAGGAGGTTTTTCCCCTAGCTTAACGATAGCTGCTCCTCTTCACGTGGACGCACATCGATAACAATAAATTGTTATCTATGTGCGGAACATGAAGATACGATATTTCGCCTCCGGACATTAGTAAATTAAACATGAATACATATATCTAGTAAGTTCAGTTAGCTTATTAGGCTAGCCCACCATGTGTCTATGTCGGTAGGTTTTTCACTATCGCACAGCCTCGAAAAAAAATTTTAAGCATTGCCTTTCCTTGTATACCAATACGGCAGTTTTATCAACGTAACATAGTTTTTACTCGTACAATTCAGCACATACGTTGCTGTTGCCATCTCTTGCAGAGTTCGCCGGCATGCCATGGTTTCCCCGTAAGATTTCGGACCTGGACAAGACTTCCAACAAAGTTCTCATGTACGGAGCGGAATTAGACGCTGACCATCCGGTAACTCGCTCCCTCACTTTTAAACATTTTTACATATTACTTATATACTACAAAGGAATGACCCTCTAAAACAACGCATAAATAACGGACAAGCAAATCAGACAGGATAGCGCTGAGCGCTTCGTGTTATGAGTTATCCCGCTGCTACAATATCCTGTTTTCCACGATTGTGAGTAACCGATTGAGCAATGTTATCGCCCTTGTACGTTATTGATCATTGTGCCTAAGGTCGTCTTGAATTTTTTCGCTTCCTCGGGCAGCGGTGAATAGTGCAAGGGAGGAAGTAAATATTTCGAAATTTTGGCGCTGGTGATATTACGCACAAAACCATATTCTTTGGCTGTAGAGACAATGGTGCACCGCAGGTGCCTGCCTCAATGTCCGGAATACACCCTAACCACCTCACTGCAAAGAATGGTACACACTACCTGTACCTTTGTACATGTACCTGCCTATGGTACAGGCAGAGGTAGAAAGCTTTTTTGAGAATTGGATTAGGCATTTATTAAGGGCTGCAAAAAGTTCTGAAGTAGTGCGCACCTATATAGGTATACTCGATAAGCTAATCCTTTACATGGAACGCCACGACGAACCAAACACTTTCCGTTCCATTGGAATGAGATAGGCATCGAAATAAAGTTTACGACAATTAGTTGGACGTGCTCTGTATGCATTTGGTATTTAAAGTCATCGTATATGGTTTTCAGTTGTTCGCCACGTGGGCATTCTGGACTTAGAAGTGTGAGCGTCTCACATCGTAGTGTTCCTTGTTGTGCTGCTTAAATTTTCAGGGTTTCAAGGACCCGGAATACCGACAGAGGCGCATGTTCTTCGCGGATGTTGCAACGCAATACAAGTAGTAAGTATATGTTAATGCCTGCATACATTTTTTGAAGTGGTAATAAATGGCGTAGCTTGAACTGGTTGCCTCTTTTCCTGTATTTTTTATTTGTTTTTTCTTTCTATATTTGTTCTGCTTAAATTTCAGTGGCTCGCCTATACCACGGGTGGAGTACACACTCGAAGAACGCACCACATGGGGACGAGTGTTCAGGGAACTACGGCAACTCTACACCACGCACGCCTGCTCAGAGTTCTTGGAAAATTTTCGACTACTAATCAAATACTGTGGCTACAGGTAAATCTTTTTTTTTGCTCCCTGAACAAAATTTCAGCTCACACGTCCAAATGCCTCTAGCACAATTGGTAAAAAAACGTTTTCTCGAGTTATCGCTCTAGAGTTACTGGTTACAACACTTTCTAGATTGCATTCATTTTGTGCGTGAAAAAACACAGCAATTAATTTGGAATTTTATATAGTAAATGACATGTGTAAGTATGTTTATGTCATGTGCGTGGTAATTACCTCCACCTTCATTATTAAGTCTTTAGTAACCAGTTTGGTCATAAATAACTATAGTATTGTTATTTTCATTGCTTTCAACGTATCAGAAAATGGTTAGACTTGACATAATGAACAGCATCTGTACCAGTTATTATCTTAATTACCCGTCCAATGTTTAGGTGAATGTACCTACCGATATTTATGGCATTTTAGACTGAACCAACTTAAGATAACGCCAACATTTGCACCGATACTTTACCACTATCACTTTTCATTTACCTAAATTGGTGGCCGTCTTGTCGTTGATGAACATAATGGGCCACCAGACTTGGTAGCTCACAGCTGCGTTTTTCGCAATTTCATATTAAGAGCGAGTATGTGGTTGTCACAATGATGACCCTCGTATCGGCTTTCAAAGGGATCCTGCGACGCTTTTTCGTCTGCAGTCTACAGCGCTAGAGATCGCGTAGTGCCGAATACTGAGAATAACGCAAAAATAAGTATCAATATCGGTATACCGTATCGGAAGTTATTGGCGTTCAACCAGAACAAACGGCATACTAAGAGAAAATATTCCTTTTCGAATTTCAGTCTCCGACTGACGTCAAAGGCCGTTACCAATCACCACGCGCCTCGTACGGAGGAGGAGGAAGGGAAGAAATGAAAGGCAAGGAGGTCAACCAGACGCGCGTTCGGTTTGCTACCCTGCACTGTTGGAAGGGGTGAGGGGATTAAAGGAGAAGAGAGACAGAAGTGAAGGGCAACGTGTGTGTAGATGTGGCCTTGTCCATTGCACGCTTATAAGCGGTCGCGTAGTCCGGTCGTCTTCAGAAAACTTAGCAGTGACCACGTCGCTTTGCTGGCCTGCGACGCGTAGAGCCATGAACCAAGGATCTTCTCTTCGGAAAAAGGTCTACTGTCCAGTGTCTCTAACGTTTCGCGTAGCAAGTTGCGTTCGCTCGCAAAACCTTCACATGAACACAGTAGATGTTCTATTGTCTCGTCAGTGTCGCATGATTCACATCGGGAACTATCCGCCATTCCTTTGCGACAGAGACGTGTCAGATGACACGCCTTGTGGTGGCCGCTGTGCAGTGCTCCTAGCATCATTTTGCAATATTTTTCACATTTCCATAATTTTAAAAAGGCGTGCTTTCGTATCTGAGAAAGTATAAAGATTGCTGTAACAATGTTTAGCACACGTCAGTGTGGTCTATCCGGGACCACGTGAGTATTACGAGTGACGTGTCGTGTCGAACGAATCAAAACGCATGACCTCTGACGTCACTCCAACGTGTTGAAGCGTCACTTTAGATCACAGAAATTGCCGCTATGTGTCGCCCTATTCCGCAAACTGCGCTTTCTTCCTAAAAATAAAAGTACGACAGATTTGTTTTGGCATCGCAAGTCGCTCAACATTATCGGTGTATTGCACAGTTCGAGAAGAATCGATGATAAGAACAGGCCTAATTTGTGTAACAGGGGTCCCTCTAATGTATGCAAGCTTGACAATCAACAACACTCCCCATCTGTTCTCTTACTTACAGAGAGGATAATATTCCCCAGTTGGAGGATATCAGCCAGTTCCTGAAGTGTAAGTTTCGACACCCTGTATTCCTAATAGCCATAAAAAATACTTATGTGAATATTTTTTTCGAAAACCCCAAGCACGTAAAACGCGTACTCATCTAAAAGTACGATATAACTTTGTCGAGTAACGCTCATTTTTAATGCACTGGAAAACACTATCAGTACAGTCCTTTCAGTACTGCCTAAACCGTAATAGTCAACTTGGGATGGCACGTAGGTTTGGCAGCCTAATTTCAATGACTGCACTTCGGTCAAGTCTGCAACATCCGTAATCACCAGTCGCTCTCTCAGCTTGACCCACCTCCTCAATAAACGTGCGTTTCTTCTGACCCATTGGGGACGGCTTTAAGCTCTCCCATAGTAGAGTACCCTGTGCTCTAAATCGTTACCCCCTTTTTCTAACCCCCCCCCTGACGGCTTTTCTAAACAGCTTCACCCAATGAGGAACGCATGTTAAAACTAAACTGACAAGAAAGGCACATTTCAACACAAGCCCCACAATGTCGAATAAATATGAAGCCTTAATTACTCGCATAAGTTTGAAGCAAGAAAGTTAACTCTTACGGCCCCCACCGATGTCTGAGTGGAAAAAGCGGTAGAGCGGATTTTCAACTCTCGGTCAGGCGGTGAGTGCGCCTTTCTGCTTAACAGCTTCACCCAATGAGGAACGCGTGTTAAAATTAAACTGACAAGAAAGGCACATTTCAACACAAGCCCCACAATGTCGAATAAATATGAAGCCTTAATTACTCGCATAAGTTTGAAGCAAGAAAGTTAACTCTTACGGCCCCCACCGATGTCTGAGTGGAAAAAGCGGTAGAGCGGATTTTCAACTCGGTCAGGCGGTGAGTGCGCATTTCTGCTCAGGCTGCACGGCTCGCCCCCATAGTTGCCCCCATAGCCTATAGGAAGCGGTGTGCCTCTGACTTTAGCGGAAATGTCACCGTCTTGTCCCACTGTCACCCGAGCCGCCTGCGCAGATCTCGCGTCATTCCCCCCTTGATCGGGTGTCTACACCAGCGGCACCACCACCGGACGTTCTGATTGGCTGCGGCAAAGCGGAAATCTTGGGTGGGTGGAACAAAAAAAAATGGCAGCATATCCACGAAGTGAATGATGGAGAGTAGGGCGAAGCATTCGTCCGTCCATTCGTCCGTCTGTGTGACCGTCCATGCGTCTGTTCGTGCGCCCATCCCTGCGTTCGTTCATGCATCCGCCCTTGCGTCCGTTCATGCGTCCATCCATGCATCTGTCTGTGTGTTCGTTCGTCCATCTATTCAACACTCCAAGTACCACCATCTCGCATCTTTTCATCATATATTCCCCATATAGAAGCACCGCCATCCAGCGGACATTCCAAAGACTAAACGAGAGGTGGCACACGCGCACTTTCTTACGGCTTGCGCTTCGGGTCTACTTCCCACCTTCAACCACCTTGAGTTCATGGTATATACTAGTTCACTCTATTCATGGCACTGCGGCCCAATGCTCGCTAAACCTTTCTAAAACCAAGGAGGTTACGCCCAGCGAGTATAACGTAGCAACCTTTTCCTGTCAGATAGTGCTCAATGTACATGCCAGTGGCTGCTAATGTGAAATGAGATACAGGAGGATTCAGCTTTTAATTTCTTACGGCTTGCGCTTCGTATCTGCTTCCCCCCTTTAACCACCTCAAATTCATTCATGGTATATACTTGTTCATTGTATTCATGGCCCTGCGGCTCAACGCTCACTAAACCTTTCTAAAACTAAGGAGGTTACACCCAGCGAATATAATGTAGCCACCCTTTCTTGTCCGATAATGCTCAATGTACATGCCAATGGCTGCTAATGGGGATCGCCGCGTCCGCGTTGACTAAAAGCCGAATGCTCCTTTCTCTCATTCCCCATTAGCAGCCATTGGCATGTACATTGAGCACTATTTTTTATTGTTAAACAACGCACAGAAGAAATCTCTCACCGGCACCCCCTTGGAGGTCAAATGTTATACCTATTTCGGGTATGTGCCACTGGTGGTTACGTACTACGAGGGACGCACAAGCCACGCCATAAGGAACTTCGCCCCTAAAACGTTCCTTGAGCGATCCGGCTCGCCTCCTCGTTTTCCATCCACTTCATCGGCCTGGTGAGGTGTATTCTTCCCGTTTTTGCGCTCGTCTGATTTGGCCGCTCCGCGTCTGGTGTGAACAGACTTGTTCACACTATAGAGTTACTGTATATACTACTCTTAGGTAGCACAGTAGTGCATAGGCCCACTGATGAGTCCACGTCATTCAGGAAAGCCACTCCTTTCAAATACAGAAGCCAACGCGGCCCAGCGGCTCCATGCACTTTCTCGCTCGTTCATAACACTTCGCTGACGTAATGACTTCCGCTTCGACGAAAAGCAAAGCTCGAACAAATAATAACTTTAAATATTACTTGTGCTTTAACTTGTCCGATGTTCACCATAGGATTATTGTTGTTTTAAATGGCAAACAGAAAAACCGTCGCTCACTTGTTGAGAATAGTGAACGTGATTCCCGATAAATTAGGAACCACCGATCGCTGTTTTTTGTAGTTTTTGTCCTAACGCTTTAAACGATTAAGTAGGTGGCTCGATAAAACAACTGCTGGCACAATCACTCCGTGTTTCACAAACAACGCAAGCAAACGATAATTCCCAGGGCATTTTACATAGCTATTGCATAATGTAACCACCTGGTGAGGCTTGGAATCAAATGCTGCAGAATGCCCGTGGGGAATTATACTGCCTTGAGAGGCCTGTAAGGTGCATATTCAAACATTCACTCGCACACAATGCTATCGTTTCGTCCCGTTTTATGTATGTCAACGAGTGTGCTCAAAAGAATGCATACCCTGTTTGTTATCGCCTACTAGTAACAAGAATATTACCACGAGATTTATAACCACGCTTTATAATCATATATCACTCAGGCGTAATGTATATGGTGATGTGCATTCTGGAATGTACTGTAATGCTGGAACAAGTATAGTGAGTCGTATGTAACAGCTGAAACTCTTGACCTGCAGTCGAATGTGTTGACGTCTCGGCATTCAGTCACCGTACTGCGCTGCCCATGAATCACTATATAAGGAAAAAAACACTGACTTCCATTAAAAACGAGCAACAGAAGACATAACCACCACCACAACAAAGTGGATTTCCCACTCAGCTGGATCACCTCTCCGAACTATTTGGGCAGCGTTGGTGGTGGCGCAAATGGCGTGGAGTCACCAGCACCCACGCATTTCTGAAGTTGGCTTTCCCTCTTAAAGACGCTTTTTGCGCAAGTGAGCCTGCTTGTCGAATGGGGCTCTAGCGGCGAGTTCTATCAGAGGCACAACTCTGCCACCTAAAGGTAGCGTATAAAGCAAAGGCTTGTTCACACCTAGAGCGGGGCGGCCAAAGCGGCGAGGCAGCAACGCGGGAAAATCCTCCTCTCCAGCCGGTGAAAGCCGCGAAAAAACCAGGCAGCAAGGAAGATCGTTCTCGGAGATAATTTTTGCCGCTTGCCGAGGCTCGCCGCTTTGTCGCAGCCAATCAGAACGCCACGCAGCGGATGCGTGGTGGTGGTGCGGGTGTAATGGCGAATTTTACTCGTCGATCAGGAGCAAGTTTTCTTGCTCCAAAGCTGACAATCCGCGTTTCGCTGGTAGATTCGGAGCAAGTTCGCATCTTCCACTGGTAGATTCGGAGCGATCCACTAAGCGACGGAGCATTCCGCGTGCTCCGTCTTGCAGAGACAGATTTCGCCGGAACTCCGCGAATGCGTTGCCGTCATTTCCGGTACAGTCGGGCAGCTGGCTTGCCCTCGGCGTTTTTGGAGGCGGTCTAGTCACCCTGTGCTCTTGTTTACATTCTTAAAATTGGAACTTAGAAGTGTGGCAGCTTGGGCTAGTTGGTATGACATGACGATAGGTGTAGCGCCAGAACAGAATGACGACACAGAGACACGAAGGTCCTTCGCGTCCTTCTTGTCTCTGTGTCGTCGTTCTGTTCTCGCGCTATAACTAAAATTGGAAAGCGGTAACCCTGCTTTCCGCGAGACTGGGTGGTCGAAATGCGTGCTTTGCAGTGACGACACAGTTGTCTTTGAAACGTCTAGAGCAAAGAAGAAAATTGTTTGCGGTACAGGTTCAGTAACGTATGCGTAAAAAAACTTCCGGAGAGACTTCACGCGGGGCATTCACGTGTTCCATTCCCATATCTCGTTTAACACACTCCGAGTGCTCGCTCCGAGATTTTGGCGGCCACTCCGGATCTACCAGTGGAACTCGCCATAGGGCTGGGAGAAGCACTGACACGTCGTAGCGACACGTACGCAAAAGCGCGAGATGCCTGCCTACTCTGCCGCGCGGCGATTCATAAGAGGTGGCAGGTCTGAACAGGTGCACGCACTGGCCGACTCGCCGCTTCGAAAAGCAAGCGGGCTTTTCGAGGCGCTCGCCTCCTCGGGATCACCGCGCGTCAGAGAAGACGGGCATCTTGCGCTTTTGCGCACGTGTATCTATCACGTGGCAATGCTTCTCCCAAAAGTAAACCTGCACCACCACCGCGCCTCCACTGCGTGGCGTTCTGATTGGGTGCAGCAAAGCGACGAGCCTCGAGAGCGATCGCCCTTTCCACCTCGTTTTCCTCCTACTATTGCTGCCAGGAGAGGAGGATTTTTCCGCTTTCCGCGTTGCCGCCTCGCCACTTTGGTCATCCCACCTTCGGTATGAACGAGCCTTTACTGTTCAGATGAACCGCGTGGCTCTTTAGGCTCTCACCTGGCTGAGAAGGCGGAGCATCTCGCGTTTTGGCGCTCCTTTAGCTGTCACGCAAGGCTGCTACTTCCAAGTAGAATTACTGTACCTTAGCTCCACACCCGGAAATACACCATCGCCACCACCACATGGCAATCTGATCGCCCACGGCAAAGCAAAGAGCTTCGGCGGGCGGAAAACAGTCGGTTCCTGAGTGATCGGGTTAGCCACCTTCTTTTCCACCTGCATGAGCCGCCTGGCGAGGAGATTTTCTACGCTTTCCACTCACCCGTTTACGCTTTTCAACCTCTCCGCCCTCGGTGTGAATAAGCCTTTACAGTATGCGCTCTGTGGTATTCCTGCATGAATAGGCACTATGCGGCAAGATATATTCTTAAAGTGTTCATGTCATTTTTGTGACATCCCGATAAGATCGCCTATACATTCTTTAAATTGATTTTCCAATCAATTCTACTACACAATTCCGTGTGAGCCAGAACTGGTTCAATGAATTGCGATTAAGATCTCCAGAAGCTCTGTGCAGAGAAGTCGATTTATGGTTTGCGGTTGTGATGCAGCATATAAGTGAATGCTATGAAGTGTTTACACCTGTTTCCACTTTCCTTTCAGTTAGAACAGGATTTCAGCTGAGACCAGTGGCAGGATACCTATCTGCCCGGGATTTCTTAGCGGGCCTCGCATTTCGCGTGTTTCACTGCACGCAATACATACGTCACGGCTCAGACCCATTCTACACGCCAGAGCCGTGAGTACAGCTCTTTCTGTATTCCTGTGACCGCAGCTCCTTTGCCGCTATATTTATTCACAGAAGAAACGCTTACCGCATGCAACAGCAGCCTTTCAGCATGTCAACACTACGACGTTGTTTTCTCACATGAAATTATAATTTTGGTAGCCTGTATATTGCGTATAGACTACTTCCAGAAAGTTCTACCTGAGACTTGTCTATTTTGCAGTAGACACACAATCGATGCATCTTCTGCCGAATGCTCTTTGGAAAAATAATTATAAGTTGATATTACTATTATGGCTGTTATTATTTTTAATATAATAATATAATTAATAGTTTAACCTAAATTGTTGTAGAATTGGGTTCAGACGAAAAAGTCATCATCTTGACAAAGTTTCCCAGAATTGGTTTACATAGGTTCGGATAGTGACCAAAAGCGCAAATAATAACAGTTGTTATACTAATAATTAATAACGAAACGTGAACAGTCAGTCGCAATAATGAGCCATAAGCAATAGCTAATAGTACCTATAGCATTACGCTTGCCAAACTTCTTTCTGTCTGTTTAAGTGTAATATTGGCATGGAAAAACAAAGAGCCTCCCTTCAAATTTTGCCTCCTATGTTTATGAATAGAACAAGAATCGGCTATATCTTTCTATAAACACTTGGCCAACCTTTGTTGGTGTACTGTAGCGGAACAAATTTGCGAGCCCAAATGTTAATAGTCGAAAAGACGGTACTGGCACTGTTTCAAAGAAAGTGGTACTCGTACTATTTTCAAAGCACCAAGAACCATGACCAAAAGACACATTCTTCCTTCCAGGAGAAGAAATTGTTTAGAGAAAAAGTGCAGCTCTACCCGACATCAATTTTTTTATGAGGTATGCAGATTCAAATTCATTTTGTTTTTTGTTCGTGTGACTATCTTCAGGGATTGCTGCCACGAAATTCTGGGTCACTGTCCGATGCTGGCCGATGCGAACTTCGCGCAATTCTCACAGGAAATCGGACTCGCCTCTCTGGGTGCTTCAGACGACGAGATCGACAAACTCGCAACGGTTAGTCTATTTGGAATGGCATTTTCGTATACAGATAGCCTGAGGTTCTAGGGCGCCATCGTATCGAAACGAAGCTCCTATACCACTCTGAAATCCAAATGGAGACCTTCACGGCAAAGTTTCTCTGTGTAACACAGAAAAAGTTGTACGCCGCTAATCTCGGCGATTACCTACAAGTATTATGGCGCATTGTATTATAGTACAAGCGATATCACAGAAGCTTTCTTTGTTTGTTTGTTTTTGCATCTTATAACTTCCGCGGTTTCCTATGAAAGCTGGAATGTGATCATAACATTGTGCCGATCATGCGCAGAGTAAAGGGCACCAATGATTGGAAAACACATTAAAGTTAACTAAAACATTCCGAGACACCATACTACGATGGTGCTTCACAGCCCCGAAGGACCACTCCTTTATGTCACAGCGATTAATCGATGCGAAATTAGCAGCACTAAAAATAGGTCGCTGTCCCATTTCTTGTTTTTCTGCCCTTTTTCTAATGCCCTTTTATTTTCGTGTTTATCATGCACCGCAGATACCAATAAACTATCCCAATTAGTGATCTCCTCCTGCCTAATATTTTGCAACTTTTATAGGAGCATAGAAGATAATACAATGCTATTCGGATTCTAATTGATAAACATCGTATAGTTTGTTCATGTTAGCTAAATTAACTTCAAAACGTGTACATCATCGTCTTGGTTCACTACAGGATCACCGGTATTATAGTGCACAACTGCATTGCAGAACTGTCGAGGTTTCACTAAATTTCTTTCAGAGAGTGAGCGGAGCTACAAATTTAAGTTTCATAAAGTATAATTATTTACTGCTGAAGGGTCTTTTTTGGTATTTTATGGCGTGAAATATCTACATTTAGATAGGTATACGATAACTTTTTATCTATGTCCGTTTTAAGTATTCAAATTCTTGAAATACTGTAGTAGAAAATGAACTTGAGTACAAGACGTAAGGGCTTCCGAGATACGCAGTTGTGTTTTCGTCACGCCTGTACATCGTAATTTTAATTATACCAGAATGTACAATTGCACTATCACCATAGTACTTGATAAGCTATTTCAAGTTCCAAGCCTTTTTTTCTTTTTTCGGTGTTTTGACATTTCTTGCAGTGTTACTTCTTTACCGTTGAGTTCGGACTTTGCAAGCAAAACGGAGAAATGAAAGTGTACGGAGCTGGTCTCCTTTCTTCAGCTGCAGAATTACGTGTGAGTATATATGAAAATTACCTAAACTAAACGTATGAATGATAGGAAAAAAACTGTTTTCAAAAGTTGCGACCCTGGCGGTTTTTTTTTTTATTGAAAGCTTTTTTGGCCCATGCTTCCGCAGTGATGAGCTTGCGTCTCCAGAAATTTATTTTCTTGAGTGTCTAAAATCACCGTTCGCAGTAAATGATAGGTTCATTCACGCCTACCAAATAAATGAGCGACGACTTCACACTACTGCAAAACTGGCATATGAAGTTTCAACTTTAGTAGCAAACTGATAGTAGGTAATATCAGTGGACTTCTTTACATTCCATTGTTATGAAAATATTACTCCTCACTTCAAAAAGTGTCTCAGAAGCAACAACACCTTACCAGTAAAGTTGCCATGAAAGCACAGGCTATTTGAGAAAGAGAGAGTTAAGTAGGGAAGAAAGGCAGGGAGGTTAACCAAGCTTGGCTCGGTTGGCTACCCTACACTTGGGGTGGAGGGCTTGAGTTTTCCGTCAGCACAGCTGCTTAAGCACAATTCAAGTTTAAAGCTTTGGGCTGAAAATAGAACTTTGTGTGAGACAAAAATCTCCAAGCATTTCTAAATGAATCTTCAGACAGTATATATAGTGTCAATTTCTTTTATTGGGACATAACTTACGTCGGAAATAACCAACTTTCCTTGTCTACAGCACGCCCTCACGGACAAAGCAAACGTGCTCCCGTTTGACCCAGCCATAACCATAGAGACGGAGCCAATTATTACGGCTTTCCAGAATGTCTATTTCTACACGGACAGTTTCAATGAAGCAAAGCTGCAGATGAGGTAAGGTCATACCATACCGAAAAAAAATTAAAAACAGGACTTCATAAGAGTTTTCTTAAATGTGCAGCTCTGTCTCACTTGGGACTACGAAAGAAAGATAAGAAAATGAGGTATGAGAGTAATTGGCCATGTAATGATGACAATGCTAGTTTCTTTGCAATGGGAAAAATGAACCGTTAATAACAGCAATACAGTGTTAGATTGTGATGCCTTTGCGATTCTTTGCAGTCGCGCATGCACTTCGACACAAACCACGTCGCTTAGACTACGGGCATGCTTTCGACACACTTACCATGCCTCGAGGCGCAAATATATGAAGCTGTTAAGAGGCACATTATTTTTTTAAAATGTCACGTCCACTTCCGATAACCCGATTGATTGAAAAACATGCTCTAAAACTGTTCAATCAGGATTATGGTTTATGTATGTCAGCGTAGAGAGACAACCTCCAAAGCTTTTTTGACGCAGAAACAACCCTAACCCGTCGTATGTTCAGGCAATCCTATTTGATTATGGATAGATAAGCTTTAGCTAAACACCAAGCAGCAGAAAGCATAAAATAGATCGTGTTGTACCTACTATTACTCCAGCGCATGCACCATGCATGTAGTAATATATTCAAATATACGCCACGCTAAAACATTGTGACGTCGGGGCTGGCGAAGCGAGTGCAGAGAAAAAGCGCGAGGAAGGTGTCTTCTTGCAGTACACATCTCATACATGACGCGTTTTAGTTGTGGCGACTTGGTGATTCACCGTACATCAATAATGCATTTAGCTGGCCTAGAATTTAGCGGGACTAATTGGTGATGACTTGATGAATAACCTCCAGCATAGCAGTCGCCGCGTGTCATTCTGGGTAGTCTGCAGTGCGTGTTGGCTTGTAATATGAATTCATGGTACACCCTTCCCATGCTAGCCGCATTAACGTCGACGTTCCTCGCGAGATGCGTTTTCTTAACGACCATTCGCTAATAATTTTCCCAGGGAGTTCGCCAAAACCATCAAGCGGCCCTTCGGCTTACGCTACAACCCGTACACCCAGACCGTGGACGTCCTCACCAACACCCGCAAGATCGCCAACATCGTCAGTGAACTGAAGGGAGACCTCTGCATCGTTACCAATGCGCTGAGCAAACTGAAGGCGTCTGAAACGGAGGATCCCAACCGCTAAGCAGTGACCCCCTGATTCATCTGAGTGGAGACCGAGTGTGACTAATAGTGAGCTTTATCTGGTGTCAATGTATCTGACCGTAATTGTAGTAAATAAAGCATAAATGTAGATCCTAAATTAACACAAGGGGGCAATTCGCCCCCCTTCTTTGACGGGTAAAAGTCGAAATACATGAATTGGTACGGACTTGACAATTAATACAGACATGAATATAAAGCGATTACATCCTTCTTACATTGACTGGGCTTTGGTCACTGGCCTTCCAGGCAGAGGGGTAGCTACTGTGGGAAATAAACAGTTCTCTGAGTGCAGCATCACGGGTCCCCCGCAGCAACTGCGGTGAAAACCTGCATGGCGTCACAAAGCAATGAGGAAATTCGTTCCTAAGTACCAATGGGGCTGTCATGGTGAACCCCTTAGATGTGTAGGAGGGGTTGTCACCCCCTGCGTACGCCTATGAAAAAGTATATTGTGTAATATAGTTACCCTGTTGGTCACTACACCCAAACTGATTGGAAGGTGAAAAACTGGCGCCACCTTGGTGGTCTGCTTTTGATCACTATGGCCTGGAATTCGGCCTAAAAGATTGACTGAGGGTGCTCCGCTGCGGTGGTCTAATGATTATGGCACACGACTACCAACCCGAAGGTCGCGAGACTGAATCCCGGCTGTGGCGGCTGCAATTTTATAAATGCTAAAACGTTTGAGTGCCGCGTACTTAGATTTAAGAGCACGTTAAAGGACCTCAGGTGGCCTAAATTTTTGGCATCCTCCAGTACGGCGTCTCATAATGATCTCGTGGTTTTGAGCCGTTAAACCCCAGACACTATTATCAATATTGACTCTGGACGGCTCTGGCAACATATGCATTATTCAACTGGGAGACATTGGTAAAAATACCGCGTCGCACAAATTAAGCTTGCCAAACAAAATATATCGAACCAAAAAATCTGTCCTCCCTTGCGGTACTACAGACGTTAGATATGAAGGTAGGTGTGACTTGGCAAATCGATGCAGGAAAAATTAGACACGTTTGATCGGCATGCAGTATGGGAGTTTTCACCTCCAGTGTGACAATTTTTATCGACATATCTCGCATAAAAGCCTTGGGCCAGCTAACGCAGACGTATGTTTGGCTAGGCAAACTTACCGATTACGCAAATTTAGTACGGATAACGAAGTACTATCAAAGCACCTACACCGTGTCAAAATAGGTAAAAACTTAACTGCGGGAGTGCCATGCTTTACAAGACGGTATGAGCATAGTCAACTAGCATTGTTGTAGTGGCACTTCTTCGATATTTCTTACTCATAGCAGTCCACCTTTAAAACTTGTAGAATACATTGATATATCCCAATCAAATTTTAAAATATATTTACGAATATATACTCTACATCTAACAAAAAGTAGCCAGGTCACTGGTGAGGAAAGTAATTTTCTTGTATTTGCCCCTTTCACAAACCAGCTCCCTTTATAATAACTTCTTATTGAAAGTGTTGCCAATTTAAGTATCCTAATATTCGAAAAAAGAAGAAACAAATACTGATGCGCATTTTGCGGTCACGAAAACAATTACGCCGTCCTGAGGCAGATGACAGCCTAGTTAGAGTGCACTGGAGGTAATGATTGCTCTTAGCAACCGATCATTAATAGAAAATCTACACCAACATCGACTGCTCCATGGCAGCATGCCGCTGCAAACAGGGCGTGTAATCGTTTGGTCGATTCCGTGCAGCCTCAACTGTCTACGTCGTTCGTGCTGCACCGATGATGACAACCAGAGCTCTTCAATCAGAACAGTTCAGCAACGTACATTCTGTGTACGATCCCAGCGCTTGACCAAAGTAGTTAAACGTCAAACTATGTCACAACATACACGACCGTAAAGGTAACCCTGAAGCTTCACTTTACCCTATAGTCTCCCAGACTTTATAATCCTGTTTTTTTTTTTCAAGTGACTTTATTATCGGGATATACTCCTCTACTCGACTCAGTGGGTGTCTTACATACATGCATTTTTTCTTGCTGTTATTTTTTTCAATTCATACCCCGTCATTTTTTTCCCCTTATTTTGTTCGCTCGCTAGGCTCCCAACTTTCAGCCGTCTTCGTTCTGCGCTGTTTTTTTTACCTACAATTTTTTCTCTTTGAAAGCCTGTAACCGTTGTGCTTCACATGGTTATAAATGGCACCGCGGTTCTCTTTTCCTTTTCGAGATTTGTTTTAAACAGGCATACGTCGTATGTCTGTGTAAAAGAACTATATATATATATATAAATATATATATATATATATATATATATATATATATATATATATATATATATATATATATATACAATAAGGGATTATTGCGACGGCACTCTGACAGCGACTTAATCGAAGATATATGACAGACGTATAAGGATTCCGGATTGACAAATGTCGTAAGGACGTGTCGACTGTAAACGGAATAATCATTATAAAACATTATCTCAAAAGTTGCAAAGCCCTTAGAAATCCAGAATTGGTCCGAGCAAATTAGTGTCACTTATTATGGCTTAATTTATGGCGTATTGACTATACACCTGAACGCAATCAGCATATTTCTCTGTATTTAATTTTGTATAACATTCATCACTACTTGAGCCCAGTTGAGGAATTTATAAAGAAGAGTCGCATGCGAGGCCAAACTGTATTTACGTTCAGTCACTTCAACCATTTCAAGCACATTTTATGAAGCTATACGAGTCGGAAAAGTACCACCTCACAGCTCAGTGATCGCGCACCAGTCGGTTAGTAAATGGGTAGGCCGGTACAGTAGTAGCGTGCGACTTGGAGAACGCGCGCAGTGGCCCTGAGTAATTCCCGCCTACTAAAGCACTGTAATGTCAGTCAGTTTGTGTGCATCAAGCCAGGGGTGCTATGCAGGATGGACCGAGCTTCTCCGGAAGAATTTGCTTCGAGCTCGCTTTGTGGCGGTCATGGCATCAAGAGAGTGTGGATAGCAGCGCTGATAAAAATGGCAACAAGAACGCGCGCGGCTTTGAAAACGCACGTGGCGACGTGTGCGGCGGTTATAAAAGAAACACCGCTGGATGGATGGATGGATGGATGGATGGATGGATGGATGGATGGATGGATGGATGGATGGATGGATGGATGGATGGATATGGCTGTACCCTTTAGATCGGGCGGTGGCTAGCGCCACCAAGCCGTAATACCTAGTGAACTAAAAACTATATTATTTTTTTCCCTTAAAAAGTGAGTTTGAGGATTCGTACTTTGCAGTGAAGAGTTTAATTTTCACTCGTGCCTTGGCTTTAGCCACCAATCAGATAATCTCCTTCTAGTTAAGTCTACCCGCTTAAAGTTTATTTTGCCCTCCCGGTCCCTAAACCCCAGTGCTTTGAAAAACTCTGCGCCATCATCCTGAACTATATGGTGAAGCTTTTTACAGAACATTATCAAGTGTTCGGCAGTTCTTCTTCCTCTCCACACGCACTGCATACTGTGTCTACCCCTTTGTATTGGGCCCGATATGTCTTGGTTCGCAGTACTCCCGTCCTGGCCTCAAACAGTAGAGAATTACCCCGAGTATTATCATAGATCCTTTCCTTGGCAATTTCCTGCTTAAAAGTTTGATAGATCTCTAGTGCGGACTTCTTAATCATGCCCATTCTTCACGTCAGTCTCCGTTTCCTGCACTTTCTTCTTAACCGATAGTTCTTTTTGTTTGGCCACCTGCTGTTTTCTAAGTATTTACCAGTCAACTTCCTGGTTCGCTTCCTCCATTTTGTATCGACATTCTTCATGTACAAGTAGCTGAAAACCTCCCTAGCCCAACGCTCTTCCCCCATTCCTCTCAATCGCTTCTCAAATTTTATCTTGCTGCTAGCTTCCCTGCCCTCAAAAGATGCCCATCCCATATCACCTTGTACTCCCTGATTTGGTGTATTCCCGTGAGCTCCTAAAGCAAGCCTACCTATTCCACGTTGCTTAATTTCTAATCTTGCTTGAACTTCTGATCTCATGCACAAGACCTCATTGCCGAACGTCAGCCCAGGAACCATGACCCCTTTCCATATTCCTCTCACAACATCATACCTATTGTAATTCCACAGTGCCCTATTTTTCATTACTGTTGTATTCCTGTTACCTTTAGTCGTCACGTATATTTCGTGTTCCCTCAGATACTCGGTCCCTTCGCTTATCCATACGCCCAGATATTTGTATTTATCTGTTATCTCTAGCGTGACCTCCTGTATTCTACGCTCACTACCTTCGTTGTCATTAAAAATCATGACTGCTGATTTTTCCTTACTGAATCTAAAATCTAACCTATCTCCCTCATTACCGCAGATGTCCATCAATCTGTGCAAATCTTCCTTGTTGTTGGCCATTAGCACTATATCATCTGCGGACATTAATGCTGGTAGTGCCTGATCAATAAGTTTTTCTTGTTTGACTAAAGAGAGGTTGAAGCCCAGTCCACTTCCCTCTAATTTTGCCTGTAATCCTTGTAGGTACATCATGAATAATAAGGGTGACAGAGGGCACCCCTGCCTAAGCCCTCGTTTTACCTCTGCAGGCTTGGATGCCTGTTTTTCCCACTTTATAACTACCTTGTTACCTTTATAGATACCCTTTAAAATATTAGTGACTACATGTTCCACGCCTAGTGTGTCCAGTATTCTCCACAATTCCTCTTGAACCACACACTATCGTACGCTCCCTTGATATCCAAAAATGCTAGTCACAGGGGCCTGTGTTCCTTTTCTGCTGCGTGCGAGCACGGCAGCGCCGCCACTCGCTCAACATTTCAGCAGTGCCGTGATGTCGACGTGATTGTCGTACTGTATTTTTTGTCAACTCCACAGGCGCCTCTCACGGGGGCGTTCGTGGGCGTTTGTCTTTTTTCGGACAGGTTCTTTCGTTCCACCTGCAGCGTGGAAATTTCCACACTCGAAAGGCATCAAGGGTGCACACGCATCACTCTCGTGCTGCTCGTTTCGCTCCTATCAAATATTGCAGATAAATATAAGGACAGGTGGTCACCAGGGGCGCTCACATCGTGGCGGCCACGCGGATGTGATTAGATATGTCGTGAGCGTGGTGAAACTGAATGCGAGATATCGCGGCCGGGTGTTGATATCACTTCTACCTCTGCTTGCGTCTGTGCATAGTCTTCCCGGTAAAGCTGATAGATAAATCGTGCCACTTTAAGTCAGTACTGCTCCCCGGCAACAGCAAACTTGGTGGGCGTACCCGGTCTTCACCGCGGGCGTCTCTCAATCAAACTGATTGACGCGCGAACTCGAATACAAATTAGTTCTGAGCAGGCTCCAACTCGTGACTGTGATGGTGCTGGTGTGACAGTGAAGCATTCGATGTGGTGCGCGCTAAGCAGCAGCTTCTTTGCATATAAAATAATGTTGTGACCTTAAACTACCTGTGGAAGGCGGGAGCCGTAGAGAAGCTTGTGATAACCGAGCTTCTTGTAGCTTTTTATGTTGGTAGTCTACTTATGTGCGTGGTCGGCTTCGAAGTGAAGACCGCATCAGCTCTGTCTTAATTTTGATTGTACTGATTGACTGAGCCTTAACGACCGTCACACTGAGCTCCCTTCTCTTCGTTTATGTTCAATTAAAAGCATTTATCTCGAGCGCAATTAGCGAGGCCATGATTAGTATAGAGCTATTAAACGTAATACTGATTAGCACGATCCTATTGTCATTGTATTAGTAAGGGCTGAATAGCATAGTTTTAATTAGCGTGCTTATGATAAACATTGCGTCAGCATATTTTAGTTAGCTCATCAACTTGCATGCATTAGTTAGCCAGGTTCTAGCTTTATATGGCTTTATCAGCACGGTCCTCTTAATATGTTGCGTAATTACTTCGGCCTTACCATGACCTTACGTAATTAGCTTTGTCATAGCATGTTCTGGCCCAACTAGCCAAGTATACTGTCCAGCCAAATAGCTAATTAGCCGGCCGTACGTGCTTGGGTGCTAGCGGGCGATGACAACCAAGACGACGTGCCCCGGCAGAGCAGAGCGCTGGAATGTACAGGCGGACCATAATGATTAACACGTGGCCTCGGGCACAGCTGCGGTCGTCAGGTTTTAAGACACTCGAGTGGTAGAGACCACCAAGCTGATTATTCTAAAACAGACCTGCTGCGAGCATTAAATGCTTCGAAATAAATTCAAACAACCCGGGACTCTAAAAAATATGATCACGAAACGTTTCTGACAGTGTTAATGCATGGGTGCCCTTCTGCACTCAGTGGAGCGACAAACAAATGACAGAAGATGCCTCTGGTTTGAAAACACCGCCCAACTTAGTCAACAGTCCTTGACGCGATGGCTGGTTCTATCGTAACCAACGAAACGCAGCGCGCTGAGGGGTGAATTTGACTTTATCGTACTATTGGCTCGTTCCTATGGGGCTGTCACCAGAGCTCGTGAATATTCCATGTTTCGAGAAACTAAGGCGAAACTCGGCTGATCCTGCATAGCGCACTAGGTTGGGAATGTGCTACAACTGTAGCAATTTTTTTTCACAAGTGCCTCTCTTTCAATCTCTCCTATTATTATTTTTTTTTTATTTATTTACCCATTTATTTATTTCTTTAATCATTCGTTTGTTTATTTCTTTGTTCGTTTGTTTGTTTACCATACCGCTACTTTCTTTCAATGGCATGCCAGTTTGGCAGTAAAATAACTTTTTCTGAAAATGTGAACACAATAGAAGAATTCAATAAAACATGCGAAACCATATTAAAAGAACATGAAGAGCATTAATACAATTGAAGACTTCTGAAGTTAAGTAATAATAATATTACAGGACATATACAACAACCACCAGCAGCAATGCAAGTTATTGATCTACAATGCTAAGATCAATTCGTGCGGCAATTGAAAAAAAAAAGATGTGATCTTTTTATGAGGAGTTTAAAAATTACAAATCCCTCCGTATCTGTTATCACGTGCAACTCGGAGTGCACGTACAAATCACGTGCAACTGAAACCTTCAAGCCGAATTCATCACTGTTATCATCACCAGAGTCCACCGGTAGCTTGCAGCGATATTTATGAACTGTACCATTGAAGAGCTCCGGTGACGATCATCTTCCGTACCGGTGCTGTCTGGCACTGGCAGAAATTTCATTCCGCGCCCGCTTACAAAACAGGTACCGCGGTCTGTAGGCCGCACTTTTCCCGAAAAGCGTAATGCTTTATAGGTGTGTGTAGTGTTCCGCGAGCACGGTGCAAGTGTCGGTGTACGATGTATGTTTTAAAGATACAGCGCTGTGTAGCACTGTATACTGTAGATTTTCAATATCGAATTACCTCCGATTCACCCAAGTTTATTTTCTAGTGCTGCACGCTGCCTTCACTTGTCTCTGTCAGTATAATGTGTGTTCTCTCCCACGCCCTCGTTGCCGTTTCTTACAACAGTCGTCGATGTGACATTTGGAAATGTTAGCATATACAGATTCAACACTGATCTCTGGCAAAATCTGAACGAACAGCAGGCGAAAAACTTGACTACGACAAACGTTTGTTGCGCGGATTTCCCGCGTTTTCTCAGCTATAGACGATGGAGATTAACAAAAAAGCCTAAATCAAAAACACAATTGTTATGTACTTACAATAACTAACTAAATATAGAATGAGGATATTGTTCTGCGTACGCTAACGAAATGTTATTGTTGCCATCGTTGTGATAGTAGTGTCGTCATTATAGTAATTGGGGCCTTGTACCGAGTGTCAAATGCAACCATTTCCTTTGTGCAAAGCAGATATTCGCGATATTTTTTTATTTATTAGTGCGCAATACTGATTTCGAAGTAGCTGTTTTGGAGGACTTATTCATCGGACTATGACGTCCAAACTTTTACAGTGACTCGCGCAACTCTGTACTACAGACGTCAGCTAACGACATGTAATTGAAGTCAAAAGTTACCAAAAAAGCATAGGCTTAAGTTTTGTGAAATCGCTATAGGGTTATCAGCATGTTTAAGAAATAACGGACTATTAGGATACAAATATAAAGAGCACATGGAGTTACTTGTGTACATTGAAAGACCTCTGGACATCTTCCGGAAATTGTATGAATTTGTATTTGCGAAAACCAGTGGGTTGGACCGAACATGTTTCGCATATTTGTGGGGAATCTAAGCTAACATTTTACCTTCAGAAGCTTTGGTTTATCATTTGTTATATTGACATGATGGATATGTGAAGTTTGACGTCCCGAAACCACCATATGATTATGATCATTTATTATATGTATGGTGCCCCAAATGAAAGTTTCTTATGTAGATGGCTTAGGTTCAAGTGTTCTAGTGTCGAAAGAAGTCACTTTATAAAGGCCTGTTCTTGTTAATCCTTTTATAGCTTAGAGAATGAAAATACATTTTAGCAAGCATTCCATGCTCAAAGTGTGCCATTGTTTCAAAATCTATTTGTTTAATATTGTGTCTTCCGATGTATTCCTGCCACTTCATGCATCCAGATGATATGTTGCCCGCAAATACTTAAAATAGATTGCAACTTCACCCAAACATAAGACTCCCGACCGAATATGGGAGCTAAAATTATGTACCCGCCACCCATGTGACATGTTAAAAGCGCATTCACGGATGCAAGACTTAAAAGATAATGGAAGTCAGAAGTGATTTTAAGGAGAAAGATGGCGTCTTGAAATGTGGAGATGTGCCATTGTACTCACTGTACTTTAAAAAAATGTTTCAGTTGTCTCAGTACCAGTGCTTCAAATTTTTTTTTAATTTTCTCTATGGTTTTCGTCAAAGCTATCCTTAGCTTATATACGTTAGCCTTATATACAGAAATGAATCGAGAAGTGGTGAAAAATACTTCAAGCTTCTTTTCCACATCTCTAAGCTGAGTGTGATCCTCTTTATCATTAAATGAACATTGTTATTAAGGTTGCGTACGGAAAGGCCAGGAAGGTTCCCTTTACGCCGATGCACAAGATGTAAACAAAAAGTGGATAAAATCCCCACTGAATACCACCCACACCACTAGATACACCACCACTCCCGATTGGCAGTTTCACGTCTATAGCCAAGAGGCGCCGCTGATCTTAAAGGTCCCGTTCCACCTATGGTAATACCTACCCACGCCCTTCATTAGAGGGCGCCGCAATTCGTCATCAACAGTTAAACATGAAAGCGTGATGAATGGGAAGTATAAACTCGGTGTGATACGTTTTTTTTTCCTGTTTTGCATGGTATGCTGATTATGATGTGATCTTCCGCATCAGCGTTTTGAACAGTGAATCTTAAAGTGGTCATGCAACACTTTCCAAGTATACATGGAGTGAAATTACTCGAAGAGCTTGAATTCATGGCTGAAAAAAAAATTCAGAATCCGTCCAGCACGAGAGGAGTTACAAATATTTGTCGGACGCTGCAATTGCTTTACTTCCCTCGCCCGACGAAAGCGCTGGAAGCTAAGCAGAGAGAGAGGGCACGGGAAAAGAAAGTACGTCACGCACGCCTCTTGACCTTGACAAAATTTTGTCGTTTCTTCGAACTTTTCAGTTCGACTTTTCAGTGCAAGTCGTGGCATCCTGTGGCAGCCCCAGTAACTACCGATTGTGCCACGCTCGTATCATCTAATGGTACTTAAGCCTACGACGCGGTAACTTCTGAGTATATAGTATTAATTTCCGAGAAGAGAGAAAGCAATATTTAATGTACTTCGAGAATTTATAGCCGCGTGCTGTGCTATAATAGTTGGCTCGCGTGTTCTCGATCTCAACTACCGATCGACAGCGTTTTCTGACCACGCTCAGAAAGTGTTGCAAGCCCCCCTTAAAGAGGTATTTCCAATGGAACCTTTCGCCACTATATTACCAACATTGTCGGCTCATCGACATTTCGTGGAATGTCAGAACCGAACGTATGCAGTCCTTAATATATTGTAGAAGTTTGTAGATCGACTTCTCGACAAATAGTGCGATGTGATGTGATAACATTCTGTCAAATGAGTCATTGGTTTATTGCAGCGCGGGCCCTTTTTGTAATATTTGCTCATTGTCGTAAACAGATTTCTCTTACCAATGTTGGACTGTACCTGTCTTCCTGAATGTTTAATAGCTGTTATAGTGTTTCTTTAAGTCCATCCTCTCAGTGATGTACAACGAGATTATGAAAACAAATTTGTTATTCTTAAACTAGTCGTTCTATTATGAGCGTGTGAATATTAAAACCACGCTGCAACTTTATTTATAACAGATCTTGTTCCCCTGTGTCTATCGCAGACCAAGATTTCAGACTACTTTCTTCTTCTTATCTAAACACATATGCATTTATTACTAGCAATTTTCACGCTTCATTTACCCGTATGTTAACAGTTGTAACCCTGTAATGCGGTCTATTTCAAACGCACTAAAAATGTCCTGAGTAAATCAAAGAGCAGCATCCAAATGTTGTCTGTTTTAGTAATATAACAGAGGCTCTGAAATTATACAAACTCTTTGATACGCTATTATCGCGTACACATAAACACAAACGTACACACAGATTTCGAAATAAGATAAATCGGTGTATATATTACTCGAACATGTTCCATGATCTATAGTTATGTTTTGCACATTAATTTTAGAGCAATTATTAAGCAGTGAGAGTTGGCAGTGATCGATTCTGTCTCAGATCAGGGATCAAATTCTTGCCTAGAAATGGCGAGTCCGCTTCAGCAGTTTTAGTTCATAAAATGTACTTGTTCTAAGTATGACTATATAGAGAAAAACTGGCGTTGTTTCCTGCTAGTCCTAATAGTGTACTCATGTACAGGAAACAATACAGTTTTGTACGTTCCGGGAACAGTCCACTGTTGGTGTTTTTGTCGCCAAAGTGCTCGTTCAATTTAATTATGGCCGTTTTTTAGTCTTACTCTGTAACATAATATCCGTTTACACATTTTTTTTGTTTAACCAGAGAAAGGTAGGAGGAAAAAAAACGATGAAAAGTTGAGTTCTATACGTGCGAGTCCATGTGAAAATTTACCTCATTTCTGACATCTCGAGTGAATACTCTTGTGCTGCCCGCACCACAGTAAAATAAAGGTGTTCACTTCCTTTAAAAGAGAAACCGTAACTCAGAAACAGTGTGTGCTGCACAACTAGCTGTTACTACTGCAAAATAAATCAACTGTATACCTTTTCTTAGCGAAGTAGACATTATCTGCCCTGGTGTTACATATACTGCCTCCTATCAGTCTGAAGAGTTTGTAAGTTACCTTCTACACTATTGGTGTATGTGTTTGTTCTAGTGTCACCGCCCAAGCCCGAAGCAAGCAAAATCACGTTTCATATTTGTCATCGTATTGATAGCATAGCTTACAGCGAGTACGTTAGAGTTGTGCCGACAATAGTACTACCAGATGTTTATACCTGTACCGCTTTCTTTTATCTTGTGCTTTCTAGATTTTCAAATAAAGCATATGTTCCAGGGAAGGTACCTCGATGTGATCTCTGCTTTCGAAACTGACTCAATGGTGGTATAGTCGTCTGCCTGATGCAGAGCAATCAACCGCTATCTACTCAGTGAAGGCGTGATAACGGAAGCTCTTCGTGTGGTGCGATATTCTAATCAAAATGCGTTTTCAAGAAACTTGCACAAGATTAAATATACTTATGAATTGATGAGTGGTTGTCATGCAGATTGCTTGTGGTAGATTGCTCACATAGGCAACTCTGTGAGGGCTACAGTGTTTACATAATTGTAGAACAGCCTCGTTTATCTCAATTTGAATGCTGGAATTGTGTGTGTGGGGGGGGAGCACCTACAATCGAAACCTAACTATAGTTTCAGTGAGAAGTAAAGTTAACACAAAGACAAATGAGAAATCAACACGCTGCTGCATGGTTACAACCTTAAGTTTATGTTCTGGTTGTACCTGTAACATACACCTCATTTGTGTGAGTGAGCGATTTTAAATGAAAAGAAGAGAAAAGTGAGCCCCGTAACTGCCTCTCAGGGGGAAGACACCTCAACAGTACCTCACGAGGAGAGGGGATAAAGGAGGGATCAAGAGGATAGGATTGAAGTGTAAAGAGCTAGAGAAAGAGAGGAAGGAGAGAGCAAGGCACAGGGACAGCGAACGACAGAAAACGATGGAAGCAAAGAGGAGATAGGAAAGATGGACACGGTCTCAGGAGTCCGAGGACGGGGCACTACTCGGCGAGAGCGCTTGTCGGCGTCAGGAGATGGCGTAGGGCGAGCCCAGTCGACCAGAGCTGCGCTGTCGTCGGAGATCGCGAAAGTACAACCGGTGAGCACGAAATCCAGTGAGCGAGTCACACCACATTTCCTCGTGTACAACCCCCCATCCTTAGCAAAGATCCGCGGAAATCATTCTCGAATTGTCCATTCTACTGCAAAGCTGGCTTTTTTGCATGAAGGTAAAGCGCTGTCGTGAAGCCAACTTTGTACTCCAATTTATCGTTTTTTTTTTCAGCGACGTTGTTAATAAAGAGCGATATTAGAAGGCTGACCTACATTCCAGTCGACTACTTTATTACCCTGTTTACATTATTCTAGTCGAATAATGTAAACAGAGCAGGTCTGTGGAATCATCGAGCTGATCACTTCTTGGACAGCATCAAAAGTTGGACTGCCGAGGCTGAGCTAAGCCTGACGTCACGTTCTCGTAGTTTAATTTTCGCTTATTCCATACCATTAAAAATAATATTATTAAGTGAAAACAATGTCACTCATCCATGCTCATATGTCCAGAGCCATCGTAGCCAGCGTGACATGGCTGAAAGCTTGGCGAAAAAAGAAAAGGTGAGTATTTAAACAACATTCTTTATTGTCGTCAACAAAGAACAGAATGTCCACAGTCAAGCATAAAAATATTTAGTGCTGTTTTTTTCTCTTGAATCACCAGAAGGCACACGCACACTCGCACTGGCACTAGATGCACACAGAATAAGTGGCGATGAGGAACTTCCCATGAAGGGCCAAAGGGAGGTCCCGGGTCCGACACTGTTTCGTCGGTGGAGTATATCACTTCCATGTGTTCAGGCGCAGCGGCGTCACTCTACTTTCAGCTTGTCAACGGCATTACGCCACTTGCTCTTCATCCAGATGCTTTCAAGAAAGTGCTGGCTACGTTAAGTTCTTTGAAAAGCCCTCGCCCGTGTTTGCAAGCAGAGCTAGTGCGTGCAGAAGCTTAGGTTCTCGAGAGCACCAGACACTCCACACCAGGACACCGGCAGAATAATATTATACTCAAGCTGCATTAGAAAATTATCCTTTTGCAACATCGTTATGGCAAATATACTTTGAAAAGGTCACTTGGTAAGCCAGCAAACGCAGACACAAAAGGCAGATGGCGCCACCTCCCCATGTACTTCCCGCACGCTCTCCGGTCATCACGTCATCTATATTGACAACGTTCACTATACTCACCGATCAATGGCTGCCGTCTACTTTAAACTTTTGACAAGGCAAATTTTATTATCCTTTCTGCTTCAAACGGCGTAAGTGCTACGAAATTTATGACGTCACGCTATTGGACAAGTGCGCAGATATCCTGCAAAATAAAACCTATTCGCCGAACAAAAAAAATATTCGCCGAACAAAATATTCTAGAATGAAAAATCAGGCGTCTTCATGGTAACGCTGGAGTGACAAATTAAATCAGTAAACATTAGTAAAACTAATTATTTCGATTCATGAAGGTTCTCATTAAGCAAATAAAGAATAAGTGACAAAGACAGTCGCATGTGCCGCGTGCTACGTGTCTGAGAACCCTGCTCGTAAGGCGACAAGCTTTTGTAAACTCGAGTTTTTCGACGCGTGCAGTAGACATCGTCACCGCCGTTCGTAGTGGTGGGGCCAGCGTGGCAGAGGCTCGTTCCAGCCTTGGACGAGCGCAATCATGGGCTCGTGGAGCATCAGTGTGGCGTCGTAGCCCACGACAAAGTCCAGGTGCATGAACGTCTCCTGTTGAACCTCGTAGTCGAAGATGATGTTCTTTCCGAGCCGACTCCTCAGACTCTGCACGTCCATCGGGTTGGCGAAACGGTCCGAGGCGCCCGTGAACAGGGCGATGGGTGCGAAGACGTGTTCCAGAGGGTACTCGTACGGTTCCGGCTGTGCATAAGGGCAAGAGACGTGGAAAGCATCGCGCGTTCAGTCAGCGTCGAACAGCGAAGGGAAAGACAAAGCACTTGGACTTGTACAGCCTCAATGTAAAAAAAGAAAGATCAGCTGAAGTGAAGGGTGGCCAGAGCCGTAAAATTGCTGCAGGCCGTTCTTCCTGAGCACGTCGATAGCGAGATTGCCGAGCACATTCCATTTTCCAAAGTAGGGGTGGCCGGTCAATGCCACCTGAAAAGGTATTTTCAGGCCTGCTCACTGCCGCCGTGAAGTCACTCGTTTTGAGCTAGCGAGCACTTGTACGGAAGGCTGCGAATTCATTGCCACCATAATCTCCCGTTAAAGCAGGAAGCGTTCGTGGCCAGTTTTACACACTGAAGGGCTTTATTCTGCGTTTTGCATCAGAAAAGACACTGGTTTAAGCAATTTATTACGCGTTAAAGTGTTCAGTAATTTGACTGTAAGTCATTTATATTTCCACAAAAAAAAGTCAGAGAAACACGAGCGCTATAGAACGTGTCGGTAACGTACAACAGCCAAGTTCGATGGCCCAATATTGTGACGAAATAAGTAGTGGAAATTCATTCACATACACACGCACTCGCACCAGAAAGTGCACAAAAAGTATTTCTACTGATTTCTGCAGTTTCTTTTTTTGCGTATATTTAGCACTGTTGAACTTTTTAGAACATCTGTCTTCACAGAGACGCAGTTATTGACAAGAGTGTTCGCTGCTGCCACAATTATGTTATTCAGCATAATTCCAGGGTGGTGACCACTGCAACAGACAATGAAATCTTCAGTTTCACAAAAATGTGTTGTCACAGACACAAGGGGGTCCCTCTGTTTTGACGTAGTATGAAACTGCGTTGTATTTCAATTGCTGGGGAAGCTGTTCAAGGACGATTCGGGCATGCAAAACTGCATTAACAAGAGCTGGCTTGGGAAACTTTAGAGCACTTTTCCAAAGGGTTTTAATAAGGTGATTCTTGTCAAGTTGAATTTCCCAGTCTCGAGATGTGTTATTCTTGGAACAATACTCACAATCAAGCCCCTTTAACGTAGCGTGGACGAAAAAGCCAGCTATGTATGTGATTACTGGCAAAATGGATTCCTTATTTGTCGTGTCACAGTCTGATAACTTGTACTTCTCTGTCAACTGAGCCCCGTCGAGTGCTGCAGCGCATGGCTTCTGTTTTTCTTGCATATCTGAAAATACCAAACTGCCCTGCAGCCTCAATTTCTTTTTCTGACTCACACACTTCGTATATTGAGATGCGACATTTAATTCCTGACAGGCGACGATACTGTCGAACAGTTTTTTTTTCCATCTCAAATTTACCCAGCATGATAGAGGCCAGATTCAATTCTTCAAGGCAAGTAACGACACAGCTGCCCAAGTGAGTAACAATTGAGCCGCAATTAGTGCGTTTCTGTGGGCAGTGTTCTTGTATTCATTTCGATGTCTCGCCATTTGTCCAAACAATCTAGGAAAAAATTACGACATTGTATCTACTAACCAGTCAAACTCCTGACTGGGTACTCACAGGTGACGGCCCTTTAATGGGCGTTTCCCGCCATCGACGTACCACCACTTTGAAATCAGGTCAATGAAGTGATCTGTCCCTTCAGCATGTTTCAAATTGAACTCGTTTGCGCGCATTTTTTTTTAGCATCCACCGCAAATGAACTAAAGACCTTTAAAGCAAGCTTCACATTCTGGTGCCCAATGTTCGATGGGTACAAACCTTTGTATATATAGCTTAAGGGCCAAACCCCATCACCGCTAAAATGCTCGCGACGAGCGACGCGACATAGATTGCCTTCGGTCGAACAGTCGCTTGCGCAGGCAAACTACATTCACGTGACGGCTTCGGTGAATGAACTCCACTGTTGGTGGCATGAGGCCGTCTACTCATACCAAAAATTCCGCCTAGTTGGCAATATGCGGTGTAAAAATAAAATGTGTTTCTGTATAATAGAGCGGAAGGGGTTTATTCATTGCATTGCAGCAGTTCTTTTATTATGAACGTGCGTACACATAACGTTGTTTCTTCATTGCGCACACGTGACTCGGGCAGAGAGGAGCGCGAGAGGAGGTGGTGGTTTCGCAGCACATGGAGAGAACCAGCAGTATACGTCAGTCATGTACGGACATCCTGTTCCGGCGCTTTGAGCACAGCACTTCCGGGCGACGTGCGGTGGTTCCCAATGGCGGAAAACCACTTCCGGGCTATGGGCGGCGGTTCTCAATGCCGGAAAACCACTTCCGGGCGATGGGTGGCGGTTCCCAATGGCGGAAAACCGCGCGATCGCGCGAAAGCTACCACCCGAAACGTCACGCGAACGCCCATGTATCATCGCTCATAGCATTGCTCGTCGCTGTCGCGTGCGTTTTCGCGTTTGTGGTGTCTGGCCTTAACCCATTACTGAACGCGGCGTTGCTCCGAAGGGTGCAAGTCTCAGAGAGCTTAGAGAGATGCTCCTTTAACCCTTGCTAACCAAGATGTGTTTCCCCCACCACGTAGATACCTTAGTATTCAAAGTATGGTTGTGTACTCGCTGGCTGGATTCCGTGCCGACCGGTTGTGCCCTCGTGATCTCCGGCGTCAGCGTAGCTCTGGCCGACTGGGCTCGCCCTACGTCACCTCCTGACGCCGACGACCTTCAATGACAGTGTAGCTCTGACCGACTGGACTTGCTCTACGCCATCTACTGACGTCGACAAGAGCTCTCGCAAGTGGTGCCCCGTGCTCGGACTCCTGTGACCGTGTTTCCATCTTTCCTATCTCTCCTATCCCTCAGTTTGTTGTCGCTCCTTCTGGCTTACCACCTCACGTCTCTTCCTCTTTTCTACACCTTTACTCCTACCCCTTTTATCCCTCCTCACCCCCATCCCTTGTGAGCTACTGTTGAGGTGTCGCTCACTGAAGCAGACAGTTACGGGGATCACTTTTCTCTTCCTTTCTCTCTTAAGAATCACCTTCTCTCTTGTCCATCGTAGTATATATGACAATCTTTTCATGCGGCTTGAAAAGGCTTCAGCACTTATTCGCATAACGATAGCACCCCTGGTCACCCTGCTCAATTGCAGAGTTCAGGTTATATTGCGAACAAATTCGCATGAGCATTAATCGATGTGGTATGGTTATTCTGCCGGTAGCGCGAATGAATTAATGCTGGAGAATATCAAGCGCTCTGCAGAGTATTGTACTGAATGGTTGTTTCGGTGCAATGGGTCGAGCTGGTCTTTTATGCAGTCGAGTGCTTCTGTTTTCTTTTTGCGGCAAAATATCGCCCCATCTGAAGTCGTCGAGTAAAGACAAAAGCAAGTTGTACCTTACCCTCAGTTTTTTATCCTTGTTGAAAGGTCTGGAGCCTTGAAATTTTTTATACTGCCTATAGTACGGCTTGAAGGCAGCGCAGATTCTTCAATGTAGCTGGGATGAGGAGGTCCTTAGCAGCCTAGTTCACTTTGCTCCAGAAGGCTGTAACTTCAATGTTCACGCAGACAATCACAGATCCTTCGGCGTCCGGTAAATGATCATCATATGTGGGAGGCAAGAGAAGAACATTCTCTGCTTCTACTGTAGTTCAGTAGGTTGAGAGGTCGAGACCTTGCGGGCGCGATATAAAGTCCTCGTACGACTTCAACCTATTTTGGCGCTCCTCTTGTTCATGCAAAAAAATGAATGGACTGCCGAGTGGCTCAAACTTCTATATGCGGTGCTTTGTGGTGTTTCCTTTTTTCATTGCGTAGTCACTCCCATAAGTTGAGGCATTGAGAAAACTTGTCGGCACTCCATGCGTCAAGAATAAGACATGCCACCTCTGTGGAAGCATTCACTGTCCTGCCAGATCTTGGATGGGTATATTTGGCAGTGGTTCTTAAATATGCCAGAACTCGCACACCTAGAAACGATTTAGGGGGTATGGTAGGGTAAATGGTATGTGTCAGTTTTAGCACAATATGTTAGAAACGGATCCAATTATTTCCATAAAATCTTACGTCCTTTTTATGTGCCTAGGTTGACTAGCCTTTCTATGGCCTACTCCCGAATTTTAAAGAGGGTTCACCTATTCAATGCATCTTTTCTCTGCAACTGCCAAAAATAATGTAGTTAAATTCAGCGGCGTTATTGCAGAGACTCATAGGTTACTACTGAACTCAAAAATAAATTTTTATTAAAGTTTGTGCTTGGCAAGTTTTAAAAGAAAATTAATATATCAAGTACTCGTGAAAAATTACGCTTAATAAATAGGTACGCTTAGTTGATCCTTCTAAAATTACCTTTTAAAATTGTATACACCCATCTACCAATATATATTTAAACTTTTTTCTGGTTTGGCAGCTGCCTTCCTCACATTCACAAACACGTGACATCATTCTCCAACACATCCCTGATGCAGCATACTATACACGGCATCAGTTACAACTTTCTGGCTTTATTTACTGCAGGAAGCGCAACGCGTTGTCAGAAAGCCGTCTTTCTCACTTTTCACAGCCCATATTCCGCGATGGATGGCTTCCGGCTTGTGCGTCACGTTCTAGCTGCCAAGACAAAGTCTCAATGTCCTTTTTTCTCGGTGGTGCCCGCCGCCTGATTGCAAGCGCTCGATCCGGCCAGGTAGGGGTGTGCGGCGGCGTCTTTGGCCGAGATCCTCTCACGGGGGCTGTAGATAAGCATCTTCAAAAGCAGATCTACCGCCTCGCAGTCCGCCTCTAGAAGCAGCTCGGCCACGATGTTCTTTCTCCACATCGGAAAGGTCGGCTTGTAGTTTGGTAGCTGCGTCACTTCTGGCCACGTGTCCGTTCTCGGCGTACCGAGGACGCGGAAGATGCGAAACAGCTGGTCGATCTCCGAATCCCCGCGGAAGAGGGTTTTACCGGTTAGCAGCTCGAAGAAGATGCACCCGATACTCCACATGTCCACCGGTGTCGAGTAACGACTGGCCCCCATGAGAATCTCCGGCGCCCGGTACCAGAGGGTGACCACCTCGTGGGTGAAGATGTGGACGGGCACCGTGAAGGCACGGCACAAGCCAAAGTCGGCGACCTTGAGGCCGCCATTGTCGTCAATAAGAATGTTTTCTGGCTTCAGGTCACGGTGCAGAACCCGCCTTCGGTGGCAGAAGAGGATGGCGTCTACCAGCTGACCGAGGTACTTCTTAACGACGGCGCCGTTCAGGGCCTTGTTCTTGGGCTGAGTATCCAGGAGCTTCTTAAGGTCCATGGCCATGTACTCGAAGACCAAGTATATAGCCTTGGACGGCGGCATGACGACTTCTAAGAGACGCACTATGTTCTCGTGCTTTAGCTCCCGAAGGAAGGCTACCTCTCGTATCGTCGTAACTGGCACGCCTTCCTCTGCGCCATCGACTCGGATCTTCTTGACGGCCACGATCTTGTTAGTCGCCTTGCACTTTGCCTTGTAGACGACGCCATACGTGCCTTCGCCGATCTTCTCCATCATGACGTAGTTCTTTATCCTATCATCACCGGTCTCGGATGCCGTGCCTGCAGACATCTCGATGGTACACGCAGCTTATGGTCTAGAGAGCTGTGAGAGGCTGCCGAGAACCGTTGGAACAATACCGGTACGAGTGGCAACTCGCGAAAGCTGACCGCGTGCTTTGATGATGATGATGATGCCGCCACTATGGCTCTTGCCCACTCAGGGGGATTGGCGAAGAATTGAGTATGTGAAATTTAAAGCATTTCGAATGATACCTAGTCCTAACAGGAGGAGGATAAAGCATGCATACGTAAATACAGAAAGAGTGCAATATTTTTTTGCCATTTTGACCAGACAGAATAATATATATCTCGAATTGAAATTGCAGTAATTTCGAACACGTTTAAAATTGATGTTTAGAATTTGCTTAATAATAATATAACAGCAAATATGCAAATTGAATTTTAGAGGCGCATTTGTTTTGTTTCACGAAGATAACTGCAAACGGCTTTAAATGCATTGCTGTGGCTGTAGCCCAGAACCGAAGCTTTGCCTGCTTTTACTTCTTTTTCTCATCTTCTCATGGTTCTTACCCAATGCAAAGCATTGGCCGTCGAAGGGGTTCGTTTTTTTCTTTTTTTTTCTTTGGTCGGTGTTCTTTTCGTGTGTATGTTGTAAACACGGGCAAAAATGTGAATCTAGTTTTTCATTGGCGGGATTGTAGTACGGACTTCAACAAGAACAGCGTGGGCAACGTGGCCTTGACATAAAGGCAAGACGACAAAAGATCACGAAAGAATGGATCGAGATCAAAGTTACAATAATATTATCCATTGGCGTCACTTCATCAGGTTGCTGCCACAATGATGTATGCTCTACTGTGTTTGAATACATCAAAGCAACAACAAGTTTACCGTGTTATTCTATCCTTACTTTTTTCAGATTCTTAGTCTGTAGTTCGAAATTTTTTTTTAGCGGGCAACAAAAATGATCTGGCTGCTTGTTCAGTAAGCATTTTTATTTGTTTCATGTTTTATCTCTAAACTAATTTTGCAGATAGAATTTAGTTTCATCACATTAAGCATCCTGCCACCCGGTTCTTTGCCGTCCTTCTTTGTCGGTGAGCGCCATCTATATGGGGTCACCATCATGATCATCATGACATTTACCAGGCTCAATTTCTGGCAGTCGTACTTGCATTGCGCAGATCGCCCAGTATCTGTCGGCAATCATCATTATAACAGACTGCCTCTCTGTCTGTTTCACTTAGGTGTGCCCAATTTGTAAAGTGCCTACGGCAGTGTATTTTCTTGAAAAAGCATGCAGAAAGTGCTGCTCTAAAAAAGTGTCAATTACAAAGCTACGATGTCGAGTTCTCCCACTGAACTTTAACCCTTACAAGTCTAGTCTGACTCAGCCACCTTTAACTGTGCCTTATCTGTAATGACAATGGGATTGAATCACTGAATGACTTTTTTTGGCAAGTCGAATGTTAAATAAAAAAAGAAACATCTAGGAGAGCCACGGCTTGCATGACAGCAATAGGGTTTAGAAACCTTTGTTTACATAATGAAATCAACTCCTTCTCATTAAATAAATTTCGAGATTTCGCACATCTAAGATGCTGCTGGAATAGACAGTGGTGCGCAACACGGCAATTGGAAGTTACTTATACGTGATTGCGTTGTATAATTACACAACTAAATTATTATTTACATAAAGCTAGTCTAAAGGCATCACATTTATGTCAGGTTTGCGAAGAAATGAAAACAATAGATCATTTCTTTTTATTTTGTCGCCAATATTATTATCAGCGGAAAATATTCCTGGTAGCTCCAATTAAAAATTAGAATTATAATTAAATGTGGCAGTAATTTTATCGTTTGGCAGCATAAAATTAGGCTATAGCCACAGGGACGTCTGCTCTGCGGTATTTGACTACATAACTGAAACAAAGCGATTGCCGTGTTAGTGTACTTTTTTTACATATATATTTCGTTTCGGACCCAACACTACTTCTGTCTCGAACCACACCTGATAGCCTGCATCCTTGCTCAGATATACTCCTTTTTCAATTATTATTTGATTTTTTTCTATTTACATATACCTTTTTTTGGTCCAAAGTTACTTTGTGTAGTAAAACCATAAGCCCTTAACTTAAAGATTCTAATTCCCGTTTCTTGGCCGATCCCCCTTTGTGGGTGTGCACCAGTAACACAAGGATTATCATCATCATCATCACATTGTTGCAGCGTTACAGCTCTTGGTGAGCAAAGACGATGATGACGTGTTGGTGTTCAAAAAGACAACAAGGAACATTATTATTGTTCTTATCTAATTTCTCTTTCTTTTTTAGCGAGCGTTGTAAAAAATATCTATTATAAGGTACAGTGTGGCCAATCCCCCATGTGGGTATGAGCCAAGATCTCCTAGGCGACAAGACAAGACAACAATTAACTGCCACCTTGAAGGCTGGACTATATTTTCTCTATTCCCACCGTTTCCTATATTGTTTGCTATTATTTCTTATATAGGCATTTCTTTTTCACTTCCGGTGATTCCTTTTTGTTTTCATTTCACAACGCCACGAAGATGCTGAATTTTTTGGTGCACCTTAACACAAATGGAATGACTGCGTTACCTGACGCATACGTAAAACCGGAAAGAAACGTAAAACATTTTTTATTTTCTTTCTGGGCAAAGCGATTTGCTATCGCAAAGTAGTAGTTTGGGTTATGGTCTACGCGTCTGAATAGGATGATGATTCGCCAACTGCAGCTGAGTTAAGACAATTTTTTTCTAGAATCAGCAGCACTGGCGCTGTACCTAATTAGCAGTACTGAGGCTGGTTGGCTGTACTGACGCAGTGTGGCGCAATTTCAACAAATTTTTTTTTAGTTCTGGCTTGACTCAGCGCAAAAGTAAGATATGTTACCCAAATGACGAAAATTTTGCACCAGTTCACCGCGAATACTGCCACTCACGTAATTAGTGATTGGAACTAAAACCGAGGTTCACTTGCAGAGTTGAACGTACCTCATACACGCCATCCCCGCACAATAAGTTGCTGTGTCCATCTCGTGCGACGTGATCACGCTCACAGTAAATCACTCAGTACATGCCATCAATACTAGGTTAAAATGAACAAAGTAAAAAAAATAATATAACGTGCCCCGCGTTTGTCACGCACAAATAACGCAGGAAACGTACTCACAGGTACAGATGAACGCGAATAAGCGTCTTAGTTGTTACATCGCTGTGTCTGAAAAGCACGCTCTTTTCGACTGTGCAACGATTGCAGTGACCTTTGTGCGCCCGGTAACTACAACAGAACCGTAGAAGGGTGCGCGAGTGAGTGTTCAGGGTCTTTACGTCCACCACCTCATATCTGCGAGGCAAAGTACGCGTGGGAGATTCGAGCGTGCGCCGACGAGCGCTCATTGCGCTGTCTTGCTGGTAATGCTGAAAACTCAATAGTCCCCCCCCCCCCCGAGATGCCCGACAGCAGCGGTAGGTGGAATATATAAATAGCTTGCCGGTTCAACGTGGAAGCACGGGCTGCTTCGTGGCTCAGTGGTTAACTCCTCGTAGTCACGTTTCGCAGGTTCAATGTTTCATTGCGCGTGTACCGGAGTCTCTGAATTTTTTTTGCGTTTCAATATATATATATATATATATATATATATATATATATATATATATATATATATATATATGTATATATATATATATATATGTATATATATATATATATATATATATATATATATATATATATATATATATGTGTGTGTGTGTGTGTGTGTGTGTGTGTGTGTTTTTTGACGTAATAATAATGAGATCTAACAGACAATAATGCCAAGGAATGTATAGGAGAAGGTACTACAACTAATGTAATGTAAATAAGACGAAAAAAAGCGGGTGAAAAATAACTTGTCAGCATTTGTACGGTGAGCCACGTCGACGCTGGCGGCAAGATCCAGCCGAGAGTTAGTGCATGCACAATGTCACAGATGGTGCAAAATGTTCTGTCATTTTTTACGGTTCACTTTTATAGTTAGCATTTTTTAGTTTAGATTTTTAGGAGCGAAGCTCCATAAGGCGTCATCCAAGCGTCCTCTGTAGGAACCACCTCACTCGGGTATGTGCTACCGCGGAGTTTAGTTCTTGGAATGTCCGCTACATGGCGGTACTTGTATATAACAAGTATATGACGAAAAGATGCGAGATGGTGCTACTTGTAGTGTTCACTAGGTGGGCTGACATACAGACAGACGCACGGACGGACAGATCGACCCACAGTTTGAAGGACGGACGAATGCACGAACGGGCGGACGGACGCTTCGGCCCACTCATCATCATTCAGCCCGTGGATATGCTGTGATTTTTTTCTAACTTGTTGTAACTCACGCATGAAGTTTCATTGAAATTGATTCAGTACTTTTTGAAAAAGGTACAGAGAAGTGTAAAAGTTTATTAAAAAACGCAATTTCAAAAAAAAGGAAGTTTTACGTGCGCATATTGTTTACGCCAGAGGGCACAAGGGCACAAAGCGTACTTCGGCGTGTAATTTCAACCGCTTGGAACGGCCGCTCGACGTTGGACTTCCAGATGTTTGTTCCTCAAAGTACATGCAATTAATTTTCTGGTGTCAAAATTATAAACTAAGTTCTCGGGGGGTTTAACGTACTATGCCCCCTTAGGAAAGCGCTTTACTGTAGTTGTCTACAGGCATACGAATTCGGCTGAAGTGCATCGGTACATATTCTCCAAGAAACGCATTAGGCGAAAGGGCTGGCTAGACTGGCGCAAAATTGCAATGCCGCAAAAAGTGGTTTGCTTGGTACAACAGCAAGAAAATACATTGCACAAATCCGATGCACTAAGCAACGCATCAGCCTTCTTCCTTTTTTCTCAACATAAACGTAGTTTTACAAGATTCCCGTGGTTCTATTCGCAAATAGCGGAGTGTTTACCGATCTTGAAGGAAAAACGCCTATTGAGAGTGCAGTGCCATGCGCCTTTGTTAATTCACTGTCCGATCTTATACGATAACAAGTCAGGAGTGCACACATCTTTATTTTAGAGCAAGAATTAAGTGCGTTCCAGATTGTACCAGTGGAATGACTCAGAGGATTGTAGTATGGATGCACACGTACCTTCGGGTTACGAAAAGGACGGGTGTCGACGTCGTCTCAACTACTGGCACTTCGCTCTTTGCTTGTCTTTCGAGAAGGAGAACACTCGCATCTTCAGTCCATTGTAACTGCCGCACCAAATAGGCACGCAACATCGCTTCATCATGCAGATTGGCAGAAGTACACCGTGCGAATATACAGTGCACAAGGCGCATCTCTGTACATACGCCACGCTTCACCGACACAGAAAAGACAGTCGCCAACAAGCAGACCAGCACGCCACGAAAGCGTTCGTTGGGCTTGGCAATCAATTTCAGTGGAGCGGCGTGAATAAACGCAAGCACGTCTATGAATCGAAATGTTGCGTTCAAAAGTGAGTGACGTCAGAGCCTGAGGCAAGTACAGTGAGCAGGCCTGCAATTATCGAGGTGGTATTAGACCATCAGACTGAAGCAATGCAGCCCATTGTTGTTGACTCCCCCGATAGCCCACCCTTTAAAGGAACGCTTTTTCATAGCCTATCAGCAGATGTAGCTATGCACACAATATATATTTTTTCTTGTTTCTGTTCTCTTTTTTCGCTGAAGTAGCAAGCAAACATGTCACCAATGCCCACAAAGACATGCTTTTGGCGATGGTACCGGGCGCACCTGCTGTGGAAAACGGAATGTGCTTGTTACTCTCGACACCGATGGTCTCTGTAAAAACGCCGCGCCGCGTATAGCACTCTTGCCATTCCAGCAACGCACTACTGACAATATTTTTTCTCCTGGTACGGTACATAAGTCTATTACATTTCACAGAAAAACTCGTTATAGTAGAAGTATGAACAGCGTTTGTCGGCGCTGTCAGCGACAGCTCAAAAACCTTTGTCCAAAAAACCTTGTTAAAATCAATGCTGTTTGGTACAAGATTATTGAACTTCACAGCGCAAAAACTTCCCACAACTAACACGAGACGAAAACGAGCGTTGACAAGTTTAATAATGCATTACCAACTAGCCCAATCCCACACTTTACTTGGTACAAGAGCCCGAATATCAACTTAGTTTGCGCGACTGTTGAAAAAACAAACAGCGCGAAATCGAGAGACCAGACGATGAAGTACACTTACAGAGCGCTAGTAGACATACAGAGCACTTCGCTCCGTAGGTGTACTTCTTCGTCTAATCTCTCGTTTTTCGCGCTGTTTTTTTTTTCAACTATGTCGCACCAACACGCCCAAGCGACTACTATAGTTGCACAGGGTGTGGGACAGCGCATGCCCACAGAGTGCGCTCTACTGGGCGCTCTGTCTGTTTGGCAGCTCCTTCTTGAAGACTTTGAACCATGGCACGAAGGGGGGGGGGGCGTTGTGTGGGTAAAATCAAACTTAAATGCCACGAATGTTGGCGGCAACGCTCACCTTCGTAGCGTGAAATACGTTCGAACGCATTTGACCACTCACGCGACCTGTTCATTTCAAGACCGCTGATTTGGGGCGAAGTCCACAATGGTCCCACCTGAACATACTTTGTGCGCATGTGATCGCTTTCACCCCGGTTTCAACTTGGCAGCGTCATACGGCGCTGACGCACAGAGAAGTCACCGCTCAGGCAAGCAAGTTAAATATCTGGCTGGCCACACGGGTGAGTAAACAAAGCGATGTTTAATGCAAGGGAATACTTTCCAATGATTATGTATGTGTGAACGATCTTCACTGGCAGAGGAAAAGCATTATAGGTCACCGTAACAACACTCTCGTTTCATATTTTGTAAAACAGCGTGGAGTAAGATCGTATCACCATGGAGGCGGGGACGCTGTAGGCCCGTGGGCTCAGATGTGGGTGCACGTCAAGAAACCCCAGGTGGTCTAAATTTCCGAAGCGTTCCACTACGGCACCTCTCATAATCGTATCGAGGTTTTGGGACGTTAAACCTCATATATCTATCAATCAATCAATCAAAACTGTGCCCCCCCCCCGAAATGGCTCACGTCAGCATGATCGGTAACCTGACGTGCTGTAAATTGTAATAGGCATGCAGACAGGTTGAATTACGCTGTCTACCCACTTTCACGGGCGTATCGTCCCTTTCACTGTGAAGCCAATACTTTTACAACGTATGCAAAACAAAGTACATGCAGCATGATAACTATTTTATATTTCAAAAACATGTAGCAGCACGCTGATAGCATCCTGACGGGCACACTTCGCATTCCTAGGTGCGATTAAATATACTGAGTGGCTTCGCATGTTTCAATGCACAAAGTGTATTGTAATGTTATTGTTTATTGAACTCTCATGTCTCTCAGTTTCAGTATCTAGCACAAAGTATACATATCCTACAATAATTCAATGCAACCTAGCTATACTTTGTTTAGTTTTTTTGAAAAGTGTTGTTTTGTGTAACTTCTAAAAAGCATTCTGTTCTGAAATGTTATATCTGGTAAAGATGCGTGCATCACTAATGCATCTTCTTGCCCCGTAAATGGTACTAACACTGCCTCATGATTCACCGCGACCAAAATAATTGTAGGTATTCTTAAGGATGGGCTGAAAAAAAAACATTTACGACGTTGCCTCATAGTTGAAGGCGTCGAAACACTTACCTGGTTGTATCGTATCAAGTTTTCTGTGAATCCGTAGTTGTACATAATAAAATTTTGCGCTCTGTACATCTGAAACAGCAAAACGGACATGAGCCACGTCGTATACCACACTTTATGGAGAGAACGATATGGCAGTGTCTCGTTATTTTTTCAGCGCTCTTCAAGTGAAGCAATAAATACGAAAAAAAACGAGAAATATAAAGCACGTGTTCTTTTTGGTAGATATATCCTTTGAAATAAGACGTCGAGGAATTATGTTCCTTTGCCTAATCATAGCCCTAAAATTGCTAAAGATGTCTTGCTTCTTGCCTGATATCGTTGGAAGTGTGTGTTCATAAGATAAAGTAAACTTTTTTCAACACTCACTCAAGTCGCATCTACATCGAGCTACACCAGATGATTCGTGTAATATGTAGCACGAAACATGGCAACCTGCAGAACACATTTTATGACGCGCCCAAATACACGATTAAAATGCAGTCTTTTCAGAACAGCTTGCGGTGCAGTGGAAAGCCGCGCTAATCAGCTCAGATCGGCCAGATCAAATTTGGGCTATCGAAGCAACGGTGCCATCCGGCCTAAATAGAACATATTGATCTTAATGTTTTCGGGCAGGCACCCGAAGACAGTAATGAGAAACATTAAGATGAGCTATATCCAGCGAGCACGTGAGGTGGTTGGG
Source organism: Rhipicephalus annulatus (assembly GCA_013436015.1). Lineage (NCBI taxonomy): Eukaryota > Metazoa > Arthropoda > Arachnida > Ixodida > Ixodidae > Rhipicephalus > Rhipicephalus annulatus. The sequence continues at coordinate 42,051 of WOVY01009962.1, read as the reverse complement.
AAACAGTTATTCAAACCAGTGGATTGACACAGTGTGGAGAAACCATGCGTCAAATCACTGGTTTGAATAATGTTTTTCACTCACACACTCACTCACTCGTTCGCTCGCTCGCTGACTCAAATTCAAACATGTGCAAAGAAACTTGTCTTTTAGGGTATAATTAGTTTGCAAAAGTAAGAGCAACTTCTAAGCTACATCACTACATGATAATAAGATACGCCACTAATCACAGTGTTCTGCGTAGCATACTCTTACCTGCCAAGTTTAGCGTGGCTGCTGTGATGTTAAATGGAGCAGGTAAGAATACGTTCCATATGAGTCTCCGAAACGTAGCAAGTGAAACTAAAAGCATCGAAGCTTCAGTGTCTCTTCAGTCTTCGACTAACATACAGTATGATATAACTGAAACAGATGATATCACAAAAATGTTCGCTCACGTTCCGTGATGTTGGCCTATTCAACCGATAAGAGAGAACGTGACGGCACTGTAAGCCAATTGAATTCGACGAGATGGCGAATTTAAAAGTATACGACACCACCCGCCGCTCCAGTCCACCAAAAACATCACAAGCATTCTGGGCTAACACGCGGTGCCTTCCGAAAGTTCGTACGTGTTTTTAAATTAATTTTCTGTGCAGTCACTCAGTCAGTCACAATTGTAGTCAGTCACGTGACGGGGCTAAATTTGGAGGCCGCTTTTTTTTGTCAAGCGCAGAGAGAACCTTGCTAGACTCTCTTTGAGAAACTATTCTTCGTTCCTAGGTTGCTCCTTATCTGATGAAGATTTCAGGCTAGCAAAATGAAACAGCTTTAATATTTAAGGTCACGTGCGTATATTTGCCAATAAAACCATACCCACCGCGTTCACTTACCTGTGTATAATGAATTATATTGCGTATTGACGTTCCGGCTGGCATATGGGCAAGGTACACAGCTATCCGTGTCTGAAAAGCAAATAATAGCCCAGTACCACTAAGAGCCCAGTAACACTAACACGAATCAAACGAATAAGATTTCAAGAGTGCGCCTAAATTAGTATATATTTCAACTATTCCAATATATTCTTTCTTTCTCGCTACTATCTTGCTTACCTGACCAACCAATCCATTGATTCAGTTCAGAAATGACCGTAAAGTAATTTCTCATAGGTTGTTCAATAAATCTTACATATAATTTAACTGACTTGTAGAATCATTGTCAAGCCGACATTTCGTTTAGCACGGTACTCACGCTTTCTGATTATTTCTGGCCCCATTAACAAAGAAAATGGTACGCCCTGCACTGCATGCTTTTCTGCACTATGTCCTTTTTTTTCAGCTCAGTACCTCGCCTAAGAATTTGCTCAAGAGTTTATCTAGCGGTAGTAATTGTATGCATTACTAGATGTGTTTAGTCTTCCTGCGGAAAGATGCTATACATACCTTGTTCAACTGCTCACGGCTCACCCCCACGGCAATGTTAACCGGAAGGAAACAGGCTCCTCGAAAGACATTGTTGCAAAACTGGTTGATCAAGAACTGGGTTGTTTCACTGGACGTCAGCAGTGCTCCATTGGTGAAGTAGTGTAACACGGACTGCACAGTTAGTGCCACGCATTAAAGTATTGGATTATTAAGTGACTTTGGACGTTTGATGTCTCATTATACGAGTGTTGAGAATGTCACTTACTGATCCACACCAAAAAAAAATGCATTCCAATGACATAAAGCACAATGTTAACTATATGAAACTTTACAAATGGCATGTGACAACTGCAGCTGCTACTATCGCCCAGTTTCTCCATGAGCAGCCTCACTTTGGTGCACCAAGATAAAAACTCCTAAAAGTGTTAGATAAACTAAACAATCACCACTTGTCGAAGGGAAGGGTCTTGGGTCAGTGACTGCACTCATCCTCAGAACAACAGGCTTTGAAAGCATCACTGCATTTTTTTCCCTACAACTGGTCTTAAAGAAAAGCTTAAGCAGTGTCGCTTATTGTATTGTTTTATTTCTCCATTTTTATTATTACTTATTTTTGTTGTAACATTCCTTTTTTGTCACTTTTCACTGGCCAACGTCCCAGTCCTTCCGTCCTTCGCTTCATTTTCTCTTTTGTTACGGGTGTAACAGTGGTGTGTGCTTAACAAATTTTGCTAGTACTAAGCGAAGTTCAACTAGTTGGCATGAATCGCCCGTAAAACTAGGTATAATGCACTGCTGGGTGAGTTGGTGCATCGTATAATAACATTAGTAGAGCGAAAAAAAAGAAAGAAGAAGCACAATAGACAAGTATAGACAGGTCTCTTTTGCACTCCGCTTTTATTTTTAGACAACGAGGTAGGTGTGCGAACAAGGACGTGATAGCGGGTAAAATAGAGCCACATGAACGCCGAAACAGTGTCAGGCTGACTGTATTAGAAATGAAACATTAAAGAAAAAAATGGGACACTTAGTAGGTATGCATAAAACGGCTTGTTGAAGTTGACTGCTTTTATTACTTTGCATCCGTGCCTGCACTGCGGCAGTTTTTCGACAAAGATTTCTTTGCAAGTTGATCTTTTGTTTTGATACGTTTTATTGCGTATGAAACACTTGCCTGACAGTAATTGCGAATTAAGTAATAATGATGTGAGAAAGAAACAACAAATCCCTCACTAGGCTCACTAAAGAGCCTCACTTATGAAGCACTCTTAGTAAACTTCCAGAGGAAAAAAGTTGGCACCGTATCTGCATGTTAATCTACAAATGTAGTCGAAAGACGATTGTCTTGCGTGTGGAGAGAGTGAACAAAATATCTATTTGATGTCCTACGCAAGAAGCTCGGTGAATGGTATTCTTGAGGCGCTGCGTTAGAGTGCCTCGAGCGTGCAGCGGAGGCGAACGAGCGCATCAAGTCACGTCACACGTGAGACATGAGTGCCACCTGGTAGTTTTCTTAAAAAACAAAGCACGTGGTTCTGAGACGGGTAAGCACGCCCGTCTCAGAGGTGATAAGATGTAGAACGCAAGGCGACGGGTAGGTGCCACCACCGTTTCGTTTTAGCAAAGCGTTGGAAACACTCGCCTTTTCGTGCATGCGTTGCATGGTCAGCGCAGCGTGATGAAGCTCTATCGTCCTTAAAATTGCTCATGTATGTATTTTCTAGTAAAAGACGCACATGCAGAATATATACGTGTTGTTATGGTGCCCCAGACATGCGCAATAATTGCTTTTTAATGGACGCTTGCACAAGCATGAACGCTAAAGCTTGAGCAACATTGGTCGGCGCTGCGAATGGGGTCAGCCGTTTCAAGTACCCGGTGCCGTTAAGAGTGGACAAACAGACAAATTTACAGACAGACAGACAAACAGACAGACAGACAGACAGACAGACAGACAGACAGACAGACAGACAGACAGACAGACAGACAGACAGACAGACAGACAGACAGACAGACCAAAATTTCTGCGTCAAAGGTCCCCAAGAAAGACTATCGTCTTTAAAAAGGGTGTGATCACTCACAGCAACTCTCTCGGCAAGAGGGCCCAGAAGGGTGAGCGGCGTTTCGATGTGAGAGATGTTTCCAACTGGTGCGTAGGCTGCTACAAGATTTATCTATCAGAAACAAGCAAAACACGGGTGGTTTCTCAGAGCTGTACATCGCTAACTGCTGGTATGGTATTAAGAGTTATATTTCACTGCAAGCGTGTTATTTTTCTATATTTACTTTTTCTGCCATTGCCTATTCTCCTGTGCGAATCAATTATTTTATCTTACCCTTTCTGCGTCGTTTACCTTCCTTTAAAGTCTGAGTATCCCATTGTCACACTGCGTCATACTTTATGGGAGTCCACCCATTATAATCATTCATTTTGTTCACATACGTCATTGATGGCTTTCATCACCGAAGATGGGTGTACTAGTTTTCCTTTTTGGCTCATCACGTCAATGGCGTGGCGCATAAATGCAGATTTCACTCGACATTAAAAGTATCACGCTCGTTGTACACATTACATGATAGTGCACCTAGCATGAATGCATGATAACTACTACACACATGCTTGTTAGTAGTGTGGCCTTGAAACACCGCTTCACTGATAAAGCCTTGCATCACATCAGTATCAAACACGTATGTTCAAGTCGATGGTTCGACGATAACTTCTCTTGTCCGGAGAATCCACGGTGGAGATAAACAGAGAAAATTGACGACCGTAAGAAAACGTTGAACATTATTAGGCGGTTCCGGCTTCCATAAGAATGCCTCCTTCAAAGACAGGTAGCTCCTTTTTTTCACGTATACATAGAACCACTTGTATCTATTAAGAAAGCTTTGGTGTGAAAGCCGAAATGTCTTAATGGTCTTAAACCGTTTCTTATGGTCACGTAGCACGTGCTTTTTCTACTAGTTGGCAGCTGGCCAATAAAACCTCGTATACAAACGGAAGGCATAGCTAAAGGCATCAAGTCTGCCACAACGAGACCATCGCTACGAATGATGGGAAGCATAAATTTAAAATCTCGTTTTCCTTGATAGACACATAATGATGAAAATTGTGAGTTCTGATCAATATTGTTTCTAAAATGGTAAAAGATACCTCAAATTTACCTTCCTTCTTTCTCTTTCTGTATGTGTGTTGAATTTAGGTATTTGATGCTGGTTGTTTGTTCTCTCACAAGAGCTGTCAAAATATCATAGGCACTTCTACAGCTAATGCCTTACATGAAAACGATTCTGTGCAGCCCACTATGAAGCACGAGCGAACTCATTTGTGAGTAAAGCAAGCTGACTGCATGAATGGTTATTCAAAACACGGGAGGAAGGGTCACAAACCTTGGCGTTGTATTCGGGTCGCGTGGAGAGAAGCACCAATGTTTCCGTGAAACCCTGGGACCACACAACCAGGCTGATGTTCATAAAGCCCGTAACCTGCGTAACGTAGTCGATAGTCGCTGCCAAGTCGTAGCGGCCAATCTCGTCGAAGCTGGAAATTCAAAAAAAGAAGGATCGTACTGTAGTACTTTGGAGATAGCTAGTAAATCTTCAGTCGTCTTTTCACTCGCTAGCATTGTTCTATGATGCAGCCACTGACGCCGAATTCGTAGACTTTGCAAAGTAAGGTAGGACACCATTAATCCAGCGTAGTGGTGTCCGTGAATATTTCAGACTCTGGTTAAAATTACAGTTGTTCCATGCTATAAATATAGATCACATTAGCTTGTGAACCGTAGGTGATCGTCTGAACAGAGCATAAACACAATCGTGGTGCACCAGCACTGCTGACTCGGCGAGTTGATAAAATGATATTGCTTTAATGCAGCTCAGTTTGAGCGTGAAGAAAAGATGCTATGCAGTAAAGAAGGGGGGGGGGGGAGAGACCACAGCGTGAGCACTCACAGTGTCGTCTGTTTTTTCCCCTTTTTTAGTGCATAGCATCTTTTCTTCACGCTCAACCTGAGCTGCGCTAAAGCAACATCATTTTATTGTGATACACACTTGTAGTGTATGTAGTCTGCTCAATATTAACCTCATCGTTGTCTTCGATTGCACTTACGTGCGAACTAACAAGCTCAAGTGTTTTCTCAGTATACTGTTTGTGTGTATCACCTATAATAAATAAAGCTTCGGGCGGGGGAAATACAATATTTGGCAAAGGCGCAGGCAGAATATTTTTTGGGGCGGGGGAGTGGAGGGGGGCACTTCTTTATGTTGAAGAGAGAGCCGGGCAGGCACATTTTGCGCTATGTATGCCATCGCCAAAAAAATCGAGGTGGGAAGGCACAGCCACGATGTGCTAGCCCCTGGTTACACCACTGCTTTCTGTACTTGTCCAACACCATACGTGGAATTTTTTACTACCTCCATTCCCAAAATTCCGGGTCCTTCGTAGTGAGTGCCTTGTGGTAGTTGGAGTAAGGCGTTCCCCTGCAGTTGACGAGCCAGACGTCAAACCCTCTGTCCGCTAGAAGAAAACCTGCGCATGTAAAAATCATCTTAAAGCATGTGCCATTTATTCCAGAGGCGTTATAGCTACGGTATCATCGTCACATTTAGATATCCATTTTAGAAGCTGCAATTGCAGGGTATAAGCATCATATCCAAGTAAACTGCTATAGAAACTACAAAAGCTTTAGAGATGAAAAGACTGAGTCTACTGTTAAGTGTGAGAGTTTCCTCAGAATTCCGCTATACTATAGAGAAAGTCGTCCATTTTCTATCAAGACGTGCTAAGCACTTTCAGTGTACTTGGTCATTTCTTCGATTCGTTCAGTTAACGCATATCATCCGCTTGTTTTAGTGCAACCAGTGCCTGGTCTGCGAACTCGAGAAATTAATCTTCAGTGAATAGGTTATCTAACCAACGGTCAAGTGTGAGAGGTTCCTCAGAATTCTGCTATACGAGAGAAAGCCGTCCATTTTCTATCAAGACGTGTTAAGCACTTTCAGTGTACTTGGTCATTTCTCCGTTTTGTTCAGTTAGCGCATATCGTCCGCTTGTTTTAGTGCAATCAGTGCCTAGTCTGCGCACTCAAGAAATTAATTTTCAGAGAATAGGTTCTCTAACCATACCAGTCGCTCTTTCGCATCCCACGTGCTCTGCGGTGGAATCTGCTGTCGTAACGAACCAACATGCTCAACGCTTTGATCACCTTGTTTCATCTCGTTTGAGTTTCCCTTTCCGTGACGCTTTCCAGTAACGACAACACTTCGCAGGTAAATCATACCTGCGCTCTGATGAGGCTTGTTGAGGACGAAGTCAGCTGCCGATGAGATGATCCCGTGAACTAGCAGCACGGGTGGCCTCAAGTTGGGAGTGTCGCCTTCCACACCGTATGGCATCCTGTCCAGTTCGAGGATGTAGTCGTCTTCCGTGATCACGTGGTGCACTTGGACCGGGTAGCCGTTCTTGTGCATCAGGCCAGCCTGAGTGTAAGTGCCAAAACTGTGTGGTTACGCTGACCATGCCGCATCTCATTGCGTCCCTTTGTTTTTTAAACCGAGAGCCTTAGACGCGTCATCAAACGCGAAAGCTGACACTCGGTGACGTTGGCTTTATTTTTTTTTATTTACATAATACTGCAGACCCAGTGAAGGGCCCAAGCAGGAGGGACGTATTTACAAAGCTCGTAATAAGGACAACAGAAGATTAAGAACATGAAAAGCGCGAAGAATAGGGACATAACTCAAACAATGAATAAGAAAGACATTTAACACTTTAACAATACAGGTCAAGATACAATACGTTCAATTGAGTCTATGCTATTTATGGACAATGCTGGTAATTGGTTCCATTCGGTTACAGTGCGCGTGAAAAAGGAGAATTTGAAAATGTTAGTTCTAGCATTGAAGGGCGTTAGAGAGTCGGCATGCCGGTGTCTTGTTCTGCGAGCGGCGAGTGGTTAGATTTTTTAACGACAAGTGGCGCAATAACTATTAACTTGTGATAACTTCGTCATGACGCGATAGGTAAGCCATAGCGACGTCATTATGTCATCACCGTGACATCACTACGACGTGAATCCACGTGAAAAAAATATAATATCTGGGGCATGCCAAACGGGGATATTAAATGCCACAGTTGCTAGCTTTTTTACTAACTTCATTTTAAAGAGTGTAGCTCACAGAACTTCGCCATGCAACGTGAAGAATTTGACCCCACTGCTCTATTTCTTCTGCGAAATGGCGCGAGTTCGCTTTGCACGTGCGCAGTGCGGCGCCCGAATCCGTAACGTTTACTATATAAGGCGCACGTACGGAGTTTCCCGACTCGGTCACCCGACGTGAATCGTGACCGCACGCTACCGATAAGCAAGCGTCACGGGTCACCGTCCTATTCTCCTGAAAGGGTGCCAGGCTGCGAATAACGGCACTCATTCGAAAAGCGGAGCCACCGCGTAAAAAAACGTCGTTTAAGGAACAGAGCGTTTCGGCTTCCGGGAGCTCGTATAGTTTACTTGCGTACACTAATTGACAACGTAGATAAGAAAGGTGTTCTTTTTTTCGGCAACGGATATACGCAATGGTCAGTTGCAAGAACGTTACCTCTTAACGATGCCCTAATAGTTACATCTTCAAACAACCCCGACACAGTAGTTTTGTGGCTATGGTGCTGAGCTGCTAACTCGCACGTCGCGGAACAATAATAATAATATCAAGGTTCTTATGTCCCTAAACTAATATATGAATAAGGTGAACGCCGTAATTTAGAGAGAGAGAAAGGGAGAAAAAACCTTTATTTCCAAATGGTCGGGCCCCTATTCCAGGGCTCCGCTGGATCTAGCCATCATCTCTACCCGTTGGACCAGCCAGCGCTGATCAGCATTGCCGAGCTCTTTCGCTCCCTGCCCTCCTCCGTATAGTGGAGGGTTCTGGAAATTCGAGCCATCTGGTGTAGTTTAACGTGCCCTGACATTGCACAGTTCACGAGCCTTCAGATCAGCAGCCGAGCTCCGTAAGCACCAATCCAGTGTGGCGGAGAGGTCACGGGATCGAATCCACGCCGCTGCTGCCGCATTGTCAATGCAGATCACCCCGCATTAAAACCCACAAGATTGTAGGGTGGGAACCCGAACACCGCAGGTACTACCGAAACATGCATCTTTCATACACTTAAAGATGCGGTTAGTGTAAACATTTGTGTGTTAGCGAATCAACCGTTGACAACATCAACTCCCAAACGCTTGCAGCTCTGGCATCGCTGACAGAGCTTGTCTCAGGTCTAGATCAAAGTAGCGAGCGTGTACCGTGCGTTGACGTGGAAGTGTTTACACGAGGCGCTCAACCGCAAGCGGTGCGGAATGATTGACAGGTAGCCATTTAGCAGTGAGACGATAGCCGCGAGCAGCAGGAGGTGTGTCTCGCAAACGGCAAAATGGCGGGCTTTGCGCCACTGCAGCCTTAAATGGCTAGGCACTTATAGAAGGGGGCGGGGGACTACGGGCATTGGCGGACAGAAAGATGACGAACCGTAATATCCAGAGCCTGCGTGTTCTCGGGTGCGCGCGAACGGTTGCATGTGGCTTTTTTTCATCTAGTATTGTGTACGAGATTAGCCGTTATAAGCGACCCAGTCTCACAAAGCTCGATCCCACAGAATAGCACCTGGAAGAACTGCCAAAAAAGATGAAACGCCCCAAAAATTTACGGTGACAAAGACAACAACTCAGGTCTTACTTAAGGAGCATAACTAATGTAATTCGAGGGGACGTGTGAAGCACTCCGTTGTGACAAGCTACGACAGGGTGAACGTCCCGAAAAGGAACGTTTGACACACAGAGACCCGTACTCGGAGTGGACCTGTAAAACAACCCCGAGAATCAAATTCTCGTGGGCGTATGTCTTAATGGCAAGAAGGCCAACAAAGCACGCAGTGTTCCATGACGCGTCCTTAGAAACGAGGACGCAATTTGTCTATGCTCCGTACGAGTGTCCATCACAGTAACTTGATTCCATACACTTAGTACGTGCGTGCTGATGTGGTCATATGGTGCCAAATTGTGGGTGTCAAAATGAGGATGCGGTCGTGAAATGCCTCGAATGCACCGTCGCTGTCATTACGTATAGTGCGAGTTATAGATAGGTCAGCTGTGCAGCTTTTTTTTATGAAGCTTTGAGCACGAGTAGTGCGATACCAGAGCTGAGCTGAAGCACAAGTTAAGGACAATAGAAGCCAGTTGGGCGTCGACAGTTGAGAAGCGACAACAGTATCAAAGAGCCACAGAACGTTAACTGTGTCGGTGTTGAAATTAATCGTACTGAAAAGCCGGCGTATATGTTCACACGGACAAAATATGAAGGAGTGAATTTGACCCTGTTCATACGTTTCTGAAAAAGAAAGAGAGAGAGAAAACATCTGAGAAAACATACATTCTAAGCAACAGGACTCATAGATCCCGCCTAATGTTTGTAGATTGTCTCGTAGGAGTAAGCCATAAAGTATTCGTTAACTGCGGTCACATAGGCGCCAGGCAGGCATGCCGTTCAATCAGTCAGTTTTGGCGAGTGCAAAACGATCGTCGGCCGATGAAAAGCCGTATACCTTTTTGATAGGGCAATGTGATATAACCATTTTTCTCCAAGTTTGGAAGTCAATATAAACATTTATGTTTTGTTTGGAAGTACTAATAAAGAACTCTGTGTTTATTTCCCAGCCTTGGCATATTAGCACAGTAGCAAAGCAAGGTCCGTTTATCGCAAAACATCCGGACGAGCACAGGAAAATGTCAACCCATCGCTCCTTCATCGCTGAAGTCCTGCTTGCTACAATGAAACATCAAGCTCGGGCGTTTGCTGAAGTTATCAGTAATGACATTGTAAGACGTGCATAAGTCCTCCCTGGACCACTTTTCATAAAGATGAATAATCTCATGTGGAATTTTATTTCTAACGTATTGCTACGCACGGCCACCATTCACAAGCTTGCGCTATACTGTGCAAATCTTTGATTGATATGTGAGGTTTAACGTCCCAAAACCACTATATGATTATGAGAGACGCCGTAGTGGAGGGCTCAGGAAATTTAGACCACCTGGGGTTCTTTAAAGTGCACCGAAATCTGAGCACACGGGCCTACAACGTTTCCGCCTCCATCGGAAATGCAGCCGCCGCAGCCGGGATTCGAACCCGCGCCCTGCGGGTCAGCAGCCGAGTACCTTAGCCACTAGACCACCGCGGCGGGGCTGTGCGAATCTTTCAGTCAACAGTCAACGCTTAATCGGGCTGTCTTTCATTTTGTTCTGACGTCCGACCTCTGTGTCTATCCCATCTCATACGTCATAAACTAAGCCAGCGGCGTATGTCCAGAAAAATCTCGAGGGACCACACATGTTGTTACGGCATCCATTTTATTGTTTTTTAAGTTTTATTTCACATGACGAAGAAATAAATATCTCGCTTGGAAATAAAACTTTTAAAACAAGCATTGTTTCCCACTTCACGTAATTGCATTGTACAATTGACCTGGGTGGTATCAAGGTAAAATCTCATATCCTGAGCAAATACATGGTGGTTGGTGTAATATACACTGTTGACGTCGCCATTCTTGGTGGCCATCTTGCGATGCTGATCAAGGAAGCGAGTGATCACACCAGGATCGTCCGAGTATCATGCTTGGATCAGTCACATTGCGAGTAGAATATTTTCAGAAGCGACACTTTGCAACCCCACGCGAAGGTAAGACACTTTCTAGATGTGGTTCGTCCGTTTACGCCGAAGCCACAACATTTCTGCAAGTGTCAGAAAATGGGTCACGCGAGCAGAGTTTGCAGGAACGTGGTCCTTTGCGCCCGACGTGTAGAGTCTCACAGTGCAGAACTATGCCGAGTAACTGTCTTGGAATACCCCTAATGCCACGGTTCACATAAAACTTCACCAAGAGACCGCCCAGCAGTGAAGTAAGAATGGAACGTAATAAAACCGATGGTAATGAATGGCTCAACACACAAAGAAGCCGCTGATATTGTCAGAGAGTCATTAGGCTATACGTACGTGATACAACCGTTTTTGACGTCCACTCGCGAGTCGGAGATGGTGGTAGGCGTTGTGTGGTGGAAAGCTGCCAACGTAATAGAAACTTCCTCCGCAAGTATTATTTTCGGGGCTCGGAACGTGAGTCCTCAAACTGTTCGGTTCTCGTTAACGACAGGTGCCGTATATCATCACCCATGGTGTGGACCGGAGGTGTCCACGTAGAACACTCTGAGTTTCCGTCTACGATGGTGGACCAGGGCTTCCTTCCACGCCAGGCACCAGAGATGGTGGTTATCTTTTGACATGTTGCTCGAAAGATGGCGCACGTGGAGAGCGCATCTTCGTTCGATTGGGAGTTGAACGCGATCTTCCATGATGTTGGTGTGTTGGATGTGTAAGCGAGCTAATGGGTGGCGACTCGCTATTTGAAAGTCCAGTGTACTGACTTGGGAGGTAGGCATTTCGAAGCTCTCGAAACCTGTTCACCATGCCCAAGCCTATAGAAGGCACTGGTTCAAGGTGTTCACGGGGAGGTCGAGGGCCCACTTTACAATTTTGTGAAGGATGACCTCAAGTGCATCCTCGTATTGCTTCCGCAGGTGGAGGTATGGATTAAAATACAAGATCCTACTGGCTACAAATGCATGTGCCAGCCGCAACGCATCTTTTGCACCATAGCACCTCGCGTTTGTTCGAGGCCCGGCAGACCATGTGACCCACTTCACGTAGCTTAGGAAGTGTGGTATCTGACCACCTGTTTTGATTATGTAGTATCCTTATCACCATTCAACATCGTCGGTTTCCAGATACCATGCTATGCATCTAGCACAGTTGATCCGAAGATCTCATGGTGCGATGCAGAGAAAACACTCACGCTCCCGGTGATGTACACGCCTGCGGCCACCACTGTTCGGCCCTATAGGAATAAAGAGGTGAGATAAAGAAAGATAAGAGCGTTCATTGTAAAAACAAAAAAGAAGAGAGAACTTGGAGGCCGAAGGCATGCCACCTCTATATGGTCAACGTCCCTAGTCCAGAATATCACATGACGAGGCCCCGACTCACACCCATCTCACCATAGTGGGTTGAAACTCTATCGAAGAACAGTTGAGGAGGGCAGTCTACTATGGTTCTAGGGATTCGGGGACCTGTGACAGCTTCCACGTGTCCACATCCTGTTCACTCATCCGCTTTACTCACCCCCTTTGCATTGATTGATATGTAGGGTTTAACGTCCCAAAACCACTATATGATTATGAGAGACGCCGTAGTGGAGGGCTCCGGAAATTTTGACCACCTGGGGTTCTTTAACGTGCACCCAAATCTGAGCACACGGGCCTACAACATTTCCGCCTCCATCGGAAATGCAGCCGCCGCAGCCGGGATTCGAACCCGCACCCTGCGGGTCAGCAGCCGAGTACCTTAGCCACTAGACCACCGCGGCGGGGCACACCCCCTTTGCAGAAATTGAGAAAAGGCGGTGAAGGTGGTGAAGATAAGAAATAATTCTTTTGAAACGTAGAGGCTGTGTATCAGTTTCCGAGTCGTCAGAGATACGGTACGGAGTCCGATGGGTAAGCGTCCGGGCAACCGTGTCGGCGGCCTCATCACTTCGTGGACTTTGATGGCAAGTAGCCCAAAGGATGCATTGCGAGGTTGAATCGGTAGCATTCCGTGTTAGAGTGTTAGAATACGGCTGGACGCAGTACCAGGACTTCTTTTTGTTCGGGGATCAGACTTGTCTCAAGTGAAGTTCAGCTTCGACCGTCTACATCAGCAAGGGGAGTATGTGCACGAAATATGATTTCAAGCGTGGTTATTGAAGGCCGCAATGGCGGGCATAGCAGCGGACTTTACTCGCGGCTTGCTACAGGTTCGCCTGTAGCAAGTCGCGAGTACAGTCCACTGCTATGCGTGGCAGTACTCTGAGTTCTGCGTGGCTCAGATGGCAATGTCGCCAGCGTACAACACACATTGTATACCGGGAACATCAGCCAGCTGAGCTAGCATGTGTATCACGGCCAGACTGAGTAATAAAGACAGCACAGCATCTCTTGATGTCCTTCCTCCTTGTCCTGTATGCGGATGTACGTCTCTCTATCGGTTGAAAACTGCCGGTTTATTGGAATGCTCTCAAGCCACAGCTGGTTTGTGAAATGAGTGCTAAAATTACCTCGTCCTTTCGAGGATGAAGTTGAAGCAGTGTCCTGCACGGACTTGTACGGGCGAAACCCGTGCATTCATTGGCACACACTACACAACCGTGAAGACTTGCTTCTGTTTGGCGCCAATAGTTCTCTAGCGTTAGAGCACTGTATGCAACTGATATCAAAACGTGTTTACAACGAATGTGCGTGTAGAAAAAGCAATAAACCGTTTCGAGTACTTGGTCCTCTACTATGGAAGAGCACAAAGCCGTCTCTGAGAAATGGTTATCAAATTGCAATCACTCCTTTGGAAAACAAATGACCCCACATCTGCATGTTTCACTGCAAATGTTGTCGAAAGACGATAGTCTTGCCTGTGGAGAGAGTGAACAAAATGTTTATTTGATGTTCTCCACGAGAAAATCGGTGAATTGTATTCTGGAAGCGCTGCGTTAGAAACGATAATTATAGCACGGGAACAGAACGACGACAAGAAGACAAGAAGGACACTTGTCCTTCTTGTCTCTTTGTCGTCGTTCTGTTCTCGCGCTATAACTATCGTCAGGTCACACCAACCAGCCCAAACTGCCACACTTCTGCGTTAGAGAGTCTCGATTCGTGCAGGGAAGGCGTACGAGCGCATCGAGGCACGTTAGACACAAGCGCTATCTGGCAGTTATCTTCGATAAACGAAGGAAGGCGGGCGCGCCCATGGATATAATGAACTAGAATATCATATTCTAGTTCACTATACCCATGGAGAAAGATGCGTGCCTGTCTCGGAGGCGGTAAGGTGTAGAACGCGAAGTGACGGGCATGCGCCACCACGGTGTCGTCTTAGCAAAGCGTTGAAAACACTTGGCTTGTGAGCATCACATTGCATTGTAAGCGCAGCGTGATAAACGCTACGGTCCTTCGAATAACTTATGTGTGTCTTCTCTACTATGAAGGCACACATACAAAATATTGACGTGTTGTTATGGTGCCTCAGATGTGCGCAATTATTTCTTTTAAAGACGATCTTCTTTCTTAGAGACCTTCGACACTAAAATTTTGGTCTGTTTGTACATTTGTATGTTTGTCCACCCTTAACGGTACCTTAAACGGCATCAAAGTGACCTAACGATACTCCAAATGGCCGACCCCATCCGCAGCGCCCACCAATAATGCTCAAGGCCCATCGTTCATACTTGTGTGATTGTCAATTAAAAATAAATTATTGCGCATATCTGAGGCACCATACCAACACGTCAATATTATGTATGTGTATTTTTTACTAGAAAAGGCATACATGAGTAATATCAAGGACCGTAGCGTTTATCACGCTGCGCTTACCATGCAACGCTTTCACGAAAAGACGAGTGTTTCCGGTGCTTTGCTAAAACGACACGGTGGTGGCACCTACCCGTCGCCTTGCGTACTTCATCTTATCCATTCGGAGACGGGCGCACGTGGCGCGCGCCCTGCTTTGCAAAATAACTGCCAGATAGCGCTTATGTCTTACGTGTAACGTGACTTGACGCGCTCGTTCTCCTCCGCTGCACACTTGAGGCACTCTAACGCTGCGCCTCCAGAATACCATTCACCGATTCCCTTGCGCAGAACATCAAATAAACGTTTCGTTCACTCTCTCCAGGCGCAAGACTATCGTCTTTCGATGACATTTACAATGTAACATGCAGATATGGGGGTCAATCTTTAAGGGGCGAAGCTCCTTAAAGCGGCACTTGTTCGTCTCTCGTCGTAGTCGTAGTGCGTAACCAGTCTTACTCTTTGACCTGCAAGGTGGTGCCGGTGGGAGATTTCTCCTGTACGTTGTTGAACAATAAAGAATTCGCACCATGCGCGTTAAATAAAAGCCGAATCCTTCCGTCTCTCATTCCCAATTAGCCGCCATTGGCATGCACATTGAGCACTATCTGACAAGAAAGGGTTGCTAGGCTATACTCGCTGGGCGCAACCTCCTTGGTTTTAGAAAGATTTAGCGAGCGTTGAGCCGCAGTGCCATGAATAGAGTGAACTAGTATATACCATGAAGTTGAGGTGGTTAAAGGTGGAAAGTAGACACGAAGCGCAAGCCGTAAGAAAGTGTGCGTGTGCCACCTCTCGTTTAGTCTTTGGAATGTCCGCTGGATGGCGGTGCTTCTATATCGTTAATATATGATGAAAAGGTGCGAGATGATGGTACTTGAAGTGTTGAATAGGTGGACGAACGGACACACAGACAGATGCATAGACGAACGCATGGATGTCTGCACGGACGGATGGACGCATGGACGGACGCAGGAGCGGAGGCATGGACGAACGCAGGCACGGACGCACAGATGGACGTGCGGACGCACAAACAGACGCACGCACGGACAGGTGGATGGACGCATGGACGGTCACACGGACGGACGCATGGACGGACGGAAGCAAGCACGAATGGACGGACGGATGCTTTGCCCCACTCTCCATCATTCACCCCATGGATATGCTGCCATTTTTTTAATTGACAATGGCACAAGTATGAGCGCTAGAACTTGAGCAATATTGGTGGGCGCTGCGGATGGGGTTGGCCGTTTGAAGTACCCGATGCCAGTAAGAGTGAACAAACAGAAAAATGTACAGGCAGACAGACAGACAGACCGACTAGACCAAAGTTTTTGCGTCGAAGGTGCCCAAGAAAGACCATCGTCTTTAAAAGTGTCTGAGCTACTCAGCTTCACCCCAGCCATAAGATGGCAACTCATCACCCACTGCTTCAAGGAAACACGCGTACTAGTTATTTATTACAGTACTTTTTCTAGTGCGTTATACGTCTAGTGTTTTTTTCGCATGTGATAGTGGTCTTTATCATAGAGAAACATACTTTATTGTCTGCGATTGTACGGTGCGATAACGTCGGGCTGGGATCAGGTATGAATGGGACGCGAGAGCACATGACGTCGGCGCGATGGCATTATTGTCACGCTCCGTGTTCATGAGCATTTGCGGCAATGAAGAAGTACGAGCAGCAGCAGGGAGATGCCTTAAACAAATGTGCGATAACGTGCCTGGCGTGCGTCGTGTTCTTCGCTTGTTTCGGATGCCTCTCAGCTTGGCTGCTGGTAGGTGTACGAACGCCATCGATCCCATGTTAAGTGCATATTGCATTTGTCATTGAAGCCTTAACCTAACGTTTCTGGCATTGTGCTGTTCGGCGCAAAGATCTTTTAATTATGTGCTTTTCACTTCGCGTACTGTTTTCGTGGATTGCTTCACACGAAAGCAAACTGTTTGGAATTCTTCACAGCACGTTTGCGAGAAAATTCTCTCTTGGCTCAAGAAATTCAGTCGCCGCTCGCGTTGTTAGGTTTTCATTGGACCGCTTCATGTATTAGAGTTCACTGCATGAGTGAGATTTTGTGAAAAGTGCAGCTATGCTCAGTATCGTTGTCTGTGCCGTTTGCAGATTGCTTTAAGCGCTAACGAGCGAGCGCAATAAGAGAGAAGTGGTGAATCTAGAAAAATGTTTGCTAGCTGAAGCTGGGACGTAACTTTGAGTAAACATTCCTGCCTCATTTAAGGCTTGCATGACACCTAAGATTGCTTTGTGTTTGCTGCGGCAACTGCTTGTGGCTGTTTTTCGTGAAAAGAGAGAGAGATATATAAAGATGCAAGGAAAGGCAGGCAGGTTAACCAGACGCGCATCCGGTTTGCTACCCTGCACTGGGGAAGGGATAAAGAGAAGAAAAGAGGTTGCAGAGCGATGAGAAGGTACACACAATCACGAGCACACTCGGGGAGCACATAGAGTTCGGGGCACACGTGTCGCGCTAGCGATGGGGTCAGCACAGTCTCGGTTTGGAGCTGGCGCAACCTCACCGCCTCCCACCGGGTAACCTGGCTCACATACTCTGGGCATGTGACGCAGACAGCGCGGACGGTCCGGTGTTACCGCCGCAAGTAGAACAGCGTGTGGGGTCTACGGACCCAGAAGACCAGCGAAGGGCCGTCCGGCAGCTCGAGGTCGCACTGGCGCTGCAAAGGCGAAAGGGGGACACCCTCAGTAACCCGAGCGGCGCCGGGGCACGAAGGCCTTGAGGTCTAGGCCCGCGTGACATTAGGACTTCTAGTGTAACGTGAGATAGGGTGAACCCCACGCCCTGCGCGGCCGGAGGGAATCCCGCATGCTGGAACCCAATAAAGTTTATTCTCTCTCTCTCTCGGGGAGCACACAGTCTACAGGCGATCGCTCAGGTGTGTTGACTTTCGGTAAAGTACAGTGCTTAGGTGCTTTCTGCGCAACTGAGACAGATGCCCAAGGTCCTAGTATCTTCTGCACACAAAATGGTCCGGGGTCAAGTCGATTCAAAACCATCCGGAGCTGGCATCGCTGTGTGTCGTAGCAAGCGCAGCTGCACAGGACGTGTTCGATGGTCTCTTCAGCTCCGCAGTAGTCGCATGTAGGAGTGTCTGCCATACCAATGCGAAAGGAGTACACCTTTGTAAATGCAACACCCAACCAAAGGCGGCATAACAGTGTCACATCGGAGCATGAAAGTTGTGATGGTAGCTTTAGCTTGAGCGAAGGATCCAGTTCATGAAATGAACGATGTAAAGTGTGCAGGAGAAAATGAGTGCGAAGGTGGGAAGAAAACGTAGCCAACATTTTTCTTTTCTTTTTTCGGTTCATGCCACAGTCAAATGCTAAGACAAGTACTGCCGTGTCGCGTTGCGCACTATATGTGTAGTTGTATTAGTTTATTGCAGCTTTATTCTGCCACAGTTATGTTATATTGTTGTCTATATGTTTATTTCTAGTGTGTAATTTCTAACCTTGATATGGCAGCTGTATTTTCGCGTCTCGCAGTGCAATGAACCTATCTTTGTGTCTGCGTTAAGCAAACATTAACAAAGTGGGCACGTGATTACCAACAATATCACTTGAAAATAAAAGTTTCTGAAGTGATTTTCATATTTTAATTAAATTTTGTGCATATACACACGTTGACATCGTGTGCTTGCCGCTCTAGCGGTGCAGCTTACACGAAGCTCACCGACGCATGCCAACAACGCGTTAAAAAATATTGAGTATGGCTTCAGAGATGAGCACGCACGTACAAGTGGTCTCAGAAGCTGTGTTATAATCCTAGTCACTACAAAATGGCCTTCAAGACAGTCTTTTCTGCGGTCTGCCATCTCTGAGGCTGCAATGTTTCACCACACTCATTAGGTGCTCTGCGAACCCAAATCAGCCACAGGGGCACATGGAACTGTCCTCTTTTGTCATTTTATACTACTCTCTGCACGTGTGTTTAGCAAAACTTTTAACAATTGAGAGTACTCTACATAGGTACGTGTGTGTTTAGAAGTTGTGAATACTTTACAGCTTTCTAAGCCCCCTGCTATGGGAGAGCCATTTATAATAGAATGCGGGAAAAAAGTGTTTAATGATTTGGAGTACTTCGCACTCAACTATCAGAGAGCAGTGAGACGTGCCATCACAATAACAAAGAAGCATCACAAAAGTGCTGTAGAGTACATGTACTCCATATGCGTTTAGGAAAAGTTGATATCGATTTTGAATACTAGTTACCTACCACTTGAAATGTTCAACGATTTAGAGTACTTCGTACTCCACTATGTAAAAGCGGCAAGCCGTCCCGGTCGAAGAACAGAAGTAGTGTGCGTTTGGAAGAAGTGGTTTACGTTTTACAGTACTTGGTACCATAGAGTTTCCCCCAATACTTACTAGAGGGAACTCTGGCGCTAGTGTCTATGGGAGCTGCAGCGCACGGCGCTTCAGCGAGCATGGGAATGATGGGTAGTACACACATTTGTCTAATATTCGTACTTCTGGCCTGCCTTTGGCTCCATGTGTGTTGGTGTGGCTTGGAGCTGTTTTCTTACGAAACAAGTATTAGCAAATGTGCAGCGGTTGCGTTTCACCATTTTATTTTTTTAGACTTACTTTCCTAAATGGCTTACGAAGTTCAAAAGCATTCAATCTTTCTTTCAAAAGAAAACCGAAACACAGCAATAAACGAAACCGCAAGTACGATTCGCCGCCCGCAAGTAGCAAGACTACGTAAATGTGTGTACTACCCATCATTGCCATGGTCGCTGAACGATCGCAGCACCAGAGTGCCCTCTAGTTAATTTTGAGAAACTCTGTGCTTGGTACTATACCATATGGGAAAGCTAAAAGCCGTCCCACGTGCTAAGCTGAACGTGTGTTTAGAAAAAAAAAGAAGTAACGATTTAGAGTACTTGGTACTCTACGATGTGAGAGCATAAAGCTGTCCCGTGGGTGACTTGCTGCTTAGCTCGTCACCAAGCAACAAAGCCGCCACAAGTATTGACAATTCTGTAACCGCCCGAATATGAGGGGGTCTGTCTACCTTCCTGTTTGTACATCTCACGGTTTGTCCGCCGCAACGATACACCAATAACCTGTGTCTTCAGACAAATTGGTTAACGCTTCAGAGCACTTCATGCTCTACTATGGGAGAGCATAACACCGTCCCGTGTACATCAGCACATTGGAGTGGGGGGGGGGGATATAGAAACAGGGGGTAACGATTTAGAGCACAGAGTACTCTACTATGGGAGAGCTTAAAGCCGTCCCGTGTGTGCAACACAGTAACCTACTGCATGATAAATACGTCAAAAAGCTTCAACGTTGCCTCACGCAGGGTGAGCCTGTAATTTTTATGACCTCTACAAACGCACTGGCCGATTGCCCAGTTTTCTGATGAGTTACACAGTGATAGAACAAATCATGGCTAAGGATATTTGGTGAAACACACTATATGGTACTGAGAGCACACATCCTTTAATTAAAACGGGAAATTTTTATTTGCTTGCAGGCAAGAAACACTTTGCCAATGCTCTGGGTTTTGCGCGTCCGCTGGGTTACTTCTCCGACGCTTAAGTTGCGGAGCTACAACAACGTGGCGCTGCGACTCTAGCGGCGAGCTCTGGGGAGGGGAAGGCCCGGCAGAGGGCGCAGCAGATTCAACGTGTTTCAACGCAGCACACGCTCCGCGAGCAGCAGGCTTTCTGCCGTCGGTAACTTCGGCGCTATGCCGTCAGCTTGGGCCGCTGAAACGAGATGCTCGCTTTTCAAAGTTGCTATTGCGCGATGGCAGAGGCGACCCCATGGAAGCGTCAGCGAGGTCCGATGAATTGTTGTGTGCCACGACAGTGCAGGCAGTACCAAGACTCACGATCTACCTGTACAACTATCAGTTGCCGCACAGGTCGTACGAGAGAGAACGAAAACAAGCGTGAATCAATGCTGTTAAAAGAATAAAGTAAGTCGTAGCTCTGTCTTGACTTCCGTTTTGATTGTCTCAATGTTTTTTGCTTGTGATCATTTGTTTCATCTTCCTGAAACAGTACGTAACGTGTCGCGTCTTGCAACGACTGCATTGATGATTGCTCGCTGTCTCCTCGCACTTTGTAAGTCCGGAAACAGTTGCACCTTGAGGCGACTTTGTGTTTTCATTCGTTCTGTTTGCGACACGCAGCGGTCGTTGTTGGAATTTCACACTCGCATGCGTCATAACGCGGTTGGCGTTGTGTTGTCAATTGCTTTCAACTGAACTCCGCACATTGCGGAAAGTTCGCCGCCTGCAATTGACGCTTCGGGAACGTTGCATCGTCGCGCTGTAATGTACGTCAGTGCATTTTCAGCCATCTTTGACATAACTATGCCGTTGTCGCTTCATTACGGTAATATTTATTCGAGCCGCTGAATCGAACTGGCATTTGGCATACGAATTATAATTATTATCTTCGAAGATGAGTGGTTTTCTTTCACGCGTGCCGCGTGTGTGCATGTACTCGTATGCACCATACAGTATTTCAAGTGTGCGTTTACGTGTGCGCTAACAGCGCGAGCCGGTCGCGCTTCCGGTATCAAATCGTTCCTGAAATTGAGCCACCTCTCACGCTCAGCTGAGTTAGCGCAACAGGCCTTATACACCTGCACAATCGAAATTCCCACAAAACTGGAATGTTAGCACGACGCGAAAATATTAAAAAAAGAATTTAAAAAACGAGGCCTCGCAGCGGTTAAAGCTAAGCTAGCTACCTCATAGTTACGTCACCGGTCGACGCTCCAGTGGTACGGAGAACATGGCACTAACCGTATCAGGCATTTACAGCGAAAGCTGCTATGACATCAACACAAGGGTCGCGTGTGGGCGTTGTAGTTGTCCACCGCCGCCGCCGGTACCCGTAATCACTATCGCACGATATAAGAGCCAAAAAACCAAGGACACAGTAGGTTTCGAACCCGGATATCCTGCGTGCCAGCCCAGTATTCTTCCGCAGAGCAACGCCGGTGCTTCACATGCAGTTGCAAACTTGCCTTTGGCAGGCTTCATGTGAGAACGGGATCGCATCAGTATGAGTAATAGAGCGTTCTGGAACAGCAAACGAACAAACAGGCGTCAAACAGTGCGTATTAGGTAACAGAGGGTCGTCCAATGCTGCAACTCATTACAAAGCATGTTCTTGATCACCTATTAACTATGGCGCATACCCACTCGTTTTGTGTTGTAGCCTGGAATCTATGGCAAACACCTACTCTTCTTCCTACGGACGGTGACTGCACTTTGGCTTACCAAAAAAAGATGATGTACAAGAAGCAAGACTAGCATTATCGGAAAAAATAATAATGATCCGTAGAGTGTGGTGTGTGTGTGTGTGTGTGTGTGTGTGTGTGTGTGTGTGTGTGTGTGTGTGTGTGTGTGTGTGTGTGTGTGTGTGTGTGAAATACACTGTTTGTGATCCGTAGTGTGTGTGTGTGTGTGTGTGTGTGTGTGTGTGTGTGTGTGTGACGCTAGATTGCGGGAGACGTGGCGTGGCTCATACGCCATGTTTATTCCATTCTGCACTTCTTCCTTCTCGGCTTCTACCAATCATCGCTTCATACGTCACACGATTCCCCCACCCCCCGAAAGAAGGCATGGATTACGAACAAGGAAAAGTACACAAGGATAGTTTGAGAAGTCACGAATGTCAAAATGCACCATTGGTTTCATGGCCGCATGGTGTTCTGTAAACTCGCCAAACTTCAGGAAAGAGTGCAGCAGTCCGGTTAACGCAGGAGTTCTGGTGGGCGAGGCTGATGGTTGCGTCCTGGATAACACAAGAATGCTTTGGACGTGGAGATAGCGGAAATCGCAGCCGGTATTCTTGTGAAGAACAAACGAGCTTCGAACACCTTGCAGAATGAACAGTTCGGATATCGTAGGTATGGAATTCTTCGTCGTGGCACAGGTCGTGCAGGCAGCTTGCGTGCACGTTGATCGAGGTTGATTGGGCGCTGCCTGTGTTTCTGCCGAGTACAAGGGGTGCTTTTGTGGCTTTTGGAGATTTTTCTATGGCGATGTCGCAGATGGTCTGACGAAAGACACCTTCTTGATCTTTGGTGGAGAATGTATCTACGACGATGGGCCTTTTTGCAATGTTCTTTGAGCCTTAAAAGTGGTTTCGATGAGGTTTCCTTTCGTCGTAGACAATGTTGAAGTATACGTTGATGTTGTAGTTTCTTGGTTTCGTTGACTTGCTTGTAGTGTGACATTGATCGTGCTGTGTCAGGATTCTTAGCAAGTCCTTCGCAGGCTTGTACGACGTGAACCAATGCAGATGTTTCCGGCACAAAAGAATGTGTGGGGTTTCGTGCACTTGAATCTTTTGTATTCATAAATCGTTCATTGTTGGTGGTTGCCTGAAGATTACTTGTGTCATCAGAAGTCGCACCTGTGCTTTTGTTTTCATTGTTGGCAGTGAGGTTGTATACTGGATTCACGTCACTTCGATCTTGTAATTGATTAACACTAGACGCTTCTGCAGAAGACTTTCCTTCACAAGATGCTGATTGTGAATGCTTCTGTCTTTGTGGCACTGCTGAGCTGAATGCCAAGTCAGTTTGCAAAGTACGCATGCGGCATGAAGTATTAAATGCATCTGGGTCATCAATAGCGGATTCAATTCTTTTATGCAGCGGTGAGTTGAGGATTGGTGATATATCCGCGGATGAGGAACCAGGTGGAAAGTTGGGAACACGACCACGTGGTCTTTCCGTGAGCATGTGGCTAACTTCACCTGACGGGAATCGCAAATTCATGCTCTGTACTCGAGTGCGTGAAGGCTGCTTATGACTACGATGACTGAGTTTGAATGCGCTGAGAGTGCGTGTGCCAATCGAATCTTCATTATAGTCTTGAAACCAAATGATCATTTCTTCTTTTATCTTTTGCCAAGACTCGTCGTTGTCGAATATGTGGGTGAGGTAAAACTTAAATGCCTCACCGGTGACGTAGTCGCTGAAGTTCGTAACCATTTCCCGTTCCGACCGAGATGCAGTGGTTAGCGTGGAGTTCGAACAGGTTGAACCAGTCCTGCACGGGTCCGTCGTCCGCTGATCCGGTGTACTTGGGGATGTCGAGGTCAGCCGTTGGTTCTGTCATGGTGCTGGTCGTTGTCCTCCTAGGCGATGATTCGGTAGTCAATATACGGTCAGGGCGTCTTCTGGAGAACTGCGTCGATGATAAGTGACTGATGAAGGGGCAGGCAGGTCTCCATCCTGTCGACTGGTGTGACGCTTATGATGAAGGGGCTGGCAGGTCTCCATCCTGTCGACTTGTGTGACGCTAGATGCGGGAGACGTGGCGTGGCTCATACGTCATGTTTATTCCATTCTGCACTTCTTCCTTCTCGGCTTCTACCAATCATCGCTTCATACGTCACACACACACACACACACACACATATATATATATATATATATATACTATATATATATATATATATATATATATATATATAGAGAGAGAGAGAGAGAGAGAGAGAGAGAGAGACCAATGAAGCTTGCCACGACGTAACGTACGCAGTAATGGCGCGGAGTTTGGAAATGCATTTCGCGTTAAGTCGGGCGTCGTCCGTCGTCGTCTGCTCCACAACGTAGACGTGAAACGTGATTATCAAACTTTTCTGCTTTGATTGCGTTCGCTTTAAAAAGGGCCTGTATAGCTTGGGAGATTTTTTTTTTCAATTGGTGCGTTGCACTGCAAGTGCAGAGCGAGAATCGCGCACTTGTGCGAAGCCAGCGACAGCGCGGCGGAGAGAAGGGAAAACGAGAGCCGTACATCCTAAGTTTCCGGTTCTTATGTTTTATTAAAGACATTAAAGTCTTTATTAGAGACCTTCGACGGATAAATGTTGGTCTGTCTTTCTAAAGATTTGTCTGTTTGTACGTCCATACCGATACCCCAAACGGCAGACCCCATCCGCAGTGCCTACCAATGTTGCTCGAGATTTAGCGTTCATACTTGTGCAATTGTCAATAAAAACAATTATTGCGCATGTTTGGGACACCATACCAACACGTATACATTCTGCATTTGCGTCTTCTACTAGAAAAGGCATACATAAATAATTTCAAGGGCCGTAGCGCTTATCACGCTGCGCTTACCATGCAACGCTTGCACGAAAAGACGAGTGTTTCCGGCGCTTTGCTAAAACGACACGGTGGCGGCACCTACCCGTCGTCTTGCGTTCTACACCTTATCACCTCTGAGACGGGCGCACACGGCGCGCGCCCCGTTTTCCAGGATAACTGCCGGATAGTGCTTATGTCTTGCGTATGACGTGACTTGATGCGCTCGTTGGCCTCCACTGCACGCTTGAGGCACTCTAACGCAGTGCCTCCATGCAGAATACCATTCACCGATTTTCAGGCGCAGAACATAATAAACGTTTTGTTCACTCCCTACTGACGCAAGAATGTCATCTTTCGATGACATTTGCATTGTAACATGCAGATATGGGGCCATTTTTTTAATTAACAATCGCAGAAGTATAAGCGCTAGAACTTGAGCAACATTTGTGGGTGCTGCGGATGGGGTTGGCCGTTTGCGGTATTGCTTGATGCCGTTTAGGGTATTGTTACGGCGGACAAACATACAGACCAAAATTTTTTGCGTCGAAGTACCCCAAGGAAGACTATTGTCTTTAAGAGTGTTCAACAATGTATGGTACATAGTACTCTACTGAGGGCGAGGAGGAAGCCCTCCCAGTCGAATCCCGCCACTAGTTTAACCTATATAGCGCTGCACCCATAGAGTATGAAAATGACAGGAGCGGTCACTCGGGTAGAAAAATGGCAGAGCTACGCAGCTTCACCCCAGCCGTAAGATGGCAACACATCACCCACTGCTTCAAGGAAACACGCGTACTAGTTATTTACTACAGTACCTTTTTTAGTGCATTATACGTTTACGTGTTTTTGCGTACTGTGATAGAGGCCTGAATCCGTCTTTATCATAGAGAAACTTACATAAAGGGCGGACAACTCCCGTAGGGTCCTGCGGCTCAGCTAGTACGCTGCTTTCAGCGCCACGAGTGGTTGGTGAGACCCGATAATGTTTTCAGCATAAATAAAATAACAAATTGTTTTCTTTCCGACGCTGGGATTCGGACCCGTGCCCTCATGCTGCGAAAGCGAGTGTCCTTACCCCTACGATACACAACCATGCGTCCACAAAGGGAATACATTACAGTACATCTAAACCAAATGAATGTGCTTCTTAGTGCAAAACAAACGCGGAGAACACTTTCTAGTCATACTTTACTGTTTTCTGTTGTAAGGCACTAAATGTCCTCAGTGGCACATGATGTAGAGCACATATGGAAAATCGCACAAATAACAAAACTTCTTTGCAAAAATCGATGCCAAACTTGGGTGTTCAATGCCCACCTGAGGAGGTTTTTACATGCCTTAACAAAAGAGTAAAACCGAGGATGGGTACGCCATCTAGTGGTTGGTCAGACCCATTCTTGCTGGACCGTGAAAAGGCTTCAGTGATCACTCTTTATAGTATGTTTCTGTATGTCTTTATTGTCTGCGATTGTACGGTGCGATAACGTCGGGTTGGGATCAGGCATGAATGGGACCGCGAGAGCACATGGCGTCGACGCGACGGCATCATTGTCACGCTCCGTGTTGATGAGCATTTGTGGCAACGAAGAAGTACGAGCAGCCGCAGGAAGACGCCGTAAAAAAAATGTGCGATAACATGCCTGGCGTGCGTCGTGGTCTTCGCTTGTTTCGGATGCCTCTCAGCTTAGCTTCTGGTAGGTGTACGAACGCCATCGATCCCATGTTAAGTGCATATTGCATTTGTCATCGAAGTCTTAACCTAACGTTTCTGGCATTGTGCTGTTCGGTGCAGAGATGTTTTAAATATGCGCTCTTCACTTCGGGTACTGTTTTCGTGGATTACTTCACACGAAAGAAAACTGTTCGGAATGCTTCGCAGCACGTTTCCGAGAAATTTCTTTCTTGACTCAAGGAATTGAGTTACCGCTCGCGTTGTTAGGTTTTCATTGGGCTGCTGCATGTACTAGACTTCACTGCATGAGTGAGATTTTGGGAAAAGTGCAGCTATGCTCAGTATCGCTGTCTGTGCCGTTCACAGATTGCTTTAAGCGCTAACGAGCGCAATAAGAGAGAAGAGGCGAACCTAGAAAATGTTCGCTAGCTGAAGCTAGGACGTAAATTTGAGTAAACATTCCTGCCTCGTTGATGGCTTGCATGACGCCTGAAATTGCTTTGTTTTTGCTGCGGCAACTGCTTGTGGCTGTTTTTCGTGAAAGAACGATGTAAAGTGTGCAGGAGAAAATGAGTGTGAAGGTGGAAAGAAAACGTAGCCAACATTTTTCTTTTCTTTTTTCGGTTCATGCCAGAGTCAAGTGCTAAGACAAGTACTGCCGTGTCGCGTTGCGCACTATATGGGTAGTTGTGTTAGTTTATTGCAGTTTTATTCTGCTGCGGTTCGTGTTATATTGTTGCCTATATGTTTATTTCTTGTCCTTAATATATAATCTTGATATGGCAGCTGTATTCTCGCGTCTTGCAGTGCAATGAACCTCTTTTATTTGCATGCTTCAAGCAAACATTAACAAACTGGGCATGTGCTTCCCAAGAATATCAATTGAAAATAAAAGTTTTCGCTTCTCAAGTGATTTTCATATTTTAATTAACTTGTGTTCATATACACACGTTGACATCGTGTGCTTGTCGCTCTAGTGGTGCAGCTTACACGAAGCTCACCGACGCATGCCAACAACGCGTTAAAAAATATTGAGTATGGCTTCAGAGATGAGCACGCACGTACAAGTGGTCTCAGAAGCGGTGTTATAATCCTAGTCACTACAAAATGGCCTTCAAGACAGTCTTTTCTGCGGTCTGCCATCTCTGAGGCTGCAAAGTTTCACCACACTCATTAGGTGCTCTGCGAACCCAAATCAGCCACAGGGGCACATGGAACTGTCCTCTTTTGTCATTTTATACTACTCTCTGCACGTGTGTTTAGCAAAACTTTCGACAATTGAGAGTACACTACATAGGTACGTGTGTGTTTAGAAGTTGTGAATGCTTTACAGCTTTCTAAGCCCCCTGCTATGGGAGAGCCATTTATAATAGAATGCGGGAAAAAAGTGTTTAATGATTTGGAGTACTTCGCACTCAACTATCAGAGAGCAGTGAGACGTGTCATCACAATAACAAAGAAGCATCACAAAAGTGTTGTAGAGTGCATGTACTCCATATGCGTTTAGGAAAAGTTGATATCGATTTTGAATACTAGTTACCTACCACTTGAAATGTTCAACGATTTAGAGTACTTCGTACTCCACTATGTAAAAGCGGCAAGCCGTCCCTGTCGAAGAACAGAAGTAGTGTGTGTTTGGAAGAAGTGGTTTACGTTTTACAGTACTTGGTACCATAGAGTTTCCCCCAATACTTACTAGAGGGAACTCTGGCGCTAGTGTCTATGGGAGCTGCAGCGCACGGCGCTTCAGCGAGCATGGGAATGATGGGTAGTACACACATTTGTCTAATATTCGTACTTCTGGCCTGCCTTTGGCTCCGTGTGTGTTCGTGTGGCTTGGAGCTGTTTTCTTAAGAAACAAGTATTAGCAAATGTTCAGCGGTTGCGCTTCACTATTTTAATTTTTTAGACTTACCTTCCAAATTGGTGGGAGGACGCTGCTCTCGTCAGAGCGAGTGGACGCGCGTTGTGTCAGCTCCAGTTTCAACGAATGTTTTGCAGTGGAAGTCACCTAGAAGCCCACAAGACTTTGGTACCCGCGTATTCAGCTTGTCATCAGGAATCGCCCGGCACCAAGTTCCAGATGGGGACTTAAATTTTGACACCTTTAGCGACGCATTTTTGTCAACCACGCTGGCGAGAGAGATAGGCCTAACGCCTGCCAAGCCACCAGCAGCGCAGCTGCCAGAGACGCTGCTGCCTAGGCCGGCCTACCTCTGCGGGCACCAAGAAACGCCGGTCGGCACGTTTGACGCGTCCGACTTTTTGAGAAGAAATGGAGGTCACTGTTGAGGGAGAACCCATTTCTCGTCAAGAATTCGAAGAAAGTACAGGATGGAGCACCGTAGGATCAAAGAAGTCAACCCGCGGGCAATCACTAGAACCCGGTGCGGATTCTCAACGAGGTAATAACAGCAGGAAACGGCGTGAGCAATGCCTGAGTCAAATAACAAGATTAAGCCGGATGCCTCCACTGCCCAGAGGTGACTACAAGATCATCATCCGACCTAAAGGCGGCCTTCGACTCACCGATCATGGAGCCGCCCGACTGGCGACTAACATTTACCACGCCGCTGAAATTCTGAGAGACGCCCAAGATGAAGACACAATATGCCCAAATTTCCAGCAAAATATCATCGTTTTGAGCACACCCATCGAGGCGCATGTTGATAGATACCAGAAAATCTGTCGCATTGTGGTCGGCAACAAGACGTACGATACCAGCGCATATGAAGCAGCACCGGACGGTACGTCAAAAGGCGTGACACGTGATATCCCGTTGGAAGATACTGCCCGAGATATTACAGCTATTGTGATTACAACAAAGAACCCTACAGCCATCGCTGCAAAACGCCTCAGCAACACAACGACGGTGATCGTACTGTTCACTGGTCTTCGCGTGCCAACATACGTTCGATACGGTGGGGCAATGTTGAAGTGCTCCCTTTACCGCAAACAGATAGAGACGTGTTACCAATGCAGTCGCCTGGGGCAACGCGCAGATGTATGCCCAAACCCGAAAGACCACGTGTGCCGTGGCTGTGGTACGACCAACCCCCCACAAGATCACCAATGCCAGCCCACTTGTCAACTATGCGGCGGCAACCACCGGACGGCCCAGAATGGCGTGCAGGGCACGTTACAAGACACCGTACCTGGTGAAACTCCGGCGATGGGAGCGACAACAACAACAATATGAAGACTACCCGACGAAGCCAACGCCTGTCGACAACAGCCTCGAGCAGCGGGACACTACCCCTACCTGGAAGCCCGGATAGAAAGCCTGGTCGAGATCTCGGTCGCGGTCTCGGTCGCGGTCTCGCCCCCGGCCCCGCTCCCGGCCCCGCTCCCGGTCGCAGTCAACATCTCGGAGCCGTACACCTGGACCTGGCGCAACCTTCAAGGTGAGCTGGGTAGACGTAGTCAAGGGGGCGCGCTCGGGGTCTGAGGAGGCCGCTTCTCAAGGCAAACTTGATAAATTAGAGGCTGAAATAGCACAGCTAAAGCAAGATGTTAGCACAATGTAACCAGAAATGACAGCTTTAGGAGAGGAAAACAGGACCCTCAAGGAGGAGTTACACCACTATACAAAAACAAAACATGCTCCACCAGTAGTACCACCGCTCTCAGCTGTTACACCCAGTGAAAAAATGGAGGAAGGTACAACACCACCACCTCCCAAGCGCAGAGCCGAAACCCAGGCCAATGAATACGAACCCGCACGCGTGACGCCCGAGAATAAAGTCCTGAAGGAAGTTCAGCAATCAGTCAAAGAATTAAATGAGTGGATGAGCAACGCATCCCGACTGATCTCAGCCCTTACTGACCGCGTAGAGACTATAGCTAAAATTACCCAGCAACAAAACGAACACCTACAACAGCGACTCATCGCTGTGGAGGCTAGAATCACCCCTCTGCCACCTAGCGGACTGGACCCCACAGCGAATGTAAATCAACCTTCCTCGTCGGCATTCAGTGTGATACAGCCGGCGACATTCCTACCCCCTGCATTTCATCATAGCTAGAAATCACGCCTACACAAATTGGCAATGGAATTGTAGAAGCTACGCGAATAAGCAAGCAAATCTTAACCAATACCTTAAGGGGAAAGTTAAGCCCGATATCATTTTATTGCAGGAGACACATTGTCTCGCTAAATTGGCAGGCTACCGCTCGATCGGACATGCCAACGGGGAGACGACTGTCCTTACCACCCTAGTTAGGCGAAACCTTACGTTCACGCAACACGACACGGAAATTACCAATATAGACAATATATTTATTGAACTCGTTCCGCAACGCAAGACACAGGAAAGTCTTTTTATACTAAACATATATCCCATCTTAATAGCGGGGGACTTCAACGCACCACACACTGCCTGGGGATACTCTTATGTGTTTCCTAAAGGTAGGGCCCTCTGGTTTGACTCGCAGCAAGAGGGATTAACTCTCATCACCAACCCTAGTACACCCACACGTGCGGGCACTAGCTCCAGTAAAGACACAACGCCTGATCTGACATTCACGAGAAACACATCAGCAGCCACCTGGAAAAATACCCTAGAGGACCTGGGTAGCGACCACTACATCATCGAGGTACATGTTCAAGGTGGCCCACGTAAACCCACGGGAAAAGAGCTAAATTTGGTAGACTGGACCCAGTTCCGCAAATCACGTGAGAACCAGGTCCAACCCATCAGCGACATAGAGGACTGGATACACACGCTTAAACAGGATATTAATAATGCCACCCGAATTGTACCTCCCGAGGCACACCTCGAAGAGATCGATAGCCGGCTCCTCCACATGTGGGAGGCAAAGCAATCGCTCCAAAAGAGGTGGAAGACACAGAAACACTAACAGAAACCTGAGGAAACGCATAGCACTCCTCAACACAGAGATAGAGATGTATGCAACACAGCTAAGCCGGCAACACTGGGATGGTACCTGCGATGCGATGGACAAGCAGCTAAGTCTTAGTAAAACTTGGCATTTTCTACGGTTCCTGCTCGACCCAGAAGACAGCAAAACCGCCCAACGACAAACCATCAACAAACTAATACATGCTTACAAGAGCACCGACGAGGAGTTTCTTAGGGAGGTAGAGCTCAAATATATCTCTCAGGCTCCTACTCAGCAGCATCCAGATTATACGGGCCAGATCAACATTACTCTAGATGAAGAATTCACCGAAGCGGATATCCGTGCCGCCCTACAAAAACTTAACACCAAATCTGCACCAGGTCCGGATAACATCACGAATAAGATGATACGCAATTTGGACGATGAGTCGATCACGCATATCAAAGACTATATTAATAACTGCTGGAACACCGGAATCTTGCCCCCGCATTGGAAAACGGCCAAGGTGATTCTGATTCCGAAACCAGGCAAACCACTGAATACTGACAATCTTAGGCCCATCTCCTTAACATCTTGTATAGGCAAATTGATGGAACACGCTTTCCTGGCTAGACTGACAAATTACCTCGAAGACAATGATTTTTCCCACACACCATGATTGGCTTCCGCAGGCATCTTTCAACGCAGGATGTCATGATGCAGCTTAAGCATCACATCATAGACAGTACGGGACGCTCCACTAAGGGCACACTTGGTCTTGATCTGAAGAAGGCTTTTTACTCTGTCACGCATAGCACCATTCTAAATCAGGTCAATACCCTAAACTTGGGGCTTCGCACGTACAACTATATTAAGGCATTTCTTACGGGCAGAACGGCCATGATCACTGTGGGAGCACTCAGGTCGTCCGAAATAACCATAGGAAGTGCGGGCACCCCGCAGGGTTCCGTGATATCTCCCATGTTGTTTAACCTCACCATCATTGGTCTTCCTTCAAAACTTCAAACCATCCAAGGACTTCATCACACCATTTACGCCGACGACATCACCCTCTGGGTGTGCGACGGCAGTGACGGTTCCATTGAACAGAGATTACAGGAGGGGATTGACACAGTCGAACGGTATTTACAAGAAACTGGACTATCCTGCTCGGCGGAGAAATCTCAGCTACTGCTATATCGCCCTACACTTAGAGGTCGGTTACCTAAACAACATCCCCAAGCGCAGGCACACGCTGATATAAAACTCACTACAAGCGATGGTCACGCCATACCAACCGTGGATAAAATCAGAGTGCTAGGTTTGATCATAGAAAGTAAGGGTACCAACGGAGAGACAGTTCGCAACATTGAAGCCAGAGTGTCTAACACAATGCGCCTCATTAGGCGCATTACCAATAAACACAAAGGAATGAAAGAGGCCAGCATCATCCGTTTGATCCAAGCGTTTGTTCTAACTCACATCACCTATACGGCGGCGTACCACCGATGGTTCACCGCGGAAAAGTCAAAACTCAACAGCCTAATTAGGAAAATTTACAAACAGGCGCTAGGTTTGCCTCAAAACACCAGCACCGAACTACTCCTTCAACTTGGTTTACACAATACCCTTGAGGAACTTATTGAGGCGCAACAAATCTCCCAATTCGAGCGTTTAGCCAAGACTAAGCCAGGCCGCCAGATTCTATGTAATCTCGGTATTACTTACCACACTCAACACGGAGACAAACACGACATACCACGCACTATCCGTGCTAAGCTAACAGTACCACCCATACCAAGAAACATGCACCCTGAACACAACAAGGGCAGACGTGTCAGTAGAGCCAGGACCATCTCAAAGATGTTTGGGCTCAACCATGAGGCAGTCTTTGTCGACGCAGCACGCTACCAGGAACGTCACCACTTCGTGGCTGCTGTCGTAGATTACACACAACAATGCAAAAGCAGCACGTCAGTCATCACACGGAACGTAGAAACGGCAGAGGAAGTGGCTATCGCGATGGCCATAGCCCACACTAACGCCTCATGCGTAATCAGCGACTCGCAGGCAGCCGTTAGAAACTACGCCAGCGGCAGAATCTCCCCCGAGGCATTGCGGATTCTTAATACAGGCAAAATTCACGAGGCAGAAAAATACGTACACATCTTGTAGTTCTCTGCCCACACACCACTAGGTAACGCGGAGGCCAATCCGAATGAAGTGGCGCACAACGTGGCTCGAGGTCTTACGTTCCGAGTCACGTCAGACGAAGCGGCCACCCAAACGGACCTTTCTGCGCCGATGTGGGAATGGGACGATCAGCTCACTAAATTTAATGACATAATTCAACACTATCGACTGCAAAGGCGGGAGTACCCTCCGCCTCACTCCAAGCTAAATCGGGCCTAGTCCGTTCAGTGGCGACAGCTACAAACACGCACATACACGAACCCTGTCATCATGCACCACATATATCCTGACGTCTATAGTTCTAATCTATGCCAGTACTGTACCACCAGAGCCACTCTCGACCATATACTATGGGAATGTCCAACATTAGTCAGAAATTCTGGGGTCGCGGCCTCCAATGAAGACCTTCGGGCGCGTTGGCGGACTGCGCTGCTCAGTTCGGGCCTGGACAAACAACTTTGGGCGATCCAGCAGGCCAAGGAAGCTGCCGGGAGACACGGTCTCTCCGTTGGCACCTAGGTGGGACCCATCCCAGCAATCTACCGGAAATTAATAAAGTCTATCTCTCTTACCTTCCGAATTGGCTTACGAAGTTCAAAAGCATTCAATCTTTCTTTCAAAACAAAACCTAAACACAGCAATAAACGAAGCCGCAAGTACGATTCGCCGCCCGCAAGTACGAAGAGTAGGCAAATGTGTGTACTACCCATCATTCCCATGGTCGCTGAACGATCGCAGCGGCCAGAGTGCCCTCTAGTTAATTTTGAGAAACTCTATGCTTGGTACTATACTATATGGGAGAGCTGAAAGCCGTCCCACGTGCTAAGCTCAACGTGTGTTTAGAAAAAAAAGAAGTAACGATTTAGAGTACTTGGTACTCTACGATGGGAGAGCATAAAGCTGTCCCGTGACTTGCTGCTTAGCTCGTCACCAAGCAACAAAGCTGCCACAAGTATTGACAATTCTGTAACCGCCCGAATATGGGGGGGTCTGTCCATCTTCCTGTTTGTCTGCACATTTGACGCTTTGTCCGCCACAACGATACACCAATAACCTGTGCGTTCAGACGAATTTGTTAACGCTTCAGAGCACTTCATGCTCTACTATGGGAGAGCTTAACGCCGTCCAGTGTGCATCAGCACATTAGGGAGAGGGGGGGGGGTTAGAAAAAGGGGGTAACGATTGAGAGCACAGGGTACTTACTAGGGGAGAGCTTAACGCCGTCCCGTGTGCATCAGCTCATTAACGCACTGTACGACAGATATGTCTTAAACCCGCAACGTAGACGCACGCAGGGCGAGCCTGTAATTTTTATGACCTTTACAAACGCACTGGCCAATTGCCCAGTTATTTGATGAGTTACGCAATGATAAAACGAATCATGGCTGGGGATATTTGTTGAAACAGATATATGTCACTAAGAGCACACATCCTTTAATTATTATAAGAAACTTTTATCTGCTTGCAGGCAAAACATGCTTTGCTACTGCTCTGGGTTTTGCGCGTCCGCTTGGTTAGTTCTTCGAGGCTTAAGTTGCGGAGCGACGACAACGTGGCGCTGCGACTCTGGCGGCGAGCTCTGGGGAGGGAAATGCACGGCAGAGGGCGCAGCCGATTCAACGTGTTTCATTCGCTCAGGCACTGCGCCGTGTCGCCTGTAGGCAGACAGAAATTAGGTGCCTTTTTCCTTTTCCACATGAACCACTACCACCACCATTCGCTCGCAGGATTTCAAGCTGGACGGTTGTGCCCTCGCGATCTCCGACCTCAGCGTAGCTCCGGCCGACGGTTCGCCCTCCGCGGTATCCTGAAGCCGTGCAGCTCTCGCATTGTGGCGCCCCGCCCTTGGACTGCTTCGACCGGATCCCCACTTTCCTATCTCCTTCTTTTTTCTCTCGCTTGCCTGTCTTCTTCTCCGTCTATTTTCCTTCTATTCTTTTTATCCCTCCTTCCCCCCACCCCTATAAGGCACTGCGCCGTGTCGCCTGAAGGCAACAGAATTAGGTGCCTTTTTCCTCTTCATTGTAACCACTACCACCACACACGTGTTTCAACGCAGCACACGCTCCGCGAGCAGCACGCTTTCTGCCGTCGGTGCGGGACCCTTCGGCGCTATGCCGTCAGCTTGGGCCGCTGAAACGAGATGATTGCTTTTCAAAGTTGCCTTTGCGCGATGGCAGAGGCGACCCCATAGAAGCATCAGCAAGGTCCGATGTATCTTTGTGTGCCACGACAGTGCAGGCAGTACCAAGACGCACGATCTACCTGTACAATTATCATTTGCGGCACAAGTCGTACGAAAGAGAACGAAAACAAGCGTGATGATTGATTGATATGTGGGGTTTAACGTCCCAAAAGCACTATATGATTATGAGAGACGCCGTAGTGGAGGGCTCCGGAAATTTTGACCACCTGGGGTTCTTTAACGTGCACCCAAATCTGAGCACACGGGCCTACAACAGAAAACAAGCGTGAATCAAAGCTATCAAAAGAATAAAGTAAGTCATAGCTCTGTCTCGACTTCCGTTTTGATTGTCTCAATGTTTTTCGCTTGTAATCATTTGTTTCATCTTCCTGAAACAGCACGTAACGTGTCGCGTCTTGCAACGACTGCATTGATGATTGCTCGCTGTCTCCTCGCACTTTGTAAGTCCGGAAACAGTTGCACCTTGAGGCGACTTTGTGTTTTCATTCGTTCTGTTTGCGACACGCAGCGGTCGTTGTTGGAATTTCACACTCGCATGCGTCATAACGCGGTTATCGTTGTGTTGTTATTTCTTTTCAACTGAACTCCGCACATTGCGGAAAGTTCGCCGCCTGCAATTGACGCTTCGGGAACGTTGCATCGTCGCGCTGTAATGTACGTCAGTGCATTTTCAGCCATCTTTGACATAACTATGCCGTTGTCGCTTCATTACGGTAGTATTTATTCGAGCCGCCGAATCGAACTGGCACTTGGCACACGAGTTATAATTATTATCTTCGAAGATGGGTGGTTTTCTTTCACGCGTGCCGCGTGTGTGCATGTACTCGTATGCACCATACAGTATTTCAAGTGTGCGTTTACGTGTGCGCTAACAGCGCGAGCCGGTCGCGCTTCCGCTATCAAATCTTTCCTGAAATTGAGCCACCTCTCACGCTCAGCTGAGTTAGCGCAACAAGCCTTATACACCTGCACAATCGAAATTCCCATAAAACTGGAATGCAAGCACGACGCGAAAATAATAATAATAAATCACAGCATATCCACGGAGTGAATGATGATTGGTGGGGCGCAGCGTTCGTCAGTCTGTCTGTCCATTCGTTCTTGCGTCCACCTATCTGTGTGATCCTTGGTGTATCCGTCCGTTTGTTCATTCGTCTGTCTGTCCGTCCATCTCTTTTTGTGGCCATCCCTCTGCCTGTCCATCCGTCCGTGCGCCCCTCTGCCTGTCCGTCCGTGCGTGTGTCAGTCCGTTCGTCCGTTCATATGTCTAGAGAAAACTCCAAGCACAGCCATCTCACATCTTTTCATCATGTATTCATCATATACAAGTGCCCCCATCCAGCAGACATTATAAGGACCGCTATTTCGGGTATGTGCCACTGGTGGTTACGTACTACGAGGGACGCACAAGCCACGCCATAAGGAGCTTCGCCCCTAAAAGAATTTAAAAAATGAGGCCTCGCAGCGGTTAAAGCTAAGCTAGCTACCCTATAGTTACGTCACCGGTTGACGTTCCAGTGGTACGGAGAACATGGCACTAACCGTATCAGGCATTTACAGCGAAAGCTGTTTTGACATCACTACAAGGGTCGCGAGTGGCGTTGTAGTTGTCCACCGCCGCCGCCGGTACCCGTAACCACTATCGCACGATATAAGAGCCAAAAAATCGAGGGCACAATAGGATTCGAACCCGGATACCCTGCGTGTCAGCCCAGTATTCTAACCGCAGAGCAACGCCAGTGCTTCACACGCGGTTGCCAACTTGCCTTGGACAGGCTTCATGTTGAGAACGGGATCGCGTTAGTATGAGTAATAAAGCGTTCTGGAACGGCAAACGAACAAACAGGCGTCACACAATGCGAATTAGGTAACAAAGGGTCGTCCAATGCTGCAACTCATTACAAAAGCATGTTCTTGATCACCTATTAACTATGACGCAAAACCCACTTCGTTTGTATGTAGCCTGGAATCTATGGCACACACCTACTCTTCTTCTATGGACGGTAACTGCACTTTCGCTTACAAATAAAAATGATGTACAAGAAGGAAGACATTATCGAAAAAATAATAAAGATCCGTAAAGTGAGAAATCAAGAAAAAATATCCACTTCAGGCATAATTCTTCGTCGTCACAGCATAAAGAGTTCACAAAAGTCCTTGCAATGGTGTAGCATATACCACGCTTCTCCGAAGAAGGACGAAGGATATAGCATAGTGAATGCTGGCCTAGACTACTGAAAAATATATGATTATTTATGGCACACTCGGTACAACGCAAGTGCGCTTGTAGCAATTAGCCAGTATAAGTGTTCGGAAAAGGCTCTGAAAATTGAATCCCGGCTGTGGCGGCTGCATTTCCGATGGAGGCAGAAATGTTGTAGGCCCGTGTGCTCAGATTTGGGTGCACGTTAAAGAACCCCAGGTGGTCGAAATTACCGGAGCCCTCCGCTACGGTGCCTCTCATTATCACATGGTGGTTTTGGGACGTTAAACCCCACAAATCAATCAATCAAAGGCCACTCTTCCAGCTTTCGCTGTGACTGTGCTGCTCGTTTCGCGCAGGCCTGGCAGTTTGTTAGTGCTATATAGCCATGTCACCTTTGCTTCTCTTTGGCACGCCGTGAAAGTTGGTCCACGACAGTATATACGCGCCTTCTACTGCTAGCACGCACATCGAAACAACAATATTATGTTTTTTTCTTGCCGACCACGTAGTACATCAATCACGTGCGTGGACTAACTCGCAATGCATATAGACCATTAGGTATACTTTACGTGTGACACAAGGAAGCTTGCCTCGACGTATCGTACGTAGTGACGTACGATACGTCGTACGGAGTTTGGAAATGCACTTTGAGTTAAGTCGGGCGTCGTCGTCGTCATCTGTTCCACAACGTAAACGTGAAACGTAATTAGCAATCTTTCCTGCTTTGGTTAGGTTCGCATTTGAAAGGGCCTGTCTAGCTTGGGAGATTTTTTTTTTTCAGGTGGTGCATTGCGCAGCAATGCATAGCGAGAATCGTCCACTTGTGCGAAAGCCCGCGACAGCGCGGCAGAGAGAAGGGAAAACGAGCGCCGTACCTCCTCAGTTTCCGTTTTTATGTTTCAATAAAACGATAGTCTCTCTTGGGAACCTTCCACGGATAAATGTTGGTCTGTCTTTCTGAACGTTTGTCTGTTTGTACGTCCTTACCGATAGCTCGAACGGCACCAAACGGTCGCCCCCATCCGCAGCACCCACCAATATTGCTCAAGATTCAGCGTTCATACTTTCGCGATTGTCAACTAAAAGCAATTATTGCACATATCTGAGGCACCATAACAACGCGTCGATGTTTTGTATGTGTGTCTTTGTACTAGAGAAGGCACACACAATTAATTTTAAGGACCGTAGTGTTGTTCACGCTGCGCTGACAGTGCTACGCGATGCTCGAAAGGCAAGTGTTTCCAACGCTTTGCCAAGACGTCACGGTGGTGGCACCTGCCCGTCGCCTTGCTTTCTACACCATATCACCTCCGAGACAAGCGCGCACCTTTCTCCGCGGGCACGCACGCCTTTCTTCGTTTTCGAACTGTCAGATGGCGCTCGTGTCTAACGTGCCTCGATGCGCTCGTTCACCTCCGCTACACGCTCGAGGCAATAACGCAGCGCCTCCAGAATACCATTAACCAATTTTCATGCACAGAACATCAAATAAGCGTTTTGTTCGCTCTCTCCAGACGCAAGACTATCGCCTTTCGACGACATATGCAGTGTAACATGCAGACTCGGGGCTATTTTTTGTCTCATAAATTGAGAAATCTGGTGTCGTCAGCCACGAGTGGTACAAAACGTCACGTGATACTGAAATGAACGAATGAATTTATGAAGTGTTTTACAGTGTTTCAAATTTTAAGATAGTTCTGAGAGTGTCAAAGTAGATCAAATGTGTGTCAAATTTCAAAATAGTTCAGAGCGTGTCAATTCAGATACACTGAATTGAAGTGAGTTACAGTTGCGTAAGGCTTATTTAGGCTTAATGGCATAATAACGAGCAGAACGACTTTTCACGTATTAGTAAAGTACAATTCGAAAATACCAAAAACACCACTCTCACCATGAAACGACGCTTAGTAAACAGTAAAACGCGCGCAAAACGGATTTCGCATGGCGACGCCACCTTGAGATTCTCGCACCAAACACCGTTACGTAAGAAATACGTAGCTTTCATTGAATAGTTTAACAAAACTTGAAACTCAGTAAGATTGCATAGTTGACGGGAATTTTGAGTTCAAAAAACGCATTGACTTTTCCAATATATAGAAATTAAGTACACTATGATCTGTAAGTGTCATGGAGTTAGCATACGAAGTTTGAGAAAATTTCATCGAGCCAGTGCCACGAAAATACCGAAAACATATTTTAAAATTTCTTGTGTATGCTCGGAGGTTTTGGCTCGAAATTTCATAATGATACTTCGTCCTTGATTTTCTCCTCTAATAAAGAAATGTAATAAAGAATTGTATTGTGAACTGATAGTTCGCAAAACAATTCAATCCTTGGTCTTGAGGGTACGTAATAGGAACAGCCGAAAATAACTATACACATGAGAGACAGCTGAGATAATACAGGAAAACTATATAAATTAATGCAAGCTAGCAATACAGCATTTAAATCACGGTACCGCACTGCCTTCTCCAAAACAAGCCGACCTAATAAGCAAGCATATCCAGAACAGCACATATAGGGACCGACAACAAACCAGAACGTGTAATTAGATTTTGGCTGACGACCATGAAATGACTGCCATTACTGTCAATGATCATGGATAGCCATGACTATGTAGTTTTCTAAAATTAACTAAAGGAAACTCTGGCACCGCGATGGTACAGCCCCCGTGCGAAAGGTGGGTATAGTAGACGAATTTGCCTGTATATAGTCTTCGGGCCTGCGGGTTTCGAACGCAACTTCGGCTTTGCTTATCGCTGTGTTTTGGTTTCGTTTCGAATATAAGAACGAACCTTTGTGAACTTCATGAGCCGATTTGAATTGGTGAGCTTTAAAACGTCATAGTGGTAAAGCGAAATTGCAGAAAACCTTGGTGAACTTTGTCCTGTGGCAAAGTAGATTCAGGCCACACGTAACCAAACGAAGTTGAAAGAAAATAGATTGCACAATCGTGTGCCTCCCTGCTCCCTCGAGCACAGGCATACTTTGGTTCGTGCGTGTTTTCTCAAGATTTTTTTGATCCCTTTCACGACAGACCAGCTATGTAGCTTCCACAAAATATAGTTCATGAGAACGTCCAAAAACACTGACACTTCACCAGAACTTAACGTTTAAGAGTTAGTATATCTGCCTCGTGCGTTTCCAGCGAACTGCGTAGTTGTCCCAGTTAACTGCCTCGGGGCGTTTAGTCTTGTATCTTCGTGTACCAGAAGCTGTCTGTTCTTACACTTCTGGATTGATTGATTGATTGATTGATTGATTGATTGATTGATTGATTGATTGATATGTGGGGTTTAACGTCCCAAACCACTCTATGATTATGAGAGACGCCGTAGTGGAGGGCTCCGGAAATTTAGACCACCTGGGGTTCTTTTACGTGCACCCAAATCTGAGCACACGGGCCTACAACATTTCCGCCTCCATCGGATACACTTCTGGAAGGAGGATCGAATCGGGGAAACTCGTCAACCAGCTCGCCCGTCCTCAAGCACCAATCACGCTATCAACGCATGTTTTCAGTACAGTATACTTCTAGTACAGTTAGAACACGGAGATTTAGACTAAGTAAGCGTAAAGGTGTACTTTTGGGCTAGTTGATTGTATTCGCTGTAGATCAGCGCCAGCGAAAACATCAGAGCAGACGCAAATACCGAATAATTAATAAGCTTTAAGCTGTTGGTGTGCCTCGTGCACGTGACTTCCTCTCCGTCTGTTCTGAAGGAAAGGAATGCAAATTTAAGGACTCTCATTTTGATTGTCAGACACGTACAGTAATAATGAGAACTAGCAGACAGTTTATTCCTCGTTCTTGATGGCGATGGTTTTAAATATGCGCATGCCCCCGCTTCCACTGTCTACAGTTTGTGTCACCTCACATCAGTCTAGATTTTTGATCACATGCATCAGGGCCAACGTTATCTTTACTGGCCAGGGC